>JAZHEH010003128.1:0-1223333 GCA_036589455.1 Ateles fusciceps
GAGAACAACTAGGGCAACAAAGTGAGACGCTATCTCTACGAAAAAAATTAATAATAATAAAGAAATAAAAAGTAGCCAGTCATGGTTGTACATGCCTATAGTTGTACCTACTTGGCAGGCTGAGGCGGGAAGATTGTTTGAGCCCAGGAGCTCAAGATTATAATGAGCTAGGATTGCACCACTGCACCCCACTCTGGGTAGCAGAGTGAGGTGTCTTTAAAATAAACTAGGATAAATAACTAACATGTCATAAAATACTAATATCTTTACAATACAAAGAACTCTTATAAACAAATAACTAAAAAAACTTAAAATCCCAGAGGAAAAAAAATGGACATAAGGCAAATTTGGGGGGCAGTTCACAAAGGAAACACAACTGATCAATGAACACACCCAAAACTCAGCCTTATCAATAATGTAAAAAACACAGAATGAAAGTAAAAACAGAAAGCAATATTTCTCCTATCAAATTGGCAACAAAAGTATTGTTTAATCTAACTTGGCATTGGCCAAGATGAGGAAGAGTGTGATTGAGCTGCCGAAACCTTACACTGGCACAGTCATACTGCAAGGTGCCGTGATGACAGGTATAAAAAACCTGAAACACATGCATACACAATGACCAAACGAGCCCATCTAAGACTTTATCCTAAGAAAATCAGCAATAAGCACAAAGATTTCTCTGCAGGAACACTGAACACAGAGTTACAGTATCAGGTGAACGAATCTGATTACAAAATTGTATGTATACGATGTTCCCAATTTACAGATGATATATATACACACAACGCTGCCCAGAGCAGACACCAAAGTGTTAATGGCATTATTATCGCTGCACTCTCCATGATGCGGCGCAGCCAGTTCTGCCTGTCAATTTCCATTACACGTCTCTGCTCACAAAACCCAGAGTATATCAATTCTATTTGTATATCCTGATTTCATAGTTAAAACCCAGATTCAAAGACTCAAACATCTCAGATTTGGAAAGACCGGAGATTTTCCCCCATCTTCTTTCAATCCACAATGCTTTCAGTTTCCATGACATTCACATGCCATCTGTTCAAGTTAGTGTGTCTTTAAATCACTTTTTTTTTAATCATTCAGTCAAATGTGCTGCCCAATATTTTCTGCTAGCGCAAGGCTGTAATAAATACCTATTAACATGTAAAACATCTGTGTACCACCCAAAATCATCTCACATTCCTCCCACAGGAAACACTGATCTGGTCCAACCACCTAGTCATTCAAGAAGCATTTACTGACTGAGTCCTATCTCCAAGAGCCTAACCGGAACAATGAGTCCTTCTGAAAGGTATGAAATCCCCTCCAACAGCCATTTCCTCATCTGAGGCTTTAGGGAATGAGACAGGGGGCCTCCCTGCTCACCCAGCTTATAAGGATCAAGCTGGAGCCTCATTTACTTCTTCAATTGACACTCACCCTGTGCTTACTATGTGCCAGGCATTATTCCAAATGCTTGACAAATACGAACACACACAACCCTCATAGGACCCTCCAAGACAGGCTCAGCTTTACAGATCGAGGTTGAGGTAGTTTCCTTAGCTGTGGCATTTTATTAACTAGGTAACTGAAGGCTTAATATGTATGTTTTCCTTCTTTCTTTCTTTCTCTTTCTTTTCTTTCTTTCTTTCTTCTTTCTTTCTTTTCTTTTCTTTCTTCTTTCTTTCTTTTCTTTTTTTCTTTCTTTCTTTCTTCCTTTTTTTTCTTTCTTTCTTTCTCTCTCTCTCTCTTTCTTTCTTTCTTCTTTCTTTCTTTTTTTTTTTTTTTTTTTGACACAGGATCTCACTCTGTTGTCCAGGCTGGCATGCAATGGTACGATCATAGCTCACTGTATGCTCAACTTCCCTGGGCTCAGGTCTCTCCCACCTCAGCCTCCCAAGTAGCTGGCACTAGAGGCATATACCACCACATCCAGCTAATTTTTGTATTTTTTGTAGACATGGGGTTTCATCATGTTGCCCAGGCTGGTGTTGAATCCACCCACTGTGGCTCCCCAAAGTGCTGGGATTAGAAGCATGAGCAATCATACAGGTTTTTAAACATAGCCACCTGGATTTAGATGTCCCTATCCCCCAACATTGTTTTATCCGTCCTAACACTTGAGTTGTTTAAATGATATGAATATGTGTACATGTGTATATCTGTTTGTGTACATGAAGTCATGTGTTGCTTAACGATGGGGGATGCATTCTGAGAAATGCATTCTTAGGCACTTTCCTTATGCAAACATCATACAGTGCACTTACAGAAACCTGGTTGGTACAGCCCGCTACACACCCAGGCTGCATGGTACAGCCCATTGCTCCTGGACTACAAATCTCTACAGTACATTACTGTACTGAATAATGCAGGCAAGTGTAACACGATGTTAAATATTTGTGTATCTAAACATAGCTAACATAGAAAAAGGACATTACAAATACAGCATAAAAGACTGAAAATGATCCACCTCTATAGGACGCCTGCAGTGAACGGAGCTTACAGGGCTGGAAGTAGCTCTGGGTGAGTGAGTGGTGAGTATGAAGTAATGTCCTATGGGACATTGCGCTGCATAAACTTTAAAAACAGTGTATGCTTAGGCTACACTAAATTTTTTTTCTTTTTTTAACATTTTCTTTTGTTTCTGTTTCTTTTTCTTTGTGAGTTTTTGTTTTTGTTTTTTGAGACAGGCTAATGCAATGGTGTGATCTCGGCTCACTGCAACCTCCGCCTCCTGGGTTCAAACAATTCTCCTGCTTCAGCCTCCCAAGTAGCTGAGATTACAGGTGCCCACCCCCCATGCCCAGCTATTTTTTGTATTTTTAGTAGAGATGGGGTTTCACCATGTTGTCCAGGCTGGCCTCAAACTCCTGACGTCATGATCCGCCCGCCTCGGCCTCCCAAAGTGCTGGGATTTCAGGCGTGAGCCACTGCATCCGGTCTCTTCTTAGTTTCTTTTTTCTCCTCTGACTATCATTCTCCCCCAAATTATTTTCTTCCTTGTGCAGATCTGGATTTTATGAAAAAAAATTAAAATTTTTTTCTTCAATAAATTAATCTTAGCTTACTGTAATGTTTTTGCTGTTGTTGTTGAGACAAAGTCTCACTCTGTCACCCAGACTGGAGTGCAGTGGTGCAGTCTCAGCTCACTGCAACCCCCACCTCCTGAGTTCAAGTAATTCTGCATCAGCCTCCCTAGTAGCTGGGACTACAGGCCCGCACCACCACACCAGCTAATTTTTGTGTTTTTAGTAGAGACGGGGTTTTGTTGCCCAGGCTGCTCCCAAACTCCTGACCTCAAGTGATGGCCTGCCTTGGCCTTCCAAAGTGCTGGGATTACATGTGATTCCACCGCACCCAGCCTGTAACGTTTTTATTTTATAAACTTTTAAATACTTTTAGCTTTTACATTCTTTTGTAATAACACTTAGCTTAAAACACACAAATGTTGTACAGCTGCACAAAAATCTTTTTTCTTTATATTCTTAACCAATAAGCACTTTTTTCTTTCAGAGACAGAGTCTCTCTCTGTTGCCCAGGCTGGAGTACACTGACATGATCTCAGCTCACTGCAACCTCCACCTCCCATATTCCAGTGATTCTCGTGCCTCAACCTCCCAAGTAGCTGGGATTATAGGCATGTGCCATCATATCCAGTTAATTTTTTAAATATTTTTAGTAGAGATGGTGTTGGCCAGGCTGGTCTCAAACTCCTGACCTCAAGTGATCCACCTGCCTTGGCCTCCCAAAGTGCTAGGGTTACAGGCATGAGGCATTGTGCCCAGCCTATAAGCACTTTTTATATTTCACTTTTTTATTGGCTAAGCCAAGGGGCTTATTCCTGTAATTCCAGCACTTTGCAGGACCAAGGAAGGAGATTGTTTGAGCCCAGGAATTAAAGACCAGCCTGAGCAACACAGTGAGATCCCATCTCTATAAAAATTAACCATGCATGGTATTGCATGCCTATGGTACAGCTACTTGGGAGCTGAGGTGGGAGGATCGCTTGAGCCTATGAGAGTGAGGTCGCAGTGAGCTGTGATTACATCACTGCACTACAGTCTGGGTGACAGAGTAAAATTCTGTCTCAAAAAAACAAATTATGGATTAAAAAAAATTTTTTTAAACTTTGTTGTTGGCCGGGTGTGGTGGCTCACCTGCAATCCACCACAATGGAGGCCAAGGCAGACGAATCACCTGAGGTTGGGAGTTCAAGACCAGCCTGACCAACATGGTGAAACCCTGTCTAATTAAAAAATAAAAAAATAAATTAAAATAAAATAAACTTTGTTGCTAAAAACTAAGACACAGGCCAGGAGCAGTGGCTCACGCCTATAATCCCAGCACGTCGGGAGGCCGACGCAGCTGGATCACGTGAGGTCAGGAGTTTGAGACAAGCTTGGCCAATATGGTGAAAGCCTGTCTCTACCAAAAATATAAAAAATTAGCCAGGTGTGGTGGTGTGCACCTATAATCCCAGCCACTCAGGAGGTTGGGGCAGTAGAATTGCTGGAACCCGGGAGGTGGATCTTTGGAATGGTAAATGTATTCTGAAATATAGGATGTGAATTTTAGATTAATTAGTTTAAAATGATCTTTTATAAGAATATTTTAATTGGTTTTACATTAGCTAGGATTTAGGATATGTGAGACCTCTTCCTTCTGCTCTTTTTGGTTGCTTAGAAATTATTTCCTTACATAAACGTGAATGCACATGCATACATGTGGGCAAACGATGTGTGTAGTTGATCCTAGGCTGAGTATTTCAGCTGTAGAAGTCATTTGTGATAAGTTATGAAACCTTAAATGCTCTGAGTAAATAATAATTAGGGACAATTAAGAAACGTTGAGAAAATCCTTTAAAATAATTTTGTAGAATTCATTTCTTCCATCAGTTATATGGTGATTTACAGGTAAAGTACTATAAAGTATATTGAATTTGTTACCTTTTAATTCCTGTTGCATAAATGTTAACAAATTACAGTGGTACTATATAGTATTAATTAGAAATAGCTAAGTTTTCAAGGACCTTAACTTAAGCAAGAATGTTGAACAGAGGAAATTTATTTTTATCATTAATTAAACATTAGATATATGTATATTTTCTAGAGAACCAGCGGAGGTGGCTTCTCTCCTGAGGAAGGAAACATGGGTTGGAATAAGTAAGCACTTTACAGTGTAAGTTTGGGCTATTGACAGAGAATTTATTTTTATCATTAATTAAACTTTAGATATATGTATATTTTTTCTTCAGAGAACCAGCAGAGGAAAACATGGCTTCTCTCCTGAGGAAGAAAAACATGAGGTTGGAATAAGTTAAGCACTTTACACAGTGTTAAGTTTGAGAAATGTTTTTGCTTAAAATTGTTTCCCTCATATCCTGATTTTGATTTGTTATGTTTTATTTTATTATCCCTTGTGTGTCCGGAAAGAGTTCCTAGAGAGAGAAGACAAAGGCAGTCTGTGTTGCAAAAGAAGCCCAAGGCTGAAGATTGAAGAACTGAATATGCAACTTTGCAAGGGACCTGGAGACAAGGAAAATCTTGTCAGGTAAGTTGGATGCTAAAACCTTGTCTTTAGGGATTAACTGTTCATATTTTATTTTTTTCTCATCACAGAAAAAAATGTAAAAATAATTGCAGGGTGGGACCTTTCTTAAAATATTCTTTAGTGGAAACAGTACTTCAGAAACAGATTTCATCCACTTATTAAGCTCCCACACATGGTTATACTCTGGATGTAGATGCAAATAAGAGTGATAATCTGACACAGGGGAATTGTTTTTTCTGGAGAAGAGCTGTTGACAACAGTCTCTCTTTAGAGCCCAAAAAAGCAATTTGATCTAAGCACTTTGTACGATTGTATTAAGGTTATGATGTTTTATGTCAAAACAATAAAGTTACTAAGCTCTCTTAGCCTATTCTAAATGTTGAAATTTGGGTTAAATGCTTCTCTCTGGTGAAATAAAGAAAGGTGAAAAGATGGCCCAGGAAGATTTTATTTTTTGTTCTGTTTTCCTTTCTTTGTTTCCTCTGGTATTTTTTTCTTTTAATCAGTCCTAATGCTAATCAGGAATCTTAGCTGATGCAGCACATAGGCTCTTCCCCCACAGTCCAGAAGAAATTGATCAAAGCTCTGGGTGGGGTGGGCAAGTGAATGGGTGAACAAAAGAAGCTAATTTAAAAGAGGCATCAGACTTTCAAAGGACAGTGGCACAAAGGTTCTTGCAGTTGTTACAGGGACTTTGTAAGGGAACCCGTTCTGATTTCTTTAAAAAATTGTCTTCTGGTAAAGCCCTGTTAAATTAATTGAGGACACACAAATTAAACATTTCTAAAATAATAAACGTATTGATAAAACAAAGATATTAGTGTTGTCAGGTTTTTAAATATTTACTTCAAAAATTAAATTTTTACCTCCAAAATTATATATTGATTTCAAAAAGAATAAACATATTTTGATAAAACAAATATATTAGTTGTTGTTAGGTTTTTTAAATATTTACTTCCAAATCATGTCATCTATTTTCATTATTGAGAATGTCACTTGTCTTAAATTCTCAAAGAATGGCATGAAGTCTTAAATTTGGTGAGTTTTTCATACCACCAGTGAGAAAGATCGAGTAAAAATTTTAGTAGAGAAAGAGAAATTCTTTCAACAAATCTAAGAAAGTTGAAAGTAATTGGCTACTATTTTTGAGGTAGTTTCTGTAGAATGTCTTGGGAGCTATCCTGAAGGTTAAGTTTCCAAAAATATAGGGTAAAGTACTAAGTAGTTCCATGTTCAGGAGATACACACGAATAATTCGGACTGCAGTATAACTTTTGCAGTATGGCAAAAATGACACCCCAAGCATGAGTCTAATACAATAGTGTAAATGACACAACAAAAATAAAGAAAACAATAGCAATCTTCTATAATGAAGAAGAATTTAATTCAAGAAAATTTTGGGGAGGTTGAGGATGGAGTTGAGGATGATTAATTTGAAACAGTAGTTAAAAACATAGAGAGCTTGTGATCCTCTTATTAATTATTTAAACCTATATGAGTATCTGCTGTGTCTTACTAATTGTCTTTGAAATACCAGATTGATTGAGGTCTTTTTGCTGTAGGACTAAACCTATTAGTATTTATCAGGACTATATTGTTGTGTGTGTGTGTGTGTGTGTGTGTGTGTGTGTGTGTGTGTGTGTGTTTGATATGAGTTTGATTGAGGTCTTTTTGCTGTAGGACCTACAGGTCTTATCAACACTGAACCTGTTGAATGCCAGGGATTTCACGGAGCTAAAGAGACTGGGGTTGGCTGGGTGCATGCCAGGTGGCGGGTAGTGATCCCGGTGTGGGGGTTGGGTGGTTTGCCCTTTTGCAGGCTCCTCCTGGCTCCTCTGGCAGGAATCCCTGAAGGAGGCTTGGACTCTGGCACAGGCCCTCTTCAGATCACAGATGTGATCTTCTTGTGCTTGGCTTTCTTGGGGGTTCTCAGCGGCATGCCTGGACATCTGTCTCGGGCTTGGATTCACCACAGAAAACTTTGGAGACACCCTCTACACCTGATCGGCCCCATGGGAAGCCAGTTCCAGGTGTCGCCACCTCTGCTGCACACTGGGCTTGCCTCTTTGTGGTTGTTCCCTCCATGTCCAGACAGTAGTGCTGAGAAGCAGGAGTCCCTGGGCTTGGAGATCAAGGCAGGGCCCCTTGGTGGGTGGCCCAGGTCGAAAAGTGGCAGTCAGCTCATGGGGCCGGGGAACGTTCTGGTGACACCCGGAGTGCCCGCTTCCAGGTCTGAAGCGCCCTCCTCCTCCACCCGACCGGAACCGAAGAGTGGGCTCAAGGAGGTACTGAGGTCAGGACTGTCAGGGTCCTACGCTGCTTGTGGCACGCAGCCTCCTTCCAGGCGCCGCCCCTGCCACCGACTCCACCTTGCACCTGTGCGGCAGCAGCTGGACAGCGCCAACATGGCGGCTCCCCAGCTGGGCACGCGAAAGCGCATGCGCAAGCAGCCTGTCACAAGCGCCAGCGCTGAGCCGGGGCTCGCGTCACAGTGACAGCCACCGTTGCCTGGGGAACGATCTCAGCGGCTTAGCAAAGCAGGGGCCCTCTGTGGCAGTGCCTCAGCGTTGGGCAACGGACCCTTTCTCCGCGCGATCATCGCCGAGTCCTGCGATTTGAGGAATCCGGCAGGCCGAACCAGGCAGAGAGAAAGATCTGGCGGGGCTTCAAGGATGTCCACGGCGATCCCCCAAGTCTCCCCACGATGCTTCAGGCCTGCCCAGACAGTGTGAAGGTGCCTCTCGTGGAAAGCCCTCCCGGCTGGGATTTCCAGGTACGGCCTGCCTGCCTGCGGCGGGGCTGCTCTGTCCCCGAGGGGCTTCCCGGCAGAGAGCAGAACCCCGCAGCCTCAGGAGCTGCCTGGCAGTGTGTGTTTCCGTGCGAGTGTTGGATGTCTCCGTGTGTCTTTCTTGTGTGTGTGTGAGTGTGTGTATGCATGTATCTTTCTGAGTGTGTTGACGAGTGTGTGTGTGTGTGTGTGTGGGTGGGACATGCTGACACGAGTGTGGCCAGTGCACTCCAGCGCGGTTTCTCTGTAGTCCGCCTACCTTCTGCTGCCAGGTCTGCCTTTGGCTCAGTTTGGGGGCTGCGGCGCCCCGCATTCTTTGTTTTCCTGGTGCTTTCCAAAGCCTCAGTGTAGTGGGGTCTGGCTCCCCACCTGCAGGTGTCATAATCACCTGCTCATCCCCGAGGTGGGTCACTCCTCGAGAAACAAGACGGGCGCAACACACCTACAATCAATTTCCTCCAAGAGCCCTTGGTCCTGTGGCACATCTAGGGCTGGAGGGACCCTAGCCGTCCCATCCTCAGGACCCCTTGAGGGGCTCCAGTGGTGTCCTTAAACTTATGTGTATTTCCTCTACTTAGGATTCTTGTTAAAAGACAGATTGTAATTCGTGTGTTGGAGTGAGCCTGAAATTCTGTATTTCTTGTAGGCACTCAGTGGATGCCACTGATTAGGGGTCCTGATTGACATTTGGAGGAGCAAGTCTCAGTATTGTTCTTTTGAAGTAAGAATTGTAGGTGTTGAGTCTGCAATTAAAAGTCTTTTCTGGATATCATCTTCATTTTTCTTCCTAATTACTTTCCTAATAAAATTATAAACACACTGATTGCCAACATAAAGGGAAACAGATTGATAGTTCATAAATTTACTCTTTTGGAATGACTAATTTAGTTGACTCTTGGTTACCTAAGGACAGATTACAAGGTATGAGTTAGCCATGGTATGAAATAACAGTGGGCTTGGTATCATAAAGAAGTGAAATATCAGTAATGTAAGGAAAAATTAATATATTTATAGTATAATGTAATTCTGTTTAGAATTCTTTGGTATCTAATCTAGCTTGGGAATGTTCCTTGATCTCAGCTGTCTGAGTAATTTTTGGGAGCAGGGCCTCCTTTTTCTTCCACTCTCTAAGGAACAGTGGTCTGCATATGGGAATTACAAAATCTACGCAGAGAATGTGCTGTGATTGGTGGAGGTTTCTAACATATTGGCTGCAAATACTCATGTACTTAGAGTTCTTTGACACATTTCTATATGATCTTTGGAATGGTAAATGTATTCCGAAATATAGGATGTGAATTTTAAATGAATTAGTTTTACATGATCTTTTATAAGACATTTTAGTTGGTTTTACATTCTCTAGGTTTTCGGATATGTGAGACCTTTTCCTTCTGCGCTTTTCAGTTGCTTAGAAATTATTCGTTTACATAAACATGAATGCACAGGCATACATGTGGGCAAACGATGTGTGTAGTTGATCCCAGGTTGAGCATTTCAGCTGTAGAAGTAATTTGTGATAAGTTATGAAACCTTAAACGCTCTGAGTAAATCCTAATTAGGGACAATTAAGAAATGTTGAGAATAATCCTTTAAAATAATTTTCCAGATTTCATTTCTTCCATCAGTTATATGGTGATTTACAGGTAAAGTACTATAAAGTATATTGAATTTGTTACTTTTTAATTCCTGTTGCATAAATGTTAACAAAATACAGTGGTCCTATACTGTATTAATTAGAAATAGCTAAGTTTTCAAGGACCTAACTTAAGGAAGAATGTTGAACCGAGAAAATTTATTTTTATCATTAATTAAACACTAGATATATGTATATTTTTTCTTCAGAGAACCAGCGGAGGAAAACATGGCTTCTTTCCTGAGGATGAAATACATGAAGTTGGAATAAGTTAAGCACTTTACACAGTGAGTGTTAATTTTGAGAAATATTCTTGCTTAAAATTGTTTCCATCATATCCTGATTTTGAATTTTTTTTTTGTTTCATTTTATTATCCCTTTTATGGCCTGAAAGAGGTCCTAGAGAGAGAAAGACAAAGGCAGTCTGTGTTGCAAAAGAAGCCCAAGGCTGAAGATTGAAGAACTGAATATGGAAGTTTGCAAGGGACTTGGAGACAAGGAAAATCTTGTCAGGTAATTAGGATGCTAAAAGATTGTCTTTAGTGATTAACTGTCCATGTTTTTTTTTTTTTATCTCATCACAGAAAATAATGTAAAAATAATTGCAGGATAAGACCTTTCTTAAAATATTCTTTAGTGGAGACAGTACTTCAGAAACAGATTTTATCCACTTATTAATCTCCCACACCGGTTATACTCTGGATTTAGATATAAATTAGAGTGATAATCTTTCATAGGAGATTATGTTTCTCTTGTCAAGAGATGTTGACACAAAGGTCTCTCTTTAGAGGCCATAAAAGCAATTTGATTTAAACACTTTGTACTAAGATTGTGGTGTTTTATGTCAAAACAGTGAAGTTACTAAGCTGTGTTATTATATTCTAAATGTTGAAATTTATGAGCCTTGGTGAGAAGACAGACGTTGTATTGACAAGAACTTGATTAGCACTTTCTGACTGCTTATCAAAACAAATGTGTTACATGTTTGTCTCTGATGAAATAAAGAAAGGTGAAAAGATGGCCTAGGTAGATTTTATTTTTTATTTTGTTTTTCTTTCTTTGTTTAGTCTGGTAGTTTTTTTTTTTAAGCAGTCATAATATTAATCAGGAGTCTTAGCTGATGCTGCATATTAGCGCTATCCAATAGCAGTTTGGTAACCTTAAAGCATGTCTGTGTGTACTGTCATTTTAAAAGTACCCCATACATTTTGCTCACTGCTAAAACTATTTTTGACTTAATGATGATAAAAGAATGGCTTATTCTGAGATATGAACATAGACCCATAAAATAACTCATTCCCATTCAAGAGTGACTTCATCAATTTTAAGCCCCTCTCCTTTCACCTATTTTTTGGATTTAGCCTTACCTGTAATGAGACTTGTTATGGGCAGAATTAGAAAAGCATGATCAGAGATGTTAAAATTCAGCTTTCAAAACCCACTTATTTTGTACCATGTTTTTCTTTCTCAGAGAGGTAAAAACCTCTTGCAAGTCATTCAAGTTGTTTCTCATTTATTTGAACAAAGACAGTTGCTTGATATAACAATTAAACATTGTAGATCTGTGAGACAATAGCACATAAACTTAGATTCTATTTTAAATAAACCACAATGTTGTCACCCATCAACAAATGAGCAATAATAAAAGTGTGTGTGTATATATTTTATATATATATATATATAAAACATGTGAAAGATCAGCTGTCCTGCCATTCAGAAATTAAAACTTGTTTCTCTAGGCTACAGCCCACGATGTTCACTAGTCTACATCTAGCAGAAGCAAACTTCTAAAGCTTTTTGGATGGGTAAAATTTACTCACATACATTTCATAAAATGTTATAACTTTCATTCTGATCTGAGGAGTTAACAGAATTCTGAGTTTTGGCAAATTCACCTCAGCAAAATGTAATAAAAGAGGAATAGAAAGGGATATGGGACTAATCTCCATCTCACTGCCCAATTCTGTGAAAAGGTAAACAAAGTTGGTGCTACAAGTATGTGGCACATTCCTTACCTTTGTCTTTTCTAAAACAATGGTATCTAAAAACATGTTGTATAATCACAAAAATTTCCAGGTGAGTTTACACAGGAAAGAGAAGGGAAATATTCCAACCATAGCTTTGGGTTTGGTACTTAGTGCAGCAGTGAATTTTAGAAGGTGACGGGGTACATAATGAGGTTGCAGTTATGATTGCACCTGACCCTGGAAGGTTGTCATGCCAAGAGAAGAGAATATCAGCTCACTTGCATTGTATATGAAGTGATTATTGAGTATTCAATTATGGCTGAATTTTAAATGGTTGGGATCCAATTCTAATTGATTTCAATGTAAATCAATAGAGTTTCTAATCAGGGTGAAGTTCAATGTGGAATGACTAGTTAAGCCTCTATCATTTTAACTTATGCTTAAATCAATAGGCAGTATTGTTTTTCATATTTGATTGGAACCATATTGCATCCATAATTGAGGCTCTAAAGCAGTTTGTTGACAGAGTCGTATGTATTATTTTGTAAATGTGTGCATTCCAGGCCACATAGATGCATTTGAAATGCAAGAATAATAAACAGGAATGCTCAGGAATATTTTTAATTCTAAGGGACATTTTTTGGGGGGAGCAGTGAACAAAAGCAGTAGCTGTTTAACATTAGGTGTTCAAATTGCTACTCTATGGTGGGCAATAGAAGTTTAATCAAATACATAATGTCATGATTATAAAGCATTACTGCAGGGAGGGTGAGGCTTCAGGAGAAGATAATCCGACAAACCAGTTCTTCAGAAGGTGGCTGACTGGCTGTTTTGCTAAAGATAAATCTTTCCTCTTCCAAATATTCTGAAAAAACTAGTAGACTAATAGCAAGAAGTGTAGTGATTTGCACATTATCCAAGCCATTGAGTTATTCCTGCCTGTCCTCATTCTGGTTCTTGATTTGCAGGCCAGCTATGCTCTGCAGCTGGAGCAAATTATATCAGCAGAAGTGCTGACATAACCACAAGTTTACAAAAGGACATGATTTCTAGTAACAAAAAAGCAACTAGATTTTATGAAATTGTGTCTAATAATGTTGTTTGACTCATGAATCCTGCATCTGATGCCTGCTTTTTATCAGTCCTTTCAGCGACCCTTTGTTAGCAGTCACTCAGAAGAGGAAATAAAATGTAGCTATTGAAATAAAATTGCTCTACTCTTTTTAATAGCTCAGCTGCAGGCTCTATTGTTTTATTTAATGGATTGTATAACTGAATTATCTCCTGATGATTTCCATTTGGCTTCTGAGTCCCTGTCAGAATCTTGGAGTTTCCAGAAGTGGGGGAGTCTGGTGTTTTGCTTATTCAAAATACAAGTGGATAGTAAAAGCAATAACATTCTTTAAAATGTAATTTCTGCTATAGAATCTATAGTACTATGAACAAGAAGCAATGCTTTTTCATCAAAAAAAGCATGTTTAGACAGTCCCTAGGTTCAACAATTCTAGTTCAAAATACAGTAAAAAGTTTATTTGCCTAAATGTATGGAGGCAAGTAGGCTTGGTGGCAGTAGTAAGAGGAAAAAAGAAAATAGAGGTACCAGAATACATAATTGTCTTCTGTCTTGTCAAAATTAATGTGTCATCTTCAAATTGGTAGATGGAGTCTTTGCTAGAGAATCCAGACAATGGGTCTCTCTCTCTCTCCTCCTGCCTGATTATCCATTATAGATATAAAAAGCATACCCATGAATCATTTGAGTTTGACTTACTTTCATCCTAAACAGTATCACATGATTATTGTATTTTTAATTATATTATTTTTTTGGTTACAGAGCAGTTAAGATTTACCTGGTTTCTGTTTTAAGAATTACAGGATAAAATGATTAAAATATATATATATATTTGCTCCTGCTTTTCTAAGAAGAATTTCATTATGTGTATATTCAAAAGATCAAGATTAAAAAATAAAATACCTCCTACATAAGGAAGGTGGTGTAAAATACCAAGAGGAAGGATCAACCCTCTGCTCCATTCTTATTAATATTTCAAATATGGATGAATTGCCTAGTATTTATCTGACTAAAATAAACTGTTTGCTATGGTTCTTAGAAGATTCTGCAGAAAGCTTTTGCAGTTCATTTTTGTCCTACTTTCATATGTCCCATCAGATCAGGTTCATTGTTTTAGGAAGAGGAGGAGAAAGATTTGTTAAATCACGAAGTGGTAATATGCCTTTCAGGTGAGAAACATACACAATGTACAAAGCAGTTAAAACAAATTATACAGTATAACCTGTTAAGGATGTAAGTGAGATACATGGAATCATTAACCTTGGAACAGACTGGAAATCTGTTAATGAATCAAAGCAATACCTTCTCCACTGATCTATAATAATTTGAAAGAAGTGAAAACTTTAACAGTTACTGTATGTGACATTATCATGGGCTGCAATTAGCTAGCCTCTAGGAGATTATGTTACCTAGTTACTGGAAAGTAAATATAATTTCTGTAGATCTGCTGGAGAGATTGTCATAAAGACAAGTGCCAGATGTGGAAAAGGGTCAGGAAGGGATATTTGGTACAGCCCAAACCTGGGTCATCTTTCAATAATTTTATTCCATCTATCCTCCTGATGACATTTCATACTCCTAGTTCAAGTGAATGTATTGCTTTGAGAAGACATTACAATCTAATTTTGCCAGTTAAAAAATTGATTATCCCTTTTATATCTTTCTACACATTTAGATTTCACATGAGATGGCAAAGAGGTCAAGGCAAAAATTCTGCATCTGGGAAAAGAATAACACATGGGCTTCCTCCTACAGGCAAGACACTTGTATATAAGAGTATTTCATGTTTATACAAACCCCCCCCACCACCACCGTCAACCTCCATCTCAACAGTTCCAGCATGGTCATTATTGCCAATAGAATTCTATAGAAGAATAGTGAAAAGGAATGAATGCTTTTGCATCTATTGCATTCTCACATTTTTTACACCCCAATTTTGCAAATAGTATGTAGTACCCTACAAAATAGTATGTAGAGAGGAAAATGGTCCCAGGACCCACTACTTTTATATATTTTATATATATATGTCTTTGATGTAAACCTTAGAAGAAACAATCATGGTATATGAAGTTCCATAGGAAAATCTCAATTTGGGGAAGATATAAAAAGAGATATTCCCATCCTCTAGGGAATCAGTAAATATAATGGAGAACAGAAATTTTAAAAATGCATGTAAAACATATGCATAAGGAAATGTGAGGAGCCTTATTTTATAATGCCAAGGGGGGGCACAAGATAAAAACTGTTGTCATTTGTTTCCAGGGGGGAGCTGTCGGTGAGACCAGGCACAGTAGGATAGTTAGTTAGCTACCACATTGTAAAGCTATGAGCAGATGGTGCCATTGACATTGAGCACAGGAGTGTGTGTGTTTATGTGGGTGCATTTCTGTGCATGTGCATGTGGAAACCAGCAAGGAGTTTGACACTGATGTACTCCATCAAGTCCAGGTATAAAGAACAAGTAGAGAGAACAACATTCTGTGCATCTGGCAGCCTAACTAGCTCTGTCAATTTGTGGATGCTGCTGATATTGAACTATAAGCTTCCATTCCATCTGTGTTTATTATTTTGAGCTAGATTTACTGCACACTATGTGAATTGATGATGGCTAGAAGGTCCAAAAGATTCTGAGTCTGTTTAAAGTTCCAAGGTGTCAAATTATGCAGGATTGTGTCATGAACATTATGAAAGGGTAAGTGGGGGAGACAAACTGATTTCCGTATTTGTTAGACATCCAAGAAAAATTGCCTAAAATATAGATGAAGAAGGTTTATAAAAAGATATAAAGAGCACATATGAATACCTGCAATCAAATGTTTTATTTTCAAGTTGTATTGTGTCATTTTAAAAAATTCAAAGTATGTACAAACAAATAGACAAGTCAAATAAGTTCTCCACTCTGGGGTTGTGACATGCATATTATTCAAAACTTTCTGATCAGTACCATATTAAATTGCCAGAATTAAGGAATGGACTTGATGAGTGAGGGTTGTGCCTGCCTTCTTTCTGAATGGCTAGATTTGAGGAACAGGTATATTTCTATGCACTCACTATTAAGTTATTCTGTAATGATCGTTTTGCCTCAATTTCCTTCCGTATAATAGGATGTTTATAAATCTTTCTACCATACAGTTTAGGAAATAGACTTTGCTATCATCATTAAGAAATCACTAAGTAAATTGAGAATACACTTTTTAATGAAAATCATATACATTTATGTGAGAAAGTGACACTAATTGGGATAGGTCATCAATTTCAAGGCTTTTGTCCATTTTAATTTTCAGCACAATGTGCAGCTGAATGTTATGCCTGCATGATGCTGGGACATTCTTATGAACAGAGAGAAGAGAGATTTAATGATTCAAGCATTATGTCTGCATCTGCATATGGGATATCATTTAATTTTTGTTGCTGCTCTTGTCTGCTTATGTAGTAAGTAGCCCAGATCAGAATTTTCCTGTACCAGCCAAACTCTATGCAGTTTAACTGCAGTCATTGAATAAGAAAAGCATTTTGTTTATGGTATAGAAATTTTATTTAGTGTTTTCAGCCCCCATTCAGTTAGTGGTTGGTTGTGGTTGAATTGTGTCACTGAATACACATATATTTATATGTAACTAAGCCCTTCTTCAGTGAATAAAATGTTAATCATCCTTCCTTATTGGTTTCAGAGCTATGACATCAAACAGAATCTATGAATGTAGTTCATTTGATTGACAATGTTTAATACTCAACTGTTGAGTAGATACTTATCCATATTTATAATATATGCTAGGTAATGTGAGATATATAAGCCAATACAGTATGCAATCCTTACCCTCCAGATACTTTAATATCTAGTTGAGTAGGTAAGCCATTCTTATAAAAAAAAAATCAAATAGCAATGCATACATTCCATATCAATTAAAAAATACAAGGATGGCACAAATTGGACTAAAATTAAGTTGACAAGTATTCATTACAGTCTTCTATCTGCCAGACACTATCTTGGGTACTTCCTCTCATTAGGTGTCTCACCTAACTCCTCAATAACTCTGTGAGATGTTTTCCCCCCACGTCTGAGATGAAGACAGAGGGAAGAGTAGCTATAATTTGTGGACCACATAGCCATTAAATGACTAAACAAGATTTTACTTTAGTTTACCTCCAGAAGGATATATTGAACATCTGATCTATACCAGGCATAGTGTTTGACACCGAGATAAATAAAATAAAAAATCTGTTTTAAGAAGTGTAGAGGCTTGCAAGAAATAAAATATGAAAAGTTTAATGTGAACATAATGGACTAAGTGCTGAAATAGGTGTATACAAAGGGAGTGATAAGAACAAAGGAGAGAGCACCTAGCTCAGAAACGTAATTGAGTTAGACAGAGGAGGAAAACGTGAGAGGCTTCCAAGACAGGCACAAGCATAAACAAGGGTACAGTGGCACAAACAACAGGATAGTGGGAAATGCAGCTTTTGCAGCACACCATGGTAACTCTGTGACCAGTGAGGGAGAAACACATTTAACAGTATGCATTATGGTAGGAAGTAACCCCAGTGGGCTGACATATTGAGACACGGCTTGAATGAAGTAGATTTTCTGTTGCCTCATGAACTTTGGGTATATTTATTTTGATTATCCAGATAAAGAATGATCAGATGTTATAAGTGAAGATAAATGGGATGAACAAATGCTTAGAGACAGAGATGGTAGGTTGAGGAATGTACAGTCCAATATGGTAGATCTGCTAACTTTCTATTCTTAGGATCAGTTGCCATGTACAAACCTGAAGCTTCTTATCACCTAGAGATGATCTTCCTCTAAAATCTTAAATTCCACTCACTGGCAACAAATTCTTAACTGTCCAGGTTTTATTGTCATAGTAATTCTCAAAACTGAGACCAAGACCTTTAATCCCTCAATCCTCCAATTTGTTTGTCTCTATCAGCCATGATCTATTCAATTTCTGACTGATCTAGATTCCCTGCCCCACCACTTCAGCCCCTCTTCTTGCTGTAAATTCATTGCTTAATTTTACTTTTACATCACACATTCCTGCAAAAATTTCAAGATTGGATCAATTCATTCTTATTTCTCTAGCTCTCTTTTCCATTATTCAAAGAAATGATTTTCATGACCATTTCTCTCTATGCCAGTCACCTTCTGACTCTCAGATCATTATCTCTTCACAAAGAGAATGGAAATTATCATCCAAGCACTACAAACAAATGGAGATAAGGTCCACTGCATCCAAACACAAATGTAGAGGTATTATTCCTTCAACATGAGGCCAATCCTTCTATCTGTGCTTTGGATTCTCCTTCTTCCTTTCTTACTCATCGTTCTTCCACTTTTTTCAGATTCTTATATATTTACTAGCTCTTTTTCAAGAATATTGTCTAAATATACTTATGTCTTTCCAATCACAAAAGCGAAACAACACTCTTTTCCTCAAGTCACTCTTTTGCTACCATCTTATCTACCTCTAGCATAGGCAAACATCTTGAAAAAGTGGCTTAGAGTCATTGTTCTATGCTTCCTTCACTTTCAATGCACTCTTTAACCCGCTGCAATCTGAAAAACACTGCCAAGAGTTCTCTGAAACTGTTCTTGTTAAGGTCATCAATGAATGCCTTGTTTCCAAATCCTCATGGGTATTCTTACTTTATTTTACTTGTAGGACTTGATATTGCTAACTAACCACTCCCTTCTGAACATGGTTTCCTTGGTGTAATGACACCACTCACTCTCATTTTCTTGGTAGACTTCTTGTCCGCTGCCATTTCCCTAAATATTAGTGTCTTCAGGGATATCACTTAGGCATTTGACTCTTATCTTTCAATACATCCTTCCTGAATAATATCATTTATATCTTTAATCATAATTTATGTACCCATACCATCATTTATCATTCACATGTGGAAGAATCTGATCCAAGGAATAAATCCTCAACTAATCCCTTTTTGATGAGTTTTAGTCAGTCCTATATGTTTAAATAATTACTCACTTTGGAGAAGACCATGAGTTCAGCTTTGAAACCGTGCCTTTCCCACAGCCATCGAAAGGCCATGGGTCCAAAACTGGATGTATTATCTCCTTCTCTCCTTCTTCCAGCCAACTTTTCTAAATATTCTCAAATCCATGAACTTTTTTTCTAATAACATTATTCTAGTAAATGACTAGAATTCGACTAGAACGATGTTGTATTTACTAATGTAAATGAAGAAACCTCATAATTTAAGACATCTATAACTCAGTAAGAAATATATAATCCAGGTAAATGTAACAAAAAATTACATTGAGTTTCTTTAAATTACATTTGAAAGTATATATATATATATATATATATATACACACACACACCCCTTTTAAATAAGTTGAGACAGTTGAGTGAACTACACCTAAACTGCTAAATTTCAGAAGCCTAACTCATAAGAAACAAATATTTTAATCAAGTTAAGGACAGAAAGAACATCATTTTAATATTTATGTTCCTAGTTCCCAGCAACATAAACTATAACAGAGTTGCTGATCAATTGATATTTATTAATAAATTGCTCTGTTTGTTATTCAACACTACCTAAAAGTGAAAAGCATTACAAGATTTTCAACCATGTCATTCAAACATGAATATGATAATATAATTTATTCTATATACTAAATGGCTAATAAAATAAGAATATCACAATTGTCTTGATTTATGTCTGAGAGAATTATATACTAATTAGAATATAGTAGTACTACAAGGAATATAAGGTATTAAAGTGACTAGTCATGTTAGCTTTGTATTAAACAAAGACCTATTTTACAGCTTTAGTTTGAGTGCAAAAGTGACCACTATTCATGGGGAAAAAAATTTTTTTGACTAGCTTTATGCCACCTATTACCATAAATGGAATACTAGTATTTTATGCATCCTGCTAAGGAAGAAGGTTGACTCTTTCTTCAGCCAAAACAAACTTTATATATTTTCTCCTCAATAAGGTCATTTCCTCCCTGAGCAGTGAGTATGAACCAATATGCTGATAAGAAGTTAGTAAGTCTAGTTTGTATTGCAGTAACACTCTACACTTAAAGCAAATAGAAATGAATTTTACTGCTGATACGGTTTGGATTTCTGTCCCTGCCGAGATCTCATGTCAAACAGTAATCCAAAATGTTAACAGAAGGGTCTGGTGGGAGGTGATTGGATCATGTGGGTGGGTTTCCCCCCTCGCTATCCTGGTGATAGTGAGTGAGTTCTTACGTGATCTGGTGGTTTAAAAGTGAATAGCACCTTCCCCTTCTTTCTCTTCCTCCTGCTCCTGCCATGTAAAATGAGCCTGTTTCCCCTTTGCCTTCCACCATGATTGTAAGTTTCCTGAGACCTCTGCAGCCATGTTTCCTGTACACTCTGCAAACCTATGAGCCAATGAAACCTCTTTCCTTTATAAATTACCCAGTCTCAGGTACTTCTTTATAGCAGTGTGAGAATGGACTAATACAACTGTGGTCCCATCCCCCTTTCATTGTAAAAAATACAAATACAAATAATGATATAAAAAACATAAATGCACAATGTAAATATTATAGTAAATAGAATTATAGTAAAGCAAACATCCATGTAATTCACCACCAAGTTACAAAATAGAACTTTGCCAACAGCTGTACCCAATTATAACACCTTTTCTCCCACTCTAAGAAACCACTGTAAGGGTATTTACAGTAATATTTTCCTTGCTTCTCATTATAGTATTACTATGTGAAAATGTATCATTAAAGTACATAATTTAGTTTTACCTGCTCTAAAATTTATACGAATGTAATAATGTAGTATAAATTTCTGTTGTGTGACTTCTTCCATTCAATATTTGGCTCAAGTAGGTACTGAGGTCAGGACTGTCAGGGTCCTGCACTGCTTGTGGCATGCAGCCTCCTTCCCCGGGGTGGCCCCCGGCAGTGCCTCCACCATGTACCTGTGTGGCCTCAGCATGAGAGCACCAACATTGCGGCCCTCCAGCCGGGCACGCGAAGAGGCACGCGCAAGGAGCGAGACACAAGTGCCAGCGCTGAGCCAGGGCTCGCGTCACAGTGACCGCCAGCGTTTCCTGGGGAATGGTCTCAGCGGCTTGGCAAAGCAGGGGCCATCTGCAGCAGTGCCTCGGTGTTGGGCAACGGCACCATCCCAGGGGGGATCATCACCACGGTCCCGTGATTTTAGGAGACTAGCAGGCCAAACTAGGCTGAGAAAAGGTCCAGCGGGGCTTCAAGGATATCCAGGGTGATCCCCCAAGGATCCCCCACGATGCTTCAAGCCTGCCCACAGTGTGAGGGTGCATGTCCTTGAAAGCGGTACCAGCTGGGATTTCCAGGTATGGCCTGCCTCAGTGCTGAGGGACTTCTCCCTCCCTGAGGAGCTTCCCGGCAGAGAGCAGAACCCCTAAGCCTCAGGAGCTGCCTGGCAGTCTGTGTTTCCATGCGAGTGTTGTATGTCTCCGTGTGTCTTTCTGTGTGTGTGTGAGTGTGTGTATGCATGTATCTTTCTGAGTGTGTTGATGAGTGTGTTCTTGTGTGTGTGGGTTCCACATGCTGACACGAGTGTGGCCAGTGCAATCCAGCGCGGTTTCTCTGTAGTCCACCTGCCCTCTGGTGGGGTTCTGCCTTTGGCTCAGCTTGGGGACTGTGGGCCCCACATTCTTTGTTTTCCTGGTGGTTTCTAAAGCCTCAGTGTAGTGGGGTCTGGCTCCCACCTGCAGGTGTTCTAATCAACTGCCCATCCTGAGGAGGATCACTCCTCGAGAAAGAAGACGGGTGCAACACACCCAAAACCAACTCCTCCAAGGGCCCTTGGTCCTGTGGCACATCTAGGGCGGGACAGACCCTAGCCGACCCATCCTCAGGACCCCTTTGAGCCCACTTCTAATTCTGGGGCTGGCCGAGCCAGATCTTCAGGAGGTGAGGCCAGGATGCTCCTTCCTCCTCTTGGGATTTAGTTCCAGGTCAGAGGATGTGTGCAGAAATCATAAGGTCATATAAGGGTTAGGATACAATCTGCTGAGCTCTGGAGGGGACCAAGTGCCTTGACCTGCAGGACAGGTGCTGACAGATATCAAAGAAACTGCTTCTTTCCCAACACTCACATTTCTGAGTGACTGGATAGCTGTGACGCTCCTGGAACCATGGGTGCCCGTAGCTTCCACCACCAAGGAAATCCTTGGTTCCCCTATTCCATCAGATGACTGCACGGTTTTCAGAGGATGAGAGTGTGCCAGCCATGGCTGGCCTTGAAATTGATCTTCTCATCAAGGCTGTGTTTTCTTTCTCTCATCTGCTGTTGTTTTCTCAGAATTGAGGGCTCTCCCATTGCTCTGTTCCTGGCTGGGACAGCCACTCAGCACTGAACCTGTTGGCTGCCAGGGATTTCACGGAACTAAAGAGACTGGGGTGTGGTTGGGTTCAGGCCAGGTGGCCGGAAGTGATCCCAGTGTGGATGTTGCGGGAGTTTGCACTTTGTGGGATCCTCCTGGCTCCTCTGCTGGGAATCCCTGAAGGAGGCTTGGACTCAGAAACAGGCCCTCCTGTGGTCCCAGGTGTGATCTGCTTGTGCTTGGCTTTCTTGGGGGTTCTCAGCAGCCTGCTGGACTTCTGTCTCAGGCTTTGATTTGCCACAGAAAGCTTCTGAGACACTCTCTCCACCTCATGTGCCCATATGGGAGGCCAGTTCCAGGTGTTGCCAACACTGATGCACACTGAGATTGCCTCTTTGTGGTTGTTCCCACCTTTTCTGGACAGCAGTGCTGAGAAACAGGCGTCCCTGAGCTTGGAGACCAAGGCAGGGCCCTTGGTGGGTGGCCCAGGTCGAAGGGGGGCAGTCAGCTCATGGAGCTGGGGGATGTTCTGCTGACACCCTCCCCGAGGGTCTCAGGTATGTTTCTGTGGTCTAGTGACCCCCGCCACACCTCACAAACTGAATCTCCAGCCGCATGGGACCCAATCCCTGCCCACGCCATCCGATCCAGAATCCAATGGGAAGAGCAGTCCCGAGTGCCCACGTCACGGTCTGAAGCTCACTCCTCCTCCACCCGTCCCGAAGAAGAAAGTTGGCTCAAGGAGGTACTGAGGTCAGGACTGTCGGGGTCCTGTGCTGCTTGTGGCATGCAGCCTCCTGTCCAGGGGCCGCCCCTGGCACCGCCTCCACCGTGCACCTGTGCGGCAGCAGCTGGACAGCGCCAACGTTGCAGCTAGAAAGCTGGGCAGTCGAATGCGCATGCGCAGGTGGCGTGTCACAAGCGTGAGGGCTGAGCCAGGGCTCGCGTCACAGTGACAGCCACCGTTGTGCAACAATGTCAGCAGCTTAGCAAAGCAGGGGCCCTCTGTGGCAGTGCCTCGGGCGGTCTCACGATTTTAGGACTCTGGCAGGCTGAACCCTGCTGAGAAAAGGTCCAGTGGGGCTTCAACGATGCCCAGGGCCATCCCCAAGGATCTCCACGACGCTTCAGGTCTGCCCAGTGTGATGGTGCATCTTGTTGAAAGCTGTAAGCATCAAATGGTCTTCTTAGGAGAAATTTGAAATTCCTTGAACAGGAGGTCAAAATGAGGAGGGGGGAGAAATGGGCGCATTTCATCATGCTCCCATTCACATGGTACTGAGGTGTAAAGGAATGAAAGACCTTTACTAAAAAAATACTGCAAAGAAAGTACTGCCTTTGGGGAAAAGCCAAATTTGAATTGGAGTAAGCATTCGGAGGGGACATTGTTCTGTAAACAGGATTAAAGATGTAGCATTTACATCCTGAGATTAGTTCAAAAAGGAGAGGATCAAGAAGGAGACAAGAGAACAGAGTAGATGTTTCATAAACAGCCTGAGATGGCTTCTGTGCATCTCATACTGTTTCCTTATTTACAGCTGGTGAGGACCCACCAGCCCAAAACCTGCATTCATGAAATTCAAATTCTTACACACCTAAGTACTTTAAATATAGCCCAAAGAAGACTATGTTTATCCATTTAGAACTTGCCTGCTTTACATATTCCATAAATTTTTACCTGGGTGATGGTAGACAATTATAGGGTTGGGTGGCATGAATGTAACTGACAGACCTTAAACATGCAAACATTAGGTCCCACTTACCCTGGTGGTTGAAAAGTGAATAGCATCTTCCCCTTCTTTCTCTTCCTCCTGCTCCTGCCATGTAAAATGAGCCTGCTTCCCCTTTGCCTTCCACCATGATTGTAAGTTTCCTGAGACCTCTGCAGCCATGTCTCCTGTACAGTCTGCAAACCTATGAGCCAATGAAACCTCTTTCCTTTATAAATTACCCAGTCTCAGGTACTTCTTTATAGCAGTGTGAGAATGGACTAATACAACTGTGGTCCCATCCTCCTTTTATTGTAAAATATACAAATACAAATAGAGATATAAAAAACATAAATTCACAATGTAATGAATTATAATAAAGCAAACATCCATGTAATTCCCCACCAAGTTACAAAGTAGAACTTTGCCAACAGCTGTACCTAATTTTAACACCTTTTCTCCCACTCTAGGAAACCACTGTCAGGATATTTACAGTAATATTTTCCTTGCTTTTCATTATAGTATTACTATGTGAAAATGTAATTATTAAATTACATAATTTAGTTTTACCTGTTTTGAACTTTATGTGAATGTAATAATATAGTATATATTTCTGTTGTGTGACTTCTGCCATTCAATGTTAGGTTTTTAAGATTTATCCATGTTGCTAGCTATAACTGTAGTTCCTTCATTTTAATTGCTGGTGAATAACCCCCTGTATAAATACACCTTAATTTACTTTTTCATTCTATTGCTGATAAATATTGAATTGCTTACAGCTTTTGTGTATTATGAATAAGAATGGTATTGCATTTGGGGATATGTATGCTAGTATACCTAAGCATGCCTTTTTGTAGAATATACAATTAAAAGTGAATTTCTGGTCTGAGTGTGTGTGTGTGTTGTGTGTGTGTGTGTATAGGTATATATATACTATACATATATATATAGTAACTTTACTAAAATGAAAAACTATAAAAATAGAAGAGAATTTTGAAAATTGGTTGTATCAGTTTAATTTGTTTTATTTAAGAAAGAGTATTTTAAATTCTACAGGTAAATTTCATCTAGTATTGCATATTTTGCAAGAAAACAAGTGAATAATCTGATTGAAATTTCAAAATAAAATACAAATAATGTATGCATGCCTAAAAGAGATTAGCAAATACCAGTCCTGTTTTTCCTAATTAAAATGCATATTTTCTCACAAAAGTGGCAGGAATGCATCAATCACATTCATCTAAATTCTTAAAGAATAGTGCAAAAAGAAACAGGTAGAGCCTGTAAAGATTCAAAAGTAGAATATAATGACTAGATTTTCATTTTATGGAATTCACATTTCTCTTATAATTTCACAAAGTTTGGAAGCCTTGCCCAACATGCAATTAAACAAATATCCTATGAGCTTATTAAAGAACGAGTTCTTAAAATATAACTTCCACTGTTTTTTTCTATTTGTAAAAGTTCGAGCATGGGAAGCTCTGCACTGAAACCAGTAAATCAAATCAGTGCTCTTGGACCTGGGAACTAGTGACTGGTTCTTTTAAAATGGAAAAATTAAAATGTCCCCATGCTGGATCCACATGGATCCTGAACTTAGCAGAGCGTTAATCTCAAAAAAAGGGCAACCTAGAAAACAATTCTGTGTGGCACATATACACCATGGACTACTATGCAGCCATAAAAACGATCGAGTTTGTGTCCTTTGTAGAGATATGGATGAATCTAGAAACCATCCTTCTCAGCAAACTGACACAAGAACAGAAAACCAAACACCGCATGTTTTTTTCACTCATAGGTGGGTGAGGAACAATGAGAACACTTGGGCATAGGGAAGAGAACAACACTGACTGGGCTAGGTGGGGGGGGATGGAGGGGAGGGGATGGAAAGTACAGGCGGTGGGGGGGGGGAGGATGGGAAGAGATAACACCGGGAGAAATACCTGTTGTAGGCAATGGGGTGGGGGGATGGAGACAGCAAATTACCGTGGCATGTATATACCTATGCAACAATCCTGCAGGATGCAGGATATGCACATGTACCCCAGAGCTCAAAGTACAATAAAAAAAGAAAACAATTCTGTGCAGTATTAACATCAGATAAGTAGTTTTAAAGGCAAAAATCCTATCATTAGTAATGAAAAAGGTAACAATATATTGATAAATCTTTTAATTTATCAGGAAAAGGCAGTAATTCTAAACTTGCAAGCACCAAATAACATAGCTTCTAAATATACACAGTGGTAGTTGACATCAAAATGAGATATTTCAACATGGAGCTCTCCTAACTATTAGACCAAGAAGATGAAATAATAGGTAAAAATATGAAAGATTTAAACAACACAATCAATGATTAATTATTGTTTAATAAATAAAATATATGTGTAAGCACATATGAAAAATTGTATACCCAAATTTTGTGATATATGTATTCTTTTGAAGTACACATTCAACATATGGTTTCATAAAGAAAGTCTCAAAGAATTCTAAAGGATCAGTAGGGCACATACCAAAATTGCTTAGTATTAAAGTGCTTAACACCTAAATTGCTAAAATTTAAATGCATCTAGAAATCAACCAAACCAAAAATAAGCTAAAATTGTTTACATTGTACATCTAAATCACCCAAGGGTCTAAGCATATTTCTAAATGGAACTTAGAAAATATTCAGACCTGACGTAATAATAAACAATAGTTCAAACTGTATAAAATTCAACAAAAACAAAAAATACTCAAAAGGAAACCTATAGTTTTTAATATCTATCTCAGAATGAAAGAAAGTTAAAAATTAATTATTTATCCAAATCAAGAAGTCAGCAAAAAGCATAAAAAGTCTGAAAGTACATAAAGGAAGTAAAACTAAGAAAATAATACAGTTAAGACTAGAAACTGATGAAATAGAAAATAAAATTACTGTATTAATAGTGTCAAAAATTCAGTTATTGAGGGGGGACTGAGAAATGAGAGAATTCTCGTAAGTTTTCACTACTTCTATTTACCTTATGCTAGATGTCCTGGACCTCACTTTAAAACAAAGTAAATAAGTGTTTTAAGCACTGGAAAGAAAGAAACCAAACCCTCATCATTAGCAGATGACATAATTAACTACATGAAAAACTGAAAAGACCAATATTAAAATTAATAAATAAGTTTAGCAAGTTGCATATAGAAATAAAGAACATCATGATCAAAGATAGGTAGATTCAATACTGTAAAGTTGTCAAGTTTGTGCAAATCAATTTATACCTTCAATGCAAATTTAATCACAACCACAGCAGGATTTTTGTAGATTATGATAAGTATTTTTAAAATTTATCTGGGAAAGAAAAATGAAAAATATAGTCAGGGAATTCTTAAAACAAAGCAAAGTAGAAGGAATTGCTCTACCGGATGCCCAAACTTACGATAAAGCTACAGTAGCTAAAGTGTCTGATATTAGGAATAGAATATATCAACAAAAGAGAGCTAAGTGGTAGACTCACTCAGATCTAATGAAACATGATATAAAATGGGGAAAGTGACACATTGTACAGTCAACGGTAACAGAAGAGTTTGCAATTTTAAAAAAAGAATTTGTTCCTTACATCATCTCATACACAAAAATCAATTCCAGATGGATTAAAATACTAAATGCTGAAGATAATTTTTTAAACTTTTATGGGAAATTGTAGGATTTTTTTTTTATTGCATTTTAGGTTTGGGGGTACATGTGAAGAACATGGAAGATTGTTGCATAGGTACACACATGGCAGTGTGATTTGCTGCGTTCCTCCCCATCACCTATATCTGGCATTTCTCCCCATGCTATCCCTCCCCCAACTCCCCACCCCCCCACTATCCCTCCCCTTTTCCCCCAACAGACCCCAGTGTGTGATGCTCCCCTCCCTGTGTCCATGTGTTCCCATTGTTCAACACCCGCCTATGAGTGAGAACATGCGGTGTTTGATTTTCTGTTCTTGTGTCAGTTTGCTGACAATGATGGTTTCCAGGTTCATCCATGTCCCTACAAAGGACACGAACTCATTGTTTTTGATGGCTGCATAATATTCCATGGTGTATATGTGCCACATTTTCCTGTCCAGTCTATCATCGATGGGCATTTGGGTTGGTTCCAGGTCTTTGCTATTGTAAACTGTGCTGCAATGAACATTCGTGTGCATGTGTCCTTATAGTAGAACGATTTATAGTCCTTTGGATATATACCCAGTAATGGGATTGCTGGATCAAATGGAATTTCTATTTCTAGGTCCTTGAGGAATCGCCACACCGTCTTCCACAATGGTTGAACTAATTTACACTCCCACCAACAGTGTAAAAGCGTTCCTATTTCTCCACATCCTCTCCAGCATCTGTTGTCTCCAGATTTTTTAATGATACTACAAAGCTACAGTAATCAAAACAGCATGGTACTGGTACAAAAACAGAGATATAGACCAATGGAACAGGACAGAGACCTCCGACACAACACAACACATCTACAACCACCCGATCTTTGACAAACCTGACAAAAACAAGCAATGTGGAAGTGAGTCCCTGTTTAATAAATGGTGTTGGGAAAACTGGCTAGTCATGTGCAGAAAGCAAAGCTGGACCCCTTCCTACACCTTACACTAAAATTAACTCCAGATGGATTAAAGACTTAAACATAAGACCTAACACCATAAAAACCCTAGAAGAAAATCTAGGCAAAACCATTCAGGACATAGGCGTAGGCAAGGACTTCATGACCAAAACACCAAAAGCAGTGGCAACAAAAGCCAAAATAGACAAAATGGGACCTCATCAAACTCCATAGCTTCTGCAGAGCAAAAGAAACAGTCATTAGAGTGAATCGGCAACCAACAGAATGGGAAAAAATTTTTGCAGTCTACCCATCTGACAAAGGGCTGATAACCAGAATCTACAAAGAACTGAAACACATTTACAAGAAAAAAACAAACAAGCCCATTCAAAAGTGGGCGAAGGATATGAACAGACACTTTACAAAAGAAGACATACATGAAGCCAACAAACATATGAAAAAATGCTCATCATCACTGGTCATTAGAGAAATGCAGATCAAAACTACATTGAGATACCATCTCACGCCAGTTAGAATGGCGATCATTAAAAAATTGTAGGATTTTTATGACTTCTGGGAAGTAAAACATTTTCATGAGACAAAACATCAAGTAAAACTGTTTACAAATTTAGAAGTTCTGTTGATCAAATGAAAGAAAAAACTTTTATTATTGATTACAAGTAAACACAAAATAGCCATCAACTGGGTGTGCAAAATTTGCACATGCATAACTGAAAAATGATATCAGTCTACATATATAAAGAACTTCTAAAATTCACTAAGGAAAGGTAAACTACCTAATAAAAATCATCAAAAATACAAACCCATATATTGGATAGAAAACAGATGGCTAGCACCAAATAAAAATATATCTACCTACATTAAATTTCACAGAAATTAAAACTAAAACCACAGCAAGATACTATTTATATCCACCATATTGACAAAAATTAATGTCTTAAAAAATCAAGTGTTGGCTGGCATACAGAGTAATGGGAACTTTTAAGCACTGCAAGAAAAAGTTTAAATTTTTATGCATATACTTGGAAATAACTTGGCCTTAAATAGTAAAGTTGGAAATATGCGTATATTAAAACCCGGAAATGTTACTTTCAGTTATAAATTGTTTTTTGTATAATACAATCCCTAGGTCATATGGATTGAGGATGTGTACAATAATCTCATAGAAACATTGTTATAGCAAAAAAATGTTCTTTTTAAACAAATGACCATTGTTAGGAAAACTTACAATTGCTATATATTGATAAAACATTTTTCTATACAAATTTCAAGTAAACTCCACCTCTAAGCAACAGTATAAATATTATAGCATAGTGTCAAGTGAAAAAAAATAAGTTGCTGAAAGCATAGATGTTTTAGAATAGCATTTTTATAGATTTTAAAACCAGGTAAAAACAAATATTATATTGTTTGGGAACACATATAAAGAACAACAAGAAAATAATTAACACAAAATTTAGAATGCTAATTAACTCTGGAGCAGTGAGGAGGCACTTTGAGATAAGCTTTTAGATAAGCTCAAAGTGAAATTAACAGCACTTAATAGTGAGTTTTATTTCTTAATTAGAATACTGGGTTCATAAATATTAATTTTATAATTTTACTACAAATATACACTGTTCATAACTCAAATTTTAAGCTTTGTGAAGTTGAAAGCCAGTATTTGATTATGTGTAAATGGCAGGGAGGAGGAAAGAATAAAAACTCAGATCGACGTTGGTATTTTTTTGTTGTTCTTGTTTTCTGAGACGGAATCTCACTCTGTTGCCCAGGCTGGAGTGCAGTGGTGTGATCTCAGCTCACTACAACCTCCACCTCCTGGGTTCAAGCAATTCTCCTGCTTCAGCCTCCTGAGTAGCTGGGGTTACAGGTGCATGCCACTACATCCAGCTAACTTGTATATTTTTAGTAGAGATGAGATTTCACCCTGTTGGTCTGGCTGGTCTTGAACTTCTGACCTTGTGATCTGCCTGCCTCAGCCTCATAAAGTGCTGAGATTACAGGTGTGAGCCACCGCACCTGGCCAGTATTTCTATTCAGTGAGAGAAAGAAGACGATCTGCTAAGAATGGGTGTGGGTAGATAAGAGGGCAGATGGTGGTGAATACAGTTTTCATCTGGTCAGATTCAGATAACTGAGGTACATCTTAGTAAAATGTGGGGGAATCCATTGTAATGTAGGACTGAATATGGCAAGAGAGCTCTGGGCCTTAAGTTCTGGGAATCATTGACATATAAATTATCTGAGGCCTTAGGAAAGAATAAAATTTGCCTGGTGGTGGGGACAGAGATTGAATAGTAAGCAGAAGAGAGAGTTGGTATACACCTTTATTAATGTTACAAGTTGGACGTTCCAATGAGCTTTCATCTCAGGAGGTTAAAGAGCAATAAATGCAGGCCCTGGAACTGAAATGTATATTCAATAATTATGCAGGTTCTTCTTTGAGTTCCCAAATACAAGTGATGAAGAGAGATTTACTACAAGGACAGGAATCAGTAATTTCTAGTTTCAGACTGGTTGTAAGAAAACCATAGATGGCAAATGATTATCTTTCAATAAGTTTCTTAAAACCAGTGCCCAGAGATTTCTAAAGTGTTCTATTTTCACTCCCTTGCTGGCCTTAATGAAGCAGTCATATTGTGAACCACCTATGAAGAAGCCCATGTGGCAAAGCACTGCAGGTAGCCTGTAGGAACCGTTGACCTCAACCATATAGCCACAGGGAAATGAAATCTGCCAAAATGTGAATGAGTTTGGAAGTGAATTCATCTCATCTTCCAGATGAGACCCCAGACCTGCTAACATCTTTTTTTTTTTTTTTTTTTTTTTTGAGACAGACTCTCACTCCGTCACCAGGTGCCAGGCTGGAGTGCAGTGGCACGACCTCAGCTCACTGCAACCTCCGCTGCTCAGGTTCAAGCAATTCTCCTGCCTCAGCCTCCTGAGTAGCTGGGACTACAAGTGTGTGCCACCACGCCCAGCTAATTTTTTTGTATTTTTAGTAGAGACGGGGTTTCACCATGTTGACCAGGGTGGTCTCGATCTCTTGACCACGTGATCCCCCCTCCTCAGTCTCCCAAAGTGCTGGGATTACAGGCATGAACCACTGCGCCCAGCCTTGTTGACATCTTGATTGGAACTTTATGAGATCTTGAGAAGAGCAAGCTAAACCTGGCCCCAACTCCTGTTTCATAGAAACTCTGAGATGATAAATGTGTGCCATTTTAAGGTTCTAAACTTGTGTTTTAAGGTTCTAAATGTGTGGAAATAGACAGCACATATAATGTCTATGTGTTGTATATACGTTGGATATATTCATCAGGATGTATCTGGGCAATGAAGAGAACAAAGGAAAATATGGCAGCATGTATTTCTAGTGGAATTTTTTCCGGAAAGTTTTGTCATCAGGAAGAACTGTCTCTCTCCCAAAGAGGACATAATGTATAGATTTTGGAAGCACTTATCCTGGTAAATGATTGAGTCAGAAACATCAGTTTCTTGATGGACAAAGGAAGAGTGCAGAGCTTGGCTTGCAGATTGACTATTCTCTGAACTTTCAATTTGAACGTTTTAGGTTTCTGCCCCTAACTTACACGTATTCTCTCTTCTAAGATATGCATTGATAGGTTGTATTAGCCTTTGCTAATGGCAGCACACTTCTGGTTGAAGTGTTACTTACAATGAGTTACATTTTCCACCAGTTAAAGATGCTAGAAAATCTAAAGATGGACAGTTAGATAAACACAATTAGCTCACTTTTTCTGTGCATGTGGCATTATTGTTTGGTTGCTTTTACAAAGTGGTTCAAATTTGCAACTTAATACAACTCTGGAAGGCTTGTGGAAGTACTCAAGGAAACAATATTTTTTGCCAGTAGTATGAATTCTTTAACATCAAATTGTATTTAATAATTATTACAAAAAACTATTTATATCAGGTACAAAAGAATATAAAACTACACCTCACAAATTCTTAGTAAAAGAAATTCTCTGAATGAAATATTGGGTCTCTTAAATTCTCTTTTTCATGTGTTTCATTGATACTACAAAATCTCGCTGAAGGTCATTCATTCTTTTTGAGGTCTCCATTGTAGCAGTGAAACTAGCCACATCTTTGATTTAGAACATCAAAATGTCATAATTGATATCAAACTCATGAACACCAGATCAGAGCATTGGAGCCATATTTGATTCCACATCAGATATACTCACTTGTTTTTTCTTTGTGTGTTCTTATTGTTCTTGGCTCTATTTGTCTCGTTCACCACTTTCCTTATAAGGGATCAAACTTGGAAATCTTCACATATCGACAATGGAGAATATCTCTACAGGCTGAAATACACTAGACAGAGAGAAGGAGCTGATGTTACTGAAAAGGAAAGCTCTAGAGCTGATCTTTACAAGGTGGTAGCAGCTCATTGGTTCATCCATTAGGAGAGAATACTATAAAAATTAGGAAAGCATAATGCGATGCTGAAAAGAAAGCTTAACTGGAGAGGTTAAGTGAGAGGAGCAATAGAAAGAAAAGAGAATGAGAATACTTACTGAGAAAACAAAAAAAGAACAACTCAGAGAAGAAAATGTAGAAAGGTTATATCAGCAAATGAAGTTGGGAGCTGCCCATAGCATATAACAGGTGGGGAAAGCATCAGACCTTGAAGGGAGCAGAATTCCTTTGAACTACTTATAGTTGGTGACCTCAAAGCCTGGTAAAATCAGGAGACAGCCTCAGCCTTGACACAGCTGCTTTCTGGCATTATTAATGGCCTGACGGTGGATCTGGGAATTGAGAAAATACTAATAGCTAAAACAACAGTTTGAAAAATAGGAGTAAATCTCCACATCATTGAGCCTATCTATGAATTATACACAAAAGTACCTTCTTTCTAAAAATAAAGAGTAGGCAAAAATCTTTAGCTCAAATCAATCTCAAAATATCAGCCATTAGTTCCCCTTTAAAAAATTTAAAATAATATTTCCAACATTGTTGAGTTATAATTGACAAATAAAAATTGTGTGTATTTCGGATGTATTTTGTGATTTTTTCAGGTATATACACATTGTGAAATTATTACCACAATCAAGCTAATTTTCATATCCATCACCTCACATAGTTATTTGGTTTCATTTTTTTTTTTGTGGCAAGAACATTTAAAATCTACTCTCTTGGCAAATTTCAAGTACCTATACAGTACTAATAAATACAGTCACCATACATTATGTTAGAGCTCCAGAACATTTACTTTAAACCCAGAGTAGTCTGAATATCAAGCTCATTGTTTAGAACCACTTTGGGATTCAGCTCAATTTCCCCTAAGTGTTGCTTTCCACGTTGATTCCACCTTTATCTTTCCACTCAGATGAGAAAAGTCATACTACGAGACATTCAGTTGCCCAAGTACTAAAAAAACCCTCTCTCATCCCAAGTTATCTGTTTCTTACAGTTATATCATATGAATATTGTGACTTCAGGAAGAAAGAATTGTGAAGAGTATGCTGCCTATTGAATGCTAAAGCTCAACCACATAAAACTCCCTGCATCCTTCAAGAGAGACAGGAATGGGCTACTGCAGTGCTAGGAAAATTATTCCAGAGACAAGTGCACCTAAAACCCTAGTGTGCCTAACAATCATCGTTGTTAGAACAAAGACCTCCTGGCCTCTCTGCTCAAAGAATCTAAGAAGTTCTCAGGTCACGTTCATGCCAGTTCATGGACCACTTATTGACTAGCAGTATGACAGACAATTGTTCCTCTTTAGTGGAATTCTTTCCTAGGAGAGCTGTCTGTGCTTGACTTCTTCCAACCTTCAGCGTGTATCGTAATGACTTTTAAAAAATGCAGGGGCTTGAGGAGTCACCAGTGCCATCTCCACAGGGGTTCTTTCCTATACCACTATCTCTCAAGGCATTGTGGGGGATCCTTGGGGACCACCCTGGATATCCTTGAAGCCCTGCTGGACCTGTTCTCAGGTTAGTTTGGCCTGCTAGTCTCCTTAAATCACGGGACCATGGTGACGATCCCCCAGGGATGGTGCCGTTGCCGAACACCGAGGCACTGCCACAGATGGTCTCTGCTTTGCCAAGCCGCTCAGACCATTCCCCGGGAAATGTTGGCGGTGACTATGATGCAAGCCTGTTGGCCTTTTGGCCTGGTCTGACCTCTTGGCCTGGCCTGGCCTTTTGGCCTGACCTAGGCTTTGGCCTGGCCTGGCCTGTTCTGGCCTGGCCAAACCTGGCCTTTGGCATGGCCTGGCCTGGGTTGGCCTGGACTGGCCTGGCCTTTTGGCCTAGCCTTTCCTTTGGCCTGGACTGGCCTTTTGTCCTGGCCTGACTTTGTGACCTGGCCTGGCATGGCCTTTTGGCCTAGCCTGTCCTTTGGCCTGGCCTGGCCTTTTGGCCTGGCCTGGCCTTTTGACCTGGCTTTGGCTTCTGGTCTGGCCTGGCCTTGCCTTTTGGCTTGTCCTGGTCTTTGGCCTTTTGGCCTGGACTGGTCTGGCCTTTTGGACTGGCTTGGGCTTTTGGCCTGGGCTGGCCTTTTGGCCTGGCCTGGCATTCTGGCATGGCTTGGCCTGGCCTTTCAGCTTGGCTTGGCCTTTTGGCCTGGCCTGGCCTGGCTTGGCCTTTTGGCGTGGCCTGGTCTGGACATTTGGCCTGGCCTTGCCTTCTGGCCTGGCTTGGCCTGGTCTTTTGGTCTGGCCTTGCCTTCTGGCGTGGCCTGTCCTGGACTGTTGGCCTGGCCTTGCCTTCTAGCCTGGCCTTCCCTTCTGGCCTGGCCTGGCCTTTTGGCTTGACCTTGCCTTCTGGCCTGGCCTGGCCTTTTTGCCTGGCCCTGCCTTATGGCCTGACCTTGCCTTCTGACCTGGCCTTGCCTTCTGGTTTGGCCTTGCCTGGCCTCTGGCCTGACCTTGGCTTCTTGCCTGGCTTGGCCCGGCCTTTTGTCCTGGCCTTGCCTTCTGACCTGGCATTGCCTTCTGGCCTGGCTTGGCCTTTTGGCCTGGCCTGACCTGCCTTGGCCTGGTCTGGCCTTTTGGTCTAGCCTGGCCTTTTGACTTGGCCTGACCTTTTGTCCTGGCCTGGCCAAACCTTGTCTTTGGCCTGGCCTGGCCTGTTGGCCTTTTGGTCTGGTCTGACCTCTTGGCCTGGCCTGGCCTTTTGGCTTGGCCTGGCCTCTTGACCTTGCTTTGCCTTCTGGCCTGGCCTTACCTTCTGGCCCGGCCTGGCCATGCCTTTTGGCCTGGCCTGGCCTTTGCCCTTTGGCCTGGACTGGTCTGGCCTTTTGGTCTGGCTTGGGCATTTGGCCTGGGCTGGCCTTTTGGCCTGGCCTTGCCTTCTGGAATGGCTTGGCGTGGCCTTTCAGCCTGGCTTGGTCTTTTGGCCTGGCCTGGCCTTTTGGCCTTGCCTGGATTTTTGGCCTGGTCTGGCCTGGCCTTTTTTGTCTGGCCTTGCCTTCTAGCCTGGCCTTCCCTTCTGGCCTGACCTGGCCTTTTGGCCTGACCTTGCCTTCGGGCCTGGCCTGGCCTTTTGGCCTGGCCAAACCTCTGTTCCTTCTGGCCTGGCCTGGCCTTGGCCTGGTCTTGCCTTCTGGCCTGGCCTTGCCTTCTGACTTAGCCTTGTCTGGCCTCTGGTCTGGCCTGGCCTTTTGGCCTGACCTTGCCTTATGGCCTGACCTTGCCTTCGGGCCTGGCCTGGCCTTTTGGCCTGGCCTGGCATTCTGGCCTGGCCTTGCCTTACGGCTTGGCCTTGCCTGGCCTCTGGCCTGGCCTTGCCTTCTGGCCTGGCTTGACCCGGCCTTTTGGCCTGGCCTGGCCTTCTGGCCTGGCCTTGCCTTCTGGTCTGGCCTGGTCTTGCCTTGGCCTGGCCTTGCCTTCTGGCCTCTCTTGGCCTGGGCTTTTTAGCCTGGCTTGGCCTTTTGGCCTAGCCTGGTCTGCCTTGGCCTGGACTGGCCGTTTGGCCTAGCCTGGCCTTTTGGCCAGGCCTGACCTTTTTCCTGGCCTGGCCAACCTCGTCTTCGGCCTGGCCTGGCTTTTTTACCTGGCCTGGCCTGGGTTTTTTGGCCTGGCCTTGGCTTTTGGCCAGGCCTGACCTTTTACCTGGATTTGCATTCTGGCCTGGTCTTGCCTTCTGGTCTGGCCTGGCTGTGCCTTTTGGCCTGGCCAAACCTCTACCTTTTGGCCTGGCCTGGCTTTTTGACCTGGCCTGGCCTGACTTTGGCCTGGTATCGCCTTTTGGCCTGGCCTGGTCTTTTGGCCTGTCCTGGCCTGGTCTCTTGGCCGGGTTTGGCCTTTTGGCCTGGCCTTTTGGTTTGGCCTTTTGGCCTGGCCTGGCCTTTTGGCCTCACCTGCGCTTCTGACCTGGCCTTTCCTTCTGGCCTGGCCTGGCCTTTTGGCCTGGCCTGGCATTTTGTTTTTTGGCCTGGAGTGGCCTGGACTTTAGCTTGGCCTTGCCTTCTGGGCTGGCCTGGTCTGGCCTTTTGTACTGGCCTTGCCTTGGCCTGACCTTGCCTTCTGGTCTGGCCTGGCCTTCTGGCCTGTCCTGTCCTGGCCTTCTGGCCTGGCCTGTCCTGGCCTGGTCAAACCTGGCCTTTTGGCATGGCCTGGTCTAGGTTGGCCTGGACTGGCCTGGCCTTTTGGCCTAGCCTTGCCTTTTGGCCTGCCCTGGCCTTTGGCCTGGCCTGCCTTCTGGCCTGGGCTGGCCTTTTGGCCTGGTCTGACCTTCTGGTCTGGCCTTGCCTTCTGGCCTGGCTTGGCCTGGCCTTTGGCCTGGCTTGGCCTCTTGGCTTGACCTTGGCCTGGCTGGCTGGATTTGGCCTGGCTTGGCCTGGCCTGGCTATTGGCCTGGCCTGGCTATTGGCCTGGCCTGGCCTTTTGGCCTGGCCTGGCTTTGGCCTGGCCTGGCGTTGCCTTCTGGCCTGGCCTGGCCTTTTGGTGTGGCCTGGTCTGGTATTTGGCCTGGCCTTGCCTTCTGGCCTGGCCTGGCCTGGTCTTTTGGTCTGGCCTTGCCTTCTAGCCTGGCCTTCCCTTCTGGCCTGGCCTTTTGGCTTGACCTTGCCTTCTGGCCTGGCCTGGCCTTTTTGCCTGGCCTTGCCTTCTTGCCTGGGCCTTGCGGTTCTGTCGTGGCCTGGCCTGGCCTTTTGTCCTGGCCTTGGCTTATGGCCTGGCCTGGCCTTTGGCCTTTTGGCCTTTTGGTCTGGAGTGGCCTGGCCTTTTGTCCTGGCCTTGCCTTCTGGCCTGGCCTTGCCTTCTGTGCTGGTCTGGCCTGTACTTTGGCCTGACCTTGCCTTCTGGCCTTGGCTGGCCTGGCCTTTTTGCCTGGCCTTGCCTTATGGCCTGACCTTGCCTCTGGCCTGGCCTTTTGGCCTGGCCTGGCCAAACCTGGCCTTTTGGCATGTCTTTGCCTCCTGGCCTGGCCTGGTCTTTTGGCCTGTCCTGGCCTGGACTCTTGGCCTGGTCTGGCCTTTGGGCCTGGGCTTTTGGCCTGGCCTTGCCTTCTGGCCTGGCCTGGTCTGGTATTTTGGCTTGGCCTGGCATTTTGGCCTTTTGGCCTGGCCTGGGCTTCTGGCCTGGCCTTGCGTTCTGGCACTGCCTGACCTTGCCTTTTGGCCTGGCCTTGCCTTCTGGCCTGGCCTGGTCTTCTGGCGTGGCCTGGCCTTTGGCCTTTGGCCTGGACTGGCCTGGCCTTTTGGCCTGGCCTTGCTTTCTTTTCCTGGCCTGGCCTTTTGGCTTCACCTTGCCTTCTGGCCTGGCCTGTCCTTTTGTCCTGGCCTTACCTTCTGTGCTGGCCTGGCCTGGCCTTTTGGCCTGACCTTGCCTTCTGGCCTTGGCTGGCCTGGCCTTTTTGCCTGGCCTTGCCTCATGGCCTGACCTTGCCTCTGGCCTGGTCTTTTGGCCTGGCCTGGCCTTTTGGCCTGGACTTGCGTTCTGGCACGGCCTGGCCTGGCCTTTTTCCTGGTCTGGCCTTTTGGCTTCACCTTGCCATCTGTTCTGGCCTGGCCTTTTGTCCTGGCCTTGCCTTCTGTGCTGGCCTGGCCTTACCTTTTGGCCTGACGTTGCCTTCTGGCCTTGGCTGGCCTGGCCTTTTTACCTGGCCTTGCCTTATGTCCTGACCTTGTTTGCGGGCCTGGCCTGGCCTTCTGGCCTCTCTTTGCCCAGCCTTTTTGCCTGGCCTTGCCTTCTGGCCTGGCCTGGCCCCGGCCTTTTGTCCTGGCCTTGCTTTCTGGTCTGACCTGGCCTTTGGCCTGGTCTTGCATCCTGGCCTGGCCTGGCCTTGCCTTTGGCGTGGCCTTGCCTTCTAACCTGGCCTAGCCTTGCCTTTTGGTCTGGCCTTGCCTTCTGGCCTGGCCTGGCCTGGGCTTTTAGCCTGGCTTGGCCTTTTGGCCTGACCTGCCTTGGCCTGAACTGGCCGTTGGCCTGGCCTGGACTTTTTGCCTGGAATGGCCTGGCCTTCTGGCCTAGCCTGGCCTTTTGGCCTGGCCTGACCTTTTGTCCTGGCCTGGCCAAACCTCTTCTTTGGCCTGGCCTGGCCTATTGGCCTTTTTGGCCTGGTCTGACCTCTTGGCCTGGCCTCAGCTTGGCCTGGCATGGCCTTTGACCTTGCTTTGCCTTCTGGCCTGGCCTTACCTTCTGGCCTGGCCTGGCCTTTTGCCTTTTTGGCCTGGACTGGTCTGGCCTATTGGCCTTTTGGTCTGGTCTAACCTCTTGGCCTGGCCTGGCCTTTTGGCCTGGCCTCGGCTTTTGGCCTGGCCTGGCCTTTTGACCTTGCTTTACCTTCTGGCCTGGCCTTACCTTCTGGCCTGGCCTGGCCTTTTGCCTTTTTGGCCTGGACTGGTCTGGCCTTTTGGCCTGTTCTGGCTTTTGCCCTGGCCTGACTTTCTGCCTGGTCTTGTCTTCTGGCCTGGCCTGGCTTTTTGGCCTGGCCTGGCCTTTGGCCTTGGCTTGCCTTTTGGCCTTTCCTTGCCTGGCCTGTTGGCCTGGCCTTGCCTTCTGGCCTGGTGTGATCTGGCCTTGCCTTCTGGCCTGGCTTGGCCTGGCCTTTCAGCCTGACTTGGCCTGGACTGGCCGTTTGGCCTGGCCTGGCCTTTTTGGCCTGGCCTTGCCTTCTAGCCTGCCTTCCCTTCTGGCCTGGCCTGGCCTTTTGGCTTGACCTTGCCTTCTGGCCTGGCCTTGCCTTCTGGCTTGAACTTGCCTTCTGACCTGGCCTTGCCTTCTGGCCTGCCTTGGTCTGGCATTTTTGCCTGGCCTTGCCTGGCCTTTTATTCTTGCCTAGCCTTTTGGCCTGGTCTTGCCTTCTGGCCTGGCCTGGCCTGGCCTGGCCACACCTGGCCTTTTCCCCTGGGCTGGCCTTTGGTCTGGCCTGGCCTTTTGGCCTGTCCTGGCTTTTTGCCCTGGCCTGACCTTTTTGCCTGGTCTTGTCTTCTGGCCTGGCCTGGCTTTTTGGCCTTGGCTTGCCTTTTGGCCTTTCCTTGCCTGGCCTGTTGGCCTGGCCTTGCCTTCTGGCCTGGCATGATCTGGCCTTTGGCCTGGCCTTGCCTTTTTGCCTTTTCGCCTGGGACTGGTCTGGCCTTTTGGCCTGGCCTGGGCTTTTGTCCTGGGCTGGCCTTTGGCCTTGCTTGGCTTTTTGGCCTGGCCTGGCTTTGCCTTCTGGCCTGGCCTGGCCTGGCCTTTTGGCGTGGCCTGGACTGGACTTTGGACTGGCCTTCCCTTCTGGCCTGGCCTGGCCTTTTGGCTTGACCTTGTCTTCTGGCCTGGCCTTTTTGCCTCGCCTTGCCTTCTAGCCTGGCCTGGCCTGGACTTTGTCCTGGCCTTGCGTTCTGGCGGCCTGGCCTGGCCTTTAGGCCTTTTGGCTTGGAGTGGCCTGGCCTTTTGGCCTGGCTTGGCCTTCTGGCCTGGCCTTGCCTTCTGCGCTGGCCTGGCCTGGACTTTGGCCTGACCTTGCCTTCTGGCCTTGGCTGGCCTGGCCTTTTTACCTGGCCTTGCCTTATGGCCTGACCTTGCCTTTTGGCCTGGCCTTTGGCCTGGCCTGTCCAAACCGGGCCTTTTGGCCTGGCTTGGCCTTCTGGCCTGGCCTTTCCTTCTGGCCTGGCCTGGCTTTTGGCCTGACCTTCCTTCTGGCCTGGCCTGGCCTTTTTGCCTGGCCTTGCCTTGTCAGCTGGCCTGGCTTGGCCTTTGGCCTGGCCTTGCCTTCTGGCCTGGCCTGGCCTTGCCTTTTGGCTTGGCCTTGCCTTCTTACCTGGCCTGGCCTTGCCTTTGGCCTGGTCTTGCCTTCTGGACTGGTTTTGCCTTCTGGCCTGGCCTGGCCTGGCCTTTTTGCCTGGCCTTGCCTTCTGGCCTGGCCTGGCCTTGCCTTTGGCGTGGCCTTGCCTTCTCACCTGGCCTGGCCTGGCCTTTTGGCCTGGCCTGACCTGGCCAAACGTGGCCTTTTGGCCTGACCTGTCCTTTTGGCCTGGCCTGGCCTGCCCAACCTGGTCTTTGGCCAAACCTGGCCTTTGGCCTGGCTTACTCTTTGGCCTGACCTTACCTTACCTTCTGGCCTGGCCTGGCCTTTTGGCCTGGCCTTCCCTTCTGGCCTGGCCTGGCCTGGCCTTGGCCTGTCCTGGCCTGGACTCTTGGCCTGGTCTGGCCTTTGGGCCTGGGCTTTTGGCCTGGCCTTGCCTTCTGTCCTGGCCTGGTCTGGTTTTTGGCCTGGCCTGGCATTTTGGCCTTTTGGCCTGGCCTGGGCTTCTGGCCTGGCCTTGCGTTCTGGCACTGCCTGACCTCGTCTTTTGGCCTGGCCTTGCCTTCTGGCCTGGCCTGGTCTTCTGGTGTGGCCTGGCCTGGCCTTTTGGCCTGGAATGGCCTGGCCTTTTGGCATGGCCTGACCTGACCTTTTGTCCTGGCCTGGCCAAACCTGGTCTTTTGGCCTGGCTTGGCCTTTTGACCTAGCTTTGCCTTCTGGCCTGGCCTTGACTTCTGGCCTGGCCTGGCCGTGCCTTTTGGCCTGGCCTGGCCTTTTGCCCTTTGGCCTGGACTGGTCTGGCCTTTGGTCTGGTTTGTGCTTTGGCCTGGGCTGGCCTTTTGGCCTGGGCTGGCCTTCTGGCCTGGCCTTGCTTTCTGTAATGGCTTGACCTGGCCTTTTAGCTTGGCTTGACCTTTTGGCCTGGCCTGGACTGGCTTGGCCTTGACTGGCCATTTGACCTGGCCTGGCCTTTTGGTCTTGCCTGGCTTTTGGCCTGGTCTGGTCTGGCCTTTTGGCATGGCCTGATCTGGACTTTTGGCCTGGGCTTGCCTCCTGGCGTGGCTTGGCCTGGCCTTTTGGTCTGGCCTTGCCTTCTGGCATGGCCTGGCCTGGACTTTTGGCCTGGGCTCGCCTGTTAGCCTGGCCTTCCCTTCTGGCCTGGCCTGGCCTTTTGGCTTGACCTTGCCCTCGGGCCTGGCCTGGCCTTTTGGCCTGGCCTGGCCAACCTGGCTTTTTGGCCTGGCCTGTCCTTCTGGCCTGGCCTGGCCTGGCCTTTGGCCTGGTCTTATGTTCTGGCCTGGCCTTGCCTTCTGGCTTGGCCTTGCCTGGCCTCTGACCTGGTCTGGCCTTATGGCCTGACCTTACCTTATGGCCTGACCTTGCCTTCGGTCCTGGCTTGGCCTTTTGGCCTGGCCTGGCATTCTGGCCTGGCCTTGCCTTCTAGCTTGGCCTTGCCTGGCTTTTGGCCTGGTCTTGCCTTCTGACCTGGCCTGGCCTTGCCTTTGGCGTGGCCTTGCCTTCTGGCCTGGCTTGGCCTGGCCTTTTAACCTGCCTTGGCCTGGACTGGCCGTTTGGCCTGGCCTGGCCTTTTGGCCTAGCCTGGCCTTTTGGCCTGGCCTGACTTTTGTCCTGGCCTGGCCAAACCTCGTCTTTTGGCCTGGCCTGGGCTTTTGGCCTGGCCTGGCTTTTTTACCTGGCTTGGCCTGGACCTTGGCCTGGTCTGGCCTATTGGTCTTTTTGCCTGGCCTGGGCTTTTGGCCTGGCCCGGTTTTTTGACGTGGCTTTGCCTTCTGGCCTGACCTTGCCTTCTGCCCTGGCCTGGCCTTTTGGCCTGCCCAAACCTGGCCTTTTGGCCTGGCGTGGTCTTTTGGCCTGGCGTTACCTTCTGACCTGGCCTGGCCTTTTGGCTTGGCCTTCCCTTCTGGCCTGGCCTGGCCTTTTGGCCTACTGTGGCCTTTTGTCCTGGCCTGGCCTTTTGTCCTGGCCTGGCCAAACCTGTCCTTTTGGCCTGGCCTGGCTTTTTGACCTCGCCTGGTCTGGACTTTTGTCTTGGCCTTGCCTTGTAGCCTGGCCTTCCCTTCTGGCCTGGCCTGGCCTTTTGGCTTGATCTTACCTTCTGGCCTGGCCTTGCCTTCTAGCCTGGCCTTTCCTTCTGGCCTGGCCTGGCCTTTTGGCTTTACCTTGCCTTCTGGCCTGGCCTGGCCTTTCCTTCTGGCCTGGCCTGGCCTTTTGGCCTTGTCTGGCCTTTTGGCCTTCCCTTGCCTGGCCTTTTGCCCTGGCCTTGCCTTCTGGCCTGGCCTGGCCTTTTGGCGTGGCCTGAACTGGACATTTTGCCTGGCCTTGCCTTCTGGCCTGGCTTGGCCTGGCCTTTTGGTCTGGCCTTGACTTCTGGCGTGGCCCGGTCTGGCCTTTTGGCCTGCCTTGGGCTTTTGGTCTGGGCTGGCCTTTTGGCCTGGCCTTGCCTTCTGGCCTGGCCTTGCCTTCTGCCTGGCCTGGCCTAGCCTTTTTGCCTGGCTTTGCCTACTGGCCTGGCCTGATCTGGCCTTCTGGCCTGGCCTTGCCTTCTAGCCTGGCCTGGCCTTTGGGCCTTTTGGCTTGAACTGGCGTGGCCTTTTGGCCTTTTTTCCTGGACTGGCCTGGCCTTTTGGCCTTGCCTTGCCTTTTGACCTGGCCTTGCCTTCTGGCCTGGCCTGATCTGGCCTTTTGGCTTGGCCTTGCCTTTTTTGTTACAGAACAAAAATCCAGACTGTGAAACATGATGTTAAATGAGACACCTGAGTGATGATGTGGATGACATGTTCTTGTCTTCTTTGTCATCTTCTGACGAGAGTGATTTAACTGAAGACTTTAGTGATGATTTTATAGACACAGAAGACTCTAACAGAACTAGAATAACTCCAGAGGAAATGTCTCTCAAAAAAGAGAAATGTGAAAATGTGCCACCACAGGATACATTTGATTCCCCCCAAGGAAAATGAAAAAGCCCTCAGTAAAACTGATGAATGGATAGATAGATAAGTGTCTCTGGTAAATATTACTAACCTTAAGTTTCTTTGCTTTCTTTTAGATAATATAACTGAACTTACATTTAAGATTATCTTCAGACAGATTTCAAGATACTATCAGTTTTACAGAGGGATAGATCTAGACAAAATTGGAGTGGGGTAACATTTATTTTCCTTGTGACTTTTGCTCCATACCCCATTTTTCACCGTATCTAAAACAACGTTAATAAAACCACTCTTAATCTTTGTTGTTCTTTGACTGTTCTACACAGACTTATTGCTGCTTAGTATAAACAGTACTTCTAAATGACTTTTCCCCTACTTACCTCAACCGGTGGTATGACATTCATCAAACCATCTCTTCTCTTAGGGTAGCATATCATTGCTATTTGTTAAGAGTAAAGCTGTACCAAAGGGTAAAATGAGATAATATAGGTTATGTCTAATCTGATTGATTTTTTTATCCTAAAAAATTTTTGTTGCTTAGCAATTTTTGTAGATACACATCCAGAGGGGAGCTTTATTTATTTTTTAAACTGAAGAAAGTGAAATAATACCTGTTAAACATTTCCTCTTATGTTTGGTTATCCTGTTACTAAATGCTGGAGAAAATGCATTTGGTGTTTGTATGCCCATATGCTTGAAAATAGAACAAACTGAAGGGACTGGATATAAACATGTGGTATGTCCAAGCCCTTCAGTTTGTTCAGTTTGTCCCCTGGTATAATCAGATCAATGCATAGAGATGCATGTACAAACCGTTGATTGTCTGTGGGTCTTCTAAAAGTGACTGCCAGAACAAGTTTATTTCCTTATAGGGAGGCAATTATGAGTACCCTACATTATTTAATCTATGAAGTTAAATAGTGTACACAGAGGAAAAGGAGTTTCCTGGCCAGTGTTTAAAAATAAATATCTTGGGAAACATAGGAAGATGAGGCTTTATTTACATTTTTGGAAATATTACAGAAGTGAAAGATGATGTAAATAAATTTTCTTTTTGTCTATTAGAAAATATTTCAGTAGGTTATTTTAAAGATTTTGCCTCTTGATGTTTTCATTGCTTAGGTTATAGAAAATGCTAAAGTTATTAGTGCTTTTTTTTGGGCCAGCTTTTTTGCTATATCAAATTATTCACACTTATATTTTTAGGACATGAGAAACAATTATATTTTTGTGAATCAATAATCTTTTTTCTCTCTTCTTTAAATGAAATGAAGACAGGAGTGAATGTACAAAACATGCTTCTGGGAATAATTTGGTTTCACCGGATACAGACTACAGAGCTGATTCTTCATTTGAACTCTCTCCATCTGATAGCTCTGATGGAACATACACGTGGGATGAAGATGGCTTAGAGCCCATTGGAAATGTCCATCCAGCTGGGAGCTATGAGTCCTCTGAAATGAACAGCAGAGTATGTATGGATTTATATACTCTTGGAACATTTTGTTTACCTTATTATAGCTAGACTTGCACTATGATTGATTTTTTAAAAAGTTTATGAGTTAACTTTACTACTTTGATAAATGGGAATTCAGGTTTCTTAAAAGCCTATAAAATATCTGACCCTATTAGGAAATAAAGCGTGAGAATATATGACATTTGACTTAAATATACTCAACATGTTTACATATACATTTGTCATATGTACATACATATGTACATTCTGTATTAGTAGGTTAATCTATGCCAGTGGTTCTGAAAGATAGTGGGGGAGGAGGTCAATGACTGGAAGTGGTTTTGGTTGTCATATTGATGAGTGCTTCTTGGTATCTAGTGGGTAGATGGCAGGGATGTTGTTTAACATCCCACAGTGCACAGGACAGAGACCACAGTGAATTATTTATCTAGCCTAAGATGGCAGTAGTGCCACTGTTGAGAAACCTTGGCCTGTGCTCTACTGGGGTAACACTGAAGGGCCAACTCTCAGTGGGATAACACAATACAAGTATTTTACTCTTAGAAAGTCTGCTGTGGGTCTGGACCGCTTTCTAGGGCAGCTGCCTTTAATGATCTAAGCTACTTTGATTTTGGGGCTTGACCATCTTTTGGGGATCCCTTCTTGTCACTATGGCAGAGGAAGAGAGTGCCAGAGGGTCTCACACGTGTAATTACTTGCTTTGGCTTGCAAGCAACACTTGGCACTTCCATTCATGATCTGTTGACCAGAACTAATCATGTGGTCCCACCTAAGTGCTAAAGGGACAGGAAGTGTAATCTTCCTGTGTGCCTGGAAGGCAAGGGAACCAGGTATGGGCAAGTGTTAGAAGACCCACCTTGAATTTATATGTGCATATTTTAAGAAACACAGCAAGTAATGTGGATAACATGCCATATAGGTAAAGTATAATTGGTATGTTTGAAGTGACTCATTGCAATTATTCAGCATATAAAATATGATTTTCCAGTAGTTGTATGGGAAAATTGGTAGTCTTGGTGGATATATTAAATTCCAAGTGGATTTCAGGCAGTATTATTTTCTATACTCCTATAAACCTTTTATTTAAAAAAGTCATTGTTACCAGAGGCTTAAATAGCACAAAGCTTTTTTTAACCTCGATCAACACCTTGTATACAAACATTTAATTTAGAGAGAGTATCTTCATCTCATTAGATAAAGGAGGCTCAGAAAGGTAACAGTTTAAGACCTTTGTCTTACTAGGACTTTTAGGCAAACATGATTACGTGCAAATGAACACGGTGTCCAGCAGATGGCAGCAATAAACCACTTAGTACCCGACAGGTTTTCGCGGCTAACGATCTTGAGTTTGTTGTTTAATCACAAAATAGCTTTCTCTAAAAGAGTTCACAATGCAGCTGGATTGACTGTTAGTCCTTAAGATCCATGAGATTCCTCCTTGTTCAGTAGGTTTATGTGTATGGTATGGGAAACAACAAAAACACTCATTCTGTGCTTTGGAACAAGACAGTGTTTCTGATCTAAGGAGAAGACAAAGTCTGAGAAGGGGTAGAGAATTGATGGCAGAAGTTGAGAACAGTGTGTTGAATTCTCCTACAGTGATATTGGAGTTACCATTTTTGCCTTGAAGTTCTGTGAATTTTTTGTTTTGTATAAATTTTATTTTGTTAGGTGTGTACCTGTTCAGAATTGTTGTTTCTTTTGGTGAATTGGACTTCCATCATTATTTAGTGATCTTCTCTATCTCTAATTATGCTTTTTGTTTTCAGACTTATTTTTTCCCAAATATTAATATACCTTACCAGTTTTATTTATATTTTATCCCTTCTTTTACTATCAACCTTTTTGATATCTAGCAAATAGTTTATTTTGTTAACATTTTCAATTTGTCTTTTTCTTTTGACTCGTGAGTTTAAGTTTTAATTTTGCATTTATTGATATACTTGGACTTTATTCTGCCATCTTATTATTTTTATTTAAATCGTCCTTTTTTTCATTTTTTTTTTCCTAAAGTAGTTTAAAAATAGTATCTCTAACTTAACCCAAGGACCTTTAGCGTATTCTCACTTTTCTTGGTCTCTACAACAACACTGCTTCTTCTAGTCCAGGTCAAGATAAGGAGCTTTCACCAGCATGTACATCAACTGTGTCACTTCTGACACAGTTTAGTTCTACCCACTATTTATTTCTGCTGACAGTGTTTTTATACTAAGTCTTCCTTTTTAAAAGAAACAGTGCCTTCCTGTTCCTTTCAGTCATTCTCTTACTCTGCGAGAACTTTATATAAATGAAACCGTAAACATGTACTAGTTTATGTCTGGCTTCTTTTCATTAATATTATGTATTTGTGAGTTGTAGTTTCTTTATTCTTATTGTATCATATTCCTTTGTGTGAAAATACTACAACTCATCTTATTGTTCATGGGCATTTAGGTTGGTTCCAGTTTCTGGCTATTAGAGTATACACTATTGTGAAGATTTTGATGTATGTTTTTATTGGTGAACATTTACTTCATTTTTCTTGGGAAAATGTGTAGGAGAGAGATTCCTGGGTTATAGGCTATGCTGATGTATAAAGATGCTGTCAGATTTTCAAAGTGATTGTGCCTGTTTACACTCCTCATTGGCAGTTAATGAACATTCCAGAAATTTTACCACCTTCTCTATACTTGGTGATTTCTGCCTTTTTGCATTTTTGATATTCTGGAGTGGGTAGAGTAGTATTGCATTGAGAGTTTGTCTTATATTTTTTCAAAACTACTCACAGAGCACCTTCACATACGTTTATCGGGCCATGTGTCATCGTTTGGGTTACTTGTATTTTTTCTTAATGAATTGTAAAAATTCTTCATATTTTTGGATATAAATCTTTTATTTTGTGTCAATATGCAGATGTTTGTATGCATGTGTGTATTGACATTTTATATATGTAGATTATATTCTCTACTGAGAGTTGCTTTTGAAATCTCCTAATAGTGTCTATTGATGCTATAACTGACCAATTTTGATATTGTCCAATTATATAGGTTTTCCCTTGTTACCAATTTTTAAACTGTGAAGCCTTTTCACACCTTAATATCATGAATATATGTTTCAGTGTTTTACTCTAAAAGTGTAAAAGCTAGGTGCTGCTGTTACAGAAATGAAATCAGACATCATCTCCATTCTAATGACTCACAGAAGCAGCCGTTCCTGATTCATAGGCAGGTCTCTTCACTCCGAGTGCTCACTTTTGCAAACTTAATGTCGTGTAAATCCCCTATTCTCCAGGTCTTCTTCTTTCTAGTTCTCCTTAGTATACACAGCCTCTCAAGGCAATCACTTCCATGCCCATGGCTTCAGTTACTTTCTCTATTCTCTGAGGACAATACAATTTTAAATTTAAAATATTCACTTTATTTTATGTAAGATCCCTCATTTGCTATAACCATAGATTCAGAGTAACTCCATGAAAGTAATAAAAAAATGGTGATACACTTAGCATGTAAATTTTAGGAAATTTCCCCAGTTACTCTTAATGGTTTGATTTAGTACATGTGTTATTTTTAAAAACATATGTTGGGATGTCACAAATGGACTTAGCCTACAGAGATTTATATTCAACTTTAACCAGAGAGTTCCATTTTCATGTGACACTGAGCATAAAAAACTGTCTTTTCCTCCTTACCTATTTCTCTTACTACATTCTCTGCCAGGAGAAAGGTACAACTCTGTACCCAGTCTTCCCCAGTGGAGCCCTAGCAGCCCTGTTTTTCCCTCTGCTTCCCTGCTTTTACATCTCATGACCAAGTACTTCCTGTTCTGTCTCCCCAATAATCACAAAATTTTTTCCTCCACTTTTGTCACTGCCACTGCCTTTAGCATCCGTCTTTCTTTAGATAGTCTCTTAATTGGTCTTGTTGCTTCCTTCAGTCCTTCTTTATTATACAGACCATTACACACACATCTGACAGAGACTTCTCACCTTTGTATGGTTCAGTGACTCAAATTTTCAGAATAAAATTAAAACCACCCCAGCATCGAATTTGGGGTCAGATAGAGGTGGGTTTGTATCAGGTTCACACACTGTCCAGTAGTGTGATCTCAGAAAACTGAACTTCTTAAGCCTTTGTTTGTGTATCTGCCTACCCTCATTGAGATTTGGGACTGTTTAACACATACGGTGTCTGGCATGTAGAAGGTACTTCATCAATGTTGAATGAAGAGGAGGCATTTTAAAATTCACATTAAAAAAAAGTTTTTTAAAAAAAATATGCCAATCTATAACGTCACTTCCCCCTCCAAGCTTGACTTCTACCTGTACTTTCTGATATGGTTTGGTCTTGTCCCCACCCAAATCTCATCTTGAGTTGTAATCCCCATAATCCCCACATGTTGAGGGAGGGACTCGGTGGGAGGTAATTGGATCATGGGGGCAGTCCCCCATGCTGTTCTTGTGATAGTGAGTGAGTTCTCATGAGATCTGATTGTTTTCTATGTGTTTGACAGTTGCTCCTTCACATGCTCACACTCTTTGGCCTGCCACCATGTAAGAAGTAACTGCTTCCCTTTCTGCTACCATTGTAAGTTTCCTTAGGCCTCCACAGCCATGTGGAATGTGTCAATTAAACTTCTTTCCTTTATAAATTACCAAACCTCAGGTATTTCTTTATAGCAGTGTGAAAATGGAATAATGAACTTTCTGATAATCACACCTGAGGAACTGGGGAATTCATACTACCTGAGATCAAATAATGGCCCCAGCCTGGGCAGTCATATGACCTTGGGGAGAAAACTTACCTTCTCCATCTCAATGTCTTCTCTAAAACCGGTGAGATTGTTTCTGAGGGTTAAATGAGCATAGCTGACTTGGGACACTATCAGGCACATACTGCTTGCCAGACATTCAGTATTCATTTTTATTGAGTTAGGACTGTGGTAACCCACTTTACTGCTCTTGATTTTGTATAACAAAATCATGCTTAGTGCTTTGTTAGTAAAAGAGAGAAAATCTGAAAGTCCCTGCCATGGAAGGAAGAAACAGGGGGAGAAAAGGAAGTTGGTAAGTTTCAGCATTTTAGAGCTTGGGGGGGGACAAGTTAGGTTTCTATTTTATGGACAAGGAGGTGGAAATACATCTTATATTTTGCCTATAAAATAGACCTCTCTTTTAAAAGGTATTGCCATCTTAATTTATTTTAGGCAAAGTTGATTTTACACAAGTCAAAGGGAACATTTACCTCTTTTTTTTTTTTTTTTTTAATAAAAAAGAGTCTCACTATGTTACTCATGCTGACCCAAATTCCTGACTTGGGTTTGAGGGATTTTCTTCTCTCATCCTCCTGAGTAGCTGGGAGTACAGGCCTATGCCACCTTGTCAGGCTTCGTCTAAGGTCTATACATTCATCTGAATGGATAAGAATAAAAGTAGAGGTACTAAAATGGCCTCCTTATAGAATAAATGAGTTGATAAATTGTTATAATGATCACATCATTTTTCTTTTCTCTCCATATAGATATGGCTTTGGAGTCCGACCCTTCTGATCATCCAGAAGCAAATAAATCTCAAGCGGATGGTGAGACAACATTGTATTTCCCACCAAGAAAAAGGGTGAAAACTCTTGTTTGATGAAGTGTATCATAGAAAGTGTTTAGCAAAACTCATATTGGCTTTAATTTTTAAAATTTTCACATATTCACTTGTGTTATTTTAACATGTGACATACTTTCCTTTAGTTCTTATCACATTAGTGAAAACATGTAAACTTTTTGTTTGTACATTTTACCATCTTTTTATCAACACAATTTGTCCTGTAATGGAGGAGTCTTAGATTTATCTTTATGTTTAATTCTTTGTCCCTTTTCTCAATGTATAAGAATAAAAGTAGAGGTAGTGAAATGGCCTGCTTGTACAATAAATGAGTTGATAAACTGTTATGATGATCACATCTTTTTTCTTTCTCTCTGTATAGATATGGCTTTGGAGTCCGAGTCTTCTGATCATTCAGAAGCAAATAAATTTCAAGCAGATGGTGAGACAACATTGTTTTTCAACCAAGAGAAAGAGTGAAAACTCTTGTTTGATGAGGTGTATCAGAGAAAGCGTTTAGCAAATCTCATTGGTTTAAACTTTGTGTTTATACATTTTACCATGTGTTTATCAACAGAATTTCTTATGTAATGGAGGAGTTTTAGATTTATCTTTATGTATAATTCTTTGTCCCTTTTCCCAATGGATAAGAAAAAAGTAGAGATAGTGAAGTGGCCTCCTTGTAGAATAAATGAGTTGATAAATTATTATGATGATCACATCTTTTTTCTTTTCTCTCTGTATAGATATGGCTTTGGAATCTGAAGCAGATGGTGAGAAAACATTGTTTTTTCCACCAAGAAAAAGAGTGAAGACTCTTGTTTGATGAGGTGTATCATAGAAAGTGTTTAGCAAAACTCATATTGGTTTAAATTTTTAATATTTTCACATATTCACTTGTGTTATTTTAACATGTGATATATTTTCCCTTACTTCTTATCATATTAGTGAAAACATGTAAACGTTTTGTTTATACATTTTGCCATCATTTTAGCAGCACAATTTGTCCTGTTATGGAGGAGTCTTTGATATATCTTTATGGGTAATTCTTTGTCCCTTTGCCCAATGGATAAGAATAAAAGTATAGGTAGTGAAATGGCCTCCTTGTAGAATAAATGAGTTGATGAATTGTTATAATGATCACATCTTTTTTCTTTTCTCTCTGTATAGATATGGCTTTGGAATCTGAAGCAGATGGTGAGAAAACATTGTTTTTTCCACCAAGAAAAAGAGTGAAAACTCTTGTCTGATGAGGTGTATCATAGAAAGTGTTTAGCAAAACTCATATTGGTTTAAATTTTTAAAATTTTCACATGTTCACTTGTGTTATTTTAACATGTGATATACTTTCCCTTACTTGTTATCATGTTAGTGAAAACATGTTAACTTTGTGTTTATACACTTTACCATCTTTTTATCAACACAATTTGTCATGTAATGGAGGAATCTTTGATTTATCTTTCCGTATAATTCTTTGTCCCTTTTTCCAATGGTTAAGAATAAAAGTAGAGGTAGTGAAATGACCTCTTTGTAGAATAAATGAGTTGATAAATTTTTATAATGATCATATCTTTTTTCCTTTCTCTCTGTATAGATATGGCTTTGGAATCCATCCCTTCTGATCATCCAGAAGCAAATAAATCTCAAGCAGATGGTGAGACAACATTGTTTTTCCACTAAGAAAAAGAGTGAAAACTCTTGTCTGATCAGGTGTGTCATAGAAAGTGTTTAGCAAAACTCATATAGGTTTAAATTTTTAAAATTTTCACATATTCACTTGTGTTATTTTAACATGTGATATACTTTCCCTTACTTGTTATCATGTTAACGAAAACATGTAAACTTTTTGTGTATACATTTTACCATCTTTTTATCAACACAATTTGCCATGTAATGTAGGAGTCCTAGATTTACCTTTATGTATAATCTATATCTATGGCACTTGAAGCAGGGACAGTTTTAGCAGTGTATTTTGAAAAAGTTGTCTCCCTTAAAGTGCTATAGCAGGTGAACTTAGCATGAATGATCTGTGTCCACTTGAGCATTCTTTTAGTAATAAAGGATTCGGTTATATTTTAATTCTTTAGAACTGATTCTCATTCTTGTCAATCAACTGTGAATTTTCTGTGTTAATTTCTAGCAGAGGTAATAGAGTTAATCCAAAATCATAGGTGTATTAAAGTCGAGATTGACAAGTATACTCAACAAACCAGGCACTGAGCTGAAAAAGGGATCGTTTCCCAGTGGGCCTTAAGGCCCACATATATCCCTGTACAAAAATCAAGAAACAGAGACAGAAAGTGACTCACCTAAGGCTTGAAAGTGAGTGGCTGACTAACTGGCAGAGGGCTGGAAATCAAATCCAAATCTCCTGACCTCTAATTTCAGAGGGTGCACTGCCTTCCCAAGGCCCAATTTTACAGTTAAATGGCTTAACAAGGGCTTCACTGGATTGAAGCCAACATTAAGAGACATAAGATTCCATCAGCACAGGTTTTGGCCCCTTGTCTCTAATGAGAATTTGCCCAGTTAAAATTTTAACATTGGGTCTAACCTGAGGGATATTTACTTTCAGCCTGAAGCTCTTGTAAAGGCTTGATTGACTTAGGAGTTCCTAAGTCAACCTGGGATTAATTTTAACATAAATCATATAAATGTGTGTTTTTTTTCCACTGATATTGTAATGTAGATTGGAGGTCTTTCCTCTAGGGATAGAACTACTATGGATTGATTTCCCAACGTCTTCCTTGCATAAATAACATATTGACTCTGATTTCTAATTTTGCTTTTTTCCAAGTGGATTAAGAGCTTAGAGACATTTGCTGAGTAACGTGGGTGCAGGATCCTTCTAAGATTTTTATTTTCCCTCCAACTTTTTTTACTGCTATCTTCTTTATAACTAATTCATTGGTGACTTCTGTAGCACTCACTGTTATCATTTTTTTTTTTCCCCAAAACGTTCTACTTTTATATACACAGCAGTTGTAAGACATGAGACGTCAGGTACATAGAAGAGTACCTAACACACAGTAGGTACTCAGTGACTGTTAGTCATCTAGTTTTTCTCACTCATATATCATTTATGTAACAATTAAATTACTCAATTACAATAACAAATTTAACTGGTCCAAACAAGTTTAGGAATTCACGCTTTCAGTCCAAATTGGTATGAACTTGGTATGCTTTCAGTCCAAATGGAGGGAACAAAATTATAGTGGCATGTAAGACAACCATAACAAAAACATGCAGCAGTAGTTGCCAGTAGTATGTTTTGCAGAAGGAATGGAGACCAGCAGGTAAGTTAAATGGAGGTCACTTAAGAGAGTTGCTTCTTTGATGAAGCTGTAACCTCTCCCCTGTAAACTCTATTCCCAACCAGGGCTGATTCTTAATGTAGCACAGGCTGTGCCCCGCCCAAAGATACCCAGCAGAGAGGTTGAGTGGGGTTTGGAACCCATCCATGCTCCAAAGGAAGAGACACCTTTCCCTAATTCACACATCCATTCTCCCTCCTTCTTCCCTAACCCTGCCTCCTACTCAAGCCCACACATTATTACATAGAACACAATTAGTCAGGTTAAAGCACTGTCAATTATGCTCTCATTAAAAACAACAGCACAGTCAAACAGAGAGCATGCTTGCATATGAAATGGGATTAATTCTTTCAGACATGGCTCATGATGACTGGGGCCACACCACCAGGACAGCAGCTCTGCTCTGCACCGAGCCTGTGTGCCTGGCCACACCCCAAAATGCTTCATACTCTCTCATTTCACCCTCAGAGGCAGACAAGAGGACTGCAAAGGACTCATGTGTCTCCCATGCTCTCTGAAAAAGACTCCTATTTCTCCTGGGGACCAAAGGAACAACAAAAGTAGCTTTTTATTTGTAGAGCACACAACTTTTTCAAAGTACAGAGCTAAAACTGTCCCTGCTTTAAGTGCTATATATATAGAGGTTGGACTGTGGTAGATTAGAAAAGTGACAGCAAAAGTTTTCCATTATTGGTTTCATGTCCTTCAGTAAGACTTCTAGTGACTTTAAGATTATCAATGTGATTTGCTTTGCATGTGAGCCAATAAGCAAATGTGACACAAACAAAGGCTTAAAAAGGCTTATGCTTTACGGCAGGTTAGCTGTTGCTCTTGGGAAACACAATGGCAAATGAACCCGCTAACTTTCTGGCAGATGAGAAACATCATGGAGCAGAGATGATACTAAACAGCTGAGGCTTCTCTAAAAAACAAAGAAACAAACGAAAACAGTGCCCTCCTCACCTCGATTGGCATCAATTAGCAGATGCATGGGTGAGTCAGCTGGGATACACAGAAGAATCTTTCCAGTGGAGGGGACTAGAATACATTTAGCATCTATATTGTAAGTCCTATTTAAATAATTTCTAGGTTATGACCACTCCCTGTCTATATAATTTCATTTAAACTGAAAGTAAAGCCACAGATATACACATAAACATCACTTTGGACTTAAGAATTCCCTTTCCAAAGTAGCTAATGTAACAAAACGTCTAATTTAGAAGTTAGCTAAGAAAAAACTTGCAAAAAATACCACCATCAATTGACCAAAAATCAAAGGTGGTTAGCCTGGAAATGTAGGATTTAGAATGTCAGTGATAGGAAAGCAGTTAGCATACTGTAACTAGCAGCAGACATAAACAAAACACTGGAAAAGAAAACTGAGTGTTTCAACGTTTCTGATACGTATTTGTTTTTCAGAATTCCTAACTATTCTTTGCGTTTAGGCATAGTCTGAAATAATGTTTGCATTAATTTCCACAAACTTATTTTTGGCACAAAAGTGCTAAACTATAGTTATTTTCTAAAATGAAATAATCTTCTGCATCTGCATATACAGCTGCACCCAACAAATCACTGAACCCTAAAGCAAACTGAAAAAAGCCATGACCTATGTAAAATAAAACTGGAATCTTTTTCTCAGAAATCCATGCTTACAAAAACAGCTTCTAAAACAAGTGTTATTTATGCCAGGGAGCACCATGGTTCAATTGTGGTATTTACATGTTCCTTTAAGGTATTGTTAATTTTTCTATTTCTAAACTCCCTACATAGTTGCAGATCGCAAGAAGATTTTGATTATGTAATAATTTGTAAATGCAATAAAATGCGATTTTGAAAGCAAAAAAAAAAAAGAGAAATGGTCACTTGAGCCAACCCCAATTGCCAACCCACAAAAATCTAAAGCCAAATAAACTGTTTAAAACTACTAGGTTTGGGGCATTAAGCCATAATGACATAAAGTTGATTTTTAAGTTCATTAACACATACAGTCCTCAAATTGCTTTATGCGTTGTATGCCAAAATGTTTCACATTTAATTTCTTTATTCCACCAAAGTTTATTTTTTTTTACTTGCAAAGACAAGAATATTATTGTAGGACATTTTATATCATACTCATAGTTGATTCATGAAAATAACTAAACTTCAGATAATGTTGATTTCTATTAATGAGATCATGACTGTTTATTAGCTCCCCAGGCAATGAGTGAATCATTTGCCCATAAATATCACAGATTTTTAATAAATTCTTATCATAACAAGTATTGAATAACCTATACTTTTCATTTTGAAGAAGTGTATTATATTTTTCATCAGTTGTGCCTAAAGTTAAATGTGTATATATTTAAGAATTTTATCATAAGATGTCTTTAAAAAATCAAAAATATCATCAAACTGCCAAAAGTAGAAAAGCTGGCGTAGATATTTGAAACTATTGCTCAGTGATATAGTCCTTTTTGTGCCAGCAACAGCTGGACAATCAACTTTCAGTTATAACTATCTACCGTAAGCAGCTTGCCTGTGGCTAAGCCGATAATTATAGAATCTAATGGTACATCAATTTTCTTCCAAGATTTAATTTGGCACACAGTGTTTTGAAAAAGAAGACTATCATAAAATATTGCTACAACTCCTGAATCTAATATCTTACTTGTGTTTTGACCCAGATAGATAAAATAAATTGAAATCCTTTCATTAATATGTTAACAGAATCATTTTAAAATTGAATTTTTATAGTAATCTCCTTGAAATTGCTTATAAAAAACTATGGTATATTACTAAGGTTCTTATGCAAATTTTAAACAGATAATACACCTTTTTGTCTCACAACCTTCACACATCAAAGCAAGGTTCTCTGTTAACCAATTTCTTACCAACAAAATGATTTTTAATTTGACTGTTCTTGGGTTGAACATTTGCTACTTCTCTTTTTTATGCAGAATAAATTTTATTAGAGTCTTTTATAGATACGACAATTGGGGAAGTAAACGGGATCATATTTTATAAATATTTTCAAGTTGGCATCATGCCTAAATATCTTAAGTAATGCTTTGTGAATATTGGTAAATTAAAAGGAATTAATGAGAAGTTTGTTAAAAATGCAAATGCTCAAAAGATCATATTGGTAGCAGAGTATGGCTAAGTAGAAGTGTTCTGGGATTTGTGAACCATCATTTTAAGGACTGAATTGAAAATGAAATCGCCTAGGTGAATATGTTATATATCATACAAAATTAAAAAATAAAAGTAGTACTTTTTAGATAACAGATAACAGCAAAATGAAGCATTTTGAAATAATACTTTATGTAAAATTCTGGTAACATAATCATTTTTAGTTCTTAGGAATCATAGGAATTAGGATATAATAAACATAAAAATGAGCTCAAAGATACAAGTTCAAACTACAATTTTTTATTATTTTCCTCCTTCTCCACATGAATCAGAATTTCAGAAGGTGTCATAGAAATCTGGATTTTTAGCAAGCACAGAAGTTGTCTTTATAAATGGTTCTCAAAGTAGTATCATTTTGTTGATGTACTTATTGATTACTAATCCCCACTGTTTGACAGGCCTTGCATTCAAGTGCCTTTCAATTTCATTTATTTAAGTGCTTAAAATTATTGTATTGTAGATATTCTTGCCCCTATGTTATAGGGGTAAGAAAATGATTAAATAACCATCTAAAGTCAAGCAAATAATAAAGAATAAAGCCAGGAAGCAACTCAGGTCTGTCTGACTTTTATATACATACTACAATATTTTATTTGACTATTTGTGTCTCAATGAAAAACACAAATTATGGTAACCAAATTTAGTAGGTTAGAATTATTTAAACATTATCATTGTGTGTACATATTTAGAAATAGATGTATGAAGAATCATATTGATAATAGAAGAAATCCTTAAAACAGTGATAACTAAATTTGTATAGGTTCAAAGTCAGCTTTAAATTATTACCCTTTTTCTATAATCCAAATTTTATATATACATACGTATATAAATAAAATAGCATAGAAGAATAAATATTTACAGTAGTAAAAGCACTGTATGTTAAGTGAAATTATTGCTAACAGGTGGGGGTCGAAAATATTGTTATAAACAAAAATGTTTGCCAGGCGCGGTGGCTCAAGCCTGTAATGACAGCACTTCGGGAGGCAGAGGTGGGCGGATCAAGAGGTCAGGAGTTTGAGATCCCTGGCCAATACGGTGAAACATGTCTCTACTAAAAATACAAAAATTAGCCAGGCACCGTGGCGGGTGACTGTAATCCTAGCTATTTGGGAGGCTGAGGCAGAATTGCTTGAACCTGGGAAGCAGAGGCAGTGAGCCAAGATCACGCCATTGCACTCCAGCCTGAGCAACAAAGCAAGTCTCTGAATCAAAAAAAAAAAAAAAAAGTTTATGACATATTCATTATTTTGTTGATGGATTTTTTTGTTTTGTCTTTTCTTGTAATGTCTCCTCTTGACTTTGGTATCAGAGTAATGCTGGCTTCATAGAATAAGTTGGATATATTCCTCCTCTTCTGCTTTTTGGAAGAGATTGTGACGTATCAGTGTTAACACTGCCTTGAACATTTGTAAAATTCAAAGTGAAGTCATCTAGTCCTGGGCTACTCTGTAGAAAGTTTTTTAAAGTTATCATTCTTAATACAACGTATTTATCAATATAGAATTATTCATGCTTTCTATTTCTTTTTTATTTAGTTTTGGTAGGTTGTGTCTTAATAACCATTTGCTCATTTTTGAGATTAATTTTACATAAAACTGTACATATTCTTTTTATTTGCATAAGATCTATAGTAATGTTCTGTCTGTCGTCCTTCATTTTAGTAATCTGATTCGTCTCTACTTTTCTCTCACCTAATATAGTTAAAGGTTGTCAATTTTGTTCATCTTTTTAAGAAACCAAGTTTTGGATTCATTGGTTTTGTCTAATGCTTTTCTATTTTCTATTCTATTTATTTCTATTCCAATCTGTATTATTCCCTTTATTCTGTTTGCTTCAGATGTAGTTTGTTCAGTTTTTAATTTCTTTATTTTTTATTTTTATTTATTTATTTTTTTAAGATGGAGTTTTGCTCTTTAGCCAGGTTGGAGTGCAGTCGCACAATCTTGGTTCACTGCAACCTCTGCCTCCGGGGTTCAAGTGATTCTCCTGCCTCAGCCTCCCGAGTAGCTGGGATTACAAACATGCGCCACCACAACAACCTAATTTTATGTTTTTAGTAGAGATGGGGTTTCACCACGTTGGCCAGGATGGTACTGAACTCCCTACCTCAGGTGATCCACCTGCCTCAGCCTCCCAAAGTGCTGGAATTACAGACATGAGCCACTGCACCGGGCCTTTTCAATTTCTTAAGGTGAAAATGTTCATAGTTGGTACAATATTTTTCTCATTGCTATTTTAATCTTTACATCTATTACAGTGTTTAAAGCTTCTTTGCATAAGTTCTGGCAGGTTATGTTTCATTTTGTCTTTAGATATTACTTAAATTGTCTTGTGATTTATTTTTAAAGTATTAGTTTCTTAGGGGTGATTTTTGAAAATTTTTTGGTATTTTTATTTTTCTAAATTTGTTTCTGTTATTGTTTAATGATTTATTTCTACTATAGTTGAAGAATATACTTTACATAATTTCAATGCTTTTAAATTTGTTAAGGTTGGTTTATGACCTAGAATATAGTCTTTTCTGGATAATATTTTGGGCGTACTTAGAATTGTATATTTTGCTATTAGGGTGAAGTGTTCTATAGTTGTCTGTTAGGTCCAACTGGTTTATAATGTTGTTCAAGTACTCCATTTCAATATTGATCTTTGGACTTGCTTTGTAATGATTATGGAAAGTAGGATATTGAATTTTTCAACTATTACTTTTGTGTTATCTATTTTCCTCTCTGTTCACTTTTATTTCATGGATTATAAAGCTCTGTTGTTACATGTATATATTTTTATAATTTTTATGCCTTTTTTTCTTTTCTTTTTTTGAGTTGGAGTCTCACTCTGTCACCCAGACTGGAGTGCAATGGCGAAATCTCAGCTCATTGCAACTTCCACCTCCTGGGTACAAGCAATTCTCCTGTCTCAGCCTCCCAAGTAGCTGGGATTACAGGTGCCCACCACCAACCCCAGTTAATTTTTGTATTTTTAATAGAAATGGGGTTTCACTATGTTTGTCTGGTTGGTCTCAAACCCCTCACTTCACATGATCCACCTACCTTGGCCTCCCAAAGTGCTATGATTACAGGTATGAACCACTGTACCTGGCCTAATTTTTATGGTTTTTAATGTATTAACACTTTTAGCATTATGAAATAATTCTTTTGTTTCTAGTTATGATCTTTTACTAACGTTTGTCTTATCTGATACTGCTGTATTTACTTGTTTTGTTTACAGTGTGCATGTATATATTTCTATTTCAATAGGAATCATCAATTTTCCATTGTTTTCCATTGACTTTTTACAAACTTGTGTCTTTAAATGAAATGTGTTTATTTTGAAAACAGCATACATTTGAATAAAAATTTTAAATCCATTCTATTAATCTATGCCTTTTAATAAAAATATCTAATTAATTAATATTAAATATAATTACAGAAAGTTTGAAGTTACTTGTCATTTTGCAAATGTTTTTCTATTTTTATACTTCTTTTTTATGATAATCTTCTATTTTTCATATATATATAAAATTATTTATTTACTTATTTATTTTTTGAGACAGAGTCTCGCTGTGTCACCCAGGCTGGAGTACAGTGGCGCTATGTTGACTCACTGCAATCTCTGACTCCTAAGTTCAAGTGATTCTCCTGCCTCAGCCTCCCAAGTAGCCAGGAGTATAGGTGCCCACCACCACATCCAGCTAATTTTTGTATTTTTTATTAGAGACAAGATTTCACTATGTTGGCCTGGCTGGTCTTAAACTCCTGACTTCAGGTGATCTGCCCACCTTGGCCTCCCAAAGTGCTGGGATTACCAGTGTGAACCACCTTGCTGGGCCTTGTAAATATATCTTTACAAATTTCTTTTTTTTTTCATTTTACTATCTATTATTTTAGTTAGTTTTTTACTGACTGCTTTGGGGATGATAATCTGCATATTAATTTATAATAATATAGATTTTTAACCTTTATAATTTGCAAAGATATGCTCTATCCTCCTGATTCCAACTTTCTGCTACTATTGATATACAAATTATATTATTATTTTATTGTATGCCTATTGATACAGGTTTAAAATTACTACTGTGGTTGTCTTTTAAAACAGGTAGGAGAAAAAATAAAACAAAATTTTTAAAACATCTTGTGTGTTTACGTATGTTACTGATCTTACTTGTAATATTTGTTATGTGCAGTTGAGTTAGTATTTGCTGACCTTTACTTTCATCCTGAAAGACTCACTTAAGTATTTTTATTTCCTTTGTTGTAGACCTGGTCCTTCTGCCACAAATTCTATTGATTTTTGCTTACCTGGAAATTTTTCCTTAATGTTAGTTTTGCTTGTGATAGAATTTCAGTTTCACAGTCTCAGCTTTCAGCATTTTGAATATAAGTTACCTCTGCTTTCTGAACATTAAAATTTCCAATGAAACATAAATTGTTAAATTTATTGAGGATTTTTTATACATGGAGTATTGACTCACCACTTACTGCCTTAAAGATTCTAGCTTTCTTTGGCTTTCAACAGTTTTAATATGTCTTCTTATGGATCCCTTTGACTTTATTTTTCTTGCAGTACATTGAACTTCTTAGATGTGTAGACCAATGCTTTTAATTAAATATTGACAATTTTCAGCTATTATTTCTTCAAATAATTTTTCTTCCCCTTAATCTTCTCTCTTTCTAGGACTCTTGTTATGTATTTATTGGTATACTTGAAGGTATCCACAGGTCTCTGAGATCTTTTCATTTTCTATGATTTTTGTTTGCTTTTCAAACTGGATTATTTTACTTAATCTCTCTTCAAGTTTGCTGAATCTTTTACCAGCTCAAATCTGCTGTCAAAATCTCTAATATTTTCTATTTCTCTTTTATACTTTTCAAATAGAAACTTTCTGTGCAGATTTTTAATAATTTATATCTCTTTATTAATAATTTATATTTGGCCAGACATACTTCCATATTTTCCTTAACTTTATTAGACTAAGCTTAATTGTTTTATACTATTGTTTTCTTTATTTCTTTGAAAATATTTAGAATGTTAAAATTATTGGGGGGGTGGGGAAAATATTGTCTAATTAAAATCATTTTCCAGCAAATCAGTCCTTGGGCTTCCCCAGAAACAATTTTCATTTGATTGCTTTTGTTACTGTGTATTATCCATACTTATGTGTTTCTTTGTATGTTTTATGTCTCATTGTTAAAAATTGACATTTTCAATAACATAATGTGGCATCTTAAGAAGTAAGAACCTCTTTATGTCCCCAGAATCTGGTTTTGTAGATGATTACTGTTGTTGTTTGCCAATTTTTTGGTTAGTAATTTTTCTGAACTCTCTTTTTATGTTTGTGGTTTCTGTCCTTTGTGGGCACTGACGACTATCTACTAACTCAGTAACCAGCTAATGATGGATAAACATGTCCTTAAAAAAATGGAACTAATAAAGTCATACTTGATTGCATTTACTTTACTTTATTGCATTTGCATATACTGTGTTTTTACAAATTAAAGGTTTATAGCAAACTTGGGTCAAGAAAGTCTATCAGTGCTGCTTTCCCAAAAGCATACGCTAACTTCATGTCTCTATGTGGCATTTGGTAATTCTCACAATATTTCAAACTTTTTAATCACTACTCTATTTTTAAGTGATCTGTGATCAGTGATCTTTGATGTTACTATTATAATTGTTTTGGAGCACCACAAACCACACTTATATAAATGATGAACATAATTGACAAATTATGTTGTTTGTGTTTTGACTCTTCTAAGAATGAGTACTTCCCTTGTCTCTTTTTCTCTGTCTCCTCAGGCCTCCCTATTCCTGTTACAAAACATTTTTGAAATTAGGTCAATTAAGCACCATGCAATGGCCTCTAAGTGTTCAGGTCCAATAGAGTCGCATATTTCTAGCTTTAAATCAAAAGCTAGAAATGACTAAGCTTAGTGAGGAAGACATGTCAAAAGTTGAGACAGACCAAAACCAGACCTCTTGTGCCAACAAATTAGCAAAGTTTTGAAAGCAAAGAAAAATTATTGAAAGAAATTAAAGTGCTACTCTAGTAAGCACATGGGTTATAAGGAAACACAAGAACCTTATTGCTGATATGGATAAAGCTTTAGTGGTCTAGAAAGTTTTTAGCACAGGTTGGTTCATGAGGTTTAAAAAAGAAGCTGTCTCCATAACATAAAATTACAAGGTGAAGAAGCAGTGCTGATGTTGAAGCTGCAGCAAGTTATTCAGATCTAGGTGACATCACTGATGAAGGTGATTATACTAAACAACAGATTTTCAATGTAAATAAAACAGTCTTCTATTGGAAGAAGTTGCCATGTTGGATTTTCATACCTAAAGAAAAGAAGCCAATGCCTGGCTTCAAAGATTTAAAGTAGTGGCTGACTATTTTGTTAGAGAATAATGCATCTGATTTCTTTAAGTTGAAGCCAATGCTCATTTACCATTTTGGAAATCCCAGGTCCCTTAAGAATTATGCTTAACCTACTTAGCCTGTGCTATATAAAAGAAGCAACAAAGTCTGAATAACAGCATATCTGTTTACAGCACAATTTACTGACTATGCAAAACCCACTGTTGAGACAACACTCAAAAAAAAAAGATTATTTTCAAAATATTATTTCTCATAGACAATGTACCTGATCACCCAAGAGCTCTGATGTAGATGTATAAGAAGACTATTGATGTTTTTTTTCCTGCTAACACAACAGTCACTCTGTAGCGTCTGAATCAAAAAGTAATTTTGTCTTTGAAGTCTTATGATTTAAGAAATATATTTCCTAAGTCTATAGCTGCCAGAGATTCCTTTGGTGGATCTGAGCAATGTAAGTTGAAAACCTTCTGGAAAGAATTCGCTATTCTAGATGCCATTAAGAACATTCATGATTTATGTGAGGAGGCTAAATATCAACATTAACAGTAGTTTGGAAGAATTTTAGCTTTCATGGATGATGTAAAAGGTAAAAGACTTCAGTGGAAAAAACAACTACAGGTATGGCAGTCATGGCAAGATGCATAAGACTAGAAAAGGAGCCTAAATATGTGAGGGAATTGTTATAATCTTATGAAAAATTTCAATAGATGAAGAGTTGTTTCTTCTGGATGAACAAAGAAAGTGGTTTCTTGAGATAAAATTTATTTCTGGAGACGATGCTGTGAACATTGTTGAAATGACAACAAAGGATTTTGAATACTTTATGAACTTAGTGGTTAAAGCAGCAAGCAGTAGGGTTTGAGGGAATTGACTCCAATTTTGAAACAAGTTCTACTGTAGGTAAAATGCTATCTCACAACATCACAAGCTTCAGAGAAATATTTTGTGAAAGGGAAATCACTGGCTATGGCAAACTTCCGTGTTTTCTTATCATAAGAAATTGACACAGCCACTCCAACTGTTAGCAACCACTACCCAAATCAAGTCACCAGTCATAAACATTGAAGCAAGACCTATCACCCTCACCAGTCATAAACATTGAAGCAAGACCTATCACCAACAAAAGAATTATGACTCACCAAAGGCTCAGATAATCATTGGCATTTTTCAGCAATACATCACTTATTAATTAAAGTATGCACATTTTTAGACATAACACCATTGCACACTTAGTAAACTACATGAACTAAGAAACTAAAGAATTTGTTTGACTTGTATTTGATTTATTGTTGTGGCCTCAAACAGAACTCGCTATATCTTTGAGGTATGTCTCTATGTATCCCATCCTTTTTGAATTGTTTACATGTGTATGTTGAGGAACATGACCAATGTTTAGGCAATAAGTTTCCAATATTCCATAACCTTCACCTCCTGCTTACACAGCCAGAAATGAGGATAAAGAACTTTTCTACTTTTCCCTGGGCATGCACACAATTATGAGCATACACAAAATCCTTCAACTGCAATTGGACTGATGGAGTCCCAAGACTATGTCTAAGCTTTTCACTTTCTATTATTATCATTTTCCAGTTTTTTTGTTTCAAGGTTTGTTGTTGTCATTGTTGTTGTTAGTTTGTTTTCTAAAACTGTTAGCAATGCCTCAGGCAGCTGTGATGTTAAACAGTTGTCACTGACTGTCATCAGCACATATTCCTGAGGGGAAGAAAAGCTACTCTTACTGATAGTCTCTGAGTGATTTAAAATAAAGACGAGCCTTGTAATTGATGTTTTCCTGAGGAACTTCCACACAGGTCAAATAACAGTAACTATTTGATAATGGGGATTTGGAGGAGGTTCAGCCCCATTTTGTCACTTGCCATGGTTTTTAGGCTGCTAGTTTTTATTACATTTGTGATTCTGTTGGTTTTCATACCAAAACCATAGCTGTAGAGAAGAGGATGAGAAGAAAGCAATTTAAAATACTCTTAAATTCACAGTTCTATCAAAATTCAATTGTTTTCCTTGAATAAATGTTCAACACATTGTTGGAAGCATTTGCTTAATTTCCAGAATTCTGAAAATGCTTACTTATGAATATATTTTTGGCCAGTATTCTAATTTACATTCATTCTATGGAGGATAGAAAATTTGATAGTTCTTGCTCTGCTATTCTCTCATGCCATCTCTATAGGTGATTTTTGATTGATATATTTGAAATAATGTAATAAATAACCAGATTGCAGTCTGATATTTCTATCTATTAATGTAAAAAGGAATTAAAGTGAATCTACAAGCACGATTAATTTATCTGTTATGATTCCTAAAGGAAAATTTTTGTCACCTAAATTATCAAATTCAACATTTTAATAAATCTATAAATTTATTTGCTTATTTAATTTTATTATATGGACATTAATTCCTCTTAGATATTGGCTATCTTTAGTGATTTTCTGGCCCTGTGTAAATAGGAACAGTGACATTCTTGAATGCCTGAGAATAGGTCGTATTCAACTTTGTAGATTTTACCCAAACCCCTTGGAATGTTCACTCTCAAGATTTTCCTTCTTGAGGTGTTTTATTTCAAAACATAGCTGCCAACCTATGGAAACTCAAGCTATATGAAGAAGACACATGTACATAATCCTCTTGAAAACATCTGTCAGTCTAGATGTTATTTAGCATCAACTGTCAGTTATGTCTAGGTGAGTGAGACAACTTGGAAATCTAGCCTGGCTGGCATTTAAATGACTGAAGGTCAACATCTTCTGCTACAATCATTTGAAAAACTTGAGGCAAGAACCCTTCCCCTGAAGCTGTCAATTCTCAGATCATGAAAGGTAATAATAAAGTGTTTTAGGCCATTGAGTTTGGGGTCTTTATTTCTTTGGTGAAGAATAACAGGAACTAAAATAGACCCTTGTTCTGAATATAATTTTTGTATTAATATAGGTTCTTTGTACTAATTTATGCATTGCAGTGCTGGCTAGTCTCAGAGCATATATTTAAATACTCTATATCAAATTTTAAGCTAAACCACTAAACTACATTGCAAAGATATTTTTATTGCAAAAATATAAATATTATCACATTGTAAGGTCAGATCACATTTCTTAAATTAATGTTTGCCAAGGGATTACCAATGATTTACTTGTATTCAATAAAAATAACTTAACATTTTACTGCATATTATTAATCATTATTTAATTTTTGGCTTCAAGAACCTGTATATAGGATCTCATATATTAAATATTAGAACCTGAGGATTATTTTTACACCTCTTGTTGTAGCAAATGGAAAGGATTAAAAGAAAGAACAAATAACCAAGTAACATATAAAAATTTCTTATAAAGTGTTTGAGTGAATATCCAAAGAATAAGAATGACCTATGACAAAATTTATATCATCTTTTATATTTGAGAAAGTAATTGTCTTTACTTTATTTCCTATCTACCCTGACAATTATAACTTTGATGTCAAAACTTTTCCTTTAGTCTTATAGCATATTAGCCACTGTTTTTCTCATTAAAGTAAGAAAGAAAACTAATCTGGGGATAATACCAAAAGAAATTACTAAAATTTGAGCAATTTTTTTTTTTGAGATGGAGTTTTGCTCTTGTACCTAAGCTGGAGTGCAATGTCCTGGTTTCAGCTCACTGCAACTTCCACCTCCCAGGTTCAAGCCATTCACCTACCTCAGCCACCCAAGTGATTGGAATTACAGGTGCCCGCCACCATGCCTGGCTAATTTTTGTATTTTTAGTTGACACAGGATTTCATATGTTGGATTTCAGCAATTTATTTGTAGATTTAATATATTAGAACTACTTTTTAAATGTGCAAAACATGTATTCATATTCTTTAACTTTTTAAATGTTACCTTATATTTGATAGTGTATTGTTTTAAAACATTCTATTATAAAGACACATGTACACGTATGTTTACTGCAGCACTGTTTACAATAGCAAAGACTTGGAACCAACCCAAATGACCATCAAAGATAGACTGGATAAGAAAAATGTGGCACATGTACACCATGGAATAGTATGCAGCCATAAAAAAGAACAAGTTCATGTCCTTTGCAGGGACATGGATGAAGCTGTAAACCATCATTGTCAGCAAACTAACATAGGAACAGAAAACCAAACTCTGCATGTTCTCACTCATAAATGGGTGTTGAACAATGAGAACACATGGACACAGGGAGGGGAACATCACACACTGGGGCTTGTCATGGGGTGGGGAGGGTTAGGGAAGTGATAGCAGGGGATGGGGGGATTGGGGAGGAATAACACTAGGAGAAATATCTAATGAAGATGACAGGGGGTTGGATGCAGCAAACCACCAAGACATGTGTATATTTATGTACAAAACCTCACGTTCTGCCCATGTACCCCAGAACTTAAAATATAATAAAAAAAAACAATTAGAAAAATATATTATTTTCCTATACTCATAAAATCTAAGATTTGCCTATGTTTAGACAACATATATATTTTACATAAAATGTGATCATTGTCTTTTTGTTGTTGTTGTTGTTGTTTTGTTGTTTTAGAGAGAGAGTCTCATTCTGTCACCCAGGCTGGAGTAGAATAGCATGATCTTGGCTCACTGTAACCTTCACCTCCTGTGTTCAAGTGATTCTCCTGCCTCATCCTCCCGAGTAGTTGGAATTACAGGCATATGCCACCATGCCTGGCTAATTTTTGTATTTTTAGTAGAGATGGATCTCACCATATTGGCCAGGTTGGTCTTGAACTCCTGATCTCAAGTGATTTGCCTACCTCAGCCTCTCAAAGTGCTGGGATTACAGGCATGAGCCACGACACCCAACCGACAATTATTCTTTTCAAAGGAATTTTCTGTTTTTCTAAACCTAAGTATAAACAAATATATATTGTTTGAAATAGTATTGTTATTAATGTCTTAAGGGTTATTTCTTTCTAATGACCACAAACTTACTAGCTTTTAGTAAGTTTCATAATGGTAAAGGGATGCTAACATGATCTTATAGGTAAGGCCAATTCAATGGGACTAATCAACATACTGTTGTTGTTAGATGCCACAACTCAATATACAATTGGAGTAAATTTGTTATATATTGAATATCTCTGTCCTATAAGGGTCTGAGGGAATTCACTCAATTGGAAAAAGCTGCATATAAAGAAGTGCTAAAATTGTTAGGTCTGCATAAGTTTAGTGGTTTTTTGAGCTAGGAGAGATTCTGTGATTGAAGGCTTGATGTTGGAGCCTCTGGGAAAAGAAGGAAGCTGTACCTAAAAAGGGCTCCAGAAGGTGCTGTAGTCATAATCTTTCTCACAGAGCTACCAGGAAGTTCACTTGAAAAGCATATTTCTACCGAACTCATCAAAACTTAACACCTCACTCTTGAATACTATGTGATTCTCCGACATGATGTTCCCATTTTGAGGTGGGTCAACTCAGATTCAACAAGTTTGGAAGTGCCCAAATTTCTGACTTGTCAAAAAGAAATGGCTCATTTACATACACATCTGACATGTCCTCCAAACTACCTAAGCTTTAGATTTAAAAATTGGTAGTTATCTTTCAAAAATAAATCTTATTCCCACTCTTCAAAGCAACACTGCAGGCTCATTGTTGCCTCAGTTCATAAAGGATTCCCTATATAGCCGCTCCTGGCTTACTGATATTTCAGCTGACCTGGAAACTAATAATGTTCACTGAGCCCTTGTGGCTGTTCAACTTCAGAGATGGCAATGCAGAACTGAAAAACTTGTATGTTCATTACCGTAAGCAGGCAGAAATCAAGCTTGCTTCCACAACTTTTACCAATATTCTTCTTGATCAACTTTGTTATATTTTTATTGCCTCTTGTACTCATGCCAATGACTTAATTGTATGGACTACTACTTGGAAAACTATAAACTAGCAGGTTAAAGATACATCCAATGAGGCTGTGAACTAGAGAAACAAATCACAGCTTTTCACCAAATCATTTGAGTTGCTAATGTAGATGTCCAGGATCAGGGCAATTCTTTGATGTGAGAACTAGATTGCCACACTATTGGTTTCTAGATCCATGATCATACCAGGCAGTAAGAACACATCCACCAATCGAAAAGCTGGACTCAAAGTATAAAGACCTTATGATGCTGATGCAGAGGCTGCTACTGCATGTCAAACTTGTTATTCCTGTCAAAATTTGACTCATTTCTCTCAATGTGAGGGAGAACATATGGCATGGGCATGCCCTTTCAGACCTTTCGACCTCCATTGATGTGCCTCACTGTTGTTGACAATTTGGCGATAGTGCTTTTGCTATTCTAGTACAGACAACTGACTGCAGCTTCATTGTGGCCTTTAAAGCTAATTTGTTTTATGTGTTTGGCTTTCCAGACCGTTTGATGTCTGACTATTGGCTGACTACTGTCAGACAGCTATAATCAGGAAACGTATTTTGTTGCAAAAGCCACTCAAAAATGGGCTAATAATCAATGTATTCACTGTACCTTTAATGTCCTGTCCATAGTATCTATCCTCAACTGTCATCTAATATTGTTGAACGTCAAAACAACTTTCTAAACAATTGACTTGAATCATCACTGGCATATCTCCTTTACCTCCTCCTGCTCTAAACTCCCTAGAAAGGGAGATAGTCATTCAGTGTATTTCTCCCTGGAAAAGAATTATCCTCTCTGTACCTTTCTTGGGTATTGATCAGGACACAAGTGGTAAGGGATTCTACAAGCTTCTTTGGAAATTCTGTATATTTTCCTGAGTATCCCTTGGTATAATGACTTTTTTTAGGTGGATCTGCATAGGGAATATAGTGGGTCTCCATAAGTTTTATAATAATATTCTTGTTCCACTTGCACCTGATCCTTCCTCCCACAAAGTTTTGGTGCAAATAGGGATCCTGGAAATTAATCACTGCCATTAATCATCATGTGTCATTCCAATAATTACATCAGTAAAGCAATTATTAGAATGACGGTAAAGTTGAAATTATTGAATGACATATGCTGACTAATGGCAGTGAGTGGGAAACACCCAGCACTTTATGTCTTTATGTAGGAACAACCTAGACCCCAGAAGGCACAAAGGGAGAGATGAACATTAATGATCTTTTTCACAATAGACCCCAGATCCTTCTTCAGAAAGGAAAAAGTCCTGATGAGCTCTACAAAACTATTATGACAATCTTAAATTTAACTGACTGTTAGACTTGCCATTACCCCATCCCTAAACAACTTCCTCTAAAAATAAGGACTGAGCTTAATTGTATGAAATCTCTGGTTACCCTAAGACACCATATGCAGTAGGTCTGTTACATGCAGACCAGTGAATGAGGAGGCAAATTGGAAGTACTACCAACCCATATCCACAACTGTTACAGATCTTATTTAGGGAGGGATTCACAACGATTGAAAAGCACATTTTGTTTCCTGGATCACTGTGTTCTCAAAAAAATATTGCACTTCTTGTGTGGAAGCAAAGTCTTAATGGACCTTTCTCATGAAAACTTTATGATTTGCATTTTACCATTGTTATAAAATACATTAAAGTGTTTAACAAAATATCACCAGAGGATGTACAGGGTTCTATGTGTAGCTGATGACTGTAGAGATGTCTTCAAATTGAAGTTATCCTTAGCTAACTAAGGAGTTTTCTGGAGAAATAACCAACTATTTATACACATCATGTGAAAAGCATTCCCTATGTTGATGGTCACAAAGTTAAAAAGCTGTTGCAAAATTTGGTTCTTACTTTAATTGGAGTAATCTATGACATAACTTTGGCTTATAAGATAGTCAGGTAAACCTCAACTTTAATATTGTTGAACTGGCCAGTATGTTTACAAATAGTTAAATTGCCCTTGAAATTTGCTTCCTTTTTGGAAGGTAAGAATGGGCCAGTGCAATGTTGACTATATCTTGTTGTACCTATGTTAATGCTTCATTCTAAATGAAAAGGCCAATCCAAACTTAAGGAGAAAGATACCTGGATTTCTAACGTGCATCCTGATGGTGCAACTTGCTAAGTTGATTGGATCTGGGCACCTGCCTGTGTGGTTGAGGTCAATAATACACATTGGCCCTATTCTGCTTATTAGAGTCCTGTTGATAGTAATTTTAATTAATATTGTGGAAGACAAACTAAACATATTTTGTCCAACTCCTGTTGATCAGATTCATCAGTGAGGCTAACCAAGTTGCATACTTAGGGAAAAAATCACCAGAAGCCAAGAGCGATATGAAAACTAGTGTAAACATTGTTGAGAGACAATTTTTGCATATATTATCATAAAAGGCACAGATTGTCTTCTCACAAACAGCCTTGGAATAAAAGGGAAGGTCTGTTTACTGTCTAGTTTAAAAAGAGTAATGCCTCTCACTAAAGCAAAGGTCCGTTATCATTATAAAAATTCAGATTCTCAAGATTATTTTTCTTTAACAGACCCCAGTGCATATGCTGGTATCATTTGTACCCCCTCCATTCTGTGATAATTGAAGATTGGGTTGTCAGTGTATATGTGTACACTCTGGCAACTGTTGTTACTATTAGTAAAAAAGCTATCCCTATCTCTCTGATCCATGAGTCATGTGAGTTCTATCACCATTACAACTGTAGCATCCAAATATTTTAGTTTGAGAAGAGGTTAAAAATATAAGATCAGTTACTGATAAATCCTGTTTGAGACAGTATCATAGAATAAATTATATAGTTGTCTCAAAGAAAAGCACTCATGCAATTATTTGAGTTGTACATAAATTAGTCAAATATTCGTAAAACACACATTTTTAGTTCAAGAATGACTAATATATGAATCATACTTAAACAGATTTGGATATTTAACATTTTCTTAAAATGAATTAAGCAAGAGATAATAACTAATAATACACATTCTCATTATAAAATTATCCCACTAATGGATTATTTTCAGGATCAATGTCCTGTGGTTGCCATACCTATTTCAGTTTTTATAGTTTACAGAAATCCTGGTAACCCTGAAAGTTAAGAACTTATTGGCCCCTCTTTACTCAGAATGGGAAAATAGGGATATAAGTCATCTTTGTAACTTGTATGTGAGTTAAAGAGCAAATTTAGGAATATATTTTGAAACCATAGAGGGATAGGATTTGGATCAAAGGTGTAAATGTGGTTGAAATGTTTAATAGTAACAGATATGAGACAACACTTGCCCTTCTCTCTCCCAGAGTCAAAATCTGAAAATCGAGTATCTGCAGTGTTGAACAGCTCTACTCTAAGTCTACAGGGAAGAGAGAAAACAAAACAAATGATCAATTCAGCTCACCTAGATAGAGGACAAGATTTATATCTCAGGGAGAAACATTCAAAGGAAAAAAAAGTACATGGACTATACTCTAATAGTTAATATCAGTAACACTAACTGATACTATGACCACCATCTGAGATTTCTGAGCACCTTACTGAAAATTTTAATAAACTGTCTGATCTAATCCTCGAAAATTCTCTACTATTTAGGTTTAGGAAAAATTAATCCCTCACCAACTGTCATTCAGCATTTTAAAGCTAGTGACAGAATACTACTTTAGATTTATCTGAATAAAAATTGTTTGCTCTTTCATTCACATTAACTCTTTTGAGTATGAGCTGTATATTTCAGAAACTGAGAAGTTAGTATGTTGACATCAACTCAATGTATACTAGTCTTCCATAAACACAGAAGCCTTATCTACCACTGGCAGTTTGCCAGTTCTGGAGAGTAGAGGTGGAATCTGCAAATATCGTACAGGCAAAACAGATTAGACGTCTGAGCTATCAGTGAAATGTTTCATAGCACCTTCCATGGCTCTGTATGTATAGTGAAGTAGTAAGTAATCTAAGCAAAGAATCATTAAAGGGAGAAATGAAGCAATAATTGAACAAACACAAATTATAATCTTGAATAAAAGAACAGATATATTGTAACTTTTATAAGCAAACCACCAAAAGAAACAGCATTTGCCTTTTCAGGATTCCCTTTTCTAGGGATAGTAAACAAATTTAATTATTCTGAAACTCAACATTATAAGGAAAAGCTCTATTAATATTGTCAGTCATCAGGTGGCATGAAAACAATCTAGAAATTAAGTTGTACCTAAGATTTTTCTAGCAACATTTGCAAATGTTTAAAACTGAATGAATGAGGCTATCTGTGACTTTATACACAAAGGCCATTTCAATAACTCCATATAAACAAAACTAGACAAGATTTTCAGTAGGCTACTACCAGGTGCCCAACCATATGAGATTCAATTTGTTCCCACTACCTTATACTGAGAAAACAATCTATATTTAATGATGAATGTATCATAAAGAATCAGCCTGTGATTCATCACTCATAATACGAGGACAACTAACACAAAAAAAGAGATAATGTAAAATTCTGATGTGCTGTTGCTAAATGGCTTTTATATTAAATGCTGTGTTCTAGACAAGCAGTAGCAGATGCTGGTGCCTTCATAACCTATAGAGTGGAACTTCGGAATACTGCCGAACAAATCCCAGTGTAAGAATTTTTGCTTGTATGAAAAGTGTAGTGAAAGAAGGAGTAAATCATGATACTTTCTAATCTCTAATTGAATATTCTAATGTGAATATTCTAATTTCACGATTCCCATTCCTATTGTACCTTACAGCCATATTGAAACCACTTAGGGGCCCATAATAGTTCTCAAAATTAAAATATTATAATTCATTTATTCTCATCCCTCTACGAACATTAAAACCACTAAAACTACTTCGTGGCACTTTAAAAAGTCTTACAAAAGAAGTTTACTAAAAAAAAATAGAATATCTGTGGGTGGAATCTAGGCACACCAGAGATTCCAACGTATAGGAAGAATTGAAAAGTTACTACACTATAGAAAAAACAGATGTACAAAAAGTAGAAAATTTTCTGAGAATAATGAAAAATTACACAAATTTTGGCTATGAAAATTAAAAGAAAATTATTAGAATACAAATTGTGTACACACTTAGAATAAGAGAATTTCAAAATGATTTTAATAAGAAGAAAAATGTTAACATTCACTGGAAAAGAAAAAATGTTTTATCTTCCATTGTACACAAAAATTAACAGAAAAGGAGTCTCAGAAAGATCATAGAAATGAAAAGTGTATGAAATATCCTTACATATAAACTATAATTTGTAAATTTTATTAAGAAAAACTGAAAAATCATATTTATGTTTCCCACATTTTTAATTTTATATCAGCCTAAGATTACAAGACAAAAAAAGAATGTGACAATCTGCCATATTTCTCTGTTGTGCTTCAGAAATTACATCTGTTTTACCTGGAAGGCAAATGATAGAAAAACAAACCAACCAATAAACAAACAAAAACACATCTTTACTCCTGAAAAAACAAGTATACATTCGGGTTAAACTCTGTGCTAAATTTCTATAGCCTATAGATTCTCAAGTAAAATCACCCTACTTGGCCATTCATCTGCACAAAGCTTACAACACTGCTTCTGTATGCTACCTCATAAATGCACTGTGCCAATTTACAAAGTTCTATGGCCAGATACTGGCTTCTGCCTACTGATGTTAGTACTTACTCTATAATCCAAGTGGTAGAGAATCATCCAATGATTCAAGGCCCAGCTGAGCACTGAGTTTCAAATGTTCATCAGCTTCTAGGAGATCAGCAATATTAAATCCATCAGGCTTTACACTGCCATTTTACTCCACCACTATTCTCCCTTGCCAAACAATATTTCCACTTGAATTTTTATACTTACAATGATTTGTTTCCTCTTCCTACCCTAAGATGACATTTCTCTTTTACAAACAAACGAATTGTGCCTTTTGAAACTACTGCTTCATAATTTAAAATGATCTATTTTTCATGTGCAGAATCCTGTCTTTCCAAACCCCATTCTCCAGATGATAAAGTCCCTATAATATTTATGTTTATATTTCTTTTCCTCTTCACTTATTTCTCTGTTCAGCTAAGATTATATCATCTTTGTTTCCATTATACTTTCTCATTTTTGCCTGGTAATTCTGAGGTGCAGGTATAAATTTGACATATAGATGATTCTTGGGAGACTTGGGAATAGATGAGACCTACTAGGGAAAGAGAAACATAGAAGAAAGAGGGAAGGAGTGCATCTTGGATTGTCATCTACAACTGTCATTCGTCTGTTTATATTGAGCCTGGTTTTGTATCGTGGTAAACATTTTACATTTATAGTGTCATTTATTACTCAATAGCACCTCAATAAACTAAGTCTACTGACCTAATTGCACAAATATGTAAAGTAACTTTTCAAAATGTCAAATAAGTTGCCCTAACATGTAACATGAAAGAGAAAGATCACTTATCTCTACCTTAAAAGTTCAGGTTATTTTCACTATACTCTTTGCGCAGATATATTGTAAAGTAGTTCGTGCATATCTTTGCTTTCCTGCCCAAAATAAGTTAAGAAAAATAAGATTACCCAGGAACATAAAAAAGCAGTATCAACTATACATTTCCTTCTTCTTTCTTTCTGGTTATGGAGAATGTACTTTCCAAAAGCAGGCATTCTCTCCCATGAAGGTCATGATTTCAGTATCCTGGACTATGACTATTCTCCACGTTCATGTATGTTTGTGTCTTCCTACAAGGTCAGACTTATATAGTGCTGCTGTTTCAATTACAAAAGGCACAAGCTACATAGAGTTTCCAGGAAAGCAATTCTCTTTAATACTTCCCATTCACTCAGTAGTCAAAGCTATGGATGCACTAGCTCAAGCCACTCCACAACTTGGTCAATATTGCACAACATACATAATAGTTGATCATATAAATGTTATATGTAGATTAAACATTCCACAACAAAGTAACATTTAACATCAAGAGAAAAGGGATTGGAAAAGGGTTAGCAAACCAGTCCAGGGAGAGAAATGTAGACAGAAGGAATATCCTTGTCTGGCCTTGATAGTCTATTACTCTTACAAGGCAGAGTGTTTGATGTGGACAGAGTCTTTGGTGGCAGACGTTGGGTACCTATCACAAGTGACAGCAAGACAATGTCTCTTAAGACAGCTGTTTTGAGATGGTGAAGTCCTATACTTTTTATGGCCACAGAGTCCCCTGGTGAGGACCAATAGTGGAAGAGTGTGCTTCACCTTGTCCTTATCTGGTTGGAAGCAATCTTTGTTTATTAGGCAAAACATCTGGTCTTTTTTGGTAAATGTGCCCTATGAAATGTAAGATGGAGTCATTTCCTAAGATGGAATTACGTGGATCAAGGGTGCTCTATACAACTGTACTAATGAAAATTAGAGGAGATTGGTGATATCAGAAAAAAAATAAAATAGAAAGGATGTGTCCACCAGAACCATCACAAGCTATGGCAAGGATTAAGACTTTTAATAGTTCCATTTATCAGCTCATGTGATTCAGAGATGGGCAAATTTTCGGTGGTTCTAAAACATAAATTCTTTTATATAAGAAAATGAAGCTTATTTCTTATTGGTGACTCTACTAATAAGACCAGTTTAGAAGAATTTTCTGACTAAAATGGACTTAAATGGTTTATTCTACGTAGTGAGACAAATCTTACTAATATATAGTCATAAATCAATTTTATGGCTAAGTGTCATGAATGGTGAAAAAACAATCTCTGACCTATTAGGTCTATTATTTCAAACTATCCCTACTTCTTTAGAAATATTAAATATTATCTAAGTTATCTGATGCTACATAACAAATTACTATAAAGCTTAGTTTTATGAAATAATCATCTATAATGCTCGTGGATTCTGCGGTCAAGATTTCAGATGGGGCATTGCAGAGAGAATTTGTCTCTGCTCTATTAAGTCTACGGCCTCAACTGTGAGACCCAAAGACTGAGGCCTCTTTTGAAGGGTCATTTACTTGCATATCTTTTGATGGTTGATGCAGGTTGTTGTCTAGGAGCCTCAGATCATATCCGTTGTGACTGACAAGTGGTCTCTCCAGAGGGGCTGGTTCAGACTAGCCCACAGTATGATGAGTGGCTTCCATAGCCATGTATCCTGCCAGAGTGAAAAACAAGTAGGAAATGACATTTTTAAGGTCTAGTATTGAAAGCACATGGAATTCACTTTCCATTATTCTCTATGGAGAGAAGTAGTTACATCATCAACTCAGATTTCAGAGGAGGGAATAGATTTTACCTGCTGAGTGAAGGAGTATCAGTCACATTTTAAAAATAATATGTGAGAAGATACATATAATCATCTTTGGAAAGTAAGATATATGCTACAAGCATTGATATGAATTTGTCATTTATCAGTAAGAGATGGAAAATTCTTCATGTCCTTGTTCTCTTACCTTCATTATTTATTGTTAGACATTCACAAACAATTAATTTGTAAATTTCCTATATACCAAACCATCTCTCTAATTACAAGGAATATGTAGGTATTATAAATTTAATAGGGATCAGTTGCTCCTCTTTTTAAAATAAATATCTGGTTTCAATCAGTTTTGATGTAATAATAAGGTATATAAAAATCCTGTAAGCTATTTTGTGAGAGGCCCTGGCATAACTATTTAGTGATACATAAATACATTTACAAAAAAATTAAGATAATATTTCTTAAAAGGTCTAAATCACAGTAAATGTAGGCCAAAAGTCCACCAAGTAAATCACCAGTGACAACTGCCCTAGATAACATCATAGTTATGACACAGTGATATGGATATTTTCTTTAAATAAGAGTTTATTTCTAAAGAAACCTTTAAGAAAATATGACAGCAATATAGAAAATTTCTGGGAAAATAGCTCAGTATAGGTAATCTATAGATAGTGTTTATCAGTACCTACAGTCTCATTTAGGCTATTTTTATTGTAAACTAATTCAAGTAATTTATATCATTATCAGTTCATCTACATTATTATATTCTTATAAATTTTCTTTGACTAACACAATTCCCCAAAGAAGGCATATTATAATAGGTCATCTTGTAATTGCAATATATATATATATATCCTACAATGTATATATCCTGCAATTACAAGATGACATATAGTCAAACCATTAAGAAAAATAACAGAGAAACAGTGTTGCTTTTCATTAGAATTACTGGTAAAATCTCTAATTCACACATTGCTTTTCCTAAACTAATTTTTCTTAAGATGTTTTATAATTACCTAAACATTTCTAAAATAGAAAAAGCTTAACATAAAAATGAGTTTTTATAAACCTTCTAAACCTTTCTTTCATATACAGAGCTCAATATAAAGTGCAAAAACATAGAAAAAAATCTTTGAAAATCGGATTTGGCTAAGATTTGTTAAACAATACACAAAACAAAAAATAAAAAATTGATAAAACATTCTTCATTAACATTAAAAAATTTACTTTTAAATACATAGCTAAGGACATAGAAAAGCAATTGTGAGAAATTTTGCTAATCCCACAATAGTTTTCCATTCAGAATGTGGAAAGAACTCTTATAAGTCAAAATTCATAGTGGGACAACCCATTTAAAAATCAGCAAATAGGGAAATGCAAATCAAGAACACAGTGAGATACCAATCTCACAACAATCAAAATGACTGTTGTTAAAAAGTCAAAAAATAACAGATGCTGGCAAGGTTTCAGAGAAGAGGGAACACATACACTGTTGGCTGGAGAGTAAATTACTTCAACCATTGTGGAAAGCAATATGATGATTCCCTAGAGAGCTAAAAGCAGAACCGTCCTCTGACCCAGCAATGCCATTACTGGTTTATACCCAGAGGAAAAGAAATCATTCTACCATAAAACACCTGCATGTGGATGGTCACTGCAGAACTAATCACCAAGAGCAAAGACATGAAATCAACCTAAACACCCATCAATTACAGATTGAATGAAGGAAATGTTGTATACATACACCATGGAATACTATGCAGCCATAAAAAGAATGAGATCATGCCTGTTGCGGGAACATGAATGAAACTAGAGGCTATTATTGCCACCAAACTAACACAAAAACAGAAAACCAAATACCTTATGGAACAATCCTGCGTGATCAGCACATGCAGCCCAGAACATAAAATATTTTTTGAAAAGTGGGAGTTAAATAATGACAATTCATGAACACAAAGAATGGGGCAACAGACACTGGAGTCTACCTGAGGGGGTAGGGTGGAAGGAAGGATAAGAGCAGAAAAAATAAATACTGGGTATAGACTTAGTACCTGGATGATGAAATAATCTGTACAACAAATCTCCATGACAAAAGTTAATCTATTTAACAAACCTTCACATGTACCCCAAAACTAAAATAAATGTTGAAAAAAATCAGTAAATCTGTGAACCAATGCTGTAAAAAGAAAGATATTCAATACCATGGTCAATTGTTATATAAAAAGATGCTCAACTTCACTAGCCTACAGGAAAACATACATTAAAATGACAAGATATAACTACACATACATATGCTAAAATGGTTAAAGTGGTTATTAACCAATGCTCACTTAGTATTAAGTAAATCAAAGTCTCATTCAGTGTTGGTGGGTGTCCAAAATGTTAGTCACTTTTGAAAGCAATGCAGATGTATCATATAAAGCAAAAGATATGTTTATCATACAAATCAGCAGTTCCATTTATAGGCGTTTATCAAAGGGAAATAAAAATATACTTTCACACAGATGTGTATTTGAATATTTATAGCAGTTTTATTTATAATGACCCAAAAGTACAAGAAACTCACATGTTCATCTACCAGTGAATGGGAAAAATAAATGTGACTTTAACTTAAGGTAGGATACCACATGGTGATATAAATGAAAAAAAAAATGCATAGAACAGCCTACCTTAATCTTAGAGACATTATGTTTACTGAAAGTAGTAAATTATAAAAGAACATATGATTTCATTTTATATAAAATTATATAAAAGGATAAGCAGACTAGTTTTTCCTGGCATCAGGTATGGGAGGGGGGCAGTATCCACTTCAAAGAAGCAGGAGAAAGCTTTTTAGCATGATATAATTTGTCTCTATCTTAATTGTGCTGTTGGCGTTACACGTTTATAGACTGTTTTACAAATCCATTAAACTGCATACTTCAAATGAGTCAATTGTGCAATATATGTAAATTCTGATTTGTTCTTTAAAAACAGAAAGAAAAAATATTCAATGTTTATGTCATAGTTTGGACATTCTTATTTATGATCCCAGAGAAACGTTAATTTGCAAAACAGTTTTAATGAAAATTCAGAGCATTTCCAATTGAATATCTTAAAACAAATCAGAACAAATTCAGCCTCAACAGGAAATAATGACCTATCTTGATTAATGTAAATCAGCAATAGAAGATAGTTCATAGCCTGTGCTGTGTTTGCCACATGTTTATTAACATCAAAATCTAAGACTATATTAACAGTATGTTACTGCTGCTATGTTAGAAAGAAAAATGGGTTGAAAGGTTTAAGAAACTGGTGTACACATCTAGAAAATATGCAACTTTAATTTGACTTTTTCCAAGTAAAAAGGAATGGAGATTATAGAAAGTATATCTAGGTTAGTCTTAATTCGTATTTTCAATTAGAATGTTCTGATATCCTGAGGCATACTTAAAGGTAACCAAAGATATCCAAGTAAATTTGAAGTATGGATGATTTTCTTCCAGAGGTAGATAATGTAACTTAATATTTCATTCTTTAAAAAAATGTTTTCTACATATATTTCTGTGCAATCTACAAAATACATAATTCTTAGCTAAATATATATCTTACATAAATATAAGGCTGCTATAATTAATATAATTTACTAAATTTTTAAATAATATATCTAATGGTTTCCTATTAGCTTATTTGATTATGGCATATTTTGATCAGAAAATTTTTATATTTACAGAGTCATAGTAATAATTTTTCTATATAAACTTTGAAATTATGATATTCCAAAGAGACTGAATTTTATTACTACTAAATATGGATTCTGTAAAGGTAAATACAAATTAAAAACAAGAAACTGAATTCTCTTTGTTCAAAATACGGGAAGAGTCTTCCTTCCCCTCCCATTTTTTAAGCAGTTAATTTAGAACATTTTTAATCTAAGAGGGTTATTTTTGTTCAGTTGCTGTATATGTTAATCTTTTCAAAATTTAAATAAGTCTCTTACCAGCTTTAAGACCCAAGTATAACTTTCTAGAGGACTTTTCCATACAAATTCTAAACTCCACAGGGATCCACTGAGTGTTTTCTTTTTAACCAGCCTAGATTTATGAGACCTTGTCTTCCCCATATATGCATGCCAATCCTCAGGTATGCACCAATACCAAGAGATAACGTTAAGTAATAATAACAGAGGCAACTGGAAGTCCTATTTCTTTCTGAGACCCTGGTCCAGGGACCTGACGCCATTCGGCCACCACATCTAACCTCTGCCCCATCTCAAGCTTGGTAAGGAATTCAATGCAAGTGGGAATCTAGCTGGATGAAGCAGAAAGAATTGACTGAAGGTCTTGGTATGGCCATAAAAATAAAAAATGTTTTCTTCTGTCTCCTCATTTAAATGATTGAATGCCATGTACATAACATTTTCTTTTTTTTCTTTTTTTTATTAGAAAGAAAAGAAAAAGAAAGAGAAAGAAGGAAGAAAAAGAGAATGAAAGAAAGAGAAAAAGAAGAAGAAAAGAGGGAGAGAGAATGGGAATCTTGCTCTATTGCTCAGGCTAGAATGCAGTCTAGAAATGGATACTAAAAATCTCTTTTATACTAATAATTGTGTTATACAATGGAGACAGGAAGGAATAAGGGAGGAAAATAACAAACGGCCAACCAATATTTCATTTAAAACTATGAAATGCTATGCAATTGCTGGGGAGTGATTTACTCCCAACCATGTGGTCACTTTTAGAATAAATGTGATGTGTTACTGAAAAAAAATGTATGTTTTGTGGATTTGAATTAAAGAGTTCTGTAAATGCTTATTAAGTTTACTTGTTCAAGGTCTAAGTTCAAGTCCTGAGTATTCTTGTTAACCTTCTGTTTCATTAATCTGTCCAATATTGACAATGTAGTGTTAAAGTCTCCCACTATTATTGTGTGGGAGTCCAAATCTCTTTGTAAGTCACCAAGAAGTTCCCCTATGTATCTGGGTGCTCCTATATTGGGTGCGCATAGACTTAGGATCATTAGCTCTTCCCGTTACATTGATCCTTCTACCATTATACAATGTTCTCTTATCTCTTTTGGTTTCTATTACTTTAAAGTCTATTTTATCAGAGATGAGAATTACAACTCCTGCTTTTTTTTTTTTTGCTCTCCATTTGGTTGGCAAATCTTCCTCCATCCCTTTGTTTTAAGTCTCTGTATATCCTTGCATGTGAGATGGGTCTGGATGCAGCTACCCATGGGTTTTTTGGAATGGCTGATACTGGTCGTTCCTTTCTGTATATAGTGCCTCCTTCAGAAGCTCTTGTAAAGCAGGCCTGGTGGTAATGAAATCTTTGGCTACTTGCTTGTTCGTAAAAAAATTTATTTTTCCTTCACTTATGAAACTTAGTTTGGCTGGATATGAAATTCTGGGTTGAAAGTTCTTTTCTTTAAGGATGTTGAATATTGGCCCCCACTCTCTTCTGGCTTGTAGGGTTTCTGCTGAAAGATCTGCTGTGAGTCTGATAGGCTTCCCCTTGTGGGTAACCTGACCTTTCTCTCTGGCTGCCCTTAGTATTTTCTCCTTTGTTTCAACCCTGATGAATCTAATGATTATGTGCCTTGGGGTTGCTCTTTTTGTGGAATATCTTTGTGGTGTTCTCTGTATTACCTGAAGTTGGGTATTGTCTTGCCTTGCTAGGTTAGGAAAGTTTTCCTGGATAATATCCTGAAAAATATTTTCCAGCTTGGATTCATTCTCTTCGTCAGATTCAGGTACACCTATCAAACGTAGATTAGGTCTTTTCACATAGTCCCATATTTCTTGGAGGCTTTGCTCATTCCTTTTTACCCTTTTTTCTCTAATCTTGTCTTCTTGTTTTATTCTGTTAAGTTGGTGTTCGACCTCTGAAATCCTTTCTTCTGCTTGATCAATTCGACTGTTAAAACTTGTGCATACTTTGCAAAGTTCTCGTATTGTGTTTTTCAGCTCCATTAATTCACTTATATTCCTTTCTAAATTGTCCATTCTCATTAACATTTCATCACACCTTTTTTCAAAGTTCTTAGTTTCCTTGCATTGGGCTAGAACATGTTCTTTTAGCTCACAGAAGTTTCTCATTATCCACCTTCTGAAGCCTGATTCTATTGATTCCTCACATTCATTCTCACTCAGGCCTTGTTCAATTGGTGATGAGGCACTGCAATCCTCTGTAGGAGGACAGGCATTCTGATTTCGAGTGTTTTCAGCCTTTTTGCGCTGGTTTCTTCCCATCTTTGTGGATTTATCCACCTGTCATCTGTGTAATTGCTGACTTTCAGATTAGGTCTCTGAGTGGACGTCCAGCTTGTTGGTGGTAAAGTTTTTTCTGTTTCTTAATTTTCCTTTGGCAGACTCCCCTCCCCCACAGAGCTGGACCTTCCCGGGTTCAGCTGTACTTGCTGTGAAATTCTCAATCCTCAGCAGTTGCAACTGCTGTTTTTTTTGTCATTGTTGTTGTGGGGGGACCAGCCTTCCCCTGCGGCGACCCACTACGCCAGCTGAAACAGCGGCGTTAAGATTCCTGGCTCTTTTCTGCCCGGGAATCTCCCGGTCTGTTTCCCCCACTTCAGTCTGCTTTTCAATCAGCTGAATGGGAGACTCTGTCTTCCTGGAGCTCCAACGCCAACCAAAAGGGCACTCAGTCCCGTATACTCCAGACTGAGAACCGCCGTACCGGGGCACCTGCAAAACGGCCGCACCCGCCAAAAGAGTCACACTGGTAACTCGTGGGGCTCCTCCGCCAAGAATCTCTTGGTCTGTGGGCAATAAAAATTCATCTGAAAATGTGGCATCCACTCACTCTCTGCACTTTCAGTGGGAGCTGCAATCCTGAGCTGCTGCTAATCGGCCATCTTGGATCTCTCTCCATTTTCATTTTTATAATTGGAAACTGCTGTAAAATGTAAAGTCATTAGTTTAATCATATTCTATTTTATTCAATTGATTACCACACAATGTATTTCATGGATTACTTTTTTGTTAATTCCTATTGTAGACTATTACAGAACATCTACTAAGTGTTAGGTACCTTCGAATATCACTATCTTTTAGCCTTTATTTTAACTTGCAACTATTAAAGAAAAAATGATTTTAGGAAGAATGTGCCCAATATTCATTGAATCCTCCTTAATAACTTGGTTGCTTAATTCAAGTAAAGCTAACATATGTTTATAAAAAGTGCTATACTAAATTAAAAATGATAGGATTCATTTACCTAAAAATCTCTAGGTGCCAAGCAAACTGATTAAAATGTTATACATTCCTATGTCAGCAAGTCTTTCAGTGTATTTCAAATTGCATTTTTATACTGTAATCTTTTTCTCTATATTAGAAAAGAAAATGTGCTCAGTAATCTTAAATATTGCAAACTGAGAATAGACATTCCAACTAGTGTATATTACCATATTCTGCTGAACCTAAAAAAGAGCAACAGAGGACATTATTTGAAAGACTGTTAATAAAGCAATCAAAGAATGAGGCTTTCTGTGGGATTTTATGTTTTCAGAAACATTGGTTTATTTCTTCTAATATTTGTAGTAGTATTGTTAATTTGGTTTATTATTTGATGTTTGCAAAGTTAACGATTTTACAAATGTTACTGGTTTTTTTTTTTTTGCCAAAATTAAGGTACAATTTTTCTATTAATAATGTAATTTACGGGTAATATTTGTTGATGTTTAAATCTAATGTTTTCCTGTTTCCCCACTGTTTATCTTATTTAATGCTACAGAACAGGTTAGACTTTTCTAATTATTATGTACTAACCATTAATGATGAATATAATTGTTGTTTCAGAATGATTATATTTTAATGAATCCTCAAACTGTCAACATTTTAATTTTATATCCAAAATAGCCTATATGGTGGGGGGATTTTGCAATCAACCTGTGAAGCTACATTTCCATGTGGATGGTAATTATCAAATGGAAAACAAAGGGAATGAGCTAAACCACCTTCTACAAGAAGCTAATAAAAGAACTTTCAAAGCTAATTTTAAATAGACACACATTACTTAGGAGCTCAAAAGGTCCATGTTATGCTAAAGGATAATAGATTGCGTATGTTTGCTGAGACTCTTTGAAATAAACAGGTGCTTATCAGGAGCATTGATAGTGGATACATAGAGAGAAAGCAAAAGCAAAAGAGTTTTTTTTTTTTTTGTTTTTTTTTTTTCAAATTATAGACTGTTTTTCTCTTATTTATAATTGGCTTTAACATTTTCTCTACCCAAATGTCCACTGGAGATTTCAACTGCACTCTCAAACGCCCAAGGAACCCATCGTTTCTTGTGGGTTCTTTCTCCTCTTTCACTGAGAAGCATTCACACCCATATTCATTCTCAGAGTCTATGGTTGGTGAAACATGGCTTAACCCACTTTAAAAATGAAATATCATCATAGACTTAAGCAACTGCTTGTTTTGTTTAGTGAGTAGGAGCTAAAACAGAATTTCTGTTTTTCACGGTACAATAGTTTCTCTGTCTGCGCATGATTAATGATACTTAGCCAAGAATATGCTTCAACATCATTGGCTGGTATTCCTTCTCAACCTTTTAAAAGCTAGGTTTACATTAGAGAACCTTAGGGAAAATTTGCCCAAGTAGTTCCTCATCTACTTCTTCATCTGTTTCATAGTAGGATTACCAGAAAAAAAAAAAATCTGTACTTAACCTGGGAACTGGACTGGGAGGGTAGGGGGGAAGCCTGAAGAGAGCAATTGACCTAGAATTTGAAGACTGGTATTTCAGAATTGAACCCAGAGTCTATCACTAACCAGCTCATAATTTTGAGCAACCCACCCTTATTTCTGATTCTAAGTTTCGTTATTCAAAATGAAAATAATAAACCTCCGTTTTAGAGTTGTCATAATTAAAAGAAATAATACTTATATGTGAAAAAAATCTAAAGTCAATGACGTCTTATGACTGCATCTTTCAGTTCAACCAGTGAAACTTCACAGTTCATTAGACAATATGTTTGTATTAGCTAATGACTGAAAAATAAAATTATTAAACTTTATTTATAAAATGTGCAGAATTTATTTTAAACAAGTATATCTTAATATAAAACAATGCTTGAAATGTAAATTTTTCTAGACTTGCCCTCCTTACTTCAAAATCTTCAGGTGCCCAGGCAGACAAAGAAGATGGCTAACTCTGCAAAAGTTCATTAAAATAAAAATAAGTATTATTAACAGCCATTGAGTATTTGATGTATGACAGCCACTATTTCCAAATGTTTTATAACTGTTATTTTATGTATTTCAACAGCTAAGGAAGGGTTGAAACTGTTTTAATCTGTCTTCTTGGCCATCGTTTCTGGACATTGGTCTTGCATTTAATTAAGCTTTGTGAATCTTTCTTAACTATTCTCATCTGCTTCAGGGATAATAATGGAGTGATGAAGCTAGAGTTAGGAATTATATTATAAGAAAAATATTTTTCTTCACCTTTTTGTTAAGAGATTAGGCACGGGTCTGAATAGCACATGTTTATTCTAATGATAGCTTGTAGTTGGAAGTGTTTTTCAAATGCTGTGCTTTTCCCAGTATGTCTTTTCAAATATTTATAATTTTTCTAAATATCAAAATACTCTTTATTAATGTATTCATTTGTTAATTCATTTGACAAGTAACCAAATAAATTAAAAGCCTACTCTATTGCAAGTTCTCCTTCACTCTCCAGGGTCATAGTAAATATAATTTTTTTTTCATTCTGTCTTCATCTATGACATTGTTAGAGGCTAAAAACAATAGCATTAGTTTCCTTCCTCACTTCTCATTTTATCTATTATTAGATTTATTTACACAGTTTCTTCTCTCAAAATTAGACATATTTTCTACATATTTGAGAATTCATTACAAAGTCATTTTCTTTTTCACACTCAGGCTTTTTGTCATTTCCTATAGAAGCAATCATAGGCTTTGGAAGGGGGAGTAGGAATGTTTTATGCAGGTAAGAAGGAATTTTAATGATTTATATTACAATCTCTGACTATGCTTACACAATTTTACTATATAGAGAGCTGATGTTTATGAATTATGCCTATTATTTTTTGAAAAAATGTTGTTCTTGATCTCAGAGGGTTTAGCAATGGATAGCAAAGGTGCTCTTGAAACTGTGTTTTAACCAAGCGAGTCAGAAGGAAAGTGCCATGCTCTGAGGTCCAAATTAAGAGTCCTTTATTTGCCAGCGACCAAGGGATGGCTAAAGCTCAAAATCCTCTGGTCCCAGAGGAAGGGGCGTGATTCCCCATTATACCTTGATTTAGGTAGGGGAGGGGGGAGCCTAGCTGAAGCGGAATTTTATAGAAGCAGAACAAGCAAGTTAGATAAGGAAGCTGGTAACCAGAGTCAGGAGGTTCCCCGGATTGTTGGTTGCTAAGGGTATTTCCATACAATCATCAAGGAGGTAGCAGGGGGGAACTTTCCATACAATCAGTTACCAATGAGGGTATTCACACTAGCAGGTAGACTTGCCAAGCAGGATGCGGTTACAATGGTTACGGTTCAAGCTTTGAGTGCAGCTTGACCCAGTAATGCACCTGAGGGGGCCGAGGCAGGGAGGGAGAAGCTAAGATGGAGCATGTCAGGTTCACAGTTAAGATGGAGTCAGTTGGGCTAGCATAAGCTAGGTTATTACAACTGTATACCTATATTTGAAAATATATTAAAGTTAAAAGACATATACACTCTTAATGCTATGCACAAAGGAAGTTTTCTGTTTCTGTAAGAAAAAAATACACTTTATAAATTTTAACTTTTCTTATTATAAGCCTGAGTAAGGTATCATGTGGGTCACCTGCCCAACCATTCCAGTTCTAGTGGGTTTCATGCAGAATGCCATTACGCTTCAGTGGGCATAAGTACTCCAAAATTTTGATTAGCCATAAACAAAGAAACAAAACCCTAAACAGCACTTACATGACCAGGTACCCAGACATGAGAGAAATGAAGGACTGCTGATATATGAAGGGTTGAACAGGACACAAACTCTACATTGTTTCAGAGTAAAATGTATTAGGTGCAAATTTGGAAGAAATTAAGTTCAGGCATTGTTCATTTGGAAAAGGCCATATATGTTATGAAGACATCTCTAAGTTGAGCTCTTTCATATAATCCAACAGATCAATTAAGCTTCAAATCATCCATTTCTAGTAGAAATGGCAACTGGTTATAGGGTAAAAACTTAAATCTCAAGTAAAACCTTTTCTGCCTATCGAAGAAATTCTAATAGTTTTTGAACAAATTATATGTCTCTATTTTGCATCCTGGACTAAGTTTACAAGATTTGCCTTGAAAATGTAACATGTTCATTTTGGACTTACTAAATACCTTATAGAAACATTAGAAATAGCATCTTCAAATCTATCATGTTTTCCTACTCACTTTCCTGTCTTTATAATATACATTGCTATCATAGCATAGTGGAAAAAGTATAGCTTTTGGAGTAGGGAAATTTAACTATTTATAGGTTCCAGCATGCTTGTTTTCTTCATGTCTTCTCCAAATATACTTGGATTTTTTTCACTACACCCACACCTCAGGAGTGATAATATATTATCATCTGAATATTATGTGGTAGAGGAGACATTAGGTTCCTGGACTGACCAAACCATTATGATGATTCCAATGCTATGATCAATGAACAACCATCCTCTCATTCCTTGGACTTGTGAGTGTTTATTCGACAGCCAGGGAAGTTTCCAGTATGGAATGCCAAGAAAAAGGAAGACAAAAAAAAAACAGTTTACAAAGTCCTTGCAGACCTCAATCCAGGCAAGACTTTGGGTTCTGTTACCTTTGGAGGTAAAAGAAGAAGAACCTGGTAAATATTTGTTTTCTAGATGTGACAAGTGATGCTTAGAGACATGGTGACCTGAAAGTAGTATTTAGTGTCCTCATAATTAAACATCTCTACTTTTATCCACACTATGCACCTGTTGCTGACCGTTTTGTATTTTCTCAGAACACAATAATTAGCATGAACATCAGTAACTTCCGGCAGTTTTTCTTTCCCAAACTGAGAAATACTAGAAGTCTCCACACCAAGTAATCAGATAAGTCAATCACTTCCTTTCTTGTTTTGCCCTTCTCTGCAATATGAGTGTGATTAATACACGTCAACATTAATGAACAGCCACTCCTACCTACTGTTTTATTCCCTCTAAACTCAAGCATCTTTCTTCTGCATCTTATCTTTGTTTCCCCTTTATTTATTTTTCTAGTTGTCCTTTGCACCAAAGAGACAGATCCTGTAATTTGTTTGTGAATTCTTGGCGTGGGGAAAATGATGATCCAGGCATTTGTTAACTTATTCTAAATACTACAGTAAAATGTGAGGCAAAAGTATTCATCTATTTGAATCATACAGAAGTTACACAAATGACCTCTGCCTTCATGTATTCTCCATGTCTCTGACTTATTTAATTGTTTTAAATCTCACGTTGGGGCTATTTATTTTACTTAAATCAGTGTCTCTAAGTTTCTGTTGGTTATTAATTTATATACACATAATAAAAAGTAGTTGGAATTTAGCTGGTCATAATTGGATTTTCCTGGTCTCTGTGGTCCCTTCATTTCCCATTTATCCATGTTCATTAGAGAAAAGAGCTAGGACTCATATTCTTCAATTATAAGAGCTCTCACTTAAGTTATTGAAATACTATGTTCTTGAAATGTTGTAAATTGTTACTTACTAATATATATATATGTATATATATATGTATATGACTTAGAACTTTTCAGTATTTTAGCCATAGAATTTCCTACCCTGATATTATATAAATTAACAGGATCAGACACTTGTGCTAAACACTTCATAGGATTATCTCATTTAATTCTCCTTCATAAAGGAAGGTGGTAAGTCACTATTAATCAATTTTCTTGATGAAACATCTGAGACTCAGAAAGCAGAAATAATCTGCCCCTGCTTAACAAAGCGAATGGAGAAAAACCTGAATTCAAATCCAGTTTGAACAGCCATAAGCCCTGTGTACTATATATGACCAAGTTTAGAAATAAGTGTTCATTTAAAAATTAATATAATTTAATTTAATATTTTAATTCATTGCATGACTCTGATTGTAATTTACAAATACACTTTGTCCTCAGCAGGTTGGGAAAAATTACAAATCTGAAAAACCTGCAACTACCTAATGGGTACTATGCTCATCATCTGAGTGAAAAGATCTATCATTCATACCTCAAATCTCAGGGACACACAATTTACCCATGTAGCAAACTTGTACATGGGTACATTATATATGCTCCCTGAGCCTAAAATAAGTGTGAAGAAGAAAAAGAGATACCTTTGCCTAACAGAAAATCACAGATTTTCTCCTATGCTTTTCTTCTACAAGTCTCAATGTTTTCTTTCATTCTTATTTTTAATTAAAAGACCTATTTTTAGTGAAATTTTATGTATAGTGGAAGGTAAGAGTTGTAGGTATTTTATTGAGGAGGGCTATATGGACATTTAATTTTTATAGAAGCATTTGTTGAAAAGATTATCATCTCCATATTGATGTTATTTGCTAGTTTGGTCAAAAATCAATTGGAGATATATATATATGAATATATGAGATATATATGTATATACATATATGTCTCCGGATTATCTTCCATTCACTATTTCCAGATTATCTTCCATTCACTTATAATCTATAGGTAATTAATTGCATGACTCTGACTGTAATTTACAAATACTCTTTGTCTTTAGCAGGTTTGAGAAAAATTACAAATCTGAAAAACCTGCCACAACTTATTGGGTACTAGGCTAATTACCTGGATGAGCACACTCCTACCTACTTTTTCATTCCCTGCAAACTCCAGCAACTTTCTTCTGCATCTTATCTTTGTTTCCCCTTTATTTATTTTTCCAGTTGTTGATCAAAAAGAACCTATCATCGAATTATTTCTGTGAATTTTACTCTTTTATTTATCTCAGCAATACCCTGTTGTTTTCAGCGTATTTGGATGTTTTAATAAATTGTACTTTTAGATTTCAAAAATAAAAACCCCAGAGGTAAAGACTAGCAAGCTCTTACCATTCAGCTTCCTTAGCCATACTTTGTTATCTAGACAATAAAAAAAAAAATTCAAAAATTCAGTTTTCTAAATTACCAGACATAGGTTCAGACTGAAATATAATTATGAACATTTTTCAGATGTGTAAATATGGGTATATTTTCACTAGTTATCTAGAATCAGAGATGGTATTTTCTCTGCCTCTTAGTATTCAATAAGACAGTATAAGAAAATCGCTTAGCACAGTACCTGGAATATGGAGAGTGAGTAATCAATGAAAGGCAATCACTATTCTCCCACCTGCTGCACTGACACAGCTTGGTCCACGTATCCGTATCTCTTGCCGAAGTCATTAATTCCTCAAGCATTCTAAGACTCCTTGAATGGATGCAAATTTTATCTACTTCCCTTCACCTCCCCAAGCTCAAACACACAAAGAATGCTAAGGCATCGTCTTGTAATTAGGTCACAATTAAGATATTATTAACAATATTCCTTAATGTTTTGTTGTTACTCATGCTATGTCTTTAGTAGTACTATGTGCTTAGAATTTTATTAGGGACATTTAAAGAACTACTATACACAAATGAGTAGCTTTCATTCCACAAATATCTGCCAAAAATGCAAAATGATCTTATAAGCATGGAATTTTAAGAAAGCTCATAAAGGGACCATATTCCTTTTATCCTAATTATACCTGAAAGTCAAAACAAGGACCTAGAGTGGAGATGGCGAAAAACAGTTAGTAACAAGAGAAAAAAACAAACCAATGTTATTTGGCTTAAAAACATTTTTTGTTTATTCTTCTAACATGTTTATTGAGTTATAACTGATATAAAAGACTAGACATAATTAACTCATACAATATGATGAATTTGAACACACACAAAGCCCCATGATACCATCAACATGATCAGTGTGTGATAGACAAGTCCAGCACCTTCTTGTTTTCCACTTTTTGTGGTAAAGGGAGCAAATATAATATCAATCCTCTTCACAAATTTTGAAATGAACAATACCATATTGTTAATTGTAGGCACTACATTGTACAGCCACTCTGTGGAATATATTCCTCCAGGATAACTGAAACTTTATACCCACTGACAACTCCTGATTCCCTTTTCCCCCAACCCCTTAGAGCCACTATTGTATTCTCTGCTTCCATAATTTGGGCTACTTCATATACTTCATTTAGTATAATTTGTTCTTCTATTACCATAGCAGTATGACAGTAGAAATCACTAAAAGTAGAAAAGTGGGAAAAACTCATAAATATGTAGAAATTAAACAGCATATTTCTGGACAACCAGCGCTCAAAGAAGAAATCAAAAGGGAAGTCAGAAAAGATCTTAAGACAAATGAAAATGAAAACACAGCATACCAATATTAAGAAAGTAAAGCAAAATCAGTACTAAGAGGGTAGTCTCTGTCATGCTTTGGCCACTTGCTGTGTATTCTCAGCTGGTATGACCAGTGTTTTCTCCTTGCAGATGGCTTTGCCTTGTTTCCTTCAAAGGTCAGCTGTCCCCATGTGACCATGGTGTGGCACACAAAAAGTAGCTCAGCCCACTCACAAAAGAAGCAGGGATTCAAAGTTAGTCCTCATGTTTGGCAGGTCAGGCAGGCCAATATGCTAAAGAAGTCTGAGTGCTCTGGGTATGCTTCACATTCTTTTGATTTGCGTTGCATCTGCCATATTCTGATTGGTGACAAAACTCTCCATGACTGCACTTTGGACAAGCTCCCCGCAGCCCTCTTTTCAACTAGACCTTGTGCTTTTCCCTCCATCTTCACTGAGCCTGCATAGCCTAACAAGCTACAGTTTGACTGTAGTAAGAATCCTGCTAAGTCAGTTAAGGAGAATCCTCCCACCTTTGCTGTCTAATCACCCTTGCCTGCCTTCAGCAAGAATCATGTTAAGTCAGTTTAACAAGAAACTCCCAACTCTGGGTGTCTCTTCTTAGTAATTTTCTCTCCAGCAAACTCCCCACTTCATTCATTGGCTATAAATTCCAAGCTATCTTGATTGCATTCAGAATTGAATCTAATCTCCCTCCACTATTGCAATAGTCTTGACCCCTAATGCAATAGTCCTAAAAAGTGTCTGCCTTACTGCTTTAACAAGCGTCAGAATAATTTGTCTTTAACACTAGTTATAGCCAATGTAACATAAGTCATTAAATAATTTATTATACAAGTTGTTTACAAGTAATTCCTCTCCTTATCAATGCATTCCAGAAATTTTTAGTATTTTTCAAATTGTGTTTATAATTGGGTACAGCAGGTGTTTATCTCTTTTGAGCAAGGTGGCCATATGTGTAGGCAGAAGGAGGTAAAGATGTTTCCAAATTCAATTACTGTGAAGAAAAACATTTTTACAAGCAAAGGAATATTTTTGTTGGGAAGGCATATTTAAGCATAGCTATTAAGTTTGTTTCACTTCTATTAAAACATAGCATGAGAGTTTCTTTAAAAAGAACGTTTAACACATCACTATATGGATTGTGTTTTTATTGTTATTTTTGTTCCTGGAAGAAAAAGAACATATTCAAATATTTTAAATGAACTGTATGGATGATATTTTTGTGACATTTCTAGGTATTATTTCATGCACTTGATTTGAGAAATTGAGAGGACTAAGAACTTCAGGAACTCTTAAAATTATAATTACAACCATCACAAATCTCAAATTGTGAACCCATGTGTTCACTGAAATGTAGTATCAGACTTACTGGGACCAGGCTCATGTTTTATTAAATTCCATGGAAACAAATGTGACCTCCTTTATTATAAAAATATGTTTGCATTATACATATACTAATGGAAGTTTCAACTATATTATTGGTATGAAAGCAGCATTATAACAATACTTGTATTTCTTAATCCCTTAAAAGGTCTCAAAAAATACAAACTGAATAACTCTGACAATATAAGAAATGAAAATTGTAAAAGCATGGGCAAAGGTAGTAAACCATGTCTTGTCATAAAAAAAAACATCAATTTTTTAAATTACTTTTGTAATTTATTAGAATAGCTAATACATGTAAAAGATACAAATTCAGAAATATGAAAGGCAGTACAATAAAAAGTATGTATCTTTCATCTCTTTCCCTCACCTTCTGTTTCCTAGTGCCCATTACAAGAGATGCCAGTCTCACTAGTTTATTATGAATATTGACAGACAGGTAAACATATAGATATAAAGATAAAAAGACTTACCAGCTATGTGACCTTTGAGAAGTTACATAACCTCTCCATAAGTTAGTTCCCTAAACTACAAAGTAGGTGGATGAATCTAGAATTAGGCATATATGCTTTGTATATTAAAATAACATTATGGTTTAGTCATTATACTATTTCTTATTTTATTTTTCTTTTTCAAGATCTAGGAGCGAATTCTTTATCAGCTATATATTAGTGTCTCTACATTTTTAATGATTGTATAATATTCCATGGTATGGTTGTACTGTAATTTATTATAGATACAGAGATCAATTCAATTATGAAGTTATATCACTCTCAGACTTGTAATATTTGATACTGTTAACTGCCTTTAAAATAGGATCTTACTCAACCTAATATGTACATTAGTTTTTCTTCTATAGCTTTTCACATCTTCAAATTTAATTAATTAGTAATTCCACAAATATATTAATAGAAAACATGAAGTCTTCGGTTCACACACTCAAACATTTTCTTAGTTATTTATAGATGTATTCAATAAGATTTATTCAACAGGCATTGTTCTAGTTACTAAAGTTGCAGCAATAAACATAATTTACATGTAAAACCTTATGGAGCTTTTGTATTAGAGAGAGAAGAGAAAAAATATACAACTATTGTTTGTAAAGTAGTATTTAAAGAGACTTTTTTAATTTAAAAAAACTCTTAAGAAACTAGAAATAGAGCAGAACAATTTTAATCTGATAGAGTGTATCTACAAAAAAACTAAAATGAATGTCGTCCTTAATAGAGTATTTTTAATACCTTTCCCTCTGAAGTCAAAGAGAGTATTATTCTTCTGTTATGACCACATTTATTCAATTTTGTACCAAAGGCCTTAATCACTGCAAGAAGGCATATTAATGAATTAAATAGTATTGGAAAGTTTGAAATATAAGTCCTTATTTTCAGGTGACTGAATATATATGTAGAAAATTATATGTATATTCAGAATATTCTAAATATATATAAAAGATATATATATGTACAGAAAAATTTAGATGTTAATAGGTGATTTAAAGTCACAGGATACAAAAGCCATTTTATTTCTATATGTCAGTTTTCTTGTATCTATTGATACACAAAACTGAGTGGCTTATAACAATAATCAGTTTCTTATATCTCAAGATATTGTGAATCAGAAATGCAGGTAGCACTTGGCTAGGAAATTCTTCTGGTCCACATAGTATCCCCACAAGTCTCTGTGGTGGTGCTGTAGAACATTCATTACTACCTCGTTCATATGTCTGATGTCTTGGTGGAAGTGTCTAGAATCCTAGGCTCAGCTAGGACTGTGGGCTAAACTGCACACATGGACTCTCCAACATTGTATCTCAAGATAGTGAGAAAATGTACATCCCAACTAAGAACTCCAAGACACAGCATATCAAGAGACAAAAAATGAAAAATTTCCTGTGCTAGGAAATTGGCAGAGGGTGTATTTTTTATTAGCAAAAGGCATTATAGAATATATGAAGATTCAAAGAGACACAACAAGAACCTCAGCTTTCCATGAGGTAACTGCCACAAGAAGAAAGCTAAGTTCTGTGCTGAGTACTATACACAGATTTTCTCATTCAATTTACTCATACAGTTCATTTCATAGATAAGAAAATCATGGCAAACAAAGTTTAAGTACATTGGGCAAGGTTTTATAAACCGACTCTTCATGAAAAACAAGGAACTTCAAGGTGTCCCTTTAGAGAAGAAATAGATGATTTGATGATTCCCCATACATAGATTAAGTCAATTCCAACTTCAAAAACATATATCGTTAACAGTATTAATCTGTCACAGAACATACAGTACAAACTTCAGTGGCAAAATGACAACGTGTAAATAGCCATGTATGGCAAAAAAAAACCATGTATGGCAAAAAATAGCAGTTTATTTAAAGTATTAATGAAGCAATGACATGAGGATGTAGACAGGAAAAATAATCATGCCACAAAATGTCATAATATGAAGCACCATTGTGTGTGTGTGGTAGGGGGAGGTCTGTGGGCCTGTTTTCTTGATATAAAGAAAGGAAGAACAAAAACATGAAGCTTTCAGCCTGGGAAAACTAATAATGTACATGACTATATACAGCTTTCTAAATGCAGGTATACTGTGTTTTACGTGATTTATATGTTTAGCTCCTGGCTTGAAAATGAAAATCAGCACTGGATTACCAAGAGCTGTTGAACTTTTCTGAGGTTCAACACTGCAAGAAACTGTTCAATGAAAACTTTATTCCCAAGAAGCCATCTAACTTGTTTATAACTTTATGCAACTTTTGAACCTGGTAAATTGAGTGTGGGGGGAAAGGGAACAGGTAAGAAGGAAGGTTCCGTTTAACTGGGATGTATAATTCTTCCTTAGTAAATTGTAAGAAACACTAGTAAGGGTAAAGAAATAATAACTTAAGGTGAACAGAGGCAAAGAAGCATTACTTTTTCCTGTTAAATTTATTTAATTAGCACAGCTCCTCCTCTAGGGGCCAGGAAATAATGACATCATGACAGTCCATCACAGTCCTTGACTGTGAATGCTGCTGAATCTATTTAAAATGAAAAAAAAAAAAAAAAAAGAAACTGAAAATGAAAAATAAAACAAATTTTTTTGTTTCATATGAAAAATCATTTAGCAATAAGGAAAGAAATCTACATTTGTAAAAGTAAACAATGTATTTCTATATCTGTGAAATTTTATGTCCAGAGATACACACTTAGACAGAAATTCACATTTACACACATTGACTACTTGTCAAACAAATTATTTTTCAAAATAGGATCAATTGTTTTGGCAGACAATGAATTGAGAGAGTGTTATTTGTAGTTGGTATACACAGTAAAATGGGAATTTGTAAGGACTCAAAACGTTTCATGAGAAAAAGTACATTTTGCAAATGGGTAGAAAATAAAACAACCATTTGAGAACACACCATCATTCAGCTCTCTCAAAAACATTATGTGTTAAGCATTATCATCTCTACTTTATATATGAAATCACTACAGTTCAAAAGGTTAAGAAACTGGGAATGTCTTTGGCTCTAGTGTATATCTGAAATTTCAGCACTGATCAGCTCAGGTAAAAAAACCATTATATTTTCTCTTTGCCTCTTGATAGGGTTTCGCTCCGTGTCCTCACCCAAATCTTATCTTGTAACTCCCATAATTCCCATGTGTTGTGGGAGGGACCCTGCTGTAGATAACTGAATCACAAGGGCAGGTGTTTCCTGTGCTGTTCTCGTGATAGTGAATAAGTCTCACAAGATCTAATGATTTTAACCAAAGACAAAAACCACATGATTATCTCAATAGATGCAGAGAAAGCCTTCGACAAAATTCAACAGCACTTTATGCTAAAAACTCTCAATAAACCAGGTATCAATGGAATGTATCTCAAAATAATAAAAGCTATTTATGACAAACCCACAACCAATATCATACTGAATAGGCAAAAACTGGAAGCATTCCTTTTGAAATTTGGCACTAGACAAGGGTGCCCTCTCTCACCACTGCTTTTCAATATACTATTGGAAGTTCTTGCCAGAGCAATCAGGCAAGAAGAAATAAAGAGTTTTCAATTAGGAAAGGAGGAAGCCAAATTGTCTCTATTTGCAGACAACATGATTGTATATTTAGAAGACCCTCTTGTCTCAGCCCAAAATCTCCTTAAATTGATAAGTAGCTTCAGTAAAGTCTCAGGATACAAAATCTATGTGCAGAAATCACCAGCATTCCTATACACCAATCACAGACTAAAAGAAAGGCAAATCAAGAACAAACTGCCATTCACAATTGCTTCAAGAGAATAATATAACTAGGAAGAAAACTAACAAAGTATGTAAAGGACCTCTTCAAGGAGAACTACAAACTACTGCTCAAGAAAATAAGAGAGGACATACACAGACGGAAAAACATTCTAGGCTCATGGTTAGGAAGAATTAGTATTGTGAAAATGGCCATACTGCCCAAAGTAATTTACAGAATCAACGTATCTCCATCAAGCTACCTATGACCCTCTTCACAGAACTGGAAAAAAACACCTTAAACTTCATATGGAACCAAAAGAGAGGATGCATAGCCAAGAAAATCCTAACCAAAGAGAACAAAGTTGGAGGCATCACACTACCTGACTTAAAACTATACTACAAGGCTACAGTAATCAAAACAGCTTGGTACTGGTACCAAAACAGAGATATAGGCCAACGGAACAGAACAGAGGCCTCAGAAGCAATGCCACACATCTACAATCATGTGATCTTTGACAAACCTGAGAAAAACAAGCAATGGGGAAAGGATTCTTCGTTTAATAAATGGTGTTGGGATAACTGGCTAGCCCTGTGCAGAAAACAGAAACTGGACCCCCTTCCTGACAACTTACACTAAAATTAACTCCAGATGAATTAAAAACTTAAATATAAGACCTAACACCATAAAAACCCTAGAAGAAAACCTAGGCAAAACCATTCAGGACATAGGCATAGGCAAGGACTTCATGACTAAAACACCAAAAGCATTGGCAACAGAAGCCAAAATAGACAAATAGGACCTGATTAAACTCCACAGCTTCTGTACAGCAAAAGAAACAATCATTAGAGTGAATCAGCAACCAACAAAATGGGAAAAAATTTTTGCATTCTACCCATCTGACAAAGGGCTAATATCCAGAATCTACAAAGAATTGAACAGATTTACAAGAAGAAAAAAATCCATTCAAAAGTGGGTGAAGGACACGAACAGACACTTTTCAAAAGAAGACATATATGAGGCTAACAAACATAGGAAAAAATGCTCATCATCACTGGCCATCAGAGAAATGCAAATCAAAACCACATTGAGATACCATCTCATGCCAGTCAGAATGGCAATCATTAAAAAATCTGGAGACAACAGGTGCTAGAGAGGATGTGGAGAAACAGGAAGATTTTACACTGTTGGTAGAAGTGTAAATTAGTTCAACCATTGTGGAAGACAGTGTGGCGATTCCTCAAGGACCTAGCAATAGAAATTCCATTTGACCCAGCAATCCCATTACTAGGTATATATCCAAAGGATTATAAATCATTCTATTATTAAGACACATGCACACATATGTTCATAGTGACACTGTTTACAATAGCAAAGACCTGGAACCAACCCAAATGCCCATCGATGATAGACTGGACAAGGAAACTGTGGCACATATACACTATGAAATACTATGCAACCATACAAAACGATGAGTTCATGTCCTTTGTACGGACAGGGATGAATCTGGAAACCATCATTTTCAGCAAACTGACACAAGAGCAGAATATCAAACATCGCATGTTCTCACTCATATGTGGGGTGTTGAACAATGAGAACGCGTGGACACAGGGAGGGGAACAACACACACTGGGGTCTGTTGGGGCAAACTAGGGGAGGGACAGTGGGGGGTTAGAGAAGTTGGGGGAGGGGATAACATTGGGAGAAATGCCAGATATAGGTGACAGGGGGATGGAGGCAGCAAACCACATTTCCATGTATGTTCTTATGCAATCATTCTGCATGATCTGCCCATGTACCCTAGAATCTGAAGTACAATTATATATATATATATATATATATATATATATATATATATATAATAAAATTGGGAATTTCCCTGCACAGCCTCTCTCTTTGCCTACTGCCATCCATGTAAGATATGACTTGCTCCTTCCTGCCTTCCACCATGATTGTGAGGCGTCCCCAGCTACGTGGAACCGTAAGTTAATTAAACCTTTTTTCCTGTATAAATTACCCAGTTTCAGGTAAGTATCAGCAATGAGAAAATGGACTAATAAAACACTACTCTTTTACAGTAAGGGAAATATAACATTTCACTCTGCATGCATAAATTAAGGTGCATTTTGAAACTTTATCCTTGAGCATTGATCAATTTTCTAAAGCAAGTTACTGGGGGTGTGGGAACAGTAAGGTAAACTATCCACCAAATGTCTTTCTTAGAACAAAATTATTCAGGCCCCCAGTAGTTAGTCTAACATCTGGTACTAAGGTAAAGATACTTTAGTCACCACATTCAACACTTAATTAAAAACAGCATTAAAATGAGTGCTTTCTATGTGTACTGCCTTGCGCTAGGGGCAGGGACAGGTCAAAAGAAATGCTCCACATCAACAAGAAGCCTACAGTCTAATTTGAAGGCATAGATGAAAATGTTAAAGGGGCAAATTTTGTAATCTAGAGCTTCAGACAAGACTCTTTCAAGAAGAATATTTCCTAAAAGTTAATGAAGTATTGAATTATTTCTGACAATCTAAAAATTAGTGAGGTATTGAAACACTTCAGATTCTCGGCTATTTCCATGTCATCTGGTACGTGTACCTTAGCTATGATCTTTATTGTTTAGTGCCTCTGAACTTGGTCACTTCTCTACTTTCTTGGTCACTCTACCCTTAATAATAATTAGTACATATCATGTGATGGCTTTTCATTCCTTAGATCTAACCTATGAGGCTTTATCCCATCTTAGTGCTTTAAATACTATCAATATGCCAACGAATACTAAATGAACATTGTGAGTTTTGATTCTTCCTGAACTCTAGTCTTGGTTATTCAAGACATACATTTTCATTTGTATGTTGAAAATCCATTTCAGACTTACCCTGTCCAAACAGGAATCTTGATCATTCTCCCTTAATAATTGGTACACACCATATATTAGATTTTTAATCCTCAGAACAAAACGGTAAGATAGTTTCCTTTAGGAGACTCATTTCAACTATGAGAAAACTAAGGCACTCAGAGATTACAAAACATGCCCATAGCTAGTAAGTGAAAATAGAATGCAAATCCAGTCTGTTCTCAAAGTTCATTCAATCAGCCATGACACTCTACTGTTACACCTCTGCCTACAACACATATCTCAAACTGGGTCACCTCTCTATGTCTTCGCTGCCACTACCCTGTGATATGCACATGCATTTTTACTCAAGTGCTCAAAGGCATTCTAAACTGTACATGTCAAAAAAGAGACCATCTATTTGTTTTGCTCTAAGTAATACAACTTACAACTTACCCTATGCCAAGCACTGCTCTAAACACTTTTAATGCATTACCTCTTTTGATGCTTAGAGTAAATAATGAGATAGGTATTACAATTCCCATTTCACACATGAGGAAACTAAGGTGAAAAGGATTTTAAAAACTTGCCCCTGGCCATTACATGAAGTCAGAAGCAAACCTTGTCTTCTGTCTCCTGCATCCATGCTCTGAAAACCATTGCTCTACATGCCTTTTCTTCACTTTCTTCCCTGATGCAGAGACGCGCTTCTGACAGTCAGTCCAAATGCTTGAGACTTAGCTGTGAGTTCTCCCTTTTGCTATTTCAACACTACCTTGCTACAATTACTAAACATATCTTCCCAGCATTACTTCCACTATGTATATATCAAACCTGATTATTTCTCACCATCCTCGCTGCTTTATTTTCCACCACTCTTAAGCTCCTTAATCTACCTCAACAGCTGATTAACTCTTCTCTCACTTTCCACAGATCCTAAAGCCCATTCCACCTAAAGCATACAATTAATAATTTTGAAACCCGAAGAAAGCCATATCACTTTATTTCTAAGGACCCTGCTTACTGAAATCAGAAGAAAATCCAAACTCTGTTCCATGGCTTTTTGGACTCCACATAATCTGGCCCCTGTCTGTCCTTCTGACACTCCAGGCTCTGTTGCATCCACTGCAATCCAGTAACATGGGCCACTGTTCTCTCCCTTGACCACATCAAGCTTGTTCTACCTTGCATCTGTTAGCCTGGATATTCATTTTGCAGGCTCTTCCTACCTTACAGGTCTCAGCTCCAATGTTATAGCAGAAAGTTTCCTTTATCTCCTTCCACAAAGCAGCAGCCTCCTTGCTATACACCCTGCTACCCGTTAGCTCACGTTAGAAATAATCATACTATTCTGTGAGTTGATGTTCTGATTTTCCTCACTACAAGAAGGTTGGATGAACACAGAGAACTTGCCTGTGTAGTCTATTGCTCTGCACTCAGCTCCTCAAAGTATGCTTGACACATAGTAGGTATCTAAATATTTTTTCATAAATTATTAACAAAAATGATCTCATTTTCTGAGTTTATACCTCTACAATTTTTAAGGAAACTCATTTTACTTCTTTTACTATTTCATCAACATGTTTTTAAATTACACTATCATTTTTCATGTTCTAATTATCATGATAAGTAGTATAAATTTATTGAGATCTTACAGAGTTAGACATTGCATATGCCTTTAAATGCTCAGAGATAATGCATATAATCTATGAGGTCTACCTTGTCAGTTTACAAAAAGGAAATTTATGCTAAGAGAAGTCAAAGAACTTGCTCAGAAACAAAGGCAAAAATGCCAAAGTTGGGAATTATATTAAAGGTTATGTCACTTTAAATATCAAGCTCTTTGCAATGTATCCAGTTACAGATCCGATGAGCATAAACAAATAATTTTTAAAAAGAGGAAAAGTAAAACAAATAAACTAATAATAACCCAAAAAACCTTTTCAGACTACAAATGTAAAAGCAAAGAGGAAAACAATTGAGTTCTACAAGGTTACAAGCAAAATTGTTTCATATATAGTTAAAGGTGAGGAACAAATAAATTCATTTCATACTAGAAGTAAGCTTTTGAAATTTCTTACAATAACAGATAATAGAGCTTAATTATATAAAATATTCAAATATTTTAAATAAGTTACATTATGCATGGATAAGTTATTCAAGTAAACCAAGGAGTCTTGAATATGTGCCTCACCCAAATAGCTAAAGTGTGGAGACTAACTATGCCTTCTCACAATTCCTTAAAACAGTTAGGCAAATCACCCCAGGTGGATGGAGGATGAGAAGTCTGATCCTTGCAAGAGGATGTCCTGATCATTCGGTTTTAATATATTATTACATTTTTCAAATCAATGGGTGTGAGATCTCTCTTCATAATATTTTAGAGAATCTCACCTAGTTAGAAACGGTAAAGATGTTTGAAATGATTAAATCTAATTTTCATATCTTATAAACAAATAAATGGACACTGATGAGTAATGATCTGTAATTTGGAAAGTGTTTCTACATCCATAGGTTCATTATATTCTTATAATACTGTAGCAATATAAAGTAGTGGGTATCGTTATTTTCATTCCCACTGATAAAGAGAAACAGATTCAGCATCATGTCTAGATGGTGAAAGGTAACATGACTTAATAATAAATAATAAGCCACCATCCACAGGGACAAAACAGGACAGGAACATGAGATGCAAAGAACTGGTACATTCTAAAAGAGCTAAAATTCCAAAAAACAAAAATGACAAAAAATATATAGTCTGTATCAAAGAAAAACGAAATAAAAAGAACTAGGTTTATAAAGTAAGGAAGAAGAGTCTAAACATAGAGGAGAGAACAATTGCTATCAGAATACAACACCTCAGAGTCCAAGGAGGGGGCTAAGAAGGAAAAGTACAGAGAAGAATTCACTGCTGTTTTATATCAGGATAGTTGGTATAGAGGTTATTAAATGAAAATGCCAGCTTGAAAACAAAAGGAAAGCCAAGTCTAGGTACATACTGCCAGGTCAAGAAAATTTAATCATGTGCCTCACATAAACCAACAGAACTTTTTTTTTTCTTTTCCTGTAACATATATATACAATATTTGTGTGTTTTCTTTAAAATTCAGGCTGAAAAAATGCCATTCTTGTTTTTATTAGAATAGTAACCTTTTGTAATAAAAATAATGTTCTTCATTCTAATTTATTTAGTGCTTTAAAAGATGAATATATCTTTTTTTTTTTTTACTTTTCTTATTGCATTTTAGGTTTTGGGGTACATGTGAAGATCATGCAAAATTGTTGCATAGGTACACACATGGCAGTGTGATTTGCTGCCTTCCTCTTCATCACCTATATCTGGCATTTCTCCCATGCTGTCTCTCCCCAACTCCCCCCCCCCCACTGTCCCTCCCCTATTTCCCCCCCTACAGGCCCCAGTGTGTGATGCTCCCCTCCCTGTGTCCATGTGTCCTCATGGTTCAACACCCGCCTATGAGTGAGAACATGCACTGTTTGATTTTCTCTTCTTGTGTCAGTTTGCTGAGAATGATGGTTTCCAGGTTCATCCATGTCCCTACAAAGGACATGAACTCATCGTTTTTGATGGCTGCATAATATTCCATGGTGTGTATGTGCCACATTTTCCCTGTCCAGTCTATCATCGATGGGCATTTGGGCTGGTTCCAGGTCTTTGCTATTGTAAACTGTGCTGCAATGAACATTCGTGTGCATGTGTCCTTATAGTAGGATGATTTATAATCCTTTGGATATATACCCAGTAATGGGATTGCTGGGTCAAATGGAATTTCTATTTCTAGGTCCTCGAGGAATCACCACACTGTCTTCCACAATTGTTGAATTGATGACTATAACTTTACACAGTTTGATTCTAGTGAGATGAATGTGAGGAGTCAAACATCTCCTGTGGCACAATGAACTTGGTATTAGACCATCATGGCGTCCTGTGTTTTTCAGGAATAAAATATCTGTGTTAGATTAACTGTCCTGTATCATTCCATTTCTCTGTGTGTAAGTATGTGTATGTGTGTGTTTGGAGAAAACAAAATAATGCTGTGAAAATATGAGCAGTTAAAACATCCTGAATATCTTATTCTGCTATATTTTCATCTCTCTTCCAAGTTTTAATGTCTTTTAGAAAATCCAGGCATGCTTCTAGGAAGTTAGAATCTTGGTATTTTTAAAAATAGAATATTATTTGAATCTCAGTTTCTATTTATTAGTAAAATCCTATGTCAATAAATATACATTTATTGCCTACTATAGCCCAGGCAGTTTATGAAGAGCTATGAGACGTACAGAATTAAGAGAAGTTCATAGCCTCAATGCTATATTTTATTGTAATGTTTTGCTCAGGAACACTTTCATATAAACTGATGATGTTAGATTGAATAATTGCTAAAATATTGCTCTAAAATCTTCTGATATTGACCCATCAAATTATTAGTAAAGAATATCATGGTGATTAAAGATAGTCACGGATTCTTCGCTATTTACTCACCAAGAGAAAGTGTTTATTTCCTCTTTCCTGAAATCAGGGCCAGACCCGTGACTACTTGGTCTATTGGAGGTGGGAAGAGTGATGTTGTGCCAGTTCCAGGTCTAAGGTTAGGGATACATGGCTGTTTCTGTGTTTGTGCTTCTTGGGAACCCTGAGTCTCCATGTAAGAAATCTGGTCACTTTATCAGAGATAACACAAGGTGAAGCCAGGTAGAAGAGGCCCTGGCACTACTTAGAGAAGAGGGGAAACAGTACAGTCATCGCCTGCCAGTCTGTCTCTTGCTCCAGCGCCAGCTACCATCAGATTATAGCTCCATGGGATTTCAAGTGAGACAAGCAGAACTGTCTAACAGGGCCCAGTCAAGCCACATAAACATGAGAGAGAGGGAAATGGTATTGCTTTAAGCTACTAAGTTCCAGGATTGTCTGTTATGCAGCATTAGGTAACTGAAACAGGTATTACTTCTCAGCATTACAAGACGCATAACTACATTATTTATTCCATAAACTATATATTTCAGATTATATATAATAAACAAGAAATATATATGCAGTCATTTCTGATATTATCTGACATAGGTAGTGCTAAAAATATCTCAAGCTATGCAAAATTTTGTAATATGAACCACAAAGTCAATAAGAAACACGGAGTTAGGGGTATGACACTTAAGAACAATGTCAGTGACACATAATAAAATAAAGACTAAAACCCAATAAATATGGAATCAGAGTTTTTCATGTGTGAATAATTGACAAATCCATACATACGACAATAAATATGGCATTTTACCTTGATCAAAACATGAAGTTTGCTTGTGGAAGTAAATGTGTGAAGAGTTGCATCTGTGAGTTATTGCAAAGTGGTCAAAGGAGGGTTATTTAAATCAGGCAGAAACACTTAAATGTATTTGAGTACGGCTCATAACACGTGTGTGCTGAGCTGAAGTAGTTGATATAATTTCGACATGTATGTGCCTTCATCTGTTCTGAGTATTGGCACATGGCTTTGTTCACTTGAGTGCAGTTTTCCTGTTCACCCAGTGTTTCTTGAGGATAAAATTGTGCTAAAGTGTAAACAAAATTTGTGTTTTGCTAAAACTGTTTCCAAATATTCAAATTTGTGTTTTCAATACATATATGTTATACCAGAACTGACTGTATATGAATCTCTATAAAAAGTCCCGAATTACAAAGAAAAGACAGTGAATGGAATGGTGAACAATAATGTATGCTGAGTAGAGACAAAAGACTGTAATGGAAAGAGAAAAGAAAGAGACCATAATTACTAGGAGAATCAGTCTGTTTTTCAGGAAAAATGGGAATTGCTGCAGAGCCATGAAGGATGAGTAGTATATAAATACCAAGGTGGAGGGACTGCATAATAGCAGCACTGAGCCCAGTAATAGGTCAGGGATTATCTAACAAACAGAGGAAAGAGAGCGTCTGGTTGTGAAAATTAAAATAAATAAATAAATAAAAAAGAATGTTAATACCCAGATTATGAAAACCTTTGAGTGTAAGGAAAGATCTTTATTACTGCGGCAGCCAATAGAGAAGCTTAAGTTCTTAAACTTAAGAACAGGAAAGTGGTGAGATTTTTTTTCCTATGAAGGTGAATTTATCATTAGTTTAGAGGATATGTTAGAGTCAAGTAGGAGAAAAACCAATGGCTCCTTAATGTCCAGTTCCATAGACCTTTGTAGATTTCTTATGTCCAGCTGAGGTTTGTGGTACACCAATCTTCTGCCAAATAAAATGCCCAAAGGATTATAAAAGTTTTTAAATAAATTTATTTTAAAAATGTGTTATTTTATTCTCCATAAGCATTCTATGTGATAGGTCTATACCTATCCAGTGTTCCTTAATTTCAACAAATAAAAATGACCTGTTTTTGAGACATTTAATTGAAATTAAAGTTTATTCCTATTAATTATACCTAGATGTACTGCATATTTAAAACTGTATAAAATGTTTATGAATAAATTATATTCCTATACCAGTGTTACAATTTTAGTTCATATCTTTGTGCAGTGCTTTTCAATTGATTTAAATTATATTGCAACATTTTACCTTCTAGATAACAGCATTTTACAGTTTGCTTCTAAATGTCGCAAGTGTAAAACACATGCTACGTCACTTTCAACTGTGATGATGCAAAAACATGAGGCGTTTTGGCTCCCAACAGTTATGCTTGATATTAGAAAACCATTAATATTATTTTCTCTTTTAATACATGTAAAAATAGGCCAGAGGCAGTGTCTGATGCCTATAATTCCAGCACTTTGAGAGGAGGAGGTGGGCAGATCACCTGAGGTCAGGAGTTTGAGACCAGCCTGGCCAACATAGTCAAACCCTGTCTCTACTAAAAATACAAAAATTAGCCAGTCATGGTGATGCAAACCCATAGCCCCAGCAACTCAGGAGGCTGAAGCAGGAGAATCACTTGAACTAGGGAGGCGGAAGTTTCAGTGAGCCGAAATCACAATCGTGCCACTGCACTCCAGCTTGGGTGACAGAGCAAGACTCTGCCACAGAAGAAAAAAATCTGCATATTTCCTTCAAAAGCCAAAAAGAATTCTTATGTATATCCCCTAGGGAAGGATTTGTCTGATGTGTTTAAATAGACAAAACACGATTCTCCTAAGAGCAAGGTTTTCCAAAAACCTTTTTCCATTGCACACCTCACCTTGCTGGTGCCATGTTTAGACTTCGATGAGGAATCTGAACATGCTGTCCTTACTGAGACCTGGTCCTATAACAGCTACATCTCATTGTCTGCTATGTCTCTGTTAGCTCTCAAAACCTCAGCATGGATGGAATTCTTGTCACTCTACCACAGGGGGATTCCATTGCAGCAGCAGGCAGAGGAAAAGGTATAGCCTTCTAAGGAGCTCTTCAGCAGTGGGACATCTCCAGGAGAGGTAGATAGGAAAAGTTAAACAGCCCTTCTCTGGACATGTTTTTTCCACACAATTCTTCCAAAAGCTTTTCAGCTTACATATTAGTTTTCTACTGCTATGTTAAAAAATTTTAACATTCATAATTTATCAGTTTTCCACTGCTGGGTTTAAAAATTATAAAATGTAGCATATTAACAGAACAGACATTTATTATATCATAGTTCCCATAGCTCTAGAGTTCAGAGAGAGCTTAGCTTCATCCTCTGCTCAGGGTTATTGAGGACTACAACCAAGATTTTGGTGAAGGAAGGGTCCTATCCAAGACTTGGGGTCTTGTTCCAAGCTTGCAGATTGTTGGCAGGATTCAGTTCCTTACTGCTGTAGCACTGAGATTCTTAATTCTAAGAGACTTTCTACTGTTCTTTTTCACATGGCTCTCTTCACAACATGTTGGTCTATTTCTTCCAGACACCAGGAAGAGAAACTCCTGCTTCTAGTTTATTTTTCAAAGAAGGTCTGAATCCTTTTTTAAAATTATTCACCTGATCAAGTCTTTTTTTTTTTTTCATCTCAAAGATAACTGATTAGGGGTCCTTATTACATCAGCAAAAACCTTTGAGATTTACAATATAAACTAATCATAGAAGAGAAATCTCATCATAATCACTAGTTCTGTCCTACCGACACTAAAGGCCAGTGATTTTACAAAGGCATGGATTATTGGAGATAATCTTATCATTCTTCCTATCATGCCCCAAACCCAGTAAAATCCTAAAGTAACACATACTCACGGCGAAAGTAACCTTTCCTTTGCAGTTCTTGCAAAGATTATCTTTAAAAATTTGTTTAATATCTGCCTCACAAATGGCAGAATTAATGTCTCTTTTATCAATTATTATATCCCTAACAATGCCATATGTATTCAATGACTATTTACTGAAAAAATTAAATAAAAATCACATATTATGCACTATAGATTATTTTGACATTTCTGTCCGATTCTAACGATATATCTTGGATGCTATTTACAGGTATACATAATTTTTATTGCCTTCACATTTGCTGTCTTCTAATTCTGGTCCATTCAATACCATCACAACACCTTTATAGCATCCAAACATAGAGTAGAAACACTACCGTTTGAATATCTAAATCCTTACCTATCCCAAAATAGTAATCAATTAACCATTCTACTATTAGTCAACAGGCATTTATTTAATAGTTGTTTTGGGCTTAGTTCTATACCTGGAGCCAATATTACTATAGAAGTAATATTATGTAGGAATTTTTTCCTATAATTTTTTTCAGAGAAATAAAACTGTAATATATAAAACAATAGCCAAGACTTACATGACCACATAAAATAAATGCTAAGTTGTGCCATATTGACTGAGCATAAATGGTACAGGGATTCAAGAGAGAGAGATCAATGAAGTTTAGGGAAGTTAGGTAAGGTTTCAGAAGAAATATAGTGCTTAAAGAGAACGTCGACTAATAGGAAGAGAAAAGTAATGGAAATGTACTGGTATTCACAGTCTATTCCAGCGCAACTGGGTTCTGGGGAACTGGACAGGCTGACTCTTGGTGCAGAGATCTAATGCTAGCTGGGTGTCTCAGAACAAAAGATAAGAGATATTAGAGTTGCAACGAACATCAAGTCTTCATTTTCTCCTTAGACAAGCTCACCTATGCCCATGACTTACATTGCATATCTATACTGTAACAATTTCCAAATTTTCTTTATTTTTAAATCAGATGTCTTTCTGAAATGAAGATAACAATAACTGACATTTACTAAGCCCTTTCTAATTTTATGCCAATCACTGTTTTGACTCCAACAGGGTTATCTCACAAGGAATCTTAAACTTTTCAAAATTAGATATATAATCTTTCCTTTAAAATCTATGTCTCTTTCAGTCTTTCCACAACCAACCAGTGGCTCATGCCGCAAATCTTAAAATCTTTGTGAATCTAAATAAACCAGGGTTCTCTCATTTCCATCTCCTAAAACTCACGTGAGCCAGTGCACTTTGTTTTTTTGGAGTTTTGCTCTTGTCACTCAGGCTGGAGTGCATTGGTGGTATGATCTGAATTCACTAACCTCCGCCTCCTGGGTACAAGCAATCATCCTGCCTCAGCCTCCTGAGTAGGTGGGGATTACAGGCACATACCACCATGACCAGCTAATTTTTTGTATTTTTAGTAGAAATGAGATTTTTACCATGTTAGCCAGGCTGGTCTTGAACTCCTGACCTCGGGTGATCTGCCCGCCTCAGCCTCCGAAAGTGCTGGGATTACAGGCTTCAGCCCGGCAGCACTTCTTTCCTTATCTAAGCAACATCTCTCTCACTTGAACCACTGCCACAAGTAATCTCATTAGAAATGCTCTTGACCCCCTCCACAGTTTTCTCGATACAATATCAAAGTGCAAATCTTTTTCTCCCCCAACTGAGTAACCATCAGTGTCTTCCTGTTTCACTTCTGATTAAAACACAATGCCTTACACATCTCACAAGACCCTGTGTGATGTACTCCCACCCCCAACTTGCTGATTATATATTGTGCTCCCTGCTAAGTTCCAGGCAAAGGGATCCTCTTTCTGTTCTCCAAATGAATCAAACTCCATCTCAGTGTCATCCCATATGCTGTTCACCTTTTCTGGAATGGTTTCCCAACCCATTTCTTTGCCTAGTTTCATCTTCCTAATATTGTACCTCTAAGCTTAAATGTCCCCACCTCAAAACAGTCTTCTCTGACTCCGTAGATGCGTCAGTTAAGGTCTCTCTTACATACTCACATAAACTTCTTCTTCTCAAACTGAGTGTTGAGATGAATTTCTACTGTGTAGTACATTTCATTGTTGTGCTTAATTATAATTAAGTTTATTTTTCAGTGAATGGTGTCTTTCTTCCAAAGCATCTGCAGTTACCTCTGTTCTATTCTCTTTTGTATTTTCAATGTCTAATACAGTGCTTATTGAAGTAACACATATTCAACTATAAAAATTGGTCCTCTTTCTAATTTTTTTTTTTGTACACATAAACCATTCCCCACCCCCCAGCTTCACACTATACTTCCCAGACAATGCTAACCACTCTTCTACTCTCTATGTCCATGAGTTCAATTGTTTTGATTCTTAGATCCCAGAAATAAGTGAGAACATGCAATGTTTGTCTCGTCAATAATAAGTTAAAGAGTGTAATTGGATTGTTGTTAACTCAAAGGATAAGTGCTTGAGGAGAAGGATACTCCATTTTTCCATGATGTGCTTATTTCATATTGCATGCATGTATCAAAACATCTCATGTACCCCATAAATGTATATACCTACTGTATACCTACAACAATAAATTAAAAAAAAAAAAATTGGTCCTCAGCACCAAAGGGCAGCTAAGTTTTATCTTGACTACAAGAAAGGTACATAGACAAACATTCCTTTAATTAAAATAAACTAAAGTTACAATTTGCTCAAACCTCACATCAACCGTTTTATATTTAGATTCTAGCTCATAATAAACTTCATCTGCATGATATATATCCCAAAAAACTCCACATATTAAACTAATATCCCTATATTTTTAGGATAAACTTTTAAATTTATCAGAATTAATCAGATATTTGCTCTAATGTTCTACATTGCCAAAAAAATTAACTAAAAGAAAATGCCATGTTGTAAACAAACAAAAGTAGCAATTTGAAAAATCTCTCCCAAAATAGTATTGTAAGATTTTTTATTAATTGGAAAGTCTTTTATTTTAAAGGCATTACAGAAATAAATGAGACATAGTGTTTAGAATTAACACTATGTACATTCTACATGGTTCTATTATTGCCATCAAGTTCATTTAAAGGAAAACAATTAGAATATCATTGGGAAGGTGGCCACTGTGATAAGGAGAGAGGACAAGCTTCTATGGGAGGAACCCTCTTGGTATATATAGTACTATCTGGAAAAGAGTTGCTTTCTTATTATTGACATTTCATATATATATATATATATGTATATACACACATATATATATACACACACACATATATATATACACACATATATACACACATATATATATACACACATATATATACACATATATATACACACATATATATACACACATATATATATACACATATATATATATATATGGAGAGAGAAAGACAGAGAGTGAGCTGTGGGAAGGAATGAATGCACTTTTTATGTAGACTTTTTGAAAAATTATCTTAAACGGTATTCTGCTCTAATATGGATCTCTAAGGGCAAAGAAATTATGACTGAATGTTTGAGATGAATTTCATTTGTGCCTCAATATTTAAGTATTGTATTTTAATATAGGCATTTCCATTTTTTAAATAAGTTTTTTTTAATTCCTCTCAGATGATCTATGTTGGATTATTACAGTATTTTTATTTAAAAAAGAAGTAAAAATTCAATTTAAACTAAATTTCAGGTTCAAATGAGTGTTCAGTCAGGACAACTAATTGGAGAAGATGCTAAAATGCATTGTATCAAGTAGAAATCTGTAATACCAGGTAGAAAATTCTAGTCCTTCAAACAGCAGAGAATGTAGTTTGTTCAGTAAACCTATGAAAAAGACAATTACAAGTTTTTGGTGGAGATCTTAAACAATTATAAGGTTGTTATCCCTCTTCTCAATGCTGGATCCCTTCAAGGGCAAGAATTAAGTATATTTCACAATGCTAAGACATAGTTTATTTTCAGCTGGGCGCGGCGTTCAGCCTCCCAAAGTCCTGTAATCCCAGCACTTTGGGAGGCCGAGGCAAGTGGATCACGAGGTCAGAAGATCAAGACCACCCTGGCTAACACGGTGAAACCCTGTCTCTACTAAAAATACAAAAAATTAGCCGAGCATAGTGGCATGCGCCTGTAGTCCCAGCTACTCAGAAGGCTGAGTCAGGAGAATCACTTGAACCCGGGAGGTGGAGCTGCAGTGAGCCGAGATCATGCTACTGCACTCCAGCCTGGGTGACAGAGAGGGACTCGGTCTCAAAAAAAAAAAAAAAAAAAAAAAAAAAAAAAGAAATAGTTTATTTTCTGTTTTGATTTAATTTAATTAAAATGATTTTAATCAGGACAAGGAAATCAGTGACTTGGTCAATTCTGAAATTGTCATCATGATGAACTTTAAGAGACACAGTTGCTTTATCTCTTTTAAAAGCTAATATTTTGGCCAGGTGTGGTGGCTCACGCCTGTAATCACAGCACTTTGGAAGCCCAAGGCGAGCAGATCACTTGAGGTCAGGAGTTCGAGACCAGCCTGACCAACATGCTGAAAACCATTCTCTACTAAAAGTACAAAAATTAGCTGGGCGTGGTGGTGGGCGCCTGTAATCCCAGCTACTTCAGAGGCTAAGGCAGGAGAATCGCTTGAACCCAGGAGTCAGGAGTTGCAGTGAGCCCAGATTGTGCCAGTGCACACCAGCCTGGGTGACAGAGTTAAAAAAGAAAAAAAACCCCTAATATCATTGTCATTTATTGATTATTGGATAAGGCAAATAAATGGGCACACTTAAAGTTTAAAGAGCTAAAATTAGCACTTGAGAACATTTTGACAGGTAAGACATGCCTGAGCAGTGCAGCACACACTTCTGTAAGCTAAAAACCCTTTGAAAACAGGCTTCACGGGAAGAAGTATTGGCAGTGATCCCATAACCTCATGTTATGTAATTCATTACTAAACTAGGAATATAAGGTTCTGGCTTGGAAACCTGGTGAATTTCAGAGTAACAGCTTAACATTTAAAACCCATCACCAAGAGTCCAACTCTGGTACCATTCCAGAAAGACAGCTGCTGATTAAACTGATAACATGATATCCAAGTGCCAGAGAACCTATAATGTGCCTAAGAATATTTTCCACTGAAAGGTTTTTGTTTAGTGAGAGTTAATAGACATATGCAAATGACCAAAGCATACAAACCGTTGTGGATTATGTTTTTAACCCAAAATCATCCAGAGGAGTCTCTTCTTTGTCTAAATAAACTTATTTAAAACAGGGGAGGGAAAACTGGTTAAATTAACGGAGTGTCAGTTTCAGGACCCTTCATTTTTAGCCCTGAAATAAGTCCTTACTGATGGTGGTGCCACCTCTAAGCCCTGAGAAAAGTCCTAACTGATGGTGGTGCCACCTTTGGAGTCCTCATTTCAAGTCGCCCTGATCCAGTTTCTGGGCTTCTGGGAGAGAACCCCGGGCCGCGTCATCCATCGTGATTATCTGGGGCTACAGCTGTCCTTGGCCTCTGCAGCTCCAAGGCGCCCAGACGTTAGTTCCGAGGCGCTGAAGCGCTAAGCAGTGCCCAGGGGACGGGACGAACGAAGGCCCTGCGCGGGCAGTCCTCACCTATCGCGCTCAGAAGGTGGCGACTCAGGCTTGGTAGGCGCTTTGCTTGCAGAGGCTGCATGACTAGCGCAGCGATTGCACCAGGGAGTCCCACACTCTGTCAGACACCTGGCCCGGGACCCTTAGCTGTGTGTTCTTGCCTCCGGCTCCCGGCCTGTGTGCTCCCACCGCGGGGGAAGGCAGGGGGGCTCCTGCCACCCGCCGGCCCTGGGGATCCAGCTGCTCCAACCATGGCGAGGAGGCCTAAGGGTCAGGCTGGCTAGTTCTGACTGCCTTTCAGGGGCGGATTGGTGGAGGCTGCCTAGGATGAGCCGCACCCAGGGAGGGGAGCCGGCGCGAGTTTCTGAGGAATAGTGGGAGGGCAGCTGCTCCAGGGCCTTCCTAGTCCAGCAAAGACACACAAGGGCGTTTACCCCTTAATCTTAGGACAGTGGTGAGAAGAGGCGCAATTACAATTATTGTTGTGCTTCATGTCATGGTAGTAATTATTAACACTGTAGCAGGATTCTGCCATTTGGCCTCTGCAGTAATTTATCCGTATTCACTGCTCCCTACTCTCTTTCACTGTCTTTCTGGGATTTCACGTGTTTCCCGCAAGCATACTCACTGGATAGACAGAGAGCTCTACCAGGAATAGGACTGCAATTTTGAGTCTAGATCTAAAGATTCAGCACAGCCCCCCTGTTTCATAGCAGTCGGCTCAAGCAGATGATTTCCTTGAATAAATAAATAAAACTGATTGGAGACCACAAGCCAGGTGTTTCCTTCTGTTCTCCAGTAGCCTGAAGGGTCATATGTCCCAGGCTATAGATGACAAGTGGAAGATTCGCAACTGAAATAAAATGTGAGAATTTGTTATACAATTTCTTTTGTTTGTTTTACTGGGAGTCTGTTTGGAGTACTATAACAAAATTTATCATAAACTAGGTGGCTCATAAACAGCATTTATTTCTCATGGTCCTGACGGCTGGGAAGTGCAAGGTCAAGTCACCAGCAGATTCGAGTCAGGTGAGAGCCAGCTTCCTCATAGGAGGTGCCTTCTCACTGTGTCCTCACATAGTGGAAGGGATGAGATGTCTCTTGAGCATTTTGTAAGGCATTAATCCCATTCATGAGGGCTCTGCCCTCATGACCTAATCACCTCCCAAAGAACACCTCCTAATACCATCACCTTGAGGATGAAGTTTCAACATATACACTGGGGGACACAAACATTCAGACCATAGCTGGGTTTTTAATTGACTTTGTTTGTTTATGTATGTATGTATGAATGTATGTATGTATGTATGTATTTTAGAGACTGGCTCTGTCACCCAAGCTGAATTACAGTGGTGAGTCATACCTCACTCCTACCTTGAACTATTAGGTTCAAGTGACCCCTCAATGCATCCCATCTCAGGTTTGCAAGTATCAGGGACTATAGGTAAAAGCCCTAGGCCTGGCTGTTGATTTTTTTTTTTTCCTGATTCTCATGTTCGTTCTTACTAACTTAGAACATCTAAAGATTTATTAATAGGAATCTAATAATGATAAATTGCTTTGAACACTTGCAGTTCTGCTGCCCAGCACTCTCTCTTTGTGGAAACAGCACCAAGCTTCTGCTTTGAAATGACTAATCACACCCTACCTCAGCCTATTGTTTCTGGTTCTACCAACTCCTTTTTTGATTCCAGTGCTCGCAATACTTGCTGGTTCCATGGAAGTGTCTTGTTCATCTGGTGAAAGGAATTGTTTCAGAGATATGTACATGCCCCAAGTCAGGTCAATCAAAGACAACAAGACATAGTTCTGAGATTTTGCTGCCCCTACAAGTTAGACCAACATAGCTCTAGAGATGTTTAAATGCTCAACTGCTACAGGACTGGGATGCTAAGATTAGGGCCTCAGTAGGGAAATGACTGGGGCCCCTGAAACATAGATGGTGATATATAGATGGTTGCTCCTAAAGGCTTTTCAGATCACTTGAACCTTTAGACCTTGCAGAAGTGGCCCACCCTTGCTTAGTAAGAGATGATACTTCTCCTGTTCTGGAAATACTGCAGAAATGTTTCTTCCACAATTGAACATGTGCCACCAAGGAGTTTCACAGACCTACTCTTTTGGCTGTAAGACTCAAATCTAGAGATAAATTTCAGGACAACCTGACTAAGAGAATGGGGTTGATAAAAGAGGGGAGAAAGGTTGGAAGAATTGACATCTACAGGCAAGAGCCAGATAGATACTCCTGGAATGAGATTCTTCTGGAGCTTGACCCAGGGGGCCACAATGTGAGCCTGAATAAACAAGAATCTATTGATTTGAGAGCACATTTTTGGGACATGAAATATAATAGGCTAGAAAGGACTCCAAGGGAAGAGGTAAATTCATTGTCAGCATAGCCCTTAGAAAGTGATGGCTAAGGTTAAGTCAGATGGAAATGATGAATCACTCTAGCAGACAGTAGAGAAAGGATTACAGAGCTTGAAGAAGTGAAATTATATCATTTGAGACCAGGAGACCTACCTATGAACGATGTTCCACCAGAAGGCCAAGGACACACTATTCAAAGAAGGACATCATCAGGAGTGTACTGGTGAGAGGGTCACTGGAGTCACAGATACTGATTGGAGATTCACCTCTGCATGTGTAAATAATAACAGGAGAAGTGTTCACAGAGCTGCCTTCAATGATATCTACGAGGATGATGGCCTGGCTATCAGACCAGGAGGTGGCACTTAACCAACAAATGGCAGGAGCTGCAATTATCACCATAAAATCCTACAAGATCAGAGAGGCAGTCACAAGGGCTGGATGCACAGAGAGAGGAGATGGCAAATAGACCACGGTGTTCTTAAGAATAGAAAAGAGCAGCAGCCAACATAGATGCTATATAACATCTACAATCAGGAAAAGCAGGGGACTGAAGGAAGTCACCCAAAGAAAGTATGTCATCCATTTCTCCAAAACCCAACATCTCAGACATACAGCTAGGGTTTTTTTCTTTGACTTGGATCCAGGTATCCGGATTCCTCACAGACACAGAGCATGAATTTGACATAAGTGTAACATATCTGGGAGAGCACAAGGGGACACATCATCCTTCTAAACCATTATAGCCTGTATGTCCTTTGGATCAATTAGATACCAAAGGAGGTCCATTAACTGAATAGCATCCCCTAGCTTGAGGCATTTGTATAACTACTTTGTTAACTTGAAAATGAGCAGTATTCAGCCGAATTTCTTGCACTACAAATTTTCGTATCTTGGTTGAATGAAACTGCGAAAGAAGGAATTATGTCAGTAACGGTGTCATCACTTGAAAATCATCCATACCCATCACAATTTCAAGAATGGGAAGACTTCCCAGTTTTGTGAAAGTTTTGAAAAATAAATTTATCTTCCAAGAGAATGCACACAATTCCTTAAAAAAAAAAAAATTCCTTACCTTTATCATCTGCAGCCTCATCTGTTATTAGTATAAACTTCAAACTGAAACTTAGCATCCTGCAACATGCTATCTCAACTTTATTAAAAAAATAAGATAGTAAAATAAAAGTAGAAAGAAAAATATAGATAGTGTAGGCAAAATGATATCCTGAATGTACAACTGCCTAGAAGTACATAGTCTGTTTTTATATAATTTCCTTAAACTTTGCAAATTTAGACAAGAATTGTAAGGACCCCAAATGGTACAAGTGTGTGATTTCTTTCATATGGTATTCTATAAAAAGTAGATTTATAGGAAAAAAATGCATTGGGAGTGCCAGAACTGGAGGAAGGTGAATTGTTTCTTTGCAAAGCAGCTTCACAAATAATTTTCACTGATTTTGTATTTTCCAAATGAAAAATGCACACATTTGGAGAATATGTACATTAATAGTCTGTCTATGGTGAAGGTATTGTAGCCATAATCCATGAATTGTATAACTAGTTGCACAATTTTGCCATAAAATATCAGAAAAATTTAGTACTATGTGATTTATCCTGCTCTTGGCTTTTCAACTTTCTGTCAAAATGTGTTTACATTAAAGAAATGCTTGTATTTACTTTGAATTCATTGAAAGAGAGCCTCTGCAGCACACTGCTCCCTTGGGAACCAGTACCTTGACTGAGCCAAGGAGCTGCATATCCCCGGGCTGAGCTGACCTAGTATTCTACACTCCAGGAAAACAAAGTACAGCCTGAGCTGAGATACCTGCCTTACAGGCCAAAAATCTTTAGGATCCTCCTTCCCTGGAGCTGAACTAAACCTCTAGAATCTGAGCTGCTGAAACAACTCTCTTTCTGGGTAATGTGAGGATTAATATTAGGTGTCAATTTGACTGGATCAAGGGTTGCTTAGAAGACTGGTGAAGCAATTGTTTATGGGTGTGTCTGTGAGGATCTCAACAGAGGTTATTGGTATTTGAGTTGTTAGACTGGGAGATGAAGACCCACTCTCAAGCGGATGAGTGCCATCCAATTGGCTGCCAGCATGGCTAAAACAATGCAGGTGGAAGAAGGGAAATAACCAGCTTGCTAAGTCTGCTGACTCTGTTTCTCTTCCTGTGCAGGATGCTTTGCTTCCTCTCCTCCTGTCCTTGGATATCAGTCTCCAGATTCTTTGGGTTTTTGATTCTGGGACTTGTACTAGCAGCCTGCAGGAGGCTCTGAGGCCTTTGGTCTCAGATTGAGGGTTGCACTGTCAGCTTCCCTGGTTTTTATTCAGACTTGGACTGAACTATAGTACTAGTTTCTCTCTTTCCCAGCTTGCTGACAGCCTATCATGGGAATTTCCGTGTAATTGTGTGAGCCAGTTCTCCCTAAAAAACCGCCTTACATATATACATACATCTGATTGGTTCTGCCTCTCTCAAGAACTCTGTACCCAAACAACAGGGCCTAAAGCAAGCTGTGATCCACCATTCTGTGGTACTGCTGCTGCTGCATGTGGTCTTGCAGAGTCTAGGATACTATTGTGCCTCACCATCCCACCACCTACAGTCACTACTACAGGATTCTTCATTCCCCAGGACACAAACTTCCACAGGTTCTTAAATTACATTCATAGTCTTATCCTTGGGCCAAAACCTGCAGAACATCTCTTCTTCCCCAGAACTGGCCCAGTGTTGTGCATTTCCTAGAGGTAGAAACATAGCCCCTAGAATCACCATTCCAGCTCCTAAAGAATGCCACAGCAACGCATATCATGGCTCTGCCAACAACCTACATACAATCCTGTCACAGAGAGCAAGCCTGCATCCCAAGACCCAGGTGCCAGCCTAGGACCCTCAACCTACTGCCATTCTGAGCATCTGCACCTGAAACTCAGGGCTGCAGCAGCTGTTTATAGACCATGGCAAACCTGAAACCAAGAAAGATTCTCTTGGATAAGTCTCCCAATTCTGAGGATAACAAGAATAGGAGGATCCCAAAGAGCATTGGTACCAAGAACATTAATAACCTATGCCACTGACACTGCCACAAACTTTTACGGACTAGGTCATGGCGGCACTCACACTTAACTGTTGATGTTTTTTGCAGCTGAATAAGCTACACAGAGATTATACAACTGCACCAATCCAGAAACAGAGTCACTACACCTTTTCCAACTGACATACTGTAACTCAGATGCAAGTGAAAGTGTTTCTCCACCAAAACCACTCTAGAAAGCTTGTAAGTGGTGATTGTTTTACTAGACACAGATACATCAGTGCAGGGACACAAGAAACATGAAAATGCAGAGAAATATCACACCACCAAAGGAACATAACAACTGTTTAGTAACAAACACCAACACAAAGGAAATAAATGAATTGCTGGAAAAGAAATTCAAAATAATGATTTTAAGAAAATTAAATAAGATACTAGTAAATAGAGATAGACAAATTCAGGAAAACACTGCATCATATGAATGAGAAATTCAACAAAGAGTTAGAAATTATTAAAAAAGAGAATAAGGAGGATCCAAGATGGCCGATTAGGAACAGCTGAGGATTGCAGCTCCCAGTGAAAGCGTGGAGGGTGAGTGGACACTGCATTCCCAGACGGATTTTTACTGCCCACAGACCAGGAGATTCCCAGGGGGAGGAGCCCCCACGGGTCACCAGCGCGGCTGGTTTGGCCGGCGCAGCTGTTTTCGCTGGCGCCACTGTTTTGGGCTGCACCCCGGTGCAGCGGTTCCCCATACAAAATACGTGGGTCCAGTTCCCTATACAAAATATGTGGGTCCGGCTGCCGTTTTAGCTGGCAATTGGAGCTTGGGAAGGCAGAGCCACCCATTCACCTGATTAAAAAAGGGGACTGAAACAGGCAGCCAGGCCAGGAGATTTCCCAGGGAAAAACGGCCACGCATCTCAGCGCCCGCGATTTCAGTTGGTGCAGTGGGTTGCCGCACGGAAATCACACAGATCCCAGCACCTTTTCAACAGGCAGCTGGAACACCTGGGAGATAGTCGACCATTCAACTGAAAAAAAAAAAGGCTCTGAGGCAGGGAGCCAGGTGATCAGGCTCGGCTGGTCCCCACCCCCCCACAAAAAAACAGCAATCGGAAACGCTCTGGATCGAGAGTTTCACAGCAAGCACAGCTGAACCCTGGACGGTCCAGCTCTGTCGGGGAGGGGCGTCCGCCATTACTGAGGCAATCTGCCACTACGGAGGTAGTTTGCCATGGCAGAGGAAGCCCGCCATTGCTGAGGCAGTTCTAACTACACCGGTATAAACAGGACTGCAGGGAAGTTCACACGGCAGCTGGGCGGAGCCCACAGCAGCTCTGCAAAGCCTCTGCAGGCAGTGACTAGGCTGCCTCATTGCTGGGCAAAACAGCCCTGAGAAAAAGGCAGCAGCACATGGGAAACTCATAAATAAAGCCCTAATTCCCTGGGACAGAGAACCTGGGGAAAAAAAAGGGTTTATGAGTTCTGCTGCAGCAGACTTAAAGGTTCCTGCCCAGCAACTCTGAATGAACAACGGAGCTCACACCTCAGCATTTGAGCTCCTATAAAGGACACTCTGTCTCCTCAAGCAGCTCCCTGACCCCCGTATATCCAAAGAGACACCTCATAAAGGAGAGCTCAGACTGACATCTGGCGGGTATTCTTCTGGGACAAAGATAGCAGAAGAAGAGACTGGCAGCAACCCTTACTGTTCTGCAGCTGCTGCAGGTGATCCCCCAGGCAAGCAGGGCCGGGAGTGGACCTCAGCAGTCCTACAGCAGAGGGGCCAGACTGTTAGAAGGAAAACTAAGAAACAGAAATAAATAACTTCATTATCAACAAACTGGACGTCCACTGAGAGACCCCATCTGAAAATCACCAACCACAAAGACCACACATAGATAAATCCACAAAGATGGGAAGAAACCAGTGCAAAAAGGAGGAAAACACCCGAAACCAGAATGCCTCTCCTCCTACAAGGGATCACAACTCCTCACCAGCAAGGGAACAAGGCTGGATGGACAATGAGTGTGATGAAATGACTGAATCAGGCTTCAGAAGGTGGGTAATAAGAAACTTCTGTGAGCTAAAAGAACATATTCTAACCCAATGCAAAGAAACTAAGAACCTTGAAAAAAGATTTGACGAAATGCTAACGAGAATAACCAACTTAGAGAGGAATGTAAGTGAATTGATGGAACTAAAAAACATAACACAAGAACTTTGCGAAGCATACACAAGTTTCAACAGCTGAATCGACCAAGCAGAAGAAAGGATATCAGAGGTCGAAGATCAACTCAATGAAATAAAACAAGAAGGAAAGAGTAGAGAAAAAAGGGTAAAAAGGAATGAACAAAGTCTCCAAGAAATATGGGACTATGTGAAAAGACCTAATCTATGTTTGATAGGTGTACCTGAATGTGAAGGAGAGAATGAATCCAAGCTGGAAAATACTCTTCAGGATATTATCCAGGAGAACTTCCCCAACCTAGGAAGGCAGGCCAATATTCAAGTCCAGGAAATACAGAGAACACCACAAAGATATTCCTCAAGAAGAGCAACCCCAAGGCACATAATCATCAGATTCACCATGGTTGAAATGAAGGAGAAAATGCTAAGGGCAGCCAGAGAGAAAGGTCGGGTTACCCACAAAGGGAAGCCCATCAGACTCACAGCGGGTCTCTCAGCAGAAACCCTACAGGCCAGAAGAGAGTGGGGGGCCAATATCCAACATCCTTAAAGAAAAGAACTTTCAGCCCAGAATTTCATATCCTGCCAAACTAAGCTTCATAACTGAAGGAAAAATAAAATCCCTTGCGAACAAGCAAGAACTCAGAGATTTCATCACCACCAGGCCTGCTTTACAAGAGCTCCTGAAAGAGGCACTAAACAGAAAGGAACAACCAGTACCAGCCACTCCAAAAACATACCAAATGGCAAAGAGCAGCAACACAATGAAGAAACTGCATCAACTAACCGGCAAAACAACCAGCTAGCATCAAAATGGCAGTATCAAATTCACACATAACAATATTAACGCTAAATGTAAATGGGCTAAATGCCCCAATCAAAAGACATAGACTGGCAAACTGGATAAAAAGCCAAAACCCATCGGTGTGCTGTATTCAGGAAACCCATTTCCCATGCAAAGATACACAAAGGCTCAAAATAAAGGGATGGAGGAAGATTTATCAAGCAAATGGAGAGCAAAAAAAAGCAGGAGTTGCAATTCTCATCTCTGATAAAACAAACTTTAAACCGACAAAGATCAAAAGAGACAAAGAAGGACATTACATAATGGTAAAAGGATCAATGCAACAAGAAGAGCTAACGATCCTAAATATATACGCACCCAATATAGGAGCACCCAGATACATAAGGCAAGTTCTTAATGACTTACAAAGAGACTTAGACTCCCACACAATAATAGTGGGAGACTTGAACACCCCATTGTCAATATTAGACAGATCAACGAGACAGAAAAATAACAAGGATATCCAGGACTTGAACTCAGACCTGGATCAAGCAAACCTAATAGACATTTACAGAACTCTCCACCCCAAGTCCACAGAATATACATTCTTCTCAGTAGCACATCGCACCTACTCTAAAATTGACCACATAATTGGAAGTAAATCACTCCTCAGCAAATGCAAAAGAACGGAAATCATCACAGTCTCTCAGACCACAGTGCAATCAAGTTAGAACTCAGAATTCAGAAACTAACTCAGAACGGCACAGCTTCATGGAAACTGAACAACTGGCTCTTGAATGTTGACTGGATAAACAATGAAATGAAGGCAGAAATAAAGACGTTCTTTGAAACCAACGAGAATGAAGACACAACATACCAGAATCTCTGGGACACATTTAAAGCAGTCTCTAGAGGAAAATATAAGCAATAAATGCCTACATGAGAAGCAAGGATAGATCTAAAATTGACACCCTATCATCAAAATTGAAAGAGCTAGAGGAGCAAGATCAAAAAAACTCAAAAGCTAGCAGAAGACAAGAAATAACTAAGATCAGAGCAAAACTGAAGGAGATAGAGACACGAAAAACCCTTCAAAAAATCAATAAATCCAGGAGCTGGTTTTTCAAAAAGGTCAACAAAATAGACCACTAGCCAGAGTAATAAAAAAGAAAAGAGAAAATAATCAAATAGATGCAAGAAAAAATGATAAAGGGGATATCACCACAGATTGCACAGAAATTCAAACCATCATCAGAGATTATTACAAACAACTCTATGCACATAAACTAGTAAACCTGGAAGAAATGGATAAATTCCTGGACACTTGCATCCTCCTAAGCCTAAACCAGGGAGAAGTCGAAACCCTGAATAGACCAATAACAAGGTCTGAAGTTGAGGCAGCAATTAAGAGCCTACCACCCAAGAAAAACCCAGGTCCAGATGGGTTCACAGCCAAATTCTACCAGACATACAATGAGGAGCTGGTATCATTCCTTCTGAAACTATTCCAAACAATCCAAAATGAGGGGAATCCTTCCCAAATCATTTTATGAGACCAACATCATCCTGATACCAAAACCCGGCAGAGACTCAGCAAGAAAAGAAAACTTCAGGCCAATATCCATGATGAACATAGATGCAAAAATCTTCAATAAAGTACGGGCAGACCGATTGCAACAGCACATCTAAAAGCTTATCCACCATGATCAAGTAGGCTTCATCCCGGGGATGCAAGGCTGGTTCAACATATGCAAATCTATAAACATAATCCACCACATAAACAGAACCAAAGACAAAAACCACATGATGATCTCAATTGATTCAGAGAAGGCCTTTGACAAAATTCAACAGCCTTTATGCTAAAACCCTCAATAAACTAGGTATTGACGGAACGTATCTCAAAATGATAAAAGCTATTTAAGACAAACCAACAGCCAATATCATACTGAATGGGCAGAAACTAGAAGCATTCCCTTTGAAATCTGGCACTAGACAAGGATGTCCTCTCTCACCACTCCTATTCGATATAGTACTGCAAGTTCTAGCCAGAGCAATCAGGCAAGAAAAAGAAATAAAGGATATTCAAATAGGAAAGGAGGAAGTCAAATTGTCTCTATTTGCAGACTACATGATTGTATATCTAGAAGACCCCATCGTCTCAGCCCAAAATCTCCTGAAACTGATAAGCAACTTCAGCAAAGTCTCAGGATACAAAATCAATGTGCAAAAATCACAAGCATTTCTATACACCAATAACAGACTTAAAGACAGCCAAATCAAGAACCAACTACCATTCACAATTGCTACAAAGAGAATAAAATACCTAGGAATACAACTCACAAGGAACGTAAAGGACCTCTTCAAGGAGAACTACAAACCACTGCTCAATGAAATAAGAGAGGACACAAACAGATGGAGAAACATTCCATGTTCACGGTTAGGAAGAATCAATATCGTGAAAATGGCCATACTGCCCAAAGTAATTTACAGATTCAACGCTATCCCTATGAAGCTACTAATGACCTTCTTTTGCAGAACTGGAAAAAACCAACTTAAACTTCATATGGAACCAAAAGAGAGCCCGCATAGCCAAGTCAATTCTAAGCAAAAAGAACAAAGCTGGAGGCATCACACTCCCGGACTTCAAACTATACTACAAAGCTACAGTAATCAAAACAGCATGGTACTGGTATCAAAACAGAGATATAGACCAATGGAGCAGAACAGAGGCCTCAGAGGCAACACAACACATCTACAACCATCCGATCTTTGACAAACCTGAAAAAAACAAGCAATGTGAAAATGAGTCCCTGTTTAATAAATGGTGTTGGGAAAACTGGCTAGCCATGTGCAGAAAGCAGAAACTGGACCCCTTCCTGACACCTTACACTAAAATTAACTCCAGATGGATTAAAGACTTAAACATAAGACCTAACACCATAAAAACCCTAGAAGAAACTCTAGGCAAAACCATTCAGGACATAGGCGTAGGCAAGGACTTCATGACCAAAACACCAAAAGCATTGGCAACAAAAGCCAAAATAGACAGGCCTAATCAAAGTCCACAGCTTCTGCACAGCAAAAGAAACAGTCATTAGAGTGAATTGGCAACCAACAGAATGGGAAAAAATTTTTGCAGTCTACCCATCTGACAAAGGGCTGATATCCAGAATCTACAAAGAATTGAAACTATTGTAAACTGTGCTGCAATGAACATTTGTGTGCATGTGTCCTTATAGTAGAACGTCCCAAGTTCCCTCACCAGTTGCCTTTTCTTTTTCGCTTTTCAGTCTCCTGTCATTTGCTTTATAAATTGTGTCCAGGGTTTTTATTGTAAGTACTGCGGGGAGTAGGTGGAACATATATATTCCATCTTGTTCAGAACGAAAAAAGCAATTTTGTCTTATAGATGTATAAACATAATGGTAAAATGCTTCCTGAAACTCAAATCAGTGTCTCCTTAGTTGAGTGAAACCTCTACACTGTGTTTGGGCTCCCCTTTGTATTTTTATGGCTCAATGACAGCCTCCAGGCCCTCAATTTTTTGCTTTTCTCCTCATAGCTATCACAGTCCTCCCTTACCTGTTGGAAACACATGAAATCCCCCTTTTAATGGATTTCTAGTCTTTTTAGTTTGCTTTTTACAGTAGGAAGATAATCCCCTACAGTTAATTTTTCATAGATAGAAGCAGGAGCACGCCTAACTAGTGTCATTTTAATTAAACATTATATGCCCAATCACTGACTTACACATGTGAACTTTCATTTTCATAGACCTACTTGAGGATGAGGCTTTCTTTGATTTTGTTATAGAAAACATTAAGAAAGGAGCCAGAAGGAAGTTATAGCTGTTTTCAGTCTGTACTTAATTAAGCCTTGTTAGTCGCCTGATGGTAGTTTTAGCAATGACAAACCTACTTAACTCATGAGTTTCACCATAGGCAAAGTGGTATGCCTCTGAATGTGCTTTCTTAGCTTTATGATGGTTTTTTAACAGTAGATTAGAACACAGTGACTTGTAAATCTGAGCGTATACTTGTTAAAAAAAATATCTCACAGACATAAACTTTTATAGTTCATGTTTATACTGGGTTTGGTAGAAACACAATTTACATCTATAGAAAATTCATTTTCTTTACTCTATTTTCATTTATCCTAGCCCACATAAAATCTAACCAAATCAGTCAGCTCAGAAGGCAAAAATTTTCTTCCTGTAGTATAATTGTTCTTTCATTTTCTGGAGAAAGTTACAGGATATTTGTACAGCCACCACAATGACCTAACTTGATCTGGTGATTTTCAGTGTACTTGGAGTATTTAAATAAAAAGAGTGATTTTTAAGGCAGTAAATGATTAGAAACACGTACATAAATTTTGTCTTCTATTTATTAATGTAATAGGATAGATGTATATATGGTGACAACTTTTTACACTACACAGTATAGTGACAGCTTTGTACTAGGAGAGGGGCTCCATTAGTTTTTATAATTGTATCAAATTCTATACAGACAACCTTAATTAACTTATGTTGTCTTCAATTATCACCTAAATTTAAATTTATAATGTTCACAGTATAGTCTGAAAAAAAAATCATGTGCTTTTAGGCTAAACACATATAAGTTTAATTCCTGGTTCAGTAACACAGCTCATGAGTAAGCCAGAATATCAAAATATATACATATATAGGCAGACTTTTTTCCCCTTTCCATAGCATTAATGGCAATATTTTCTCCCTAGAGGTCCTTTTCTGGTGATATAAAGGCTTGATATTTTCTGTAGATAACACAATAGAAAATCAAAATGTGCAGGTGGAAAATAAATGGTATATAAAGATATATAGAGAGGTATACAGACATTGACATATGCAGATATAGATAAATATCAGGTGTGCATATATCTCTTGTACATATATGATGATGCACTACATAAGAACAGAACATTTCAATTAATGATGGACCACATATACAACATGATGGTCCCATAACATTATAATACCATATTTTTACTGTACCTTTTCTATGTTTAGATATGTTTAGACACACAAATACTTATTATTATAATTGCCCACAGTATTCAGTACAGTAACAAGCCACACTGGTTTATAGTCTAGAAACAATAGGCTATACTATATAGCCTTGGTGTATACTAGGCTATGCCATCTAGGTTTGTGTAAATATACTTCTTGATTTTCACACAATAAAGTCATCTAAGGACACATTTCTCAGAATGTATCTTTCATTTAAAACAAAAACGAAGTGAGACAGTTAATTAGTCCATTTTCACACTGTAATAAAGATACTCTCTGAGGCTGGGTAACTTAGAAAGAAAAGAGTTTTAATTGACTCACAGTTCCACATGGCTGGGGGAGGCCTCAGGAAACATACAATGATGGTAAAAGGCCAAGGGGAAGCAGGCATGTCTTAAACAGCAGGAGAGCACCAAAGCAAAGGGGGGAGTGCTAGACACTCATCAAACTACCCACTTTCATGAGAACTCGCTCACTATCACTAGACCAGCATGAGGAAAACCTCCCCATGACCCAATTACATCCCACGAGGTCCCTCACTCCACAAGTGGGGATTACAATTCAGATTACAACTTGGATTACAATTTGAGATGAGATTTGGATAGGGATACAGCCAAACCATACCAGATATTTTTGACAATATAGAATATTATACTTAAATGTTCACAATAAACTATAGTGTATTAAAGAGAGTATATTGAAGTACCTATTAAAGTAAGTATATTGTAAATGCTCATATGTGGTACTTACTAATATGAATATTACTTTATAAATTTATAGAAGCTAAATCTAGCTTTTCAGCAATGCGGGATAACCAACTCCACAAAATTTCACTTCACTTCTGTAAGCACCCAAATATATTTGTTAACATAAATTGAGACATTAATAAAAATCTGAAATTTAACCAGCCTTCCTTCAAATACTGTGAACAGCTTCCTGGTTCTGCCTTTGTCATCTGTCACTAGGGTCATATTTTTCCACCAGGAGTGAGAATTAAAACACATAATTGTTTATATAGTAACTTAATGCTGCAAATATTTACTGAACAACTCTGAAGAGGATTAGTAATACATGTTGAGACCCTATACAGAAATGAATACTTGGATTTTTCTCTAATATGTAGAAATGTGAGGGGAACTTATTTTTCCCAAGTATCTAGCATATGATAAGACTTATACATAGATTATTGAACGTATTTCTTTATTAAGCAATGGAGTAATGTCCTTTTCTCACTTTGTAGATAAGAAAACCAGCTAAGAAGTTAAGTTACTTCTTCAAGATTACACAAGCAGTGAGACTTAACTGGCATAAGGGCCTTGGTAATATAATATACGGAGATATAATGTTATATAGACTATACAGTTATTACTATTGCCTCACCATTTTCAAATGAAAATGTTTTAATTGTGCTTATCTGAGAGTTAAAGTCTTTTGATTTATAGTCAATATAATTCATCACTTTCCTCCGCAGCAAGATTCTGACTAGTAGCTTAAACTCTGAAGAAGCATTCTCCTCTTTTCATCTCTTCAATAGCAATAATTCTTCACTAGATATTCTTTTGTACCGATTTAATTTTGGTGTTTTCTGCAGGTAACACAAGATCAAAATGTGCAGAAATTAAATAAATAAGATATGAGGCTCATCTGCTGTCCATAAGCAGTGCATTGGCAGTGATTCTGTCTGCTTTACTGCGGTCTTGACAGGCATCCTGCTCCCTGACAGTGAAGCTACCATGCCTCAGCAGTGGCTGCAAAAGCAGCTTCAAGTCATTAAGCGTCAGACTTTTTGTCATAAAACTGCCCATAATGTCTTTTGTCACAAGTACTTATGTCTCATTACAAGCCTTTTTCATTTCTCGTAGATTCAACTCTAGCATTGCCAAAGAAAAAAATACCTTGAATGTTTTGTCATTCAAGCCTTTTACCTTCTATTGATGGCTAAAGAATACTGATGTACTCATAAATAAAAAAGCAAAAAATAAATAAAATGTATTTCTGAAAATATTGACATTTGCACATGCCTTATACTCTAAATATGCTTTCTTGAGTATTTTTAAGCATATGAAATTGCATTGCTTTCACTGATATCTTCTAAGAAAATATTTATTTCAAATGGCATCTTAACATGATTCCTGTTGCGGGTTTGTGATGTGTAGTTAAGTGACTATTGAAATTCTTATACAATGTGGTATACATAAGTCATAGACAAGAAAACTATTGAAAAAAAAACATGGGTTTATACAGTCGAACAATAAGTATAGGTTGTCTGAATGAAGATGGGTAGTTAGAAAAGATGTGGAGACCGAATAATATTTAGATATGTTAGCTCAAGGGGTAAGCTATTCTAGACCTGAAGCACCATGACTCTAGATAAATATGCAGATAAGTCAACATTATGTACGTTAATTTAAAGATAAAGAAACATTAGTTCACATAAATTTTTAAATGTATCTCCCATCTATTATTTCTTAATTGGTTCCTTATTCTGTTCTTATTTCCATTGATAAATGAATTTGCTTGTTCTGCTTTATTGAATTAGGATAAAAAAGTTAATGAAGACAAGTGTCAAGTTACTCTGGAAAGAGAAGCCAGTCTACTTATTAGAATCTATTACCAAATATAATAATTGTGCACTCACAGCTATGTATCCAGAACCAATTCTAGAAGTCTGTGGCTACTAACTGATAATTTGACCAGGAAGAGTCATTTATTTTCAAATATCTTACCTAAAATGTTGCCATTTCAAACTAATTTTAATGAGCAAATAAACTCATCATTTATAATGTTGATACCTTGCAAGAAGGCTGCATGTCAATTTCTCACACCTTTATGCTGATAAACAGATTGCTATTTTTTTAAAGTGGTAGACAAATTCATTTGAGGGAAATGTATCCTAGTGAAATATTTAAAATGTTTTATTTGAGTGTAATGTACATAGACTGAAATAATCTGTATTGGAAACCTTTGGACAGCTCAAAAGCACTTTGAGATCCTGGATATGTGACAGGACACATTATTAAAGTAAAAGCAGGAAAATTCTCCAACCTTATTGATCTGTGTCAGACTGTTTAGTTAACAGCTATAAAAATATATTTTAAAATGTATCACAATGTCATAAAATAATGTGAACGTTATTTACTCTATCCTTAGTGATATAAATCTCTGATTAAATGTAATTAATCAAAACTAAAAAAGTTGAGTATCTAAATAGTATTAAGATTAGAAAGAAATTTTAGGAAACTTAGGTCAGAGGAAACAGAAAAATATTGAAATCTGCTACCTGGTATTATATAAATGATAAATTTAAAGTACAAAATTAGAATAATGAACAATGCTGGAAATGTATATATGTGTATACTTATACACTTGGTTCACTCTCCCCACTATACCCAAACCCAGAATTTAAAGAAAATAAAATATTAATTTAATAGAATTACCAGTTAATTTCCAAGTTTGATTCATTTATACTTAACATATAAATTGTTCACTTTTTGTGAGGTTTTGGTTTTGAGAATTTTCTATTTCTTTTATTCTGAAAGGTTTTATTTCATTGTGTCTTTGAATATTATTTTCTACTGGAACATCAATGATTTTCTGTTTTAAAGGTATTTATGTCTGGTTACATTGGTGCTTCTTAGCGCTACATATTCAAAAATATTTTTTCCCATCACAATATGAGCTTATTTTAATGCATTTCACTTCAGTTTTTCTTCATACCATTGATGATTTAAAACCATAACAATTTTATGTATCTTTTTCCTTATCTTGGGGAAGTCTAAATGAATAAAAGATTTACCTTATTGGTTAGACATGAAAATATTATTAAAATGATATTATGCTTACAAATGTGTGTCAAAGGTACTGAAAGATTTGTTTTAATTTGACAGATGTAAACACAATATATGCTGTATGCATTTTAAATATACATAAATATGCTTTGTTTAGATATAGTTTACATATGATAAAATTCACTCTGATTGTGAAATGTAATGCTTCTTAGAACTTCACAGAGTTGATCAATAATCATAACCAATTTTAGGATGTTTCACCACATCCAAACATAACCTTTAAGTATTATGCCCCATTCTCTATCTCTTGCTTTAAGTAATCATTAACCCTCTATTTGACTATTTTAGATACTCACACAGCTGAGTTTATTAAAAATGTATTTCTTATAGTTGACTATGTTAATTGAATTTAATGTTACTTTATATAGATTTGTTATCTCTTCCTGCTTTTGTGCCATTGCCATTATACATATTACATGCAAACACGTTACAGCTCCAACAATATATTTTTATAATTGTTACTTCATATAATTTCAGATCTGTTAAAGAATTTGAGAGAAAAAATGAAAGCAAGTATATATTTATAGTTTTTATATTAATATTCTAATTAATGATTTCTAGTTATCTTCATTTGTTCTTATGAATTTGAGTAACCATCTGATGTTATTTCCCTATGGAACTACAGCTTAATTTCCACCTACCTCCTTTGTATTGTTATTGTCAAATATACTACATTTTTATATGATGGAGAACTAATAGTAAGAATAGTGACTTTAATTCTTTTTAAATTAGTTAATAGAAGAAAAAAATCTATCTATCTATCTATCTATCATATATATATACTATCTCATATCATTAAAATATACTTGCCATTTCTCTGTTTCTTTGTGTGTGGATTTAAATAATCAACTTGCATCATTTGCTTTATATCTTTAGCAATTTTTTAAATTAATTCTTAAAAGGCTCTGAAGCTAGCAGTGAATTTGCTCAGTTTTTATATGGAATTAACTTTTTTTCTCCTTAAACTGTAAAGATAAGTTTGGTGGTGGTTCTTTATTTTCTTTCAGCATTTTGTATATGTCATTCCACTGCCTTCTGGGCTCTGTTGCTGAATAAACTGCTAGTCTTATTGAGTTTCACTTTGTTTGATAAGTTATTTTTTTTTCTCATGTTGCTTACAAAATTTTCTCTTTCTCTTTCAACATTTTACTATTTTATCTTGGCATGGACCTCTTTGCATTTATTCTATTTGGAATGCATTTTTTTTGGTGTGTGTGTGTGTGTGTGTGTGTGTGTGTATGAATATATGTGTGTATACATGTGTGTATATCTGAATAAAATATTACTTTTGATATTAAAAATTGCAATTACTTTTCCACCAACTTAATATATACAAATATGTATTACAAATATATGTGTATGCCCTATGTGTGCATATATATGAATATATGTCTGTGCACACATATATTTATATATATACACATACATTCATATATATTCATATGTATATACACACATTTTTTCACCAATTTAGAATCTGTAAACAGTTATTTTTTAAAATATTTTTTTCTGTTTCTTTCTCCTCTTTATGACTGTTTGCACTACAAGTACATTGCACGTTTAATAATATTCCACATTTCTTTGAGTCACTGTTTATTATTTCTTTCTATTATTCAGAGTGCAAAATTTCAATTGATTTTTCTTAAAGTTCACAGAATATTTGTTTTGCCAGTTCAAATCTACTATTGAAGCACCATAATTTTTTAATTTTATCTACTGTATCTTCAAACTCTAGAATTTCTATTTGTTTCTTTTTATTGGAAACATCACCAAAATTAACCACTTTTCTTTTCTGGTCATTTCAATAATGTCTACTATGGCAGACATTATACCATAAGACTTTCTTTAAATATGATCCATTAATTGGAATATTAAAGGGAATTTGTCATATAACAAAGATTTTTACTGGTATTTGTCTCTAGTGACTGGATAAGATATTCAAACCCTTGAAATTACCCAAGTGAAAAATATGTCTTTGTTGTTCATGAGCAAACTGGATCATGCTTCAGTTTACACAAATGATGTGACTTATCCTGAGCTCCTAGATAGCTATAGAATGGAGTTTTATCAACAGATAAGCAGTGATTGGATGGCTGGGACTTTAAGCCGGCTCAGGCTCTGTGAAAGGAAAGGGCTGGAGATTGAGTTCAATGTGACTAATGATTTAATCAACCATGCCTATATAATAACACTTCAATGACAGCTTTGGACACTGATTCTCAGTGAGGCTTCCTCATTGGTGAGCACACTGATGTACAAGTGGGTAACACATTCTGATTTCAGGGAGAGAGTGCACAGAAGTTCTATATCTAGATACTTCCAGTTCTTGTCCAGTATAGCCCTATATTTGGCTGTTCCTGAATTGTATCCTTTATAATAAAACTGTGATTATATGTATGGTGTTTTTCTGAGTTTTATTATTCATTAAATGAATTATTAAACCTGAGAGAGGTCTGGAAACCTAAAATTGATAGCCAGTCAGTAAAAATCCTACTTAAAGATGTTGTTCAAAGTGAATTCAATCTTGTGAAGGAATCAACCGTTAACTTTTAAGTTCTGCAATAACCCTGGATGTCTAATGCCAGAACTGAATCACGGTAAACCAGTTGGGGCTGATGTAAGAATAGAAGAATTCACAGGTTTTCCCCCTTCTGTTACCTCCTAGTAAGAAAGCCTGTGGGGTGGGGCTGCCTGGAGAAATTCCAAACAGCCTGGCCTCTGGAGTGGAGCCTCCAGAAGTTCAAGATGTTTGTAGTAGGGAGGAGCCTTGCCCCTCCTTTTCCTGTATGGAACCTGTGGTTTCAATGGCTAGGCAGGAAGTGCTGTAGCAGGTACTTGGCCTAGTGAGAGTCTTTCTTTCTCCCTTTTTTTCCTTTGCACTCAATAAGACAGAGTTCGAGGCCAGTCTGGCCAACATAGTGAAAACCCATCTCTACTAAAAATACAAAACTTAGCAGGGCTTGGTGGCAGACACCTGTATTCCCAGCTACTTAGGAGGTTAAGGCAGGAGAATTACTTGAATCCAGGAAGCAGAGGGAGCTTTGAGCCTAGATCGCACCACTGAACTCCAGCCTGTGCGACAGGGCAAGGCTCTGTCTCTGGGAAAAAAAATAAAAACAAAACAAAACAAAAAACCTTGTCATACTAACCATTCAAATTGTCTGCAAGCCTTAATTTTCATGGTTGTGGGACAAAGAACCCCATCTTTAGCTGAACAAAGGAAAAGTCCTGCAACACTAGTCAGTGTTTGTTGTTTGTATTATTGATAAGGTATTTAGTGGGAAGGCAAAAAAAAAAAAAAAAAAAAAAAAATCCAAGAGTAAGAAGTGATCACTCTATGTAAAAAAGGATATTTAAACATGAATGAAAAATTATTTTGAGGGCAATGGGTAATAAGACAATAACTATCAGGACTTGGGAAACTTGAGACATTTGTATAAAGAATGAGAAGATGAGATAATATTATAAAATTGGCAAAAATGTGAGTCTCTGAAGACAAGGTATTTAGAATTGTTGTCACTTTGTGGGTAATAGAATTTTGCCTTCAAAATATACCTCTCAAAAACACTTCAAAATATTTAGAATTCAATTTTTAATTCATTTGAGAAACTTACTGAAATAGGCTATGTTAAAACCCAAACCTTATTTCAGCAAGTGAATCAGGATCTACAAATCAACCAATAATTTCTTTGTGACTTCAGTGTTCATATTCTTCACTCTTTCACCCTTCATATACCTTGGAAAGTCTAATTTAGAAGACTACTGAAAATTTTCTCTCAACGCTCTGGATATTCTTACATAAATATCATGAAAACATTCTATATTAATCCCTTTCTGCTTAAATTTAGCATCTTGTTAGTAAAAATATAATACTTAATTAGTTACACTAATTTTCATTAATGTTGATATGCATATGAAAAATTATTTGTATTTTATAAATTATCATATAAAAATGTTTTTGTTTTTGATGTTCAGTGGGAAGTTGCCATAGTCTTTGAGCCAATAAAAGTCAATATATTTAATATATATGTATATATATATATATATATAAACAATGAATTTTGTTATTTATTCACATTGAGTTATTTTATAATTAGTGTGTAGAAAACTGATCTTAAATCATGGTGTGGTAATAATAAAATGGGTGTTGAACTATGGATTCAGGAGAAATAAGTTCCAGTCTTGGATCTTTCCTGTGTGACTTTGGGAAAGTTACTTTGTTGTCTGAGCTCCATTTTTCTCATTTCTTCAAATAGACAAAGACTTGATAGACAAGACAGATATATAACAAGCACACTGAACATGACTCAGAATATGATTGGAACAAAAATTTATTTTTGGTCTCTCATCAATCTTTGAAAATATGTTCAACAGAGGAAGGGATTTTCTTTATCACAGTGGGGTTCTGACACCCCACAAAAGATTATTCCAAAGGAAACACATCCTTGCAACACTCAGCCTTCAATATCTTGCATAGCATCATCTTTTTAAGAGGATGCCCATCATACTTCATTTAGACTTCAATGTTTCAGCATTGGACAGTTGTCACAGGCAAGTGCATATGCTTTGACCTCATAGGCAAGTGCATATGCTTTGACTGTGTGCCACTCCCTCCTGCATCTACACCTTTATCACTTTGCTAGGACTTGGATTACTAACACTGGTCCACTCTCTCATGTTGAGATCCTCTCTAAGTGGTTTATGCTCCAGCACTGCATGACAGGCTGTCACACTATGAAGATGCCCTCCTCTTCTCTTCAGTATCCAACATCTACATCTGGGAGCCCTCCTGGACATATGCTTTCCTCATCCCACACAGGTTCTGAAGCCCCATGCCAACTCCCATTCTCTCCTCATTTAGGCACAGATGCTTGCCATTGTTATCCTTAACTAAATGTTCTTGAATATAATTTTTCAGGACTGGAGGAAAATAGAAAAAAAAAAAAGAGTAGAAAGAGAAAGAATAACAGGATAATCTGGCAAATATATTTTAATTGATTCAATCAAAAAATTTAAAATCTTGTTTATTTACCCAAATAATTACCAATTCTTAATGTTGTCCATTTCTGAATATCCAAGTTTATATCTGTAAACATTTTTATTCAGGTTGACTATTGTCTTTACCATTATTTTCTGGCCTTTTAAAGTTTGCATTACATGATTGTCTCCATTGTTTCTAATATAAAGTCAGTCAGAATTTATATCACTGTGACTCTTTGGGGGAATGCACATTTTTTCTCTGCCTTCTTTCAACATGTTCTGTTTATCTTTGGCTATCAATATTTTGATTATGGTGTAGCAGAAATTCTTAAGGTACCTGGAGTTTTGTTGAGCTTATTGGACTTGTAATGACATATAGGAAGAAGGTAAAATTTGATTTTTTTCACCAAAATGGGAAAAATAATTACCATTATTTATTTATCTTCACCATTATCTTTCTCTTTCTTTTATATTGAATCAAATGTCATGTAAGTCAGACTTCTTGAAATTATGCAAAATGCAATAAAAAAAAAAAGTCAGAAATTTTCTTGTGTGAACTGCTTGTTTTCTTTCATATTCTTTAGACTGGATCATTTCAACAGATGTGTCTCTCAATTCAAGCTTTCTTTGCTCTCTCTCTAATTTGTGGTAAGCCCATCTGTTTAATTTATTTTTTCATTTCGATTATTCCATTTTTTCATTCTGGACTTTCTATTTTTATTTTATTTTATTTTTTTACTTCTTATTTTTATAAATAACTTCCATTTAATCAACAATTATGGTCTCAGCTCCCATTAGGTCACCAAATATTTATGAAGATCACCTCAGATTTATATTCTCTCAGCTGCTATTTCTGTCAAATAAGGAACCTTTTTCTGTTTCTTTGCATGTAAGAAAACGATTGATTTTCCAGCTTCTTTTGTCTTCTTATTAAGTGTGTTGATCTTGTTCCAGTAGCCAAATAATTTTTGAACTCAAAACCAAAATATGCATTTTGCAGCATGTATAAGTGTTCAGCTCCTATAGTCTTTTGCTGTGGCATTTACTGAGAACCTTATAATTTTTCATATGCATGGACAGTTTAGGTGTAATCAAAGGATTTGTGCAGAGCTTACATGCATACTTTGTGGGTCCTTCAGCTAGAGCTCCTTTCTTTATGGGATATCTTCTCTCAAAACCCAGCCACTCTGGTTCTCTTTCTAACTCCATCTTCTGATATGTCCAACCGTTGTCTGAGGCTTTCTACTTTAGTTATGGGCACCAAGCAACTTGGAAGGTAGTGTTTCCTCAGAGGACAAGACATGTACCAGTAGCGCTTAAGTGAGGCCCTTCTGTCAAGGGGCACATAGCCTCAAGTTTCCATCCTTTTGTTGTCACTTTCTAGTAATAATGTCTGATATTACCGTATTTTATATATATTCAGTTCTATAAATATTTTAGCTTTTTTCACCTCTATTTTGGTACATGGAAATATGTACGGAATCAATAAAGAAAATAGTTGAAAGACTTTAAAAATCACATTTGTATTCTTTTTCATTATGGTGTAAAACAGAGGAGGAAAGCAAAATGATTTTTCATTAAATCTTTCTTTAAAGAAATCTTTAGTATTTATTTAAATCCTAAAATTAAACTGGAGAAAAGGATACAAAAAAGCAATAATATAGAATGGTCCCCCTTCCCAAAAAAACTCCACTCCAGTAATTGAAGAGAAATCATATACCTAGGAGCCTATTGAGGTCTGTGACAACTGCAATGGGAAGTTCTTTAAAATATATTTTCAGAGTCCAGAGTGCTAACCATTACACCATGGAACCCACAAAAATATATTTTCATGTTCGCATTCAACTGTAATTCTTCTTCCTGACTGGAATCGTGAGTGATTTATTTATTTTTCTTCTTGAGGAGGTTGAAAATTTTGAAAAATGATTCTAATTAATTATGGATGTTTAATTTCTTCAACTTGTATTTTAGATTCTGGAGTACATGTGAATGTTTCCTATATGTAGATAAATATATATCACGGGAGTTTGTTGTACATATTATTTTATCACTCCAGTATTAAGTCCAGTAACCAACAGTTATCTTTTTTCTCCTTCCTCTGTTCCCACTCTCCCTTCAAGCAGACCCCAGTGTCTGTTGTTTTCTTTTTGTGTTCATAAGTTCTTATCATTTAGCTCCTATTTATGCATGAGAAAATGTAGAAGTACAAGTATAGGAACCACTAGTGTATTAAAAACACCTAGGATTTTGGGGCAAAAAAAGACCTGTCTTTGAATCTCAACACCAACATTTTCTTTGCTGCCCTGGGAAAGTCATTTAGTCAGTCTGGGTCGTTTTTCTGTCTTTCTGGGTTTATATAGTGAGGCTTGTATTATTTACCTTGCAGGGCCACTTTGAGGATTAAGTAAGATATGTAACATATAATAAATAGGACATATCCAACAAACGTTAGTAACTATCTCTCAAAAATAAAAGAACATGTGGTATTTGGTTTTCTGTTCTTGCATTAATTTGCTAAGGATAATGGCCTCCAAATCCATCCATGTTCCTGCAAAAAGACATGATCTTACTCTTTTTTATGGTTGCATAGTATTCCATGGTGTGTATATACCATATTTTATTTATCCAATCTATCACTGATGGGCATTTAGGTTGATTCCATGTCTTGCTCTTGTGAATAGTACTGTAATAAACATTTGTTTTGCATGCATGTGTGTTTATGGTAGATTGATTTATATTTCTCTGAGTATAAACCCAGTAATGGACTTACTGAGTCAAATGATAGTTCTGCTTTTATTTTTTAATAAATAAACAGATTTTAAAATGTATTTTTATTTCAATCAATGTTTAGAGGGCAGGAGATGTTTGGTTACACTAATAAGTTCTCATTTGTGATTTCTGAGATTTTGGTGCACCCATCACCCAATGTACCCAATGTTTAGTCTATTATCCCTCATCCCCACATACCCTTTCCTCTAAGTCCCCAAAGTCCAATATATTCTTATGGCCTTGCTTCCTCATAGCTTATCTCCCATTTATGAGTGAGACTGAGTTACTTCATTTAGGATAATAGTCTCCAGTTTCATCCAGGTTGCTGCAAATGTCATTACCTCTTTGAAGAGTCGCCATACTGCTTTCCACAATTGTTGAATTAATTTATACTTTTACCAACAGCGTACAAGTGTTCTCTTTCTCTGCAACCTCACCAGCATCTATTTTTTGACTTTTTAATAGTAGCCATTCTGACTGGTGTGAGATGGTGTCTCATTGTGGTTTTGATTTGCATTTCTCTAATAATAAGTGATATTGAACTGTTTTTTCATATGCTTCTTGGCCACATCCATGTCTTTTATTGAGAAGTAGTGTTTGTTCATGTCTTTGCCCACATTTTAATGGGGTCATTTTCTTTTCTCTTGTAAATTTGTTTAAATTCCTGCTAGATGCTGGATAATAGATGTTTGTCAGGTGCATAGTTTGCAAAATTTTTTTCCCATTCTGTAGGTTGTCTGTGTACTATGGTAATAGTTTCTCTTTCTGTTCAAAAGCTTTTTATATTAATTATATTCCATTTGTTAATTTTTGCTTTGGTTGCAATTGCTTTTGGTGTCTATTTCATGAAATATTTGCCTGTTTCCTATGTACAGGATGGTATTACCTAGTTTTTCTTCTAAGGTTTTAATAGTTTTTGGTTTTATATTTAAATATTTACCGGCACCTTGAAAATTGCTGTATTCTCTGAACCTATTTTTACAGTTACATAGCAATGAGAAACATATCTACAACCATCTGATCTTGGACAAACCTGACAAAAACAAGCAATGAAGAAAACATTCCATATTTAATAAACTGTATTGGGAAAACTGGTTAGCCATATGCAGAAAACAGAAACTAGACCCCGTCCTTACACCTTATCCAAAAATTAACTCACGATGGATTAAAGACTTAAACATAAGACCTAAAACCATAAAAACCCTAGAAAAAACCTAGGTAATACCATTCAGGATATAGGCATGGATAAAGATTTCATGACTAAAACATGGAAAGCAAAGGCAACAAAAGCCAATATTGACAAATGGGATCAAATTAATCTAAAGAGCTTCTGCAGAGAAAAAGAAATTATCAACAGAGTGAACAGGCAACTTACAGAATGGGAGAAAATTCTTTCAGTCTATCCATTTGACAAAGGGCTAATATCCAGAATCTACAGATTTCCAAAAAAACAAAACAAAACAACCCCATCAAAAAGTGGGCAAAGGATATGAACAGACACTTCTCTAAAGAAGACATATATGCAGCCAACAAACATGAAAAAAGCTCATCCTCACTGGTCATTAGAGAAACTCAAATCAAAACCAAAGTGAGATACCATCTCATGCCAGTTAGAATGTGGATCATTAAAAAGTTAGGAAACAACAGATGCTGGAGAGAATGTGGAGAAATAGGAACACTTTTACACTGTTGTTGGGGAGCATAAATTAGTTCAACCATTGTGGAAGACAGTGTGGGATTCCTCAAGGATCTAGAAATAGAAATTCCATTTGACCCAGCAATCCCATTACTGGGTATATACTCAGAGGGTTATAAATCATTCTACTATAAAGACCCATGTGTACATATATTTATTGCAGCACTGTTCACAATAGAAAAGACTTTGAATCAACCCAAATGCCCATCAGTGATGGCACATATGCACCACGGAATACTATGCAGCCATATAAAAGGATGAGTTCACGTCCTTTGCAGGGACACGAATGAAGCTGGAAATCATCATTCTCAGCAAACTAACACAGGAAGAAAAAAACAGACACCACACGTTTTCACTTATAAGTGGGAGTTGAACAATGAAAACACATGGACACAGGGAGGGGAACATCACACACCAGGACCTGCTAGGGGTTAGGGGGCTAGGGGAGGGATATCATTATGAGAAATAACTAATTAGATGACAGGTTGATGGGTGCAACAAACCACCATGGCATGTGGATATTTATGTAACAAACTGGCATGTTCTGCACATGTGTCCCAGAACTTAAAGCATAGTTAAAAAAAGAATTTAAAAATCAAATTACATACAACGTGATAGTAATTTTTTTAAAGAACATATAATAAATCTTCTACAATCATATATGTACCTTCTTATATGATGATAAGATGTAACTATGGACAGACTAGAAGGTCTGTGTTAAACTTGACCATTAACTTTTGGTTCTAGCATTAACTTGAACAATCTATGATAAATTTTTTATAAAGGCATCTGAGTTCTGAAATAATTTTCCTATTTCCTAAGTCATGATGTGCCTTCTCTGCCAGAAAATATATATCTACATAGCTTAATAAAAAACTTATCACCCCCTTATTCCTCAGAGCGATGGTTTTGTTAAATTCTGTTTAACTGATATTCTTAAACTTTATGGTCCTTTTTTCCACTCTTATCAGATATAGAATGTCACTATTATTTCACAGCTAACTGATTCCTCACCCAGTCTTGCTTTTCCCTGAGGCACTAATAGAAAAGATCGTAAATTCATTCACTGTGAGGAATTAATTGGCTGAAAAATATATCAGCCTAGGAAACACACCTGCCTGACTCTGCTGCTGTTTGCCTATGAGAGTTAAGAACATTGCAGAGAGGAAGTAGAAAATGGTGTTTCTGTTGTTACTGAACTCGAGCATTGTGACTTTTGAGACTTGAAATAATTTGATGATCTGAACCACATCTGTTTCCTCATGTGTGTATACTGAATATTTATAGCATTTATCTATGTGTCCTGAGTTATTAAATATGATTTTATGTGTAAAGTGCTTAGCAAATATTTGTCACATTGAGTATTTAAAAATATTAGATGACATCATTGTTGCTGTTATGCTACATCAAGTTCCAAAGGGATCTTGTATCCTGAGAACTCTCTGGGATATACCCCAAATTTACTGAAAGTCTTTTGTAACTTAAGATATTACACCAAATAATATGATGCAATAATTTTCCAGGATTTAACATTAAATATTTTCTGAAGTTCTGGATTTTTTTCTAGAGTCCCTCTGTTTACCATTGGCTTAAATGGGTTTTTTCATAATTTCAGAATTTAAAAATTTTTCATTTTTCATATATTTAAAGGGATAAGTATATTATGATATAGCCAAAATATTTGTTTGATAATATAGCATTTAAAAATGCCCAGTACCATTATTTTTTAATGTGTTTACTCTAGAGCTATAAATGCTTTAGATGAGATGCAGTATTATAATTTCCTGCTAGCTTAAATTTTTTTTTAATTTCTTACTATTTATTTGCTTACCTAGGTAACTCTTAATTATGAAAAAGCAAGTGTGCAAAGAGGTCATTCAATTTAAGCACTAATTAGGCTCTCTACTTGATTTAGCATGATTTCCCCTCTCTTGTAATAATTCCAATCAATCAATAAGTATGTAGATTTGGACACACAGAAAGTATACTCAAAGGCATTCAGTCTATGCATGAGTAGTTTGCTGGATCCATAGCTGGTCAATCAGCTTTGCTCTTTCAGAAATTTGTGACTTAAACTATAATAAAATGCTTTGCATTGAGGTAGATTAATGGTAAGGTCCTAGAGGAACATAGGTAAACTTTTGCTCCTAAGGACTCTGCAAGATCTAAGATCAGTGACATTCTCAAGTCTTTGTGGTTTAATTATATCTATTTTTCTATGAAGTGATACTGTATCCTTCACAATTTTTTCCTCTGTTCTACAGATCCAAACTCAATATTTCTTACTTGGAAGGAAAAGCAATTTAGTTCCAGCAATAAGGAAAAGTGAAATGTTATTGTGGTTGAAATGGCGGGGAAAATAAAGCCATTGATATCACCATTCCTCTCTTAATCATTTCAGACATGAATTTGGGCACCAGTGCATGTAGCCACCAAATAATCTCTTTTGAATGAGTGGAAATGGTCAGTTATATAAAAGCTTTAAAAGTGCAGGTCCGTAAAAAGCATAAACCCATAACAATACTAACTATTCTTCCCTGACTCTCCAATGCTGGAAAAACAGATGAGCAGACAGACTCCATCTGTCAAGAAATGTTGTAAAGGAGAAACATTGTTCATTTCTCTTGAACTGCATTGTTTTTACGTGAACCTCTGCAACTTTTTAAACATGTTAGAAGCTTGTTCCTGCTGGTGTTTCCTCCTACTGCTTAAATTTAACATGGACAACAAGGTGTGTAGCCTAAAGCAAGTATTTGTGTACTAAAGGTTATTGTGTAACTTGTAAGATAATTAACACTCCTGTTTTACACTTGACACTTAATATGTAGCGACATTTGTATTTGTGTATTCCACTGAGCATATATTCTACAAATTCAAATAGAGATGAAATTTCCCACTGCAGTATTGACTGTTTCAATAAAATATATTAGAAGTAGCATATTACCCTTTTTATAAATATTTTCATTTTCAAATTGTATAATTTTTATAGGCTCTTTTATGTTGTAAATTAACTACAAAGATGAAAGAAATTACTAATCCAATCATGTATTGTATAGATTTTTTCCTATAAATATGGTTTTATTATAAGATATTGTGCTATAAATACCAAAAAAATATTATTTGTTGTGGCTTAAACCAATTTTCTGCTGTTTGATTTCCAGTTTGGTGACATCTTTATGTGTGATAAACTACAAAATACATGCTAATATAAACAGATTATTTCTATCTGTTCTTTTTAATCAGTTCTGTCACTTTGTCATAGAGGAAGAATACATAGTTACTTAAACAAATAGTTAATTTAATTAATTACATTGTGTGTGTGTGTGTGTGTGTGTGTGTGTGTCTGTGCATTGCCCATTTGTGCATATACAATTATGGACTAGGGCTATAAGATATAATATAGGATCTCATAAGTTTGTTTGGAAAATAAAATATACACATATCATATATATATATCTGATATATATATGAGAGTAAAAAATACACATATGCAATATAGATACACACATATCTGTGTATCTATATTAAAAGACATATAGGTATGTGGACACACACATATATATATATATATATATGTATATAAAGGTATACTACATAAGATAATATTTGATAGCAGGATATGAACTGCATAATGCTTGAGGAATTGAGAATGTGCATCATGATGAAGAGAAGCAATTTCCTACAGGTAAGTGTGGTACTAAACTCAGAAATAATTATATGTTCATGGAGAAGAGAGATAGAGGGAGAAAATTATTGAGAAAGTGGGAGATAAAATAACCTAGCAATGAGTATAATATTCTGTAGATAAAATAACCTAGCAATGAGTATAATATTCTGTGTTTTAGCACAATGTTAAATGTATTACATAGTATTTATTTCATTCTTGTCTTATTGAAGACAAGAAAATGATACATCTCTGTTGACTTTTAGCATAATAGACAGGATTTCAGTTTTAAAAATAGTGATAACCATGCTTTAAAAATATGATCATTCTACAATTCTTTTTTAGATTTAGTGTTCTCTGCAACTATTTGGAGATTCCTTTAAAATATCTGTTAAAATATTTATTTCAGCAAGTCATTACTTCAACAAACATCAAATGATTAGTACATCTTTGTTTAAATAAGGTTCTCCATTTACTTATGCAAAAATGAGAGATTAAGAATACTGGCTATGTATTATACAATATGACTCTAGAAAGCTCAATTGGAATAACTTTTAACATAGGCTTTCCAAAAGTATATATATGATTTGTTGAAATTAAAAGCCTCTATGCGCTATTAAAATTTTAACTGACGTTTGTGGTGTTACATTTTGTATATTTATTTTAAAGTATTGACATTTGTGTATCTATTTTAAGGCTCTTGATTAAGAGTGAACATTATTGCCTTATAAAGTATGTTAAATGTGCCAAAGTAATTTCAACATGTTTTTTTTTTTTCTGCCCTTTTCTCCCTAAAGTATCTTTGACAACGTATGAAAACTAAGTAAAGGGGCTAACAAATTTAAGTGGAAAGGCGCCACATTAAAGGAAGAAACACAGCATCTCTCTTGAATACGTCCACAAAGCTTTAAGGAAGGAGAGTGATGATTGGGTAGAATTCCAAGACCTTTCCTGTAAGGACAGAAGTTGTGCTTCATTTTGCTAAGTATCAGAAGACATCTGAGGAGTGGTGAAGAGTCTTTAAACAGAGTTTCTTTAATGCACATCCATCCATGTTTATCCACATCTAACTTAGGGATATCTGTCAGAATTTATTTGTGTTATTTTGTAATTAAGGGAGCAAGTGCCTCTTATCTTGCTTCAGTAAAACATCATTGCCTGCAGATATGGTCTACATATGCTTTGAGCAGTAGTTGATGATCACTTTCACAATAATAAATAATCTGTGTTTGAACTACATATTTAGATTTTAATTTACTTTTGAACAGGTTTCATTAAGTAATCCACTGGACCAATAAGTCCCATTTAAACACTGTGAGATTTTCAGGTTAGGATAAGTTATTTTCATATTACCCATCAACAGATAATAAATGTTATTTTCATCTCAAAATCATAAATTGAGAATTCATTGAATTTTCCATTTTAAATGTTATCTTATATCATTTCTAAAGCAATCTCAAGGACATTGCTTCTTTGGCATTCCAGAATATCACTTTTGAAAAACTATGCAAGTGTTTAAACAGAAAAGAAGACATTTATGGTAGTGCAAAACGTCAACATCTCTAAGAGGATTTCTACCCGTATACTTTACCTTAAGGAAAATAGGTGGCAACTTGAAACCAATAAAAATGTCAAGGATTTGCTGATATTTTAATTTTTTTTAAATGTCATAAAGATCAACAATTTGATTTTCTCTTCTTTTTGCTTTTACTAGGATGGGAACATTTAAGTTATTTACCAATTTTTCCTAAGTAATGTTATGTCTATAATTAAAATAAAAACTCATTTGCTCATATATTCAGTGATAAGCTTCCTATAAAACATTGTTACGCCGGCGCGGTGGCTCACGCCTATAATCCTAGCACTTTGGGAGGCCGAGGTGGGTGGATCACGAGGTCAAGAGATCGAGACCATCCTGGTCAACATGGTGAAACCCTGTCTCTACTAAAAATACAAAAATTAGGTGGGCATGGTGGCATGCGCCTGTAGTCCCAGCTACTCGGGAGGCTGAGGCAGGAGAATTGCTTGAACCCGGGAGGCGGAGGTTGCAGTGAGCCGAGATCGCGCCATTGCACTCCGGCCTGGGTAACAAGAGTGAAACTCCGTCTCAAAAAACAAAAACAAAAACAAAAACAAAAACAACATTGTTACATCTTTTCTGTTAAACTCATACAGCTAAACCATGGGACCAAAAGTGTATTTTTTATGTCTTTGTAGTATTTACTGATTGTTATAACAGACAACTGAGATTAGGGTAATTACTCCTCTTAAATATACCACTCATGGTTTAAAGTTACTTAAATAAGCCTTGCTATGCTACAGAAATCTTAATAAATCAAAGGACAAGCTTGGTCACAGTGACTTGTTTCTTGATTACCTCAATTCAAATCCTGGGTGAATTTTGACCATTCTAGCAACTTTCTGTATGAACGCATTTGATATTTCTACAATTAAATGTCTGTTTAGACTCCAGATCTTGTGATTTTGTCCCACCTGACTTCCTGGCAGATTTCTTGATTTTCTTGACATGAATATGCTACATTCAGATATTGTAATTTTTTTTCTGTGTCTTCCTTATAGTTGTACCTTTGGGATAGGCATGGAAAAGAAAACATCTCACCTTACAGTCTTACATGTTTATGAGTTTTATAATGCTATCTTAACACACATTACTTTTACTGAAAAGGATGCATTTCCTTTTCACTCCTCATCATTTTTTGTCTTTGAATTGTTAAAAATTGTGAGTTCTAAAGCAAACCTTCTGACTAGGCCACTGTTTTTCCTAAAACTGCCTTAGTGAAAGAGAAAATCAGACTTTTCTTATAGACCACACTGCATCTTCAAATTCCATTTGATTTAAAAAGCATGTAGAGAATTTTAACGTATGTCATATGTAATTTTAGGTTCTGACAATCCAGAGATGAGCAAGATCATCTCAGTCCCAAGATGATGACCCTGGTATCGCAGAAGAGAAATTACTGCCTGAAGATTCACCTCTCTTAATCATGCCAGCTTCTCCACAGTAACCATTATTATCTCAGAAAACTAGCCAACATTTATTTTAATTAGAAAATAAATAATATGTACCTAACTTACCTAGTGAAAGTGTCTTATCTACCATGGACCTTAAAGATAGTTAGCTGGCTGATTTTATCTGAGATTAACTTTTGGGGTGGGTCCTGATGAGAGTAAGATACTAAAAATATGATTCTTGATTGATTGTTAGAGGAACAATTTAGATAAGAAACAATAAGAAGCATGAACAATGAATAATGGAAGATAATTTATGTTTTAAAAATGCAATTAACTTTTGATTCTATTTATAACAATAGATAGTTTTACTATTTTTAATAATTATACTATCATTTTTAATGATAAAGGCAAAAAATAAAAATTGAAAGTGTATTATAATTATGTGCTTATACTGAAAATGAATATTTCTAATGTTCAGAACATTCATACATTCAAATTTTAAAACCCATCCTCACCAATGTGCATCATTTACATTCTTCCTCCTTCTTTGTGTTCTACTTTTTACTGCTCCTCCAGCTTTCTTTTTTTCTAGTGGGAGAAGATTAAGGTTCTTTTCTCCGGATATTTTTCCCCAAGTCATTTAGTTTGAGCTTCAAAAGTGAATTAAAGCCTAAGCCATTTCATATCTCTACTGAGGCCATTAAAAAAATAATGTATGTAGTTTTTTTCTTGGTAGGTTTCAATTAATTTAAGAGTAAACAAGAAGAATCACATCAACAGAAGGGCTAACAAAGTACAAAATCTACAATTTTAAATCTGATAAATTATCTGTCCTCCAAAAGTGTTTTTTTCAGTTACCATTAGATTACCTCAAATAAAAATTTAGAGTTTCTAAAACTGAAGTAAAGTTTTACCCTTTTGTTGGGTACAGGAATAACAAGAGAAGCTTGGTTAATCATTTTAAGATACTAAATGCAGGACCTTAGATGTGTTTTTCTGGATTTAACTTTTCAGCTATGGTTTCTCTATTTGAATAATGAAAAAACAATACTTGAATTATAGTAAAAACACAAAAACTCTTTTCTAAGGAATAAATAAAATAATGTCTATGCATATGCATGGTAAATAAAACTTCTGCTGTAAGTAAAAGATATTCTTGTTTGCATAACAGAAGCCACAAGAATAATCCATTTGAGGGACAATATGCTAAAGATTCTATAGTTACTACTGTTAGTCACCACTTTAAAAAATAAGCTTATTTTTTAGAGCAATTTAGGTTCATAGAAAGTTGAGTAGAAATTATGGAGAGTTTCTCTATAGCAACTGCCCCTATAGACAGACAGCTTTCCAAATATGGCCATTCCACACCACAGTTGTATATTAATTATAATTAACGAGCCTGCATTGCCACACATCACCCAAAGTTCATAGTTATGAACACACACTCACTCGTAGTATTACACATTCTGTGTATTTCAAAAATATATATTATGGCACATATTCAACAGCATAGTATCATACAGACAAGTTTCACTGCCATGAAAATATTTTGTGTGTGCTCTGGCTATTCATCCCTCTAGCCACTAGACCCTAGCAACCACAGATTTTTTATTTTATTTTATTTTTTGAGACGGGAATCTTGTTCTGTCGCCAGGCTGGAGTGCAGTGGCACGATATTGGCTCACTGCAAACTCCGCCTCCTGGGTTCAAGCGATTCCCCTGACTAAGCCTTCTGTGTAACTGGAACGAGAAGTCCGTGCCACCACGCCCAGCTCATTTTTTATATTTTAGGAGAGACAGGGTTTCACCACGTTGGTCAGGATGGTCTCAATCTCCTGACCTCATGATCTGCCCGCCTAGGCCTCCCAAAGTCCTGCGATTACAGGTGTGAGCCACTGGACCTGACCTAACCACTGACTTCTTGTTTCCATCATATTGCTTTTTCCAGAATGTCTTATAATTATACACTAGGCAGCCAGGGACATACTGCATGCTTTTAGATAGGTTTTCATTAGGATTCTTTAGATTAGGAATATGCATTTAAATTTCTTCCATGTCTTATCATGAGAACTAATTTCTTTATACTGAGTAATATTTATATTGAATTTCCATATATTGAATAATATTCCATCATCTGAATGAACCACTATTTCTCCATTCACATTAAGAAGGACATGTTTGTTGCTTCCAAGTTTGAACAACTATGCATAAATCTGTTGTAAATATCCATGTGCAAGTTTTTAAATGGACAAACTTCATTTGGATAAATATCAAGGAGTGTCGTTGTTGAATCACAAGGTAAGACTATACTTATTTTGTAAGAAACCAAGGTTTTTTTTTAGAGTGGAAGTATTCTAGTTTATTAAGAGTTTTTTTTTTTTTAAATTGTGAATGGGTTTTGTAAAATGCAGTTTTCCTGCATCTACTAATGCCATGATGTGATTGGTCTTCTTTAGCCTGTTGATGTGATGGATTACACTTACTGATTTTCAAATGCTGAACCTCCCTTGCCAGCTGAAATAAATCTTACTTGATTACAGTGAATAATTATTTTCACACATTGTTGGATTTGATTTACTAATATTTTGTTGAGGATTATTTGTGTATGTTAATGAAAGATATTGGTCTGGTTTTCTTTAATATATCTGTCTGAATATAGAATTATTTGATTTTTACAATCAAGCAACAAAGACTAGTTTGATAGGTGTCAGCACAAAAGATATAGCATAGTCTTTTTATCTGTGTACATCATCTGCCAAGATGTAAGTATGTGGAAAGGTATTCCACATCATATGTTGTCAGGGAAACGGCAATCAAAACAAAAATGAGGTACCACTATGTTGTAGGACTGACTGGGTTTGACTCTGTGTCTCCATCCAATCTCATCTTGTAGCTCCCATATTTCCCATGTGTTATAGGAGGGAACCAGTGGGAGATAATTGAATCATGGGGGTGGGTCTGTTCTGTGCTGTTCTTATGTTAGTGAATAAGTCTCACAGATCTGATGGTTTTAAAAACAGGTGTTTCCCTGCCCAACCTCTCTGTTTGTCTGTTGCCATCCATGTAAGATGTGACCTGCTCCTCCTTGCCTTCCACCAGGATTGTGAGGCTTCCCCAGCCACAGCAGCATGAAAATGGAATAATACAAGGACTTTCTCTTTAGCTAAGCTAAAAATAGGGTCCTTGTCACACAATCATGAAAGATTAAGCTTGTGGACACTTTGAGAAGGACAGGGTTTATTGGATGAAAAGGAAATAAAAGGGAAACAGAGAGACTCTCAGCAAAGCCAGAGTCCATCTAGCTGGTTTCCCACTTCACAGATAGAATCCCCCTGTTACCACACAGGAATAGGAGGGGGCCATGCTAATGGTGCAAACATCCATGGTTCCTCCCTGTTCTCTCAGTGCACAGGCCAGTTTTAGGTTCTCTGGGGACCACTTTATACTTGTGTGTCTCATTCCTCCCTTTAAAAAAGTACATCTAACTGCCGTTAAGATACGGATAAGGATAGGAATGAGGATGAGGATGAGAGTAAATAGGAAGACCAATCTTAACTCTTTGCTGTAAGGAGGAAGACCCATCTTAACTCCTTTAAAGACCTATCTAAGGGTCCCCAGCAGAAAAGGCCCTCTGTCAAAGACTTCAGTTGCATAACTGTTTGGAGTTTGATGGCCTGAAGACAAGAAAACAAAGCCTAATTATTAGAAAACATGGAGCAAAACAAGAAAAGGATGAGTAAGCTCAGCTCAAAAATCATGGGGTCTTTTACCAGTTTTCACAGGGAGAAGTAGGCTAAAATCCTTACTGGTCAAAAAGTTTACCCTTTTGCTGGCATGTTGGGGTTCTGAGTTCCCTTTCCCTGTGCCCTATCCTTAACCAACCAGTTTAAGATTTAGGAAATTAACTCTTCGCTGTTAGAAGGATTCATCTGAGGGGGAGTATTCCATATTACAGAGACACAATTACCTATTAATAAAGAGGTGACACAGGCGGAGAAATTAAAAAAAAAGACATTTTTTTCAAAGGAGTCCTAGAGGTTCAGGATGCATTCGAAAGGGATACAGGGATGAATGGCTACTCATCCAGAAAAAGGGGAACAGACATCCCTGGTTCCCTTCCCTTCTTAACAAATATCCAGGGTATGTGAGGGAGGGAAGGAAGAGCATCTTCTTTCCCTCTTCTGTCCTTGCATCCCTGAGTCCCAGTGACCTTTGCAGGTGCCACCCACTGGTGACAAAGCAGCTTGCACCCATGAAACAGGGGAGTGCCTAGAGAATCACAATTATCTGCTCAGGTAATTATAAGCTGTGTCCCCACCCAAATCTCATCTTGAATTCCCATGTGTCATGGGAGGGACCTAGTGGTAGGTAATTGAATCATGAGGGCATGCCTTTCTCATGGTGTTCTCATAATGAATAAATCTGATGGCTTTAATAACAGGAGTTTTCCTGCACAGCTTTTGCTTTGCCTGCTGCCATCCATGTAAGACATGACTTGTGCCTTTTTGCCTTCCACCATGATTGTGATGCTTCCCCCAGCCAGGTGGAACTGTAAGTCTATTAAATTTTTTCTTTGATTAATTGCCCAGTCTTGGATATATCTTAATCAGTAGCTTGGGTACAAACTAATGCACCTTCTTATAACCTTTTACTAAGAAACACATTTTACTGTTCTTACACACCATGCATGTAAATCTATTTCCAGTAGTGTCAATTATGTGCCATAATGGTAACTTTTAGCAATTTTTAACTTCAATGTAAAATCTGGTAAATTGTTTTGAGTATGTGTTCCTTGCAGCCAGGGTTCAACTCCTTCCAGCATTAGTAAGGGTATGGTTAGTTCCATATTTTCCCCAGGACTTACTACGTTGAACAGTTCTCAAAAACCAAAAGCAATTTATAACCTCAAAACATTTAGCATACCTTGCATCTGACCTACATAATTTAGTTCACCCATTTACATTTTGACGATATCTGCATTTTACCAATAACCTTTAAGGCTGTTTTTATTTCCCAAAGATTAAAGTCACAGGAACTGAAAGATACCACATCTTTTATTTTCCCTTTTAAAAAATATCTGATCCAAGTGCTTATCTTCATTTAGGCCAATTAATCAGAGCTCTTTTATAACATCACACACAACATATACATAATGACACAGACAGGCAAAAGAAAACCCAGTCACTGGGTGGAGCCCTTTAAGAGATAGGGTTAGGAAAACATACAGATATCAAACCAGAAAGGACTCATTTCCTAAGCCAGTACTAAATCCAGGCCAAGCGGAGTCTAAACAAAGCCTTGCCATGGGGTTACAGATCATGCCCCTGGGAGGTAAAACAAAATGGAGACCTGATGAAAGTTTTACAGGGACCATACAGAAAGACATGCAACCACAACCACATCAGAGTGGCTACAGCTTAAGACTAGCCTCACAAATTCTTTTTCACAATTAAAACTACAGAGAATATAAACAGTGATCCTTATTCTTAGACTAGTAAAACATCTTCCAAAAGAAGAAAAACAAAAAAGCTCATTTAAAAGTCAACTCCTGAACCAGTGGAAGAAAGAAAAGGGGAAAAAAAAAACAGTTTAAATATGCCTAGGAAAGAAGCTCTTATTCTTACCCAAATGATTTCTCTACCCTGGAGAGAAGTTTAATGGCTGTGGGACAGAGTTGGACTCTCTGGCAGGGGTAGTGGGACACAAGGAAGGGAAAGGGCATGAGTGCATGGCAGGGAACACCAGCCAGCCTGCTGTTGGACACCCTTGAGCCATGCATTCTAGCCCCAACCAGGAGGGGGAGCAAAGAGCTGCCATTCTCCAGTCCATCCCCACGTGCACCTGTAGCTGTTGGGGTGCAGTTTTTTCTACTCTCAGAAGCCTGAGGAGTAAAAGGCTTAGAAGCAAAAGTGAAAAATTATTTTTTTTTGTTTGCATTTCGCTTATCCTTTCTCCAGACCCACATCTGGACTCCAAAAAGTGTTCTAGGACTTTCTCCTTAGTTCAGCAAAATATGGGATTGTTGTCACATGACCATGAAAGATCAGGCTGTCAGACACTTTGAAGGGTGAGAAGGGCAGGGTTTATTTGGTGAAAAAAGAAAAAAAGGGAAACAGGGACCCTCATCAAAGCAAGAGTCCTGCTAAGCTGGCTTCCAGCCTCAGATTCAACTCCTGGTTACTACCTGGGAACAGGAGGGGCCAGGCTCCCCGTCCGCTGCTAATGATGCAAACTTCCATAGCTCCACCCTGCTTTCCCAATGCGCAGTCCAATTGGAGGTTCTCTGGGGACCGTTTTATACTTGGCTGTCTCAACTACACACCTATTAGAATGGTAAAATTTCAGAATCCTGGCAGCACTCGATGTTGGCAAAAATGTGGAGCAACAGGAGCTTTCATTCTTTGTAAGTAGCAAAGCTAAATGGTGCAGTGACCCCCCAACCAAAAAAAATTTGTTGGTTTCTTACAAAAATAAACATACTCTTATCATATAATTAAGCAACGACAGTCTTTGATATTTATCCAAGTGAGTTGAAAACTTATGTTCGTACAGAAACGTGCACATGGATGTTTATAGTGAGTTTATCTATAATTGCCAAACTTGAAAGCAACCAAAATGTTCTTCAGTAGTTAAACAGATAAATAAAATATAGTATATCCAGACAATGGAATGCTATTCAGTTCTAAAGCAATGAGATACCATGGTATTAAAAAAAAATGGAGGAAACATATATGTGTATTATTAATCTATGTAAGTTTATCTGAAAGTTTATCTGGAATCACCCAGTATGTATGATTCCAAGTATATTGCATTCTGGAAAAATCAATACTATGGAGACATTAAAAAGATCAATGATAGCAAGGCTTCAGTGGAAAGGAAGAGATAAGTAGGCAGAATACAGATGATTTTTATGGCTGTGAAACTACTTTGTATGATACTAATGTTGAATGTATTTCATTTTACATTTGTTGAAACCCGTAGAATGTACACCAAGAATTAATCCTTATAAACTATGGAGTATGGATGATAATGATGTATTTATGTAGGTTCATCAGTTGTAACAAACGTAGTACTTTGATGGGGTATGTTGATAATGGGGAAGGGTGTGCATGTGTCAGGGTAGGGTGCAATGGGAAATCTCTGTACCTTTCACTCAATTTGCTGTGAACCTAAAACTGTTCTAAAAAGAAGAAAAAATAATAATATTTTTCTCCCAATTACTTAGAATGTTTTTGTATGTCATTGTCTTAATGTTTGATAAGTGAATAAAACAAAATAATAAACGCTATTCATGACCAATCCATAGTTAATATCATACTGAATGAGCAAAAGCTGAAAGTATTCTCTTTGAAAACTATCACAAGACAAAGATGCCCTCTCTCACCACTCCTATTCAACATAGTATGGGAATTTCTGGCCAGGGCAATCAGACAAGAGAAAGAAATAGTCTATTTAAATAGCAAGAGTAGTCGAATAGTCTCTGTTTGCAGATGACATAATTCTATATTTAGAAAACCCCAGCATCTCAGCCGAAAATCTCCTTAAGCTGATAAGGAAATTCAGCAAAGTCTCAGGATACAAAATAGATGTGCAAAAATCACAAGCATTCCTATACACCAATAATAGACAAACAGAGAGCCAAATCACGAATTGCTCATAAACTTAAGGAGTTTTTGGGCTGACATGCTGGGGTTTTCTGTATTCTCAAAGCAACCCTGAATATTGCTCTAAACCTGAAGTTATTCTACTTTTTCTTAACTACTAAATTATTAGGGTATCTTTCCAAAGTAATTTACAATAACACATAACACTTTCTCGTTACCCATTCACTTAAAAAATACATTATAGTTATCAAAATAATACGTTTTAAACTCGATTGATACTAAGATGTTAAGATAAATACTAATATTAATTAAAACAAAAATTATTAGCCAGGCCACTCCACGTTCCATCCTGTGGGGGGTCTGTGCCACATAGGTAAAATCATTTAAATTATTTACTGATTTATTCTGGTATTCACCTCAATATTGCCAAATAATATGCTTATAATACTATTATTATGTCTCTCATAAATAATTACCTATTTATTTTATACTGTTTTATGAGGATACTGTTGTCTAATTCTACCCCAACACACAGTCATTTTTCCTTTCCTTCATTTTCTCAGTATATTGAAAGACACTGAAAAAGCCTTTTCATCACAGTTTTAAAAAAACAAGTAATCTATATCTGCTTTATCTCTTTTTGAAGCTGCTTCTATCTGTCCTGGGTAAACTCTAGCCAGCTGCACATCCGGGGACTGAGACATTTCCTCAATAACATTCATCGTCTAGTCTTCACCCTTTGGTGTTGGGTTTCTAATTTTCTGTATTTTATGTTTTTGTCATTTACAACTCAATTTTCTTTTGTAGGATGCTTAGTCTGCAGTAGTTTCTTGAGAAAGGCTACATAGTACGGTTTTTGTAAAGCCTTACAAAAAGAAAAATAACTATTGTCTCAATCTTGGTGGTCTCTTTGTTATGGAATTCTAAATTGATAATCAATTGTTATCAGCATTCTGAAGGCATAAACAATTGATGTTACATCTCAGTATTAATCTTAAGTAGTCTGAAAATATTCTGTTCCATTACATAAAATCTGTTTATGTGTTTTTTTCTTTTGTTACTTTTACAATTATTTTCCTTATTCCCTTTGTTTCTCAAATTTTAGAATGATAGACTTTGAATAAATCACCTTTTTATTTGTGATAATAGACGGTGAAATCTTTTAATTTTGACACAAATATTAATTATTTTGAATTTCTAAAAATAATTCTCTCCCATTTATTTTCTCTGCTCACGCTTTCTTTTCTCTTTTTTCCTTTTTTTTTTTTTTTTTGAGATAGAGCTTTGCTCTGTCACCCAGGCTGGAGTACAGTGGTACAATCTTGGCTCGCTTCAGCCTCCGCCTCCCAGGTTCAAGTGATTCTAGTGCTTCAGATTCCCAAGTAGCTGGCTTTACAGGCATGTGCCACCACACCTGCTAATTTTTTTTTTTTGTTTGTTTGTTTTTAGTAGAGACTGGTTTTCACCATGTTGGCCAGAGTGATCTTGAACTCCTGACCTCAAGTGATCCACCTGCCTCAGTCTCCCAAAGTGTTGACTTAACAGTCGTGAGCCACAGCGCCTGTATATGCTCACACTTTCTAAAATACATACAGTTGGAAACTGGACTTTCTACCATAATAGTTCACTTTTCTTTACTATTTTCTATTTCTTTCTTTTCCCTTTTTACTTTCTAGGAGATAGTCTCAACATCATTATGTCATAGGCGTTCATAAACTGTCTATTAATCCTTGGCTGTTGATTCGTAATTTAGAGTGAAACATTAAAAGCTTATTGGAACGTGATGTTTATTTATGTGTATACGTGGATGAGAGAGCTTGTTGAATGATGGAGTTCTTTCATAATGGAGTTCTATTGTGGAACCTCAAATTGTTTATGACTGCTAGTTTTTGTTACAGTTATTGTTTATTTGTTGTTTTTCTCTGTTTGTTTTTTTAAATCTTTATAGGCCATGCAGTTTCTAGAGATGAATTTTCAAATCTCTTGCCTGGTTATATGTATCTGTATGCTTTCCTACTGATTTTTGGTGAAAAACAAGCAGAACTATGATATATAACTTGTAGTTTTATTTCCTTCCTGATGGTTATGACAGTCTTTGCCCTCACTCTCACCCTCAGCGCTCAACACTGCTATCACCAGTTTTCTTGAAAGTAAGATTACTTTGACTCAATTTTTCCTGAGAACAACATTCCTCAAACACCTTTCCAGGAAGGGATATTCATTTATCTATATGGTTTGGAAAGGGTCTCTGTATAATAACCCCTCCTTCAGTAAAACATTAACAACTAAATCTTAAGCCTATCTGCTTGAGGTGCTTGGCATTTCTAACCCAGGAAACATTCAGTGGATTTCTGTTGCACAGACATCTTACTTCTACCTGTCATCTTCCTATGCAGGCACTTAACTCTCAGCTTTTTCTGTGGTGTAGGTAATTACCCCTCATCCTTCTTTCTGTCTCCAGAAAATATGTTACACTTCTCATCTATTCTCATCTCCTCTTTAGTATTCTATGTAGTTATAGATTTATACATTTATATTTTATTACTGTCATTTCAAATTACAAGAATCAGAGAGAAGTATATGTTCTGATTTTCATGCTTAATGATTTCCCTCAATTCTTGACCATTGCCTTTGTGAAATCTCCCTTTGCTCTCCCACACAAGGCCTATCAATGACCATGTCTAATGATCTCATTTAAGCTTGTTTCTCCTGGAATTAATTATATTTGCCAAGTTTTCATTTGTTTTCTGAAAGTCTTCCCCCACCTTTTGGTTTTCATGACTGTATTCTCTATGTTTTCCTCAAAACATAGAGAAATTCTTTCCAATTACAACTTAAATTTGTCAACAAGGCAGGAATAGAAAGACTTCAGCATATTTGTAATCCCAATGTATCTGTGATGTATTATTTAAAACTCCTTGAAGATTTGGTGATGCTACTTTTTAAAATCAGCCCAATCATCCAAGGAGAGAGAATTATTGATCTATATGCACTGTTCCTTGGGTTCTAGTGGATAAAATTTAAAAAGAAACTTTATAATAATTCTTTCTATAGTTATCTTATTTCTTTGCTTCCAAAATAACTCTGTCTCATTTGTAATGCTTCTGACAGTGAGATAATTTTCCAATTCAATAACAATAATACTTGTGGATTGGAAAAAAATATAAACCCATTTTCTTTAATGATAGCAAAATTTTGAAATTGTCCTGAGCTAGAAAGAAGAAAATCCAGGGCATTACAATATCACAAGAATATCATAATAAATATAAAATGTGAATTAGCAAATAACAAAAAGTTTGAATATCAAGCAACTCTGTCTACTGCTTCAGAAAAAAATGTTTGGTAATATTTGCCTTAAAATTTTCATTCTCTCAATTATTGTCATTGTTAGCAAATTTAAAAATCTGTGGGGAGTGTATATATAACAAGCTAAAATAATCTAAGACTACCAAATCAACCTTTGAATCAAAATTCCTTTCCTTTGCAATATGTGTATAATTGTGTATTTGTTTGTTTGACAATTTTCAGTAAATAAATGTATAAAAAATAAAAACATTTTATAAATATGTCAATTTCAGTTAATTTATTCTTATGTGAATGTATTCTGAAATATTTAATATTTGACAGATGTTAAATTACAGATATGAAGTATACCTAAGACATTTAAGAATTCTACTTATATATTTTAAATAACTACATCACGCCTACCCTGATCAGTACATAGAATAATTTGTTTCACAAAATATGTGTGATGGTGTTGTGGGTTCATAATACTAACTGGTAATTGCTCTTTTACTGTAAAAGTAAATAAAATTTTATGACTAAGCTATGGTTATTTAAATAATAATGCATTTTTATCATGTGACTGTGTTCTTAGAATTTGTTGTAAATGGAAACATATGTCAGATTTTCAAAAGGTAGTTACAGAACTACACTCACTATGTGGATGTATTTGATATAAGCTGTAATTATTAAAGAGAATTATTCTGCATTTTCTTTTCAAAACTGATTTATTTGACCAGAGAAATACTTTCGGTGTTGGATTGTCTTCCCTTTCTGGTGGGGTTATTTTACCTGCAAAGATATTAGAAAAATGCAGAAATATCTCTTTCTGTCCATTTAAGTCACATGAACTAAAACAAGATTTTGTAATTGTAGAGGTAGTTTTTTTTTTTTTTTTAACCATGTGAAGAAATAAAATAAGTGTTTTAGACAAATTCGTATTTCTATAAGCTCCTTGAAATATTACTATTTCAGCCTTCATAGAAGGCCTGCAATTTGCTATATTTATAATACATGAATCATGGCTTAGTTTATGATTTGATACTTTTTATGGGTAAAATGCATTTTTTGAAATGGAAAATCCTTTTTATATGGAGTGTGTCAGGATGTCATGGTAGACAGATTGATGCCAAAGCCTGTTCACATACCTAGTACCTATGAAGGAAAAAAGAAAATAAGAAATATCTGCCTGAGTATTCCTTTTCATTTCCTTTTTTCAACTATTTTTCTACACCTTCTTTTCCTTTTCAGCCTGTATTTCAGCTCCTAATCTTCTTACTCTGGAGTCTAACTGTCATTCCTTGTTTCTGAAATATCTTCTTTGAAGTCTCCTTGAATTTAACCCTGAGGCCCAAGATAACAGAGCTGCTACCTCTTCATCTCATTATTCCCCCTCTCAGCATTCAGTAACAGTAACAATTCTTTTAAGCCCCATTCCTGATTATTTTCCACATTCTGTGATCTGATAGGTGACTCCACAACTTCTGTAGACCTGTTCTCATCAAGGTCATCAGTGACTTCTACTTGAGATATGCAGGGAGTCTTTTAAGTCTCCCTGTCTCTCTCTCTCTCTCTCCTTCTCTTCCTCCCTCTTTCTCTCTGTAACATTTGGTGACATTAGGTTTTTCTTTGTGAAACTCCATGATATCATGCTACTCTACTATTCTTTCCTACTTCTTTTTTTTTTTTTTTTTTTTTGAGACAGAGTCTCACTCAGTCACCAGGCGCCAGGCTGGAGTGCAGTGGCGCGACCTTGGCTCACTGCAACCTCTGCTGCCCGGGTTCAAGCATTCTCCTGCCTCAGCCTCCCAAGTAGCTGGGACTACAGGCGCGCGCCACCACGCCCAGCTAATTTTTTTGTATTTTTAGTAGAGACGGGGTTTCACCATGTTGACCAGGACGGTCTCGATCTCTTGACCTCGTGATCCGCCCGCCTCGGCCTCCCAAAGTGCTGGGATTACAGGCGTGAGCCACCGCGCCCGGCCTATTCTTTCCTACTTCTTTATCTCAATTATCAAATGCCAATTTTCAGTCAACTTGGTAAATTTCCTGCTGGTATATACTCTTTAAGGGTTGGCATTCACTTAAGGTACTGCTTTGGTCTCTCTTTTTCTTTTTATATACATTTTCTTTCTCCCAGTTGTTGACAAATATTTCTTAAGTTGCTACATTATTGTATATACTTAGTCATACCAGATAAAAATATGGCATTGACTCCAAGATGTCAGAGCCTACTGAAGAAAGCAAACACTAAAAAGATACAATATTGTGTGATAAGTGCCAGCATTATGCATGTATATCCAGGAGAATTTATTTAAAATGTATTCCAGTTAACTCCATAAGAATGACATCTGGGCCTAAGTTTAAAGAGTAGAGAAATCAATGACCAAGGGAAACAGAATGAGAGTGACTGGACAAAGAGGAAAGCATTATGCAAAGGTTTGTTGTACATGTGTAAATAACAGGATACTTTTTGTAACTACAAGTGGATTAATATTATTATACCACTGAACACATGTAAGAGTGATGCGAGAGATAAAAGTTAAAGAGATAGGAAAATATTAGAATATAAATGTCCTTCTATGACATTCCAAATAGTTTGGACTTTATCCCAGCAGTGACTAATAACAACCTAACATTGTCAGAGTTAGCACTAATATTAGCTGATACTAGTTTATTATTCTGGAGGGTATATTCCTTTTTTCCTTTTTTTGAGATGGAGTCTCACTCTGTCATCCAGGCTGGAGTGCATTGGCACAATCTTGGCTCACTGCAACTCTCCACCTCCCGGGCTGGACCGTTTATTCTTATAACATTGGATTGAAGTGCAATGAGACTAGATTTAGAAAGGCCAACATGAACTATTTTCATAATCCAACCAGAAAATTGGCAGTGCAAGCAAGCACAGAGTGAGAGGAGTGGATTAAGGAAGACAGAATTTTCCGTGATGAAGTGACCAGATGTGTTCAGTGAGGAAATATTCTAAAATGTTTTCCAAATGTCTTGTTTTACAACTAGTAAGGCAATGCTGCAAATTCACTGGCAAATTAAAAACAGAACACAATGACTATGTCGTGTGTGTGTGTGTGTGTGTGTGTGTGTGTGTGTGTGTGTTTCTCCAATTTTTTTCCTTCAGGGAAAGAGAGAAAATAAGTAGTTTGAGACTATCTTAACATTTTAAAGATACTAATGCAGAAATGTTCAGTATGCGACTGCATTTCCTGTTTGGAATTTAAGATACCAATCTTGTCTGGACTTCAGGTATAGATTTAGAAATTATTTGCATCACAGTGATACATAAAACCTTGAGAATTGATTAATCTACCACATAGAGAACATGGAATTAAAGAAAAGCCAAATGTGGATTCCTGGTTAACACTATTAATGTTCCAGAGGATTACCAAAAATAAATCAGAAACTATATGCAAAAAGGCACAAAATCAGGAAAAGAAGTTCTGTGAATCTATAGCATACATGCATTTTGAGCACCACGTGGTTAGCATTTTCACATGTCTGGGAGTAGCGTCTTGGAACTGTGAACTGAGCATAATAGCAAAGAGTTTAGCCATTAAACAGTTAGTGGTGATTTGGGGATAAAGTGACAGTAGTAGGTGCTGGCTTGCTACGTCTTAAGGGGTGAGTTGAGAACAGTAGCGATGGCTTGATTTTAAGAAATAGAGGTATATATACTGTGTCATTAAATAAGAATTCCTTGTTTAACTTTGAGATATTTTGTAAGTATTTTGCCTCATCATATACATAAGCAAACATTCCAACAAAAAGTGAAATATTTCTTTTATGGGTAAAAAGATAAATGATACTGTACAGATCTTAAAGGGACAATTGGAGGTGAAACAATATTGTTGAAGAGATTTATAGATAGGTATATCTATACATATGCATATATATATTAGCATATATATTCATATATATATGCATTTGTACATATAAAAACATACATATTCTTTCATAAAAGGTACCATACTACATACATACATACATACATACATACACCCACACACCCACACACTTTTGCTCCTAGAACGTTTAGTTTAACGATATACTCTGAATCACACATCTCGTTTCAGAGAGATTGCCCTCCTTATTTTTTATAGCTGTCTATTATACCAGTGTGTGGATGTATCCTGTGGTATTCAACCTGTCCCTAGGCATGGTATTTGCCCCACACTTCACTTATTTTACTATTATGAATAATACTGCGATGAATAGCCTTGTACATATGTTGTTTTCATGGTGGGATACATGTATTCAGGAGGAGTTCCTAAAAATTGGAACTGCTAGTTTAAAGCCTAAACACTTACTGACTTTGCCAAATTCTACTCCATACAGTTTCTTTCTTTCTTTTTCTTTTTTCATTTCTTTCATTTTTTTTTAAGCGGAATCTCACTTCTTAATCCAGGCTGGAGTGCAAAAGCATGATCTCAGCTTACTGCAATCTCCTCCACCTCCCGAGTTCAAGCAATTCTCCTGCCTTAGCCTCTCTAGTAGCTGAGATTATAGGCATGTGCCCCCATGCCTGGCTAATTGTTGTATTTTTAGTAGAGACAAGGTTTCACCATGTTGGCGAGGCTGGTCTTTAACTCCTGACCTGAAATGATCTGACCGCCTCTGCCTCCCAAAGTGCTAGGATTACAGGTGTGAGCCACAATGCCCACCCTTACAGTTTCTAACACTATACACTCTCTGTTTCAATGTTTACGAGAACCTGTTTCTTCATAGATTAAACAGATTCTATTGCCAAGCTTTTATTTTACTCATGTTTTTAATCTGATATAAGAAGTGGTATCTCAACATATTTTTCATTTGATATGTGCTATGTTCTAAATATTAATGTCCCCCACAAAATTCATATATTGAAATACTAGCATCCAAGGTGAGAGTATTAGGAAGTGGGACCTTTGGGTTGTGATTAGATTATGAGAACAGAGACCTCATGAATAGGATTAGTACCCTATAAAGTGGGCTTCAAGGATCTTGTTTGTCCTCTTTACCATGTGAGAACACACCAGAAGACGGAATCCCCAGACGCTGAGTCTGCCAGCACCTTGATCTTGGACATCACAGCTTTCAGACCTGAGGGAAATAAATCGCTATTGTTTATAAGCTATCCAGTTCACAGTGTCTCAGCTGTCCAAACAGACTAAGACAGTTGATATGGTTTGGCTATATACCGAGACAAAATCTCATCTTGAAATGTAATCCCCATAACCCCCATAATTCCCATGTGTCAAGGGAGAGACCAGGTGGAGGCAATTGAATCATGGAGCCAGTTTCCCCCATGCTGTTCTTATGACAGTGAGTTAATTCCCATAAGAGCTGGTGATTTTATAAGTGTTTGATAGTGCCTACTGCATTCGTTTTCCTTCCTGCTGCCGTGTGAAGAAAGTGCCTTGTGAAGAAGTGAAGGGAAACAACTCCTTCAGCTTCCACCATGATTCTAAGTTTCCTGAGTCTGTCTCAGACATGCTGAACTGTGAATCAATTAAACTTATTTCTTTTATGAATTACCCAGTCTCTGGTAGTTCTTTATAGCAGTGTGAAAACAGACTAATGCAATAGAATTTCATTATGGTTAAAGTTTAATATTTTTGTATAATTAAAAACCATTTACATTTTTTTAGATCTCTTTGTTGCCCTTTTTGTTGAATTTCTTGGATTTTAAACTCATTTATTACAAGTAAAATAATTCTTCCTGAATCTGTGACATTAAAGTCCAAATATCTCATATTTATTTTGTTTTGTGTTTTCTTTGGTCATGAATAAGTTTTTTTGTAAAACTTATCAATGAGAACACATGGACACAGGGAGGGGAGCATCACACACTGGGGTCTGTCCGGGGGGAAAAGGGGAGGGACAGTGGGGGGGTGGGGAGTTGGGGAGAGATAGCATGGGGGGAAGTTCCAGATATAGGTGATGGGGAGGAAGGCAGCAAATCACACTGCCATGTGTGTACCTATGCAACAATCTTGCATGTTCTTCACATGTACCCCAAACCTAAAATGCAATAAAAAAAAAAATATATATATATATATATAAACTTATACTTCTGTGAAGCATCTTTTTAAAAAATTTTTGACTCAGTTTAAATTTTTTTAATTTTATAATTTTTACCTTGTTAGTTTATCTTTTCTTTTTTTTAATATATATTGTACTTTAGGTTCTGGGGAACATATGCTGATTATGCAGGATTGTTGCATAGCTACGTACTTGGCAAGGTGGTTTGCTTCCTCCATACCCCTGTCACCTGCAACTGGCATTTCTCCTCTTGCTATCCCTCCCAGCCCCCCCACCCCCCACTGTCCCTCCCTTAGCACTTCACCAACCCCAGTATGTAATGCTCCCTTCCCTGTGTCCATGTATTCTCATTGTTCAACACCCACCTATAAGTGAGAACATGTGATGTTTGACTCAGTTTAATTTTTTTTATGATCTCATGGATGGACAATTGCTTTTGACTCTCCATTTTCAGTTGACAATGAAATTAGGTTTCTGGCTTTTCTGTATTATTTCTCTTTAGAGAAGGCCCCTGTGTTCTCTTTCTGTCAGCTGGGCATAGGGAACTCCCCATGAGTCCATCAGTGCAGGTCTGGGGGAGAGAAGGCAAGGGGGCAGGAGTGGAAACCATGGGCATTTGAGCCACTTCTATGTGTAAGTAACTTGTGCCTTCAGGACCCGCTCCAGCACAATCACATATATTCCACTTCCATTTGGTAATGGAATGCTGCTGGACACAATCCACCTTATGGCTAGATGGGTCAGAACACACCCATTTCATGATAGGCAGTTCAGGTCGCATGGTGACTTGATGACCCATAGTCAAACATTCAGTTTCTACCAAAGCCCAGTAACAGGCCAAGAGCTGTCTCAAAGGAGAGTAATTACCTGAAGAAGATAGCAGGGCCTTGATCCAAAATCCTAGCAGTCTCCACTGTGATTCACCTATGGGGGCCTGCCAAAGACTGCAAACAGCATCCCTATCTGCTAGAGACATCTCCAGCACTGATGTATTTGCCGGATCATATGGCCCAAGTGCCAGGGCAGCTTTCACAGCAGCCTGGACCTGTTGCAGAGCTTCTTCTTGTTCTGGACCCCACTCAAAACTGGCAGTTTTTCAGTTTACTCAATAAATGGGCCAGAATAACACACTCAAACGAAGAATGTGTAAACTCCAAAATGCAAATATGCCCCCTAGGCATTGTGATTCATTCTTGGTTATAGGAGGGGGACAAATTCAACAACTTATCTTTCACATTAGAAGAAACATCTCCAGAGGCCCCACACCACTGGACCTCTAGACATTTTGCTGAGATAGAAGGTCTCTGAATTTTAGTCGGATTGGGTTTCCATCCTCTGTCAAGCAAATGTTTCACTAGTAAGTCCAGTGTGTTTGCTACTTCTTGCTCACTGAATCCAATCAACATAATGTCATCAGTGTAATGGTGATACCTTGTGGAAGGGAAACTTACCTAGTTCTCTCTTAATAAGATTATGACACAAAGACAGAGAGTTGATGTCCCCCTTAGGTAGGACAGTAAAGGTTTCTTACTGACCTTGCCAGTTGAAGGTAAATTTCTTCTGGTGGACCTTAAGGACATGAATGGAAAAAAGGCTTTTGCCAAGTCAATGGCTGCATACCAGGTACCAGGGAATGTGTTAATTTGCTCAAGCAATGAAACCACTTTCTGTACAGGAGCTGCATTTGAAGCCACCACTTGGTTAAGCTTACACTATGTGACTCTCTAGTCCTTCATGGTGGCACTAATCTCCTTAATCCCTCCATGAATGTAATGTTGTTTTTGATTTACCATTTTTCCAGGTAGAGGCAACTCTAATTACTTTCATTTGGCCTTTCTTACCATAGTAGCCTCAGCCTACCAGTCAGGGAGCCAATGTGGGGGTTCTGCCAGCTGCTAAGTGTGTCTATGCCAAATATGCATTTTGACACTGGGGGAAATGACAACAGGATGAGTCTGGGGGACCCACTGGACTGGCTGTAACTATGACCTGAGATAAAACTCTATTAATTACCTGACCTCCATAAGCCTCTACTTTAACTGGAGGACTGCAATGATGTTTTGGGTGTCCTGGAATCAACGTCAGCTCAGAGCCAATGTCCAGTAGTTCCTGAATTGCCTGACCATTTCTCTTTTCCCAATGAAAAATTACTGTGATAAAAGACTGGAGGTCTCCTTGGGGAAGGATGGGAGAAAGACTCACTGCATAAATTGTCAATAATGTAGTGGGATACTTCCTCAAGGGCATGCACAATAGGTTGTCTGCAGGCTGCATAGCAAAAAGAGGCAGTCTGAGTTCCAAACCGAAGAACTTGGAGTCCCATGTTCGAGAGCAGGAGTCATCAAACTCAGGAGAAAGATGTACTCTGGGAGGCTAGACCAGTCTCTCTTTTCACATTTTTCTACCTGCTTATATTCTAGCCAGGCTGGCAGCTGATTAGCTTGTGCCCACCCAGATAAAGGGTGCATCTGCCTTCCCAATCCACTGACTCAAATATTAATATCCTTTTGGCAGCACCCTCCTAGACATAAGCAGGATCAATACTCTGTATGCTTTAATCCAATCAAGTTGACAGTATTAACCATCACAGATATAATCAAAACAACTTACTGAAATTTTTAAGTATTTACAAAATAACATGAATTTATTGAGATTGATTGCATCAATCTGTAAACTGAATTGAGAAGAAAGACCTCTTGACAATATTGAGTCTTCCTATTCATGAACTACTTATTTACTTAGCTTTATTTTGATATCTTTTTATGGAATTTTGTAGTTTCCTTCATATACTCTGTACACACTGTATTAGATTTATATTTAAACATTTTATTGAGGGGTCTATTGTAAATAGTGTCATATTTTAAATCTCAAAGTCTTATTATTCATTGCTATATAAGAAAGTGATTGACATTTGTATGTTAACCTTGTTTATTTCAAAGTTGTCATAATTATTTTACATTGTTATTAGTGGATTTTTAGCCAATTCCTTCAGCTTTTCTACAGTGACGATAATATCATATATAAACAATGTCAGTTTTTTTTCTTCCTTCTAAATCTACACACCCTTTACCCCATTTTCTTGCTCCATTTCTTTAGCTAGGATTTGCAATGTGCTATTGAATAAAGTGGTAAAAGGGGATATCCTTGACCATTCTCAGATTTGGGTGAGATGCTTCACGTCTCTTAACGTAAAGTATGACATTAGCTGTTGGTTTTCCTAAATTTCCTATATCGTGTTGAGGAAATTTCCTCTATTAAAAATGTTATTTAAATGTCAATGTCTTTACATGACTTATTTATAAAGAAGTTTAACTATTCTATAATTAGAATAGAATCTTTGAAAACACTGTTTTCTTTTCATTCTAATTAATGATATTGCTATTATTAATGCATACTCTATTTTTTATTAAATTTAATTCTAAATCTATCCTCTGCTGCTTCTAAGCAATTTTACTTCTGTTTTGAAGCACAACAGTATATTGAAAATATATTAATGACATAGAAAATGATAAATATCATTCTCAGTACTATTTACATTCTTACTATCTTAGAAGAAGCAGTGAAAGTGGAGTGCAGTTAATCTCCTGAGAAACTGACAGAGAAACTCAATTAGGGAATGAATTCTAAAGTGGTAGTTGATGAGCCTACTATAGTTTCCTCCATGAAAAGGCAGAAATGGAAGTCAGTTTGAGAAGTCTATTTTTCTAAAAAGAAGAAGGTTTTTCTCTTCTATGTGACAATGCATGGAATAAGGATATGCATACTATGCAGAATCCTCAGGAACTGGAAAATTTTATTTCTGTAAATGTAAACTGCAATGTTTATATTATATATGCCCATTCTGAGCACTAAAGTTGACTAATTTATCACTTTGATCTTATATTAAAATTCTCCTACACTAAAAATTTATACTTTTCTGCATTCTAGAAAATTACATTCCAAAAATAAGTCAAGAGATTTAATTGTAATTTTTAAGATACTTTGATTATAGAGTCATCTTTAAAACGGATTCTCAATTATTATTACTCTAAACTGGATTTCATTTTATTTATTATTTTTGCTTGTTTGTCTAAAATTGTAATTCTCCATGATTTTGCATAAGATTAGTCTTAACTACTAGCCTTTAACTTTTAATTTCATTAAACTCAAGATAAATATGCAAGAAAATATTAGTTTTCTCTCTTTTTTTTTTTTTGACGGAATTTTGCTCTTGTTGCCCAGGCTGGAATGCACTCTCTGTGGTACCAGTTTACTATTTTAGTCTGTTCTCAGACTACTCATACAAACATAACTGAGACTGGGTAATTTATAAAGGAAAGAGGTTTAATTGACTCACAGTTCAGCATGGCTAGGGAGGCCTCAGGAAACTTAAAATGTCAGTGGAAAGAGAACAGGTCCTTCTTCACGTGGTGGCAGCGAGGAGAATTGCCAAGCAACAGGGTAAAAGTCTGTGAATCTCGTGAGAACTCACTCACTGTTATTTTTTTTATTTTTTTATTTTTTTATTTTATTTTATTTTTTTATTGCATTTTAGGTTTGGGGGTACATGTGAAGAACATGGAAAATTGTTGCATAGGTACACACATGGCTGTTATGATGACAGCATGTAGGTAACTGGCCCCATGAATCAATTACCTCCCACCAGTCCCTCCCATGATATGTTAGGATTATGCAAACTACAATTCAGTATGAGATTTGGGTGGGGACACAGCCAAACCACATCAGAAGGTGTCTCACTATATTGCTAGGGCTGGTCTCAAACTCCTGGGCTCAAGTTATCCTTCCAACCTTGGCTTCTTGAAGGACTGGGATTACAGGTGTGATCCATTTCTCTTGGACAGTAGAACTATTTTTAATGAGTTTTCTACAGTTTGCCAGAAGAAATCAGTAACCGGCTGGTATAAAATAATCAATTATAACCATGTTGATCAAAAGTGACTTTTTTTCCAGTTTTGTAATTTATTTATTTAAGCCTACTGTGGAGTTCAGCAATCTAATAGCCAGTATAACTCTGTGAACATCAAACAATCATAAATTTTTACTCTCAAGGGCATTGAATCCACAGAGGCCAAATATCAAGGGGTAAACCAGAGTAAAAGATCATTAAATTTCCGTCATCACTCTATACTAGCAAAGATATGTAATAACACTCAAATACATCTAAACATTAAGAAATTTAACATAATTAAATAATTGTGATATAGCTCACAATTATTTTTCCATATTTGGACTATGTGTTGTAGAATGATTAGATGCAGGACAAATCAGAGAATGAAGACCGCAGTGCGGGGTTTGGTAGAAAGCCAGGGAGAGGTGGGATGGGCAGGGCCATGATTTGGCTATAAAGAAACGCCAGAAATAAAGAAGAAAGGAAGACACAGGCAGAAAACATCTCAGGTGAAAGAGAGACAAAATAAGTGTCAAAACCAGGCCGCTTTGACGTACCTGAATCCGAGTATCTCTATCACAAAAGGTATAAATCTCTGAGATTTACTTTTTTTTTTAAAAATATTTTAAAGATTTTAATTTCTTATAGCAGTTTTTGGTTAACAGAAATATTGAGAGGGTACAGAGATTTCCCATATAACCTCTGCCTCGGTAGATTCCTTCGTCATCAACATCCCCCACCTGAGTGGTACATTTGTTACAATTGATGAATTTGTATTGACACACCATAATCATTCAAAGTCCAAAGCTTATGTTAGGGTTTACTCATGGTGTTATGTATTCTGTGTATAATGTATAATGTTATGTATCCAGCATTAGAGCATCTTACAAACTATTTTCATGTCTCTCACAATTCCACTTCCAGTCCTTGGCAATCACTGATCCTTTTACTGTCTCCACGGTTTTGCCTTTTCCAGGATGTTCCATAGTTGGAATCATATGGTAAGTAGCTTTTTCAGATAGATTTATTTTGTTTAGTGATATGTATTTATGGTTTCTCAATGTTCTTTTGGAATAATAATAATGAAATCACTTATTATATTTTAGTGCTAAATAATATTCCAATGTCTGGAAGTACCACCGTTTATTTACTCATTTGCCTACTGGAGGACATCTCTTGGTTGCTTTCAAGATTCAGCAATAATGAATAAATTTGCTATGAATATCAAGACGTGGAATTTTGTGTGGACATGTTTTCAGCTCCTCTTGGTAGATGCTAATTGCTGGATTGTATGATAGAAGTATATTTCATTTTGCAAATAACTGCCAAAGTATATTTCAAAGTACATCATTCTGCTTACCTGTAAGTGATGAATGAGAGTTTCTGTTGCCTCACATCTTTATCAGCATTTGATGTTATCAGTTCTCTGAATTTTAGCCATCCTGGCTAGTTACTAAAATTTTGAAAAATATTTAGGCAATATGTAACAAGAATTTGTCTTCAGGCTTTCATTTCCTGCAAACAGATATTATTTGTTTCACTAATAATAAAAAATAAATGTGATTATTTATAATTTTATTTGGCATACCTTCATAGTTATAGATTGAATCTATCATTTCACTATAATCTAATATTTTAGGAATTTGAAGAAAATATTTTATGAACTTATGTATTTTTAATTAGGTAATATGTGCCTAGTAAGAAGACGTAAACTACATCACAAGAATCTCATAAAAATAAAAATGTAATGTATTTCTGCTGCTTATATATTATTTGTATTGATTTTAATATATATCTTTCTAAAGTATATGCATATATATTATAGTATATACATACTAGGATATCAATTCAAAATATTAAAAATGTTCATTATTTTATATTGATATTGTAAGAAATATTACTTTTTCTTATATGTAAAATTTATTCATAGAATAAACAAATCACTATTTAATGAATCACTTCATGCTAAGTATCAGGTTATTTTCAATTTTTATATTAATGATTAAACTCTCAAATCTCAAAATTCAGAATTTGAAAGGCTCCAAAATCTGAAACTTTTTGAGCACTGACATGACACCTAAAGGATTGTAGTGTATTGATGCTCAAAGGAATGTATTTAATTATCGATAACACCTAGGCTCTGAATGTTTTATTTATTAATCATATTTTAATGTCTGGTAGTATTCAACATTATTTTTCTGTTTCCAAAATCTTGAGGCTAATCTCTCATGTTGACTCTGTCTCATTACTTTGAGATAGCGTACTTCTTTTTAAGTGGAAAAGAAAGTTTCAGTGACAATGTCAGTTTTATCACACACACTCTCCACTTACATTAGTAAATATTAAGTTCTCATTGTTGTATATCTAATATTCCAGAATAAGCTATGAAATTTTACAAGAAGTAAACTGGATATTTGGCAAACTTTGTTATTTTCTTTTACATACGCTAGATATACATGGTGTGAATTTACACAAAGTTTTTTCTACCTTGAAAGTCTAGGTTTCCTAATAATGCTACACATCTATATTTTCATTTTCCTTAGATTCGTTTTTCTTTCTTTCCTTTATTTATAATATCTACAAAATGAATAATGCATGTTATGTGATTCTTATACAAATGAAAAGTGATTTTACTTGCCATAAAAGAATTATATTTTAATTAAATTATTACTTAAAATACATTTAAAATATAATAAAAGCTTAGCTAAAAACAAATTGAACATATCCATAATAAGGGCTGAAACCTGTAAAGTAAAATATTTTATGTAGGTAAAATAAATTGAGTAATAATTATGTTTTCAAATGAAACATCTTTAATAACAGAAGTAAGTTTCAGAAAGCAGTTCTTTAAAGATAGATCTTTTAAAATTAAGAATTAAAGTTTGGTCATTTCACTCTTTCTATTTAGAATTTATAGTGTGTTTGGTTTTTTAAAAAATAATTCTTGTTCTGCAGTAAAAATATTATTGGCACAGTTTACCACAGATTAAGTGGGAAAGTAATTATTTCCCAGACTCATTGAAAGGAATTTTAAAATTCAATTTATTTGATTCAAATAATCACATATTCAAATTACCTACTATAGGTTGATTATTCATATTCCCTATCAGCTTCTTAAACACCGTGTTCAATCTCCCCCATTGGCCCACTCCTTCTGTATAGCTTACTGGTTTCTTTACATTATAGCTCAGACACTAACAAATAGGTTATCACACATTAAAAAGTAAAGTTTACATATTAAAGAAAATTTAATGTTGTGTAGTATTGATTGGCTCCTTCTAGGAAAAAAATCACTTATGAATTATTTGCATTGTAGTAATATTATGAATATATATTTTCACCTGTTCTCATATTGTACATTCTGTTTTCTGAGCAGGAAAGACACAGGCTGCTATTTTTATTTGAGATGGTGCTAGTGGGTGACCTACAGTATGCTCAGAATCCAAATAAAGGGAAAGATGAAAAACGATTTTTTAATGAATCAATGGATCTACTTTTATTTTCTACTGTCAAAACATCTTTTATCAGGGTTTCTTTCCACCAATAACTTTGAGATGTCCGGTCATTAGAGTTATAATCATTTCAACAAGCATTTCAGGGTGAGGCAGAAGACTCAATACACTACCAAAGTTAGTGAAGAATCCAATTTATAAATAAATTTCTGAATAATGTTTAATAATATGTCAAACTATACCTCCAAGAAAGAATAAAATATCCTTTTATGTTTGCCATAAAAACAAAGTCAAAATGTTGTTAAAGGCATTTTCTATTACACTATTCCATATTCTATGATAAAATATTTTTAAGTAAAATTTTTTTTTTTATTGCATTTTAGGTTTGGGGGTACATGTGAAGAACATGGAAGATTGTTGCATAGGTACACACATGGCAGTGTGATTTGCTGCCTTCCTCCCCATCACCTATATCTGGCATTTCTCCCCATGCTATCCCTCCCCAACTCCCCCACCCCCCACTATCCCTCCCCTTTTTCCCCCAACAGACCCCAGTGTGTGATACTCCCCCTCCCTGTGTCCATGTGTTCCCATTGTTCAACACCCACCTATGAGTGAGAACATGCGGTGTTTGATTTTCTGTTCTTGTGTCAGTTTGCTGAGAATGATGGTTTCCAGGTTCATCCATGTCCCTACAAAGGACACGAACTCATCGTTTTTGATGGCTGCATAATATTCCATGGTGTATATGTGCCACATTTTCCCTGTCCAGTCTATCATCGATGGGCATTTGGGTTGGTTCCAGGTCTTTGCTATTGTAAACTGTGCTGCAATGAACATTCGTGTGCATGTGTCCTTATAGTAGAACGATTTATAGTCTTTTGGATATATACCCAGTAATGGGATTGCTGGATCACATGGAATTTCTATTTCTAGGTCCTTAGGTCTTATGTTTGAATCTTTATTCCATCTGGAGTTAATTTTTGTATAAGGTGTAAGGAAGGGGTCCAGTTTCAGCTTTCTGCACATGGCTAGCCAGTTTTCCCAACACCATTTAATAAACAGGGGATTCCTTTCCCCATTACTTGCTTTTGTCAGGTTTGTCAAAGATCAGATGGTTGTAGATGTGTGGTGTAACTTCTGAGGCCTCTGTTCTATTCCACTGGTCTATATCTCTATTTTGGTACCAGTACCATGCTGTTTTGTTTACTGTAGACTTGTAGTATAGTTTGAAGTCAGGTAGCATGATGTCTCCAGCGTTTTTAAAATTTCTTTCTTTTTATTGTCTTGGTTATTCAGACTATTTTTTAGTCCATGTGAAGTTTAAGGTGTTTTTTTCCAGTTTTGTGAAGAAGGTGAATGGTAGCTTGATGGAGATAGCATTGAATCTATAAATTATGTTGTACAGTATGGCCATTTTCATGATATTGATTCTTCCTAACCATGAGCATGCAAGGTTCTTCCATATGTTTGTGTCCTCTGTTATTTCCTTGAGCAGTGGTTGTAGTTCTTCTTGAAGAGGTCCTTCATGTCCCTTGTTAGTTGTATTCCTAGGTATTTTATTTTCTTTGTAGCAATTGTGAATGGGAGTTCACTCCTGATTTGGCTCTCTGTTTGTTTGTTATTGGTGTATAGGAATGCTTGTGATTTTTACACTTTGATTTTGTATCCTAAGACTTTACTGAAGTTGCTAATTAGCTTAAGGAGATTTTAGGCTGAGATGATGGGTTCTTCTAAATATACAATCATGACATCTGCAAATAGGGACAGTTTGACTTCTTTTTCTAACTGAATACATTTTATTTCTTTTTTCTTGCATGATTGCTCTAGGCAGAACTTCCAATACCATGCTGAAAAGGAGTGGTGAAAGATGGCACCTTTGTCTAGTGTCAGTTTTCTGAGGGAATGTTTCCAGTTTTTGACCATTCAGTATGATATTGACTGTGGATTTGTCATAAATAGCTTTTATTATTTTGGGATATATTCCATTGATACCTAGTTTATTGACAGTTTTTAGCATAAAGGGCTGTTGAATTTTTTTGAAGGCCTTCTCTGCATACATTGAGATAATCACGTGGTTTTTCTCTTTGGTTCTGTTTATGTGATCGATTACCTTTATAGATTTGCGTATGTGGAATCAGCCTTGCATCCCCCAGGATGAAGCCTACTGGATCGTGATGGATAAGCTTTTTGATGTGCTATTGCATGAAATCTTATATTGAAGATTTTGCATTGATGTTCATCATTGATATTGGCCTGAATTTTTTTTTTAGTTGTGTCTCTGCCAGATTTTGGTATCAGGATGATGTTGGTCTCATAAAGTGAGTTAGGGAAGATTCTCTCTTTTTGTATTGCTTGGAATAGTTTCAGAAGCAATGGTAGCAGCTCCTCTTTGTACATCTGGTAGAATTTGGCTGTGAACCCATCTTCTCCTGGGCTTTTTTTGGTTGGTAGCCTATTAATTGCTGCCTCAATGTTAGACCTTGTTATTGGTCTACTCAGGGATTCAACTTCTTCCTGGTTTAGTCTTGGGAGGGTGTAGTTGTCCAGGAATTTATCTATTTCTTCTTGATTTATCGGTTTATATGCATAGAGTTGTTTGTAGTAATCTCTGATGCTAGTTTGTTATTTCTGTGGGATTGGTGGTGATATTCCCTTTATCAATTTTTATTGCATCTCTTTGATTCTTCTCTCTTTTCTTTTTTATTAGTCTGGCTAGTTGTCTGTCTATTTTGTTGATCTTTTCAAAAAACAACTTCTGGATTTATTGATTTTTTAAAGGATTTTTCTGTGTCTCTATCTCCTTCAGTTCTGCTCTGATATTGGTTATTTCTTGTCTTCTGCTACCTTTTGAATTTGATCTTGCTCCTCTAGTTCTTTTAATTGTAATGACAGGGTGTCAATTTTATATCTTTCCTCACTTCTCATGTGGGCATTTAGTGCTATTAATTTCCCTCTAGACACTGCTTTAAATGTGTCCCACAGATTCTGATACTTTGTGTCTTCATTCTCATTGGTTTCAAAGGACATCTTTATTTCTGTCTTAATTTCATTACTTTTCCAGTAGTCATTCAGGAGCAGGTTGTTTAGTTTCCATGTAGTTGAGCAGTTTTAAGTGAGTTTCTTAATCCTGAATTCTAATTTGATGGCTCTATGGTCTGAGAGACTGTTTGTTATGATTTCTATTCTTTTGCATTTGCTGAGGAGTGATTTACTTCCAATTATGTGGTCAATTTTAGCATAAGTGTCATGTGGTACTAAGAAGAATGTATATTCTATGGATTTGAAGTGGTGAGTTTTGTAGATGCCTGTTAGATTTCCTTGGTCCAGATCTGAGTTCAAGTAATGGACATCCTTGTTAATTTTCTGTGTCATTGATCTGTGTGATATTGACAGTGGAGTGTTAAAGTCTCCCATTATTATTGGGTGGAAGTCTAGTCTCTTTGTAGGTTGTTAAGAACTTGCTTGATGTATCTGGGTGCTCCTCTATTGGGTGCATATATATTTAGGATAGTTAGCTCTTCTTGTTGCATTGATCCTTCTTCCATTATGTAATGCCCTTCTTTGTCTCTTTTGATCTTTGTTAGTTTAAAGTCTGTTTTATCAGAGACTAGGATTGCAACCCCTGCTTTTTTTTTTTTTTTTTTTCCCTCCATTTGCTTGGTAAAAACTTCACCAGCAAGGGACCAAACTGGATGGAGAAGGAGTTTGATGAATTGACAGAAACAGGCTTCAGAAGGTGGGTATTAACAAACTTCTCTGAGCTAAAGGAACAGTTCTAACACAATAAAAAGAAACTAAGAACCTTGAAAAAAGGTTAGACTAAATATTAACTAGAATAACCAGCCAAGAGAAAAACATAAATGACTTGATGGAGCTGAAAACCACAGCACAAGAACTATGCAAAGCATACACAAGTTTCAATAGCTGAATTGATCAAGCAGAAGAAAGGATATCAGAAATTGAAGATCACCTCAATGAAATAAAATAAGAAAGCAAGATTGGAGAAAAAAGAGTGAAAAGAAATGAACAAAGTCTCAAAGTAATATGGGATTATGTGAAAAGACCTAATCTACTTTTGATCAGTATACCTGAATGTGATGGGGATAATGAAACCAAGCTGGAAAACACCCTTCAGGATATTATCCAGGAGAACTTTCCCAGCCTAGCAAGGCAGACCAAAGTTCAAATCCATGAAATATGGAGAACACCACAAAGATATTCCTTAAGAATAGCAACTCCAAGCCACATAATTGTCAAATTCACCAAGGTTGAAATGAAGAAAGAATTACTAAGGGCAGCCAGAGAGAAAGGTCAGGTTACCCACAAAGGGAAGCCCATCAGACTCAAAGTAGATCTCTCAGCAGAAACCCTACAAGCTAGAAGGGAGTGGGGGTCAATATTCAACCTCCTTAAAAAAAGAACTTTCAACCCAGAATTTCATATCCAGCCAAACTAAGCTTTATAAGTGAAGGAGAAATAAAATCTTTTACAGACAAGCAGTTGCTGAGAGCTTTCATCACCACCAGGCCTGCCTAACAAGAGTTACTGAAGAAAGCACTAAACATGGAAAGGAACAACCAGTACCAGCCACTGCCAAAACGTACCACATGATAAAGACCCTTGACACAATGAAAAAGCTGCATCAACTAACGGACAAAACAGCCAGCTAGTATTGAAATGGCAGGATTGAATTAACACATAACAATATTAACCTTAAATTTAAATGGGCTAAATGCCCCAATCACAGACTGGCAATTTGGATAAAGAGTTAAGACCCATCAATGTGCTGTATTCAGGAAACACATTTCACATGCAAAGACATACGTGCCATTTTGTATGTGAATGTTACAGTAACATTCACTTCTATGAAAATGACATGTGAATGCCATATTCAATATGCCATATTCATATTGATGTTGAATATGAATATGGCATAGCCAATTGGCCTTGAATTTTGAAGACATAAATTTGTGAAAAATTTGGTCTTTTTTGGTCCTCAAACTTCTACAGAGATATTTTATAAAAATATCTGAAAATATGTGTATATAGCTGAAAGAAAAAGAGAATGGTATTCATTCACTGAGACTAACATTATCAGGAAAAGGATGATAAGAAATACCATGTTATCATGAGATTGAGTTCTAAGGTTATTGTGAGACTAGCATCAAGATTACACAAGAAAACATTAGGCAATAATTATTCCATAGAAAACAATGCATATTATCAAAATAAAGAATTGCTGCAAGGTTAACAGATATGTGCTAGCTGTAAAGTTTAAATAATTTGTTGAACCATGAAAATAATAAAGATGATTATCATATTTGCAAGCAGTAGTTGAATTTCTTCCCATATATTCATTTTATATAAGATGCATATGTACCCATAATAAATGATGATTCTGGAGATGAAACAAAGTTCATTAAAGTGCTCATTTTGTAGTTACAGGAACATAGATAACGGTAAATCACCCTTCTCTGCTTCTATGTTTTTTTCCTGAAGTAATTTGTAGAGCACTACTAATAATAGCTGCCCTCTGATTTCGCTCTAAGAAATTAAGGGATGTCAGATGCTGGCAGAGAAAATGGTGCAAAAACAATATTGTGCTCTTAACATAAATGATCCAGCTGCTGTGTCAAGTGAGGATCAAAATGATTTTTGGCTGCTGATAGACATTTTCTGTGCTTCTTCATCAGACAGTTCTACTAAGGGTAGACTAGACAATGAATGTGCATGCCCCTTAGATCTAATAGTCATCTTCCCCTGGGAGAAAAGAATGCTGGGGCCATAGAATAATGATTCTGGTAACTTTTTGCATTTTTGAATCCTAAAAGTACTTTTCAATCATTTTCAGCCAAAAATTTTCTAGTTTCTTTTGAAATTTGTATAATTCCTAATCATCATATTCTCATCAAATTAATTGTTGTTTTAAAACTTGATAACATTTTTGCTAAAATTCCCTTTAGATAGAATCTTAATGAGGATATTTCCATTTTAAATATATTTAGCATTAGTAAGGGTTATTGCAATAAGGAACTGGAAATATCTGTGGCATCAACGCTTTAAATCCTCAAGTCCCATATGCCTGGGGACACACTTCCTCATTTTATCAGTTTGGCTCTGCCTCCCAGGAAAACATAACCCCTGCAGAGCCCTAGGCTGTGTAGACAAGGGCCTGACAGTTCCTCTGCAGAGCTGTTCTTCTCAGCAACTATGGAGGCAGATGGGAAGTGCAGATATTTAACACAGGATTTTGGAGAAATAAATTCAGTGAAAACCCAGGTGACTTTATTGGAAAATTATACATATTTATTATATAATTGATTTAAAGACAAGTATAACATTTTACAGTTCATATTACACAAAGATGTTTCTTTTTAAAAATTAATAGATGTCCACTGTGCATTTTTTAAACAACCACAGATGTTACTTTTGAGATTATTTAATAATTAATACATTTTATACCAATCTTTAGAGCTTGCTTCCTGAGAAAAAGGACCTGTTAAATTTACCATAAAATATGGTGAAGACATGCAATTCCTTTAATAAATAGATTTGGATTAATATACAGGAGTGCCTTTTATTTTTCTTTCAACTTTCTGACATCTTACAGAATTGTTTTTGAAATCCGAACAACTTGAAATCTGTCTCCGTGGAAATGAGAATTACAAGTATTAAAAGTATTTCAAACTTAAAAAGTAGTAACCCTGGAGTCTGTGATCCCTATATATTTGGCATGTTAGTTGTGTGTTGAAAAGACTAGAATTCTGCTAAAAGTTTCCTTATGTTCATATATTAACTAACTAAATACTACCTGTTTTCTTCTGCAAACTGCAATCTCTTTGAGGGATTGTCTTTCCACTTCCCTCCCTGTACAATTAGAGTGCAGTTTTCTACCTTGACAGTGCTCAAAGAATATATGCTTGATGAATTAATTAAATGTAGAAATGTAGAAATTTAGAAATTTAATTAATTCATCAAGCATATGTTATGGCATATATTCTTGGAAATGTTATGGGTGCAATAATATTAATAAAATGTTAAAATTATTTAAATAACAGAGCATTGTCCACAGACTCATCCACAAATGAGAGATATTTGGGATTCAATTTTCTACCACATTGAGATCAGTCATTATTTAAGTGTAATTCATTCTCCGTGTCTTCTTTTATATGCCATAATTGTCATAATTTTTTATACACTACTTTCAAGTATTTCTACTTTAAGTAATATTTCTTTCAAGTAATACTACTTTACAGAAAAATTTCAACTAAAGGTTACATCTTTTTATCAGATTTTTATTTTACTCAAGAGAAATTAACTGTCTTAATAATTATAAACTCTAAATGATTTGTATTATACATTAGCTATACATGAAAAGACTGAAATTTAGACTAGATAATTTTATCCAAGATGATATCTTTGAAGGAGAACCTTAAATACTTTTTGAAAAAACAAATAAGACAATAGGGAATAACTACATAACATATTTTTTCTTTTGAAGCTAACAATGGGAAAAATAAAAAACATTTTGGATAAATGTCATTAAACACATGTAATATAGTCTTGTTGCTAAAGGCATGACATTTGGAGTCAGATGGTGTTTTTGTCATTTTCTGGCTCTGTCACTCATCAGCTATATAAGCTTAGGCAAGTTATTAAATTACTTATGCCTTAGGTTTTCCATACTAATAATGAGGATGATAAAAACAATAATATTTTCTACTTCATAGCAGTTTTCTGAGGATTCACCGAGTTAATTTATAAGACCCAGTCCAGTATTTTAGCCCAGCAGAATAGTAAACACGTGGTGAACAAGAGCTATTCTTCTCTCTCTGTGTCTCACTCTCACTTCCCCTTTCTCTGCCTTGAATGCCTATTACATATTGGCTTTACTTGGATTTCCTCTTTAAATTGAAAGTGAATATAATGTCTTTACTTTTTGGGTTATTGGCTCTATAGAGGGTCCTCTTCAGTTGCAAGGGACAGAAACCAATCTATTTTTCCTGACGATCTCTGAAATAAAACTATGGAAAAGTTAAATGGCTTTAATATAAGTCCTTCAGGGACTTGATTGGAAGCCATTTCTATATTGTACCTTATTTATGTGCACCTGCTCCAAACTGGCAGTTTGAAATGACACATCTGACAAAAGTTTTGATTCTTATCTGATGTTGCCTTTATCCTGACAGATAATGCCTGTCTGAGCTTTCCATTCTTGTCCTAAATACATCTTTAACTATAATCATAAATAATCATAACAATTATTTCTTACCAAGAGTATTTTTTCCATTATACATATTTAGAGAAACTGTGGCATTTAAAATCATTGTTAGATGGCTTAGATTTTCTGAAAAAACATTTTAAGAATCTTTAATATATTTCACTTAGGGTATCTTCAGCCATGAAAATGGCTTTTTATTGTCTTTAGAGCTATTTGAATGTCCATCCACTACTAGCAATATAACAGAATGTTGACAAAAGATTTTATCATACGCAATATAAAATCAAGTTATGGAACATTAAATTTTAATGGTTAAACAGAACCTTGGAAGTGAGAGGGGCAGGGGCAAGAAGAACAAGGAAAGATTTTTCTGAGAGCTTGAAAATTGTAATACCTTACCTGTATGACATGAGAGAATTAAGAGGTCACACTCCATTTATAATGTAATGAGGTCACAGTACAATTATATAACTAGATTTAAAATTCAGGCTCCTTGTATTGTTGGTTGTAGAGCCAGAATGGACTGGGTAACAAAGACTCTCTACAGTTTTAAAATTATTATTTGTTATCCTGCCCTTTTAAGGAGCTTATTATCATATTTTACAGTATCAAATAAATAACTAGGTGTCTCTAGTCTCACTTGAAAATTTTCCATGATCCTGCTTGTGTACATGCCTTTGGCATGTCCCTGTACTGAAAACAAATTGCAATGTATGAATATGGCTTGCTTAACTAATATCTGTGTTTATTTGCTTGTTGGTACTTGATCAGCATTCTTGGTTTTAATTACCTTCATTTAAAAGTATATTATTTTGTTATGTATTTAAATTTCTTTACTTTTTTTGATACAGTTTAGAAGGTGGCTTGGATTGGGGTTGAGAATGTTATTACTGAGTAAAGAGGAAATAAATATGTTATTGCAGAATAGATTTCCTTTTACATTCTGATTTCCTCATAGTGATTATATATAAATTCACATTTATTACAATTTTATACTATAGACTTTCATGTTAGACAACAGAGAACATTAATTTTATCTAATAAAACATATAAATTTAGACACACAACAGAAAAATTCTTCAATTTACAAGGAAACAAGACTGATAAGAATATCTTCTTAATGACTCAAATTACTTTATCATCAACAAATTAATTTAAACACAAATTTTAAAGATGTATGTAATTTTTAAATGAGATACACTCCAATACCTTTCTCTACTTTATAAATAAAAGGAAATTATTTGGTTAAGCTTATCTTTCTCTGTAAATTAAGCATTTATTAAATATATATTTGTGTTTAAATATAAAGTAAGAAGTTGAGTAGTTTATGTCACTTTGATGAAACAAATTATAAAATACTATAAAATTGCTTATATCACACATTATTGAGAATTGATGACCAACTTACATGCTTTCTTAGATAACAAAAGAGAGAAAATAGTAGCTTGAAATAAACCTTTTGATAGCTCTGAGAACAATATTTCCTGAGTCAACTGGCAGAGTCCTCAAAAAATGCAATAAAAAGTAAAAAAGTACATTTTTAGCATTAAAAGTCAACATGACTTTGTTAATTAAGGTAAGCATACAAGCAAAATAACTTTTTTCATTTTTTCATGTTTAAAAAGGCTAAGGCAAAAAATCTTTTGTGTTCTTGAAATTAAAAAGAAATAAAAGCAGTTAAAATTGCTCATTCTATCTTTCAGTACCATAAACTTTGCTATGCATTTTAAGCTTTTGGGACAAGTGAAAGTCTAGGGGCTTACAAAAATGAAAACTGAGTTAATTAGATGAAAGAGAACCCCAGATATGTAATCAGTTATGATTTTGTTTAACGAATATAACATATTTCACATACAAATTTAAATTTACTGCATATTTGGTGCAATTGCATTAAAGGAATGTAACATGAAGTAGAATCTTGAAGTAAAAATGTAATTGAAATGTCAATATATTTATAAATATATTTAAAAATCAGTATAGTTTCAGTTATCACAAATATACCTTAAATCCTTCCTGTCTGTTATACATTAGGTCATCATGAAGCAAGGGTTATGTGATGTTTTAACTCAGGAGCCTTCTTCATTTTGCAGAGAGTATGTAACCCCTGACATTGAAGATGGTGACTTGGAAGTTCCTCTGAAGAGTCGTTCTTGTTCAGCAATTATAAAGTGGGTCTGATTGTTCAGGTCTCTAATTAAAAATTCTAGGTAGAGGAACAATTCCATAAAAACCCTAATGACTTTACAATAAAATTATACAGATTTTTAAAAATATAATTAATTTAGCAACAAGTATAACAAACTGTAGTTTGTATTACACAAACATATTTCTCTAAAAAATTCAATATTTACTCACTATGCTTTTGTGATATCTTGACATAAGAAGCAAACCTTGTTACTGGTCAACAATGCTTTTACTTGCATTGTCGTATTTTTGATACATGCTCCTCTTCATAAAGCTTTTGTGTTCTTATGAAATTTGTAAAATGCAAGGCCTTCTTGCTTTACTTTTCTAAGACTGAATTTTCTTGTCATTAAAATATGTATAAAAACAGTAAAAGGTATCATTTAAATAAGGCATTTCTTTAGCCTTAGGTTTAAAAATGCTAGTAATTCTTCTAATGTAGGTGATTCTAGCCTTTTTTGGCAGGTTAAAAGATTACTCATCATTTTCTCATGTGAAGTGCATTAAAATACTAAAGGGTCGTGTTAGGAAACTTATGTTGTTATCCTTTAATGTGATATATTCTGTTTAGACTATTATTTATGCCACTAATTACTGAAATGTCATTTTGGGATTTTGTATTGTGTTGCTTTTTATATATTCTTTACAAAGTTGAGTTTTTCCAAGTTATCTGACTCAAGAATAAGTCTTAGATTTCCTGGTCTAGCAAGAACCTCTCTTCCTATACAATCTCAATTCAACATGATTTTCTTGGATATTTTGTTAATCACAATTTCTACATTAAGTGACTACACCTCTGCTCTTCTATGCGTCTTTGTGATTCGCCTCATTTCTTCAGACTCTGTTCTATCAGTGATTGTCTGGTCTCTTGTCTCTACACAGTGGAAAATCATAGTCATCCTGTCTGTATAACAGGCAGAAATATCAGAGCATTTTTCTCTAGGAAGAGTGTTCTTGGAGTTTCTTTCTAACAATTTCTCCTGTGGAGTAAGTCACTGTCCTGCTCCACTACCAAAATAGAAATTATTCTAACAGATTAATTATTTTCTTTTAACACTTAAAACATTAGGCAAAATATAGAGCTTGCATATGAAATATTGAACCCCTCTATGATAGTGTTTTTGATTTTTAAAAGTATAAATGTTTTTATCTCTAGATATGAATTATAAATGAAGTAAAACATTCTAATTGAAAGACCAAGGCATCAAATGTTTCAGTTCTCAATACATTTGCCCCTAGCACAACCAGCGTGCCCCACATCTCCTCCTTTTCCTCAATATAACATCGGTATCCTTTGAAATGTTCTTTCTCACCTATTTCTGTGCTTCAAGTATGGATATTCTTCCAAAGAAACAGCTGCAGAAATGTGATGTCAGTTTCATCACATTTCAGTAAATAGTTTCCCACGTGTATATAATGGATAAATTAGTACACAAACTCCTTGATCAATGACTTTCAAATCCAGAAATGAGCATAGTTATAAGTTTAAAGCATAATGATATTAACACTAAGTTATGGGGGTGGGCCTCAGAATTAGTATTTTTAAATAACTCCCCTTTGGTATTTCTGGTTAAAAACTATTTTAGCAAATGCTAAACTAGGTATCGTTCCACTTTGACTGCCTTTATTTCTTCCCACACTCCCTAATTTTTGCTCATTTTGGCAGCTATTCCCATGACCTTTTGTCCAAAGCTTACTCACATGATGCTTTCAGTCTCCTAAGTTAATTCTTATGTCCTCCTCTCAAACCCTGAACTCTAAATCTATGATCAGCTGCTGCTTATTTGCTCAGAACCACATTCCTTTTACTTTTCGGAATAGCATATATTAATCTAATAAATGTATATGTTTGGCCCACTAATGAATAAAGAATAGGGTGGACTCATATTTTACTTACTCACCTGGAAAGAGTGGAGTGTCCTTATTATGAAATGCCCACTCACAGTTTATGAGCCTTCTGGGAAGATGATTTATTACTGGAGGAAGACTGTCTTTCTTGTTACAGAAAAAAATGTCAAAATCTAATTTTCTAAAAAAATACAGTTTGAATTCTGTCCAACTAAAACAGATCATGCACATTCTGCTCTCTAGGATAGTAACTGTAGATAGGATGATGGCAAGTGATTAAATTTAGACTAGTTTACGTAAATATTTTGGACTAGTTATGAGCATCTATTTCTCCTCACTGTGGAATAAACTATCAATTGCCTTTATAGGTGGACAACCTATTGTTATACAGATTTCAACAATAGTTCATGAAAAATATGCTACTATGGACATTTTGTACCCACACAGTGGCCATATATATGGGTTTACTACTTTCATGCATATATTTCTAGGTAAAGAAGTTCACAATAATTTCTGTTAAAGTTTCTGAAATCTGTTTTTGGTAGAATGTTGCTAGGATTAATAACATAGAGCTGCAAGGGTATTTTCTCATATGACAGATGAATAGAGTGGGTTTAGCAACTTTCTACTACAATCAGTCCTCATAAAGCAATAAGTGCTGATTCTCAGCACACTGTGCTTCCCTCAGGCTCTGTGTCTGTCCTTGGGCTTTATGATCATTTTACATCCAAAACCAGTATTAAATCAGAGTCACAAAACTCCATACCCTTTCTATGTTATTAGAGAATTGAAGAAGAATATCAGGTAGTACCGACACCGCTGCTAAAATTATTCTTTTTAGTTTGGTTTAACTGAGGATATTTAATCTTTGGACTAATAAAACTGGAAATATAGATACTGAAAGCAAAGCTAGCAAGACTGTTTGCATTTCCAGCATTACATTCTTCTTCTTTTTTTTTTTTTTTTTTATTGAATTTTAGGTTTAGGGGTACATGTGAAGAACATGGAAGATTGTTGCATAGGTACACACATGGCAGTGTGATTTGCTGCCTTCCTCCCCATCACCTATATCTGGCATTTCTCCCCATGCTATCCCTCCCCAACTCCCCACCCCCCACTATCCCTCCCCTTTTTCCCCCCGACAGACCCCAGTGTGTGATACTCCCCTCCCTGTGTCCATGTGTTCCCATTGTTCAACACCCGCCTATGAGTGAGAACATGCGGTGTTTGATTTTCTGTTCCTGTGTCAGTTTGCTGAGAATGATGGTTTCCAGGTTCATCCATGTCCCTACAAAGGACACGAACTCATCGTTTTTGATGGCTGCATAATATTCCATGGTGTATATGTGCCACATTTTCCCTGTCCAGTTCTTCTCCTACACAAATCGAAGAAAGTGATTGTTTTTTATTATGTACCCTTAGGCTTACTACATACCATAAATTAAAAGCCCTTTGATGTTTTATTTGAATTGCAGAGTTACTGAAAGCTTATTCTTAGTCAAAAGAGCAAAAAAAATTCTGCTCCACACATTCATTTAATATTTATGTATTTATATTATCGATAAATTACTAGGAATCTTGACAAAAAACTTATAATCACAAAATTTTGATTTTGTAAAAATAAAATTCAAACTATTTTGCATTTAGATATATCAATCTATGGTAAATCAAAAAATAAAAATTATACAAATGATTTACAGTTCTTACTGTAGGATTAGAGTTGTCACCCTACATTATTTTTGGATTTTTTTTTCTGGAAGAAAGTGTTTTGTATAAATATAAAAGTGCTTATTCCATGGATATGGTAGGTAAGGGAGTGATATTTAGAAAATAAGAAAAAACTAACTTGGAAAAGTCCACACATGTAAATTGTTTTCACAATTAATCGACGGTGAAATTTTATGCAAGGCAAAGTTATTTTCATTATGGCACTTGATAGTAATTTGAAGGGCTAAATAATACTAAATAGATACATCTTAAGGTTTATTTATTTAAAACCAACAATAGTTCTATCTATCTCGTTCCTTTGAAAACCTAAGGAAATGTCTCCCCCTATGGAAGAAATCGGTAGGACTATTGGCCAAATGAAGGTTGAAATCTGTGCAAATATAGTGGAACACAAGACTTGAATAGAAAGTGGTAGTTGTAGCTTTTCAGTAATTTGCAGTGGTTTTGATATTGGGTAGTATGGAAGGGTTTAGATCAAATCTAAATTTCAAAAGCTGGGTCAAAGCAGGAAAAAAACCATCTAATGTTAAATAGAAAAAATCAAAGCAGACTGCAAAGAACAGAGTAGGAAGTTTTTAGGAAAATTGCACAAACATCAAGGATGTTTCCAGTTCATGTTCGACAGCCACATGGAGTCCTGTAGTCACAGTGCCTAGGTTCAAATTTTGACTGAACTACTTATCGACTTTGTGGTATCAGGCAGGATAACTCTTACATAACACTTATTTTTGAAAAGTAAAATGGGAGTAAAAATTTTATCAACTTATAAATTGCTGTGAGGATTAGAAAAGTTATTAAATATAAAATCTTAGAATAAGATTTTAGAAAATGCATGGCACAGTCCCATGTTTTCAACACATTTTAACAAGATATGACACATTAAATTCTCAAAGCATTTTAGGTTTATTATGACTATTTTGTTAATTAGGTAAATGAAATAAAATATTAACTTATGTTTTATGCACTATGCTGGCTTTACTCTTTTTAACTATCCTAAAAGATATCATTCTGTATAGGGACAAAGGTATCAATTTCTCAAGTGATCAATACCTGCTCCAAGGTCACATACTGAAAAATAAAGGAGTGAGATTGAAATTGACTTCCCTTTGACTTTCAATATGCTAGTGATCTTTCTAGTACACTTCACAGCTTCTGTGACACATTCTAGTTGGATTTTACATGAATAAATTAATTGTCTCTGAAAAGGAGAGAAAGTGTGAGCAAAATCAGTATGGAAAAATAAATTCCAAAAATAAAAAAGAATTTTTTATTTGTTCTTGGATAAAGAATGAATAAAACTTCACAAGCCAAGAATAGTAAAAATAAAAAGATATCACAAAGCAAACAGACTGTGTGTACAGGTGTGGAGGATGGTAGTAATTAATATATAAAGGCATACAGGAGGAGGAAGAGATGGATAGAGATGTAAGGTAATATGTTTTCTTAATATTCTTTCATTTCTGAATTTCTCTAATTCTGCCTCCTATAAGTATTTTCTCTATATAAATAAATTTTTATTACACTTTAAATTTTGGGGTACATGTGCAGAACATGTAGGTTTGTCACATAGGTATACACATGCTAAGGTGGTTTGCTGTATCCATGATCCTCAAAGCTACATTAGGTATTTCTCAATTTAAGTGTGATGCTTGCCATTTTCACTTATTTCTTTCTTCTCTTCTCCTTCAGGATTATGGTTTCTGAAATCCTGGTTGCTTCATCAATTCTTAAATATCTTCCAATCTATCTTTATATCTACACAAAAACACAAATATACATGTACATATATATATATATATGTGTCTGTCTACATATATGTATGCACACATATATAGAGATATAGATGCAGAAAAATGTTTTTCTAGTTATTTTAATGGGAACTAATTCTCTGCTCAAAGCTCTTTGATCCTATCAGAATATAGAAGTCTCAAGAGGCAGTATTTTTTCCTATTAGTAGAGCTTTTCATAAGGAAAATGTAGCTGCATATGGTTCAATCTAATCTGAATTTATTTTAGTCAAAACTTTGAAAGTATACAAAAGTAAATGATTATGACCTAAATAAGTAAACTTCCTTAGTCAGAAGTCAATTTTAATTTGTGTATCTTTTCCTGATCATTTCTAATGTACTTTACCCAACATATTATTTAAAAATATTGCCTTAATTGCTTTTCTTTCCTGCTCTTTCCCCTTTTCTGTCTAGGCACTAACCATCCCATTTCATCTATGACTATTGGCAGACGTCTGTCATTTCTCTTCACAAGTAGTTTTATAGACCTCCCCTATATTAGGTTTTCACTCTCAACATGTCAGAGCAGACTGTGAGTCTATGACACTTCCGTAAAATCATATCACTCCTTGTCAAAATCCCCAAATCATATTGTCATATTTAATTTATTACAAAATTATTTTCCACTTTTGCACTTCCCAGTAATATGAAGTTACTGAACACTTTTTATAAAGCTACTCTGAGTAATTATAGTTAGATTGTTTTAATAGCTAAGAATAGGAAAATGTAGATACATTAAGATAAAAGTTGAAGCATCTTATCTCTCTTACCAGTGAAGACAGGCATTTCAGGTGCATTTCTTAACAGTTACTTGCAACCGAAAAGATGGTTCCATTGTTGACAGTTTTCTCATTAGTCTAAAGTTTGTTTACTTAATTGATGTTATATCTTCACCAGATGTTTTAAAACATTAATACATAGCAGTATTGCAAAATTTAAGCTTTAATATCTGTGTCCAGTTGCAGGATACAGAAAGCGCATATTCCCTTTCTTCTCTATTCAGTAATTCCCTTTATTCTCTCTGCGGGGGGGTAGTATTGTTTAACAGATTTTGTACTTACTTAATTTTACACAAAGTATATTACTTATTGTTTGCAATAACTATTCTTCTCAGGATTATATTGACTTGGTTTAAATATATTGTAAATGTACTCCATTATGTTTGATAATATAATTGTCAGTTGTATCATGAATGCAACATTTGAATTTCTCTAAAATTTGAAAATAATCTTAATTTCATATTGCTTAATAATGCACTCCTGTAAAATACACTACATAATACAATAACAATAATTCACATATATACAAAAATATACACAGCACATTACTTATCTTACAAGTAAAAGCTAAGATTAAAACTTAATTACTAACAAATCAACAAGAAAAAACAAACAACTCCATTAAAAAGTGGGCAAAGGTTATAAACAGACACTTCTCAAAAGAAGAAATAAAAGAAGGATCGCAAGTATGAAAAAATGCTCAGCATCACTAATCATCAGAGAAATGCAAATCAAAATCACAATGAGATACCATCTCACCAGTCAGAATGGTTGTTATTAAACAGTCAAAAAATAACAGATGTTAGCCAGGCTGCATAGAAAAGGGAATGCTTTCACACTGTTGGTGGGTAAGTAAATTAGTTCAGTCACTGTTAAAAACAGTTTGAAGATTTCTCAAATAGAACAGAACTACCGTTAATCTCACCAATCCCTATACTGAGTATAGACCCAAAGGAAAATAAATCTACCCAAAGGACATATGTACCCACATGTTTGTCATAGCACTATTCAGAACAGCAAAGATATGGAACCAACCCAAGTGCCTATCAACAGAGGATTCGATTTTTTAAATGTGGTACATATGCAGCATGGAATACTACAGTCATAAGAAAAAATAAAACCATGTGCTGAACATGTATGCAGCTGGAGGCCAATATCCTAAGTGCATTAACACAGGAACAGAAAACCAAATACTGCATGATCTTACTTTTAATGAGGGGCCAAACTTTGGTTACACATGGACATAAGATGGGAACAATTGATGCTGGGGAATACAAGATGGGTAAGTGGAGAGGGAGGCAAGAATTGAATAACTACCCATTGGGTACTATGCTCACTAACTGTGAGTTCGATCATATCACAAAACCTAAGCATCCTTTCTATATCCTTGTAACAAACCTGCACAGGTACCTCCTGAAACTAAAAGGAAAGTAAAATTAAAAAAAAAAAAGATGTCTATAAACAGCTAGTGCTACTAATCTCATTTTCAACTAACTAGTTGGTTGTGTATACAGATTTTGAGCTGAAATATAACAATTGTCTTTTTGGGAAAAAAACAGAATTCCTAAATTTTATATAATAATTTTATACATCTGATATTTTGATCATGCTCAATCAAAATACACATCAAGAAATAACTATATAGATTTTTTTGTTACTTTTTTGGGTGTGTGTGAGGAATCATATGTTATCCTAACAGAAAGGCATCTTTTGATTAGTAATATATCCTGGCTTTTGTCATCAAACACTCTTTTAATAACAAAAATATAAGCAGTTTCTATGAAGGACTGTACAATATAGTGATTACAAGCAACATGTTTGTAACTGACATGTTTGTAACTAACGTGTTTTGTATTTGGTTCCATCATTTACTGGCACTATGACCTTGAGCATGTGATCTAGCATCCCAAAATAGCTAAATGTATTAACATGCTCTGAACCTTGGAAGGGAAGCCTGGAACATAGTAGTACATGCACATTAACTATTAATGTAAGAGCTATCCCTGAGGGAACTTCTAACTGTGGAGACTTGAAAATAAAAGTAAGAAGGGGTTCTCTCTAATTAATTTAGTTAATTAAAGACTTGTCTATGTCACAGTAGATGAATACATATTGTTTGGAGACGGAGAAAGTGAATGAAAGGGAAGACAAATTTAAAACTAAATTTGGGCATGGTGGCTCATAGATCAAACCCCATGCCTTTGGGAGGCTGAAGCAAGAGGATCATTTTAGCTCAGGAGGTCAAGAGCAGCCTGGGCAATATATTAAGACTTTATCTCTACAGAAAATAATAATTATAAAATTCGGGCATGGTGATGAATGCTTGTAGTGTCAGCTACTTGGAAGGCTGAGGTGGGAGGATTGCTTCTGCCTGGGAGATCGAGGCTGCAGTGAGCTATGATCACAGGACTGCATTGCAGCCTGGGAAACAGTGCAAGACCCCATCTCAAAACTATAGAAAACTAAACTAATAATTTTTTAAACTAATAATTAATAGACTTTAGATAGAGTTAAGGAGATAATATGCTTATATGTGTATCTCAAAGGCAGATTATTATAAATAATGATCTGAGAAAGAATAAATATACTTGTAAATTTTTAAAAGGTATATTTGTTTAAATAAAGAATTTAATCGAAGTGCTAAATGTTAGAAAAGAGGAAGCTAAAGGCTCAATTTTTAATGAGCACCCAATTGGCGATCTAAAAAATAAAATTATGAAAAAATCCAAAAATATAATACAAAAGTAAAACTATGGAATTATTAAATAAATTTTAAAGGTACACAGTTGAGCTAGGTAAGTAATAAACTTTGTGTACAACTGTTGTTTCAGAAAGCAGTGCTTATAAAGGGGAAAATAATGGAAAAATATAACAAATTAAAATATCTATGATCTGAAGAAAGATTTAGTTATATACAATTTTATAATTAAACAGATCAATGTGGAGGTGGAATAAAATAATATTCATGTGTTTAAGGACTCTAGTTCCCATATAGCTTTAAGTGTTATAAAGAAAACAAACAAAAATCCTGACACTATATTGTACTTGAAACAAAAGGAATTAAAGGCAGAAATTCATCATATTGAAAATAAACAGTGGGATAATACAGGAGAATGACAAAACATATGCACACTCTCAAGGGTACATATACTCAAATGATGTCACAACTAAGATTCAAATGTCTAATTCTATTGTTTTTTTTTACAGCAATTTGTTAAATTAGATCATAAATAAATTCAGGACTGCATGAGTGGAAAAGTAATAATATTACTATTTTTAAAATTATTTTATTGTACTTTAGGTTCTGGGGTACCTGTGCAGATCATGCAGGATTGTTGTAGAGGTACGCACATGACAATGTGGTTTGCTGCCTCCATCCCCCCTGTCACCTACATCTGGCATTTCTCCCCATGTTAATATTATTATTCAAATAACATAACTAGGAAATTAGGTATTCTTAATTATGGGAAGAAGATAAAATAAATAAAGGGGAGGCATTAGAATTACTGGGAAAAATGAGAGCTATAAAAAATTCCTCTTTTGTACTTCAGACTGCCAAATCTGTGCCTAACTTTTGCAAAAAAAAAAAAAGCACTTTTTGGAAATACTACTAATGATGTAGTATAGAGAGTGAAATAACTTACTTCTCTAAATGTGTTTAAAATCTCTTGGAATATCTAGTTGATACTAATTATCATCATTTTCTTTTGATTGTTTTCCTCTGAAATTGAGAAATCAATGTTTCCTTTTATGGAAGTAGAGAATTATAAACCCAATTACTGTGACTCTCAATGGTTAAATCTGTGCTAAAATTTTAGGTTCCAAGTCTCACTCAATAATGGGTGGAAGCTCATGTTCACAGGCCAACAAGAGCCCAGTAAAATGACTCTTAATTCCACTAATGTAACAGGGCTAGCTTGAAAGTAACCAGTGGTGTTAAATGAGGACTCTTGTGTGATAATGAGGAAAGTTGACCCAACAACCTTTTAAAATACAAAGCAAAAAGAGCTACCCTTTTGTTCAAGATTACCTTTAAATTTGTTCTCATAAATACACGCACCAAAAATATATCAACACTCACGATAATATCTACACAGTCAGACAGATACTCTCTCTTTTTTTTTTTTTTTTTTTCTTGATATGGAGTCTCATTCTGTTGCCCAGGCTGGAGTGCAGTGGTAGGATCTCAGCTCACTGCAACCTCCGCCTGCTGGATTCAAGTAATTCACCTACCTCACTCTCCTGAGTAGCTGGGAATATAGCCAACCACCACCACACCAAGCTATTTTTTTAATTTTTAGTAGAGATGGGGATTCACCATGTCACCCAGGCTGGTCAAGAACTCCTGACCTCAGGTGATCTGCCCACCTTGGCCACTCAAAGTGCTAGGATTACAGGTCCCACTATGCCAGGCACAGATTGATACTCTTAAGATGTCATTTTTGTATAAGATAAGCAAAATTACATCCAGGTAATCTACCCAAAGATAACTTATTTTTATCTACCACTAAAATCATTTTTCTTAAGCTCTTCTTGTTAGTTCATGCATGAATTAGAATCCATTAAAATCTATCAATTATATTAAATTATGATTATATTTTAAATCCTTCTGACTGATTCTCAAATATAAGACACTTTCTGAAAATTACATTCCATTTATGTTCAGACTGACACAAGTCTCATAGGGCATATTTTTTCCTAAATATCAACATTTCTTCTTTCTCTATCATATTTCAGTGAAGGTGAGAAATGTGTCATCCACCATGGCAAGTAACAGAAGTAGGGAAAGTTGTAAAAATGGTGTAAACACTCAATTATTAATTACATAGTTTGGATTATCAATGAACATTTTTTCTAGTTATTTGAATATATTTTTAATGTAAGTTTTCTGTTTTTTTTCTTTAATGAGATTAAATAGAAAAGGGAATATCTAATTTTCTGAAGATCCTTTATTTGTGTCTCAGTATTCGCCAAAAATAGATGGATAATTTGTACATTATCAGAATGTTTAAAATAAGCGTTCTGGCTTTTTATTGTCATTGTTTTGTTAAATCTTCTTAATGAGATAATTGTATCCCATTTACCTGCCCGTATTTCTCTGCAGAGTTCTCACTGATCTGCCTAATCCCATGAAGAGGCATCATGTGCTCTTCATCTCCACCACTTCAGCAGCTTGACAATCTGAGTTTGTTTTTCTTTTAATATGTATATTTTATTGCGCTTTAGGTTCTGGGGCACATGTGCAAAACATGCAGGATTGTTGCACAGGTACACATGTGGCAATGTGGTTTGCTGCCTCCATCCCCCCCGTCACCTATATCTGGCATTTCTCCCCATTATCCCTCCCCAAATTCCCTATCCCTTGCTGTCCCTCCCCTATTCCCTCCCAACAGACCCCAGTGTGTGATGCTCCCCTCCCTGTGTCCATGTGTTCTCATTGTTCAACACCCTCCTATGAGTGAGAACATGCGGTTTTTGTTTTTCTGTTCTTGTGTCAGTTTGCTGAGAATGATGGTTTCCAGATTCATCCATGTCCCTACAAAGGACATGAACTCATCATTTTTTATGGCTGCATAGTATTCCATGGTGTATATGTGCCACATTTTCCCTGTCCAGTCTATCATCAATGGGCATTTGGGTTGGTCCAGGTCTTTGCTATTGTAAACAGTACCACAATGAACATAATGTGTGCATGTATCATTATAATAGAATTATTTATAGTTCTTTGGATATATACCCAGTAATGGGATTGTTGGGTCAAATGGAATTTCTATTTCTAGATCCTGGAGGAATCGCCACACTGTCTTCCACAATGGTTGAACTAATTTACACTGATGGTGAACAGTGTAAAAGTGTTCCTATTTCTCCACATCCTCTCCAGCATGTGTTGTCTCCAGATTTTTTAATGATTGCCATTCTAATTGGCATGAGATGGTATCTCAATGTGGTTTTGATTTGCATTTCTATAATGAACAGTGATGATGAGCATTTTTTCATATGATTGTTGGCCTCATATATGTCTTCTTTTGAACAGTGGCCGTTCATGTCCTTTGCCCACTTTTGAATGGGTTTGTTTTTTTCTTGTAAATCTGTTTTTAGTTCTTTGTAGATTCTGGGTATTAGCCCTTTGTCAGATGGGTAGATTGCAAATATTTTTTCCCATTCTGTTGGTTGCTAGTTCATTCTAATGATTGTTTCTTTTGCTGTACAGAAACTCTGGCGTTTACTTAGAAAGCATGGGCAAGAAAAGCCAAAATAGACAAATGGGATCTAATTAAACTCCAGACCATCTGAGTTTTGTATGTAAAAATTCCTAGAACATGACTTAATTTAATTTTGAGCCTGTTGGGGTTTTAAACATTAAATTACATTCTAAATCTATAGGGAATTATATTTAATGTTATATATTTTAAGATCTTTAAAGCAAACTTTTATTACATTAGGATTAATAAAGTTAATAATGTGTTTTGTTTTAGGCACATTCTGAATTCATGGATGACTGTCAAAGGGAAAAAATAGTATCAGTGAGAACAAAACATTCCCCAAGTCTCTCTGGAGGAGTCCATGTTTAAATGATTTAATGTGACTGTGGAGTAGCCATATCTGAGGCTCCTCTCAGAGATCTCCATAAGCCCTCTTTCCTGATAATATAAATTCAGAAAGAAAAAATATTATTTTAGAAGCTAGAAAATCAGACTTTTACTTTATTTAACAGAGGCTTTAATAAAAACTTAAACATACCAACTAGCACTTGCTTATGGTAAATTTTTGACTACTGAAAGTTGTTGCCTTACATGAGAAAAATTGATGGCATGACTAAATAGGGAAAGAAGAGTATGTGTACATAAATTCAAATATTTTATCTACATTCAGAAAGCTACAGAAATGGAAAACTTGTTTCTATAATCAACAGCTGGGATCACAGGGGTGAATGTTTATAACACATGGTGATAATAAACCTCTCATGGTTTGGGTGTTTGACAACATATAGGAAGTCACCCTATCATTTTAAGTAAAAAAAAAAATAAAACACAAATATTACAGAGCAACTAGAATTAACAAGAGGAATTTTTCTTATTCTTGACTTTCGTAATGTTTCAGCAATTTTTTCTAAGGTTGTAATTTAAACATAATAATGCCTATTAAATTATCCTGCATTTGATGAAAGGAACAAGATCAGAACTTTCAATCAAGGAACATCCTCAAGTGAGAGATTTATTTGAAAAATTATTTCTATGATGTGAAAAACCTGTATTTGGCAAAAAAAGACATAAACAGTGTAAGTGAACTAACAACTAATTAGTATTAAAACCAGAGTACAAGTTTCCTAAATACAATTTTCCAAATCCCAGATCCATGCTCTTTTCATGCTGCACCCTCCTGTCACATGTTTGTTTCAAAAGAGTGATTTCAGATACGCACATACATTTCGAGAGCACATTTATTCATCTGAAGTGGATCTGTGAGGTATGCTTGTATTTCTTTTTGTCCACCTTTCTGAACTCAGCAGGAAACAAGAAACATCAGCTAACGTAGTATCTGATTTTAGGCAGATGTGAAATGATGTTGAATGGATGATTAAATGAATCACAAACCTTATATCTGTTTTGAATAATCTTCATTGAAATAATTAAACATCATGTATATGTACATACAGAAACATCTTTTTTGTGTTTTCAATCTTTCATTGATGAGATAAAATGAACATTAAGAAATCAAATAATAAATCCAGATGATAAATAGTAATAATTCAGTTTCTAACATTTTGTTTAAAAATGAGCTAATCAAGCTCAAGGAGACATCCCTAAACTAAGGATGGCTTGAAAAATCACAGCTTTACATAAAATTTTAAATCATGCCCATGAAGGAGATCATATTGCTGTTTATATTGTCAGGTATCTTAACTCATGTCACAGATAAATAGAAAATCATTATAAGTGCTGGCACTTACTAAGTCAGTAAAAATGAACTTATGTGAATTACTTAAATATTGTATAAAAGCATTTTATAGTTACCGAGTCTTTAATTAAATATTTCTGTTTTTAATTTAAAGGTCATATATTTATTGCTATGTTTTTGCACAGAGCTGGGAACACATGAGTGGGCTGTGTTTTAGAATAGTTCAGTACCTTTCATTCAGAAATTAGATACACTAATGACTTTCAAGTGTGACTGTGGAATAATTTTTTCTTTTTATAACTGCAGTGCTCCTTTTGACTCATTTATAAATTGCATCTTTTTCATGCTCCTGAATTCTAATGTTTTTGCCAGAAGCCTAGATTTTCATTGAGCAGGCATCAAGGAAGTGTGCTGATCCAATGTTACACTTTTTCATATATACTCACAAATAAAGATTCCTTAGAAAAAAAAGCCTATAGAAATAAAAGGCATTATGGTATTTATTATGGGAAGTAGAAAAAAGACAGACATGCAGGGCGTATTTGAGGAGTCTAATTGGTCCATGAGCAATACAACCATATCTGATCTGGCTGACAGACTCAACTATTCATTTGTAACAGAGCCAAAGAGTCTAATTGTTTAAAGAATGCTTAGCAATTTATGGGGCCATAGTCCTTGGGCGGTTTATTCTAAGATCGATATTTACAGCAGAGTCAGAGTTTGGGAAGTGACTTCATTAATAAATAGATAAAACCCAAAAGCAATGATTGTGAATCTAAAAAGTAAGTAGATTGTGTTTATTCCACAAATATCAGTTGCATGATTTCAGATAGCTATCAAGGAAAACAATAAAAATAAGCACTAAAAGGAAATTTGTTATTTTACCTTCAACTATTAAATATATTATTTTGATCTATTTTCTATAGCTTGATAATTGTTTGAATTAGTATATATTGATAAGCTGTCACTTTTAAAAGTTCAAACTTTTTGCTTTACTCCATAAGAATATTCAATAAATGTTTTCATTGTCAACAATGTTTAAATTTTTTGTAAGTTTTTGAAAGCACCATTATTTTCAACTTGAATTATGTAGCACAAATATACAAACTCAGGGATTCCTCCAACAAAATTCTGTTAATAAAATTATTCTTAATGGCTAGATCTAGTTGAAAATTAAGTAGACAAATTCAATATCTTGGGCCATCACTAGGTTTTGTCATTTTAAAATGATCTTTAAATAACTCTTTGTTTCAAATATTTTAGGTAGATTTATTTCTAACAAAATATTTTACAACTAATGGCACTTAATAGAAAACAAATTTAGATGATTTGAAAGACAATACATGGAAAAAATAATTTAAATGTTATTTTTTGTCAGAAATAGAGTGTTTAAGCCTAATAGCTAAGAAACAGACAAAGGATAATTTCTTTTTATTTGGAATAATAAATAAATATTTAAGTAAGCTTTTAAAAGAGACTTTTTTTATAGGTAAGCAAAGATAAATTTTATTTTTCTGTTATTAGGACAGACAAATATATCTTTTCCTATATTACTGAAATCATTTCATTTCAACTTATCAGTTAATTTTTACTTATGGGATACTTTGACAACATTAAATTCACAGACTGTAAAATAGTTTAGTTTAGGTTGTAGTTGTTACAAAAGCCAAATCTTTCAAATACAAAAAATAATTCAAATGCCACACATTCTTTTTCTTAGAAAAAAAAACAAGTGGTATTTGTTTTATAAAACAAATCAATCAAAAACATACATACACACAAGCACACACCCCCCCAAACAAGCCAAACAATACAACCCAGACAGTTTTGCTGCAATTTATAAGAATTAAAATTAATTTTTAGCTATGAAGCTTGTAAACTTCAATGAAAAGTTTCAGCAGGAGGAAATAAAAAGTGTTTTGAAGGAATTGCTTGTCAATCACTGTTGTAGAAGAACTCAAGTAAGAAATTAAAATATATATTCCACATGCATCTAAATAATAAAGAGAAAAAAATAAGCATTTTGAAAATATGTTTGCAAAAAGACAAATCAGTTTTTGGGTTATATTTTCAATTCTTACTGGTCATTGTAGTTGCTAATTTCATTCTCTCTTTTCTGTTGAAGCATGAAAATTAAAGAAGGTAGACTATGTAAGAATGATGAAAAGTTTTCAGTTTCAACTGCTTTCTACTGAGTTGTTTTTTCATCCATAATGCAACTTTTCATCGGTCTTGATCCAGTCCAATGGCTGTCAAAATGATTGATGAGGCTGATGCTTAGAAACGTTCAGAACTTGGGTTTCTGAGTATTTGAATAAAAAGGCAGTGAATAGTTTTGTGAAAGTTATTGATCAATGTTCTGATGGGTCAAGGGCATGTATTAGTAGACAAGTACTTTTAGCAGAAAACACTCACTTTTGAATTGGTGATATCTTGACTGTTTTTTATGATAAGTTGTGGTTGAATCATTTTCACAAACTTTAGTCCACAGATATTTAAAGATCATGCAATCAAGTGCTTGCCCAGGACCAGTGTTTAATTCTACCATCTGTGTTCTCCATAACCGACTGAGAAGTAGATGCCAGTCCATGTAGCTCCCAGTTACTCCTAAAAATGTATCAGTTGTATTCTTGCATAAATTTCCCTTTCTTTTGTGTGTTCTACTTATGTGTGCAGAGACAACACTGATTTTTTTTCTAACAACTTATTCATATTCAACTTTGTGTAAACAAATAATCAACCATGGGGTTAAACACACCAGTATTCAATCATTTATGCTTCCATTTACCAAATTAGTCTCTATTTTTCACCTTTGGAATAATATTAGTAATACATATTTCCCATAGTTGCTATGGGCATTTTAAGGCATTAACTCATCAGGCAAATAGTAGGGGTTTAATAAATATTTAATTTTCACTGTCTTTTTTTTTCAAATCAATAAGTTGTAAGTTTGATGAAATATGCAAATAGTTAGATGAAAATAGCTATTAAACAATGTAGATTGCCAAAAATACTTGTAATGTTATAATAATAGCTCTATTAATTACTCAAATTGTTAAACATTTATATAGTACACAGAAAACAGTTGGAAGGCTCAGAATGAAAGTAAACAATCTTAATAAAGGATAAGAAGTCATTACAACAGATTTGCAATATTGTAAATGATAAATTTAATGAATGTAAATAGATGTTAAACAATTATACACACATGTTTACTGTATTGAAATCTACTGGGTTGAATTTCTAATTTAATTTGTAAAAAAATGTTATAATTGTGTAAAAAGAAGAAACTTAAAATCTATAAACATGATTTGTGCCTTTTCTATGAGACACTAGACATGTTTAGATGATTTTACAAATTTGATCTGATAATCACTACAATACAAACTCTTGAAGACCATAGATTTTTTCTGTTCTTAATGTATCCAAAACACATAGAAGAGTTTCAAACATAGAAGTAGGATTTTAGAAAATAAGTATTAAATTAATGAATAACAAAGTGAATGAATCAATGAGCAATCCAGATAATACCCAATAATAATCTGAACTTTGCCAAGTCATTAAAACAAGAATGGGTGTCAACCCTAAAAAGATAGGTATAATTAACCCCTTTTCACATGTATAAGAAGAGTCACAATTAAATTCCCGAACTCATAAAGCTAGTTAAGTGGTACAGTCAAAATAGATATCTATGTCATTTGACTTTAGTTTAAGCTTACAGTGGGGGTTTTGGTGCCTAAGATTTCAGATAAATATAATGTAATTGTTTTGGAAAATAGACTCTTCATTTTCAGCATTTATACAAAATATTTGCACAAACATTGCTAATGAAGTTATCTTTAGAAAAAAATTATAATGTATAGTCACATGTATAACAGTAAGAAACTAGTTTGCCTAAATTTACAAACACAGTATTATTCACAATATCACATTATAGGGAACATTATTTAAATTAAAATGAGAACATTACTTACTGTTAGCATCAAAATCTGCTTAGAAATACTAATAACAAATTTTTTTACACTTTTTAAAATAAAAGTTTATTACTTTTACATCTTACCCAGACATTAATTTTAAATTCCTTATATTATTTGTATTTTCTAAACTTTAAAATATGTATTCTTTCATAATAATAATAATGCATTTTACTTTACTTTGAGATCTGTGACAGGAAGAAAAGTGTGAGAATAATGCAGTGGGTTAAACTGTATTGCTTTTATTTGATGATGGATCTTTTCCAATAATTCACAATTGTCAATGAAAGCAGATAAATAAAGGTAAGAAAAAGTTGGCAAATCAGACATTATGATAGTTTTGTCTTTTCTTTTAAGAATGTTTGAATTCCTAAGGAAATGAGTCATTTTTAACTTTAATTATATAATTCTTAATTATATTTCTCTGTGGTCCATGTTTTCGGTATTTTTGAGGTTAACTTTCTGAACTTCTGTAAATGTTCCATGAATCATTGATATGACCATATGTTTTGTTTGCTTTTGCATAAGTCTCTATACATATTTCACTCGGTCATATGAGGTTTTATGATAGGGAAAACATGTTAATCTTACTTTTATAATTTAGTCTTATGATTTCTACTTCTGTTTAACATTTTTTGAACATCTGCTATATGCACTTACATATTTTATCCTCTATTATTTGGAATAAATTATTAATGTTAGTGTAGAATATTTTAACTTTATTTTAATATTCAGTAACAAGAATTACATATAATTATGCACATCTTGATGTAAGATGATGTGTTTATCCTACTTTTATATATTCCCTCATTCCCCACGTATTTCTCAATTTCAGGTATCAGAATATAGATTCATATAGTTAAATTTAAGCCGGTGTGGCCACTCATGCCTGTAATTCCAGCACTTTGAGAGGCTGAGGTGGGTGGATCACTTGAAGACTTGAAGTCAGGAGTTGGAGACCAGCCTGGATAACATAGTGAAACTCAGTCTCTACTAAAAATACAAAAATTAGTAGAGCATGGTGGTAGGTGCCTGTTATCCCAGCTACTAGGTAGACTGAGGCAGGAGAATCGCTGAACCCAGGAGGCAGAGGTTGCAGTGAGCAGAGATCATGCCAATGCACATACACACAAAATATTCATATTATTAAGTTTAATATATGATTTATAAAATATTGTATCTCTTATTATGTGTTTATTAGTATATTCCCTAATCCCATTAAGTACATTCATTTACAATTAACTGCTTTATCTTCTCTTTTTCCATGTGGCTTCCTTTATCTGTTTTCTCCCTTCCTTCCTTCCTTCATTCCTTCCTTCCTTCCTCTATTCTCTTTTCCTTCCTTCCTTCCATTCTTTTTCTCTCTTCTCGATTCATTCTTTTCTTCCTTCTTCCATTCTTTCTCTTTCTCGATTACCTCCTTCCTTCTTCCATTCTCTTTCTCTCACCTTCTTTCTTGATTCCTTCCTTCCTTCCTCCATTCTCTTTCCCTTCCTCCCTCCTCTCTCCCTCCATCCCTCCCTCCCTTCCTTCCTTCCCTCCTTCCTTCCTTTTTTCTTTTTCTTACTTCTCTCATGCATACTGCTGCCCTTTTATATTTTCCTATTCATGAGTAATATTTTCAACCACTCATTTGGGTTGCTCAAGTAAATATTCAAATGAACTGTTGTCAATACCCTGGTGTCTCATTTTGATGCATGTATCTTTATTTTTCAAGATCCACTTTCTACATACAACTGATAAACATAGCTTGTTTCATTACCTTGCTTTTTAAATTTTTGTTTATGGCTTCTTGACATAAAGAAAATAAGGGATAATATTTTAGAATGAATTTGTAAACTTTAATAGTCTTTTTAATGAAATATGATGATTCCATACTCAACTTGTTTCTTAATATATTTTGAAATATTATAATTGGTAAAATAGTATGCAGTGATATTAATTAATGGAGTATGAGTCCAACATTATAACATTTTTAAATATAAAGTTGAAAACCTGTTCCTTTCCTACATCTTATGTTGTATATAAGCTCTGTCCTTTACTTTGTATTTCTCTCTTCTTTTGAATTCAGCCAGTGTAACGAGAGTTTAAAACATATTAGTGATTTTTAAATTAACATCTACACTGGCATTGCTTCAGCCATTCTCTCCTATCTCAACACTGAAAACTATATCATGGCTATTTTTGCTTAAATTTGCTTCGCTCATGTCATAATCAAGATTACTTCACAATCAAACTGAACATTTCTTTTTTCATGTCAAACTGACTTCATCTTTTGGTTTTCCTACATATCTCTATATTTACCGGCTGTGACAACTTCTGACATTTGATATCTGGGTTTATTTGTGTGATCTGCCTAAACAGTCTGGTTTGATTTTCTCATTTAAAAATGTATGCTCTTTCTAAGCTTCTGAGTAAAAACATGGTCGTTTTGTCAATGTTTTAAAGTCAACGTAGTATTAAATTTGTTAGACTCCTCTTTCCCATTCATATCACATTTAAACCTCTTTCATGTAATATTTTTTAAATGTCTGTATGGTAATGTAACTTATCAATGGCAAGGGGGAGTATCTACACTGTTGACCACCCAAACTATATTACAATATCTTTAAGCTGCAAAAATCTGAATAATCTTTGGGAAATAATTTTTTTAAAAAAACTGAAAAGGCTGTTTTGTGCTTTGTAATATCTTTTTAAATATTAATAAATATTGTGCATAAATATTCCCTCTGTATGTGAAGGAAGATACAATAAGGTAGCTTTAAAAATGCAACACATATTACATAATTTTAGTATTTGGTACTTCTAGTAGATTTTGGCTCTTCTATGCATCCAAGATAATATACAATTTTTTTTTTTAGTTTTACTACGACAGTTTACATATGTAAATCGAATTTCAAGTTAAGTCATGTAACATTTTTTTTTCTGGATATCCAATACTCAGTGCTTGAGGATTGTGGCGTGTCCTTTTTTATTTAAGATAATGATTACATTTTGGAGTCTATCAGACTTCAAAAATGAGTCTGTCTGCAGATCACCAACGAGTATGTGACCTTCTGCTAGATTTTCATTTTGGTCAGAGGTCTGCGTGGTTCTTTCAGGGGCTTTCTCTCAACAAATCCATGTAACACTTAGGCAAAGCTTAACATCTAAGGAAAATGTGACATAAAATATATAGAAATGTTCAGCCTGGGCAACATGGCAAAACCCCATCTCTATAAAAGAAATGCAAAAATAAGCCAGATGTGGTGCACCTGTGGTCCCAGCTACTCAGGAGGCTGAGGTGGGAGGATTGCTTGAGCCTGGAAGGCTGAGGTTGCGTTGAGCTGTGATTGTGCCACTGCACTCCAGCCTGGGTGACAGAGTGACACCCTGTCTCAAAAAAAAAAAAAAAAGGTAAAAAAGATATATAGAGAAATGTCACATGCTCAACTGAAAGAGAACAATGTGAGTAGCTAAAAGGAAGTTACGTGACAGTAACAAGCCAGGCCAATTTTTCACTTGGGTGACTCCTCCAACAAATTCTAAATATTGATTTACATGGAATATACGGCTCATCCCAAAGGTTTTTCTTTCCCTTAATTAATGAGAGTTCAATAATATAAAGTAAAATAGAATAATACTCTGATAATTATAAGAAAAGATAGCTATAGTTGATGAATTCCTGTTATCATAATCAACTTGTTTAAAGATACTCTGTCCACATACATTTCCTGTAGACATAGTAGGCAACAACTTGACCGAGTTTGGTGGAAACGTAAGGTTCCAACTCACTAAAGCTCATACATGTGCATGTGGGTGTGCAAGTGTGTGTGTGTGTATGTGTGTGGCTGTGTGTGTGTGTTCCATGAAGCAATCACAGAATGGCAGTGACTTAGAATAAGCATATAGAGACAAGTAAGGTAACTAAAGTAAGTTCAATATTCATTTCTCACAACTTTGTAATTTATTTTCCTTTGTTTAAACATAGGTGGCATGACTTTTCTTAGTAAATGAGTACTGATTAATTATGTTCATATATGCCTCTAAGAAAACCTCGAAATTTAAAAATCATAAAACAATTCAAAATTTGAAGCAAATAAACATGTTTACTTTGTAATAGTTTTTGAATTTCTGATCTTATATAAAATATTGTAAGTACATGAAATTGTACTAGTTTATAGGAATAAAAATCATAAGAAGTTAAAAATATATACATAATATTACTACCAATAATTAGTTATTGTGGGTAGCATTTGATTTAGGGTTTAAATATTTTTAGTTGAGTTACTTAGATCAGCAGCTAAATCATAGTTAAAAGAAATGTGCAAGAAGCAGGACATTAACAGTTGGTGTTTGTATAACCATTTATTTCAATTTATGTGAAAAAAATCAGAAAAGAATGATCTGAGGTTTACTGGTCAATTGAAATTCATTAGACATATTAAAATAAATTTTCATGACTAAAATGCTAACATTGCCTTCCAGCATTGAAAATATACCTAACAATAAAATCAAAATTTCAATGGATTTGGTACTAGCATGCAGAACATTTTAATGGAATAAGTGAGCTGTTAGTTTCTCTTTAGAGCAGGAATATTTTAGGCATGGCTATGAAAAGATTTTGTCCTGTATAGATTTAGAAACAAGCATATGTGTAGTCCCATAAATGGACTTTTTATTATTTATTTCAGTAATATCTCCCTTTATCTGTCCTTTATCCTACTGGTATTTAGATTACCTTCTAGCTGGTCACCTTCCATCTTCCATTATTTTTTGTTCAGAAATTTGCCTCAGTCTCCTATAAAAAAGCTCAATAATTGTTTTTTCATTTTAATTATTTCAACATGCGAGATTCATCTGTCCCAAATATCCATGGTGTGTACTCATGCATCCATTCAATCTATCGAATGTCTACCACTTGCCAGGAATGATGCTGAGTTCTGAGACACAAATGCAAATAAAACATATTCCCTACAAAAAGATAAATGACTCAAATGAGTGTGTGGGTATAAATTGAGAATTAAAACATAGTGAGGGTTAGAGATACAGCTACAGAGGATTACAATATGACACAGTTGTATTTGCATTAACCAGACTCTTGGTATAACTTCTGATATTGCTCCAAATTTACAGAAAGATATAGGTTATTTTCTAAAAGCTTATTATAAATCAAATCATGATAAAAACCTATCTTATTTTCTCTTAGGAATAATGTTACGATTAGGAGTTTATTCAGAAATAATAAGGCCCTTACAAGAATATAAATATAATCAACAATATGTCATAAAGCTAATTTGAATGCTTAAAACCAGTCAGGATTATGTAAAGATACAGTCACGTAGAACATGAGTTTGTGTGTACTAGTGTATGTGTGTGCACATGCACACTCAGAAACATGTTTTAACATTTCAAAGAAATTTTGAAAAAATCTTAACCTTTTAAAAATTGCATAAAATACTGAATACACATTTCTGTTATTAAATTATCTTTTATGCAGACAAAAACATCAGAGTTAAAAATAAATAAATATTAGAGAAGTTAGGATGCCATATAGCAGGTAAAAAGGCCAAACCTAAAATGAAAATCCTATCTGGAAGAAAAGTAATTTAGCCTCATGAGCACTTACACCTCAGAGGGTCAGGCATATGAGCACTTAAAATTAAACAAGTTGATTTTAATATGCCTTAGTAACTGTGATTGATCTTACAGAGACTGTGTTGACTATTTATCAAGAAACAATTTAGGATCTAGTTTAAAACAAATTTATAATCCTTATTTAATGGATTTTTGTTACCTCATGCAATACAGTGCATAAAAATGATTAAAATGTTCCCTCTCTCTGTGTAATCAATAAAACCATTCTCGAAATTAGGATCCAAAGACTCCTCAGCGGGCTTGGTAGTGCTGCGTCTATAGAATTCCAAATAAGCCATCTATCATTATTCCCATACACAAGTTCATTAGACACCTCATCCCCATCTTATTAGCATTAAGGTCAGCTAAACACTCAAATCAAAAGTTCACTTCTTAAAAATATGTAGTTAGACCAAAACATAAATCAAAACCTCAACAGAAATACGTTGAAATGCAGTATTAATAAAGAGGTTTATTAATATTAATAAAGAAAATATACCTATATGTGTAAGGAGATTCTAGAGTGATAAATTTTAAAGAGGTGTTTGAATCAATTACTAAAAATGGAAATATAAAATAATCTCAATTATCTGTATTACTTAAAGTCATTAATCCCTTTTATTATGAAATAAATAAATATGTATAAAAATAAACTGTAACATCTAGATTTTTAAATAAAAGAATAGGCTAAATTATGACATTGAAATTAAATTTTAATTCCCTTTGGGATTTCAGAAATCAGTCCTATATATATTTACAAATATTATGAAAATTTCTGAATTCATTTAAGCTATAAAAACTTGTAAATCGCTTTTCACAAGTGTAAAAATATATGGTATAGTAAATGTAAATACATAGATTTGTATCTGTTTTTGCACGAAAGCTTTCTCGCTGTGTCTATTTTATGATTTGTACAGCAAAGGTGATACAGAGTTAAATTTTCATATACATTGATTTATCATAAAATTGCTACATTTTGGTGAATTTCTATTTTTAGTGAAGCTGAGGAAAAATGCAAACATAATTTGTAAATATGGTAATTATAACACTCACTGTCTCACATGAAAATAAATATCTAAATTGTTACGTTTGTAGACATTCATGATTTATTCCTTAAATATTTTACTTGACTATGATTACAAGTAATTAAGATTCCCTTAATGTTCATTTTAGTCACCTCAGGCTGCTGCGACAAATTAGCATAAGTGAGTGGCTCAAACAACAGAAATTTACTTCCCACCCTACTGGAGTCTGGAAGTCCAAGAACAGGGCGCTAGCATGACAGAGTTCTTAGTGAGGGCCTTCTTCCTGGTTATGTCTTCACTTGGCCCTTCCTTGGTACCTTCATACAGAAAGAGATCTTATATCGTTTCCTGTATTGATAAATATATTTAATCCCATTGTGGCATCTCCACAGTCAGGTCCTAATTTAACCCTCATTACCTCCCAGAAACCTTATCTCTAAATATCACCAAACTAGAGATTAGATTTTCAACATATGAATTTTGGGGGACGCATAAATATTCAGTCCATGCAGTATTTAACAATTACTCCATTTATTTTATGGTATATATGTGTGTATATATGGGTGTAGGTGTATGCTTATTAGAATCTAATATAATTTATCAAAGGTTTGTAACAGATTTATTTCATAATTCTTAAACAAGAATGAAGTATATATTATTGAATTACTCTAACTCTACTGAATAGTTTATAATTTCTATGTTTATGATAAATATAAATGACTTGTTTAATACTCACTATTCTAATAGCTTTATGTGGATTATATCATTTAACACTCACAACAACCCTGTATTAGCTTCTATTATTTAAAAAAACTGAGGCACAGAGGATCATAAAAATCTTCCCAAGGAAGCACAGCTAGTGAGTAGTAAATCCGAGATGCAAATCTAAGCATTTTGCCCCCAGTGTTTGCCATTTGTTTCATAATATCTTCCATGGTGATATCTTAATCTACCTCACTATATCTTGAAAATTTCAAAAGGCATAAGTGTATAAGATAAAAAGTCTCAGAATTTTTAATTGCTAGTAAGACTAATTCAGCAGAGTAAGGTGAACCAAAATCACATCGGCTAACTGATGTCTGGCCTGTAGCCTGTGTCACTACAGGCTGAAAACCATTTCTGTGACTGTATTCCTTCTTTCTACTTTTTTCTCCTTCATACCTCTATGGTTTTCTACAGTTTTTAAAATTTGATAGGTGCTGGAAGCCTTTCATTTTATGTATGATCATAGTTTGATACAATAATAGCAGAGAGCATGCAGTTCACATTTATTCTTTTTCACTTTTATTCTACCAGCACGCAGTTCACTTTTATTCTACCAGCATAGAATAAAATTCACCATTAAAACTAAGTTGAAGACAACATACAAAAAGTTTTAGTCTCTCTAACAATTGCAAGATGTAGATGTGATTATATATTAAGTGTAACATCAGCAATCATATTTCAAATTAAGCAAATCATGTATCTGATTTCATGCATAAAATGCATAAGAAATATTTTATTATGAATCCAAATATTAGTTGGTCCCTATTCTCAATTTATTTTATTTTTAGAAGAACAAGAAAATCAGTAGTATTTTGAAATATAAAAGTAATGTAAATTATGGCAAATATGTGGGATTAGTGCTTTCATTTTTCACTGTGTCTCCTCGTGTGCCTACTTGTCCTGAAGAAGCTGTAACATTAAAAATTACATTCAGAGCTCTTATTAGCAAATTACTTTCTATTGAAGAGATACACTTGTATAATATTTTGATGGTGGACTGGGCTTCTGTTTAATTATTTTATGCCAGAAAATACAGTTGTGGAGATCTAGGGTTTTACTGAGTAACAACCCAGGATCTAGTTCAGAGCAGGAGGGATAGGAGCCAAGAAGCCATTGCAATGTGAATGTTGGCAGTGCCTTTGGTCCCTTTATCCATGGTGGGGTCAGAAGCAGCAGCTCCTCCAGCAGGATTTTGGAGTCATGGCACATTGGATTCAATCTTGGAGGTCCTGCCTATAGCCAACTCATGTATTAAACAATTAGCTCCTAACATCAAATCGTTTTCTGTTTACAATATCACAAGAAACTCACGAGCAAGTCCTGAAGATACAAAATGATAAACAATGGTCCAAAGTTCATGCTTTCATAGAAAAAAAATAATTTTTCATCAAATAAATGTATAAAATAGATTTTATAGTGTTTATTTTGTTTTCTATGTCATATCTTTAATCCATGAAATAGATAAGTCAAGAAAGAACATATAACTAGATCAAATTTTAAAAATATTTTATATGTAGTATTTTCAAAATAAAACTCATTTGGAATTAATTACTGCAGTGACTTGAACAATCTGAGAATATACCTGTTTAAATGGTTAGCTTTGTTAACCAGCACAGTTTCTTCTAAGAAAATAAATGTGTGTTCTCCAACTTGAATTTATATTCAAGTACCACCTCATCCAAAAGGCGAATACATCATATTGAGATTTGACAAATGACAGATTACTTTAAATCACAATAAAAACATTAATGTCTCTTAACAAGTCCACCAAGAATAAACACAATATGATAGTGTTAGTATTTATATTCCATGGTAAGTTTACATATCTAGATATAATGCCATACATTTAAAATTTATCCCTACTATTTCACAATTTTCTAATTTGACAAATGAGAAAATACCACTAATGCATTCACATCAGTATGGATAGATGTCTTTCCTTCAGGAGCATTCTTAGAAAGTTTATTTAAAAATTTTATGTTGTTTCCCAAAAAAGTGACCAACCATAACTACCTCATGTGTTGGTATTTACCATTTTTGAACACTAAAACACAGGCTTTCATTCGCTGACATTTGTGGGACTTTTTACTATAAACATCCCTTTAAAAAATATGGTAGAATATATGAACGCACAAACACAAAAAAATAGATATGGTCTAATGATGGCCAAGAAAAATTCCTTTTTGTAATGAAGTTGAATCTTACTTTCCTTTCCTTTTTGTTCTTTCACCTTGATGTACTTGTTTTTCAACAGCTTATAATGGTATAAAACAAAGTAAGATATCACGAGCTGCTCCAAAGAGTTTCATTTTTTTACATCCCTGAAGGCATTATAGCCAATGAACATTGATTTGGCTTGCATGAGGAGCAAGTAAGGCACCGTGGTCTCATGTTCATTTATAACACTGTTTACCAGAACATTTCCTCTCCACTTCAAGTTTACTGGTCAAACCAAATTTTAGTAACATGAGTAAATACTGAGTTGCCCTTCTCCACAAGCTTTGAAATTTACTATTTAATTTTCTTTGCTTAAAAGATATGTAGAAAATGATTACAAATGTGTCATTTTCTAGACCTGAATGCCTGACTTCTAAATATTACCAATGACCACATTATTATTGTGATCTATTCTCTACCACCATGCAATTCTACATTCTAAATTGTGGGATAGAGAATTAACATAATGAGTTTATTGTTTTTCAAACAGTAAACCACTTTATATCTTAAAGGTATTCTCACTCCAGGTGGAATTAAATTAAAACACTGGATCCACATACTTGCAAAAGTCCAACTATTACTATTGCCCCCAAATCCCCATTTGAAATCTTAGTCATTTTAACCTTTCTACAGCTAACCTCATTGTCTCCCGATAATTATGTTTAGAAAACCACATTAATTCTTTCTAGAATTTCAGATCAAACTGTCTCATTGCCATGTTTAGGGTTAGTTTCACATGTTCATGGTGTTATAGGCTGAAAGCTTATACAATTTTTAACAATGTAGATTTGATGTAAGAAACAACTTTATAAATTTGAATGTAACTAGATAATATTAGACAGTTGCCATTTTCAGGAAATTTCTCAGAAGACTATAGATAGTTTTAGAATTTGGGACAAAAACTGATAGATTTTTTTATCCTAATGCTTTACAAAAAATTAATCATCATCTTCATTGTAATCATCATCAAGTTCTTAATAATGGGAATTTGAAAATAATAGGAGAAGATAGATAATCACAACAAAATGTCAATACCACATTAAAAGGATAGTCATATAAAGTACCGTTAAAGGGGAATTGCTTGAAAAGGAATGGCAATTTACAGGAAAAAGGAAACAAGCCATTTATTTAATTATAAATGTTTCTTTTAAGAAAACCATAGTAGATTAATTGGAGGAACAGCTTTTCAATGGTTTATCTGTTACTGACCTATCAAGGTTTCCTCTATGTTTATGCTTACCACAGGTTGTTGCTCTGCAATCTCCTTCATAGCAGAGCTCACAAAGGGATCAAGCTTCTCACAATCAAACTCCTATGATCAATATAGTTTCTCATTTGCTTCCTGATTCTCCTAATACTAGTATGGTTCCTAATACAATGTCAAGATAATAGGCTACTGGCCCGATTTTCCATAAATATAGGTTCTAAAAATGTAAATTACATTTATGGCTGTGAAAAACATGCTAACTTGCATTGCGTCTGATTCCAAATATTTTCCTTGTTTGAGTAATCGAAGAATAATTGGGGTGTCTAAAAAAGAGCAAAGACATTGGTAAAAATGGCAGAGTAGATAACTCCAAGAGCTTGTCTCTCCAGAGCATCATCAAAAAGCAAGCAAAACCTGGGAGCATCAACTTATTTTACAGTAAGATTTAATTTATATTGATTTAAATGTCAAATAAAATGCATTCATATATAAGGTATTAGACATACAAATTTTCTTTTGACACCATAGTATTTGAAAATAATCATGGTTTAAAATTAAGGAATAGAATACAGTTGATACAATACAGGTGTATTAGTCAGGCTAACAAAAATTCACGTGACAAAATACCGTAAGATACGTGGCTTAAACAGAAATTTATTTTCTAACAGTTCTGGAGGCTGGAAATCAAAGATCAGCCTTCCAGCATGGTGAAATTCCAATGAAGACTTTCTTTCTGGCTTGCAGACAGTGGCCTTCTTGCTGAGAAGCATGACATGACAGAGAAAGAGAGAACTCTCTGATGTCCCTTCTTGTAAGTATAATTCTATCTTATCAGGACTCCATCTTATTATTTCATGTAGCCTTAATTGCCTCCTTTTTAAAGACCCTATCTCCAAATCTATTCACATCGTTATCAGAACTTCAACATATGGATTTGTGGGGGAGGACATATTGAATCTATGGCAATAAGATTGCTCCTTATTCCAATAATAATTTTGCAATGGAAAGCCAAAAATCTACACATTGGTCACACACAAAATTTTGAAGAAGCCTAATATGATCTTTAATAACTTAACAGTATTGTCCTCCAAACCACCACCCCACGCTTGCTCCTTTTGTTGCACCTTTCTTTTTTTTATGTATTTGTAGCCCTGGCCACCTATATTAGGTCCCAAAGCATCTTCTTTGTCTACTTTCCTTATCTCAGGACTAAGAATCAACCTAGTTAATGATCCAGTGAATGAGAATTTTAAATGTATTCACTCAATCCAGCACACTTAACCTGGTTACAAAATCACTGCCTCCTTTGTTTTCTCATTGAGTCTTCCCATAGTCTGAAACCAACATGAAGCCAGAGGAAACATGGGTTTGTTGATTTATTTCAATAGGTTGGTTTTTAAAAGAGGGAACTAGGTAAAGCAGAATATAGAGTGACTCTGGAAAACTCAGAATGTAACTGGCACTACTGGCACCACTATGTACTTGTAACATGAAATAATTTAGGGATTGGAAGTAAGTTATGACAGAATTTATGAAAGATTAATCAGTTGAATAATGATAGTATTAGTAAAGTTTAATTTAACCTTCCTTCTACCACTTCTATTATTACACAAAGCCAGTAAATATATCTTGACATGAAATCTATTAATCAATTGAAGATTCTCCTTATGCTGTACAAGATTAGTGTTAAACTTTTACATAGATCATTTTAATTCAATTTATCCTGATTAGCCATGAAATAAAAAGTGAAGGGAAATCCTTCTGACCAAAAAAAAAAAAAAAAATGCCATTTAAAATTCAGGAACATTAATTTCCTTACACTTCAGAATAATTAAACCAATGTTAAATACATATATATGTTTATATAAATGTACCTCTAAATATATAGTGTATATGTGTGTGTATGTATATATATATTTCAAAACACCAAATTGAAATGCATTGTAAGTGCTCGCTTCCAATGAATAAATGTATTTCATTCACCCAGTCTAATTATTTTCTTGTATTTTTGAGAGAAATACATTAGTAGCTTAGAGGAAGCCAAGATACATTATAGCGTATTCAATTCAAAGGAGTAAATACACAGAAGATAATAATACAGGAGTAATATATGCATAGTGTATCCACATTTTTTTAAGTTATGACATCTTAACGGATGAACGTTTTAGAAACAAATTTGAAATTTATATTTGACTCTAATCCAATTATATCCTTTTATAGCACCTGACAGGAGAAATGAATTCACTTTAGCCTGATTGAGAGTATGAGTCAAAAATTTTAATTGGTTATATTGCTGGGACTGTAGTACCTCTGAAAAAGACAAATATGGGGAATTGATATTCACGAAATTACCATTATTCCCCCTGAAAACAATACTTAGCAAAATGGAACATTTTGGTTAAATTCTTTCTTTATTCTGGCACTATTCAGACAACTATCAATTAAGATTTTGAAAGATATTTTTATTCATTTGCTATATATAAACCTGTTATGAGAAGGCACACAAAATCCAAAATTATAACCAATATTTCTCCTTCTTTGACATATGCTAGCCTTAAGATGTCTATTAACATTAAAATGAAAAGGTTTTGATTTAAGACCTAATTTTGATGAACCTGGAATTCAGCACAATATAAAAAGTTAAGAAAATATCTGATTTGGAAAACTACTTTATATTTAGCTCTGTCTTGAAAAATGAATAGGCAAATTCCACAATATAAAAAAGACCCAAGATGATATCTTATTCAAATGTATTTATTCTACTCCCTGGACTTCTAGAAATCCTGTTGTAATGTTAGAATATATGTTAATTTATTTCCATAGTAACATTTCCATGTTGGAAATAGAAACTAAAATTACCTACTCTTGTGCCAGAGAATAATTTTCTTTATTGCATTAATTAATACTCCAAGAGTTCTTACCCACTGTAAAATATTTTAAATATATACACTTTTTTATTTTTCCTGTGAATTAGGCAAAATTAGCAGCATTTTACCTTTTTTCATAGATGCCCTGCCCCGCATGGAGTAGTCTAGTCACGGTCTGCCAGCAGAGGCGTTGCTGAGCTGCTGCAGGCTCTGCCCAGTTGCTGTGTAAACTGCCTTGATAGCCGCTGACTGCCTCGGTAGCGGCGGTTGCCCTTACCCGCACTGAGCTGGACTGTCCTGGGTCCAGCTGTGCTTGCTGCGAAACTCTCAATCTAGAGCGTCTCAGATTGCTTGTTTTGTGGGGGATGGTACCCACTGAGCCAGATCGCCTGGCTCCCTGTCTCTGGCCCCTCCCTTTCAGTTGAATGGGCTGCTCTGTCTCCCAGGCCTTCCAGGCGCCAGTTGAAATGGCCGCCCTGATTTGTGTGAGTTTCTGTGCACCAACCCAGCACCGGCTGAAACTGCCCTGCTGAAAACTGACGGCGCTTTTCTGCCCAGGAATCTCCTGGTCTGTGGGCAGTGAAAATATATTTGGAAATGTGGTGGGCACTCACCCTATGCATTGTTCTTGCTGTTACTGTCAAAAGTGTCTGAAACTGTCAAGATCAACTCTAAGAGCTTGACTTACAATAAGTATGTTCTTTAAAATATCCTTAGTATATATTTATCTTTAAAACACACTATGAGATTACTGTATTGTTCTCCTTTCAGATAGCCTGTGCATAGTATTGTGTCTGCATTTCATTATTTATTATTTGGGTGAATTTCAACAGATTACATAACTGTTGGAGTTTCAGTTTCATTATCTGTAGATTGGGTGTAACAGAATTGGCTTCAAAACTGAATGAGTTAATCCATGCAAAGGATTTTAAAAATGCCTATCATAAAAGTACTCAATAAGTTAGAGTTATTTTAATTACAAAGAAAAATGCTATTTATAATAACCGTAGATGATAGCTAATAGAAATTAACTTTTCTCAAATTGGTAACTAGTGAAAGCTCGTAAGATATCACTCTTAGATTTTATTTTAAGTAGTTATTGTCCCGTCACATTTTAGGTCAAAGGTTTCATATTACACAACATTGTATATTTATATGATGAACAACTATTTATGTCAAGTAAACTGTATGAATTTTATTTGTTTGTTTATTCCCCAGTAATGTGTGTGTGTGTGTGTGTGTGTGTGTGTGTGTGTGTGTGTCTGTGTCTGTGTCTGTGTATCCCGACCGTATTTCTTGTGTTTAGAACACACTATGGGCTTAATGTATTGTCCTCCATTGTAGGGGCTCTTCAATTAACTAAAAGACTCAATTTTCATACAGCCTGTGCATAGTATTGTGTCTGTGTTTCATTATCTATTATTATTTGGGTGAATTTGAACTGAAGCTCTAACTTCTAGAGCTTCAGTTTTATTACATGTAGATTGGGTATAAAGATACAGCCTCAAAATTGAATTGATACATACAAGGAATTTGGAAAATGTCTATTACATAAGAGTATTAGATAAGTAATAAGCATTACTTTCATATAAGAAATAGTCACTACTTCTGTGTAAGTAATAGACATTACTTATATAATAAATATTATATGTAGCTATTGTATTATTAATATCTCTATGAATCTATCTATCTATCATCTATCTATCTGTCGATCTCCCAAGGTTTTAGAAGAAGGAAACAATTTAAAAAAACCAAACTAAACAAGACTCAAGCATCTCATTCTTTCAGTTATTTATGTTTTCCCTATTATGGTTAATGCAAAGAAATCATGTTAGGTTCTAACAGGGAAATGGAGGGTAAAATTTGGCAGATTAAAAGGTGAAGTTAAAAGTTAAAATACCAAATACATGCACCTACTATATATGCACAAAAATTGAAAACTAAAATAATGTAAGAGTTAAAATACCATGATTAGTGTATACTTAAAAATGAAAAGAGAAAAGAAAGTCATTACATACTAATAGATATCAAGCTGATTAAAATTGTTCCTCAAGCACATGTATAGCAGTTGAGTTTGCAGAAGATTCATTGGATGTTCTGCTAAAGAGCAACTGGACTATATTCTGATCTCTCTCTGAAGTTTTGCTTCCAGAAACATGCCATATGGACTGCATATTAGATAAGGTTTTGTCTGGAACATTTCCAGATGTCATTGCCCAAAGAATTTATGAGTCTTTACTTTAGCGCTAGGTAGAATTTTTTGTGGACCTAGAGAATAATTCTTTTTGGTACTTCCCAGTGAACAAAAAAGTAGAATATACTGGTACTGGCAGACTAGTTTTTGTTGTTTATTTTTGTTTGTTTTAGCGTATTCAATCGCTCAGTATTTAGAGTTGTATAATTATTATATTAGAATAAAAATAAGTATTTATAGAATGTTGTTTCATACGTGATTGAGAGTATCTATGATTGAGTACTCCCTATTAGCAATTAAGTTGAAATAAGAAATATAATATATTTTCTGAAACTGAAAGGACCAAATGGCATTGATTCTGGTATAATGTACTATAGCCCTCATCCATTTCTTCATGTCCTGATGCAGAGATCAATATATTAGTTGCCTGGGGAAGCCCCAGGCTTTACTTCCATTTAGACACAGGTCTCCTACACTGCTGATGTAATTAAAGAATAATCAAAGTTTTTAGAAGCTTTATTTTATAAAATCAAGTGGAAAGAAATTTTTTCATGAAAGAGTTATTGTTGAATACATTTCATTTTTTGTCTCAGTTCTTCCAGTTCTATCATGAACAGTTTTAGGGTGTATTCTTTGTGACTTCCAGCTGAGTTCTATAATGGGCATGTGCTGATTTGAAAATTAGCACTGGTATAATACAATGCTGCTTAAAATATTGATAAATATTTATGACAGATTATTTCAACACTGTTAGAAATTATGACTTCTGCTTTGGCAAGTAATTCATTGCATGTTTTAAACAACTTTTATACATTTTAATATTGCTTCAGATATATCTATATTTGTTGATAGCAAATTGTCTTTCGGCAGGGCATGGTGGCTCATGCCTGTAATCCCAGCACTTTGAGAGACCAAGGCAGGCAGATCAGAAAGTCAGGAGTTCGAGACCAGCCTGGCCAACATGATAAAACCCCATCTCTATTGAAAATGCAAAAATTCACCAGGCTTGGTGGTGGCCGCCTGTAGTCATAGCTTCTCGGGAGGCTGAGGCAGGAGAATGCCTTGAACCTGGGAAGCAGAGTTTGCAGCAAGCCGAGATTGTGCTACTGTACTCCAGCCTGGGCGAAAGAGTGTGACTCCATCTCAAAAATAAATAAATAAATAAGTAAATAAAATTAAGTTAAAAAAGAATATTGTCTTTCATGACTGAAAACTAAACTACTAATTCTCTAGTTTGAAAATAATTTTAGCTATTAAAATTTATCAGCTAAAATAATTTTTTATTTACCATAGTGATAACCTGAAAAATAAGTGGCTCTTCATCACTTAAAAATTTCATATAAAACAGAAATCTTTTTATTTTTCTGGGTAAAAGAAAAATTGAAAGTTCAATGTAAGTGGAAACAAACAGCACTCACTTCATGATGTGATATGAAAGCTTAATGAGCTTTATTTTCACTTCCGATCTAAGCGGATATTAGTAATTTCTCTCTTGAAAACAGCAGAAATAATAACCTTCCAAACCCTCTCCCTATTTTTTTCTGTTTTTAAAGACATTTAATTTATTATTATAATTTTAGCTTTTAATTCATAAAATCTAGGTTAGATCATCATGTAAAAATGAATGCTAGTAAGAAAAGATAGTTTGGTGTAAATAGACAAAAGAAAATACTAGAAGACACATTAATTTACTTAATAGGTTATGTGGAAAAGTGAATTGGAGGTTTGTGTGATAGTAAATGATGTCTATAAAAAAATGCAGAAACCCCTCACTATGTAGAGACTTTTGTCAAAAGGAAATCTCCTGTTTAATGTTTATTACACCTTCAGTGTACCTTAACAGTGCTATAATCCCTGCTATGGAAACACTGGTGGCTGCAGTAAAGGCACAGAATCCTGCCTAAATCAATTTCCTCAATCTCTCTTACTGAGCAAAAACCTTAAACTTCTGTTGGTACAGCAGAAAACATTGCCTACCTTGGTACCAGTGAAAACCCACTGCAATTCAGGAAGGGAAAAAGGAAAAAATTTCTACCACTAGGACAGGGCAGGAATGTGTGCTTGATCCAGAACTAGAGCTGGAAAATGAGAACTCTGACAATGCTCTGCAAGAACATTGTCCCTGTTGGACCTTGTCATTGTCCAACAGAGAAGCTGGATCAGAATACTAGAGCAGGACCCATAGTCCCGGAGACGCTAGCAAACGTGGAGGCAAAACACAAAGGAATATCCTAAAATTGCAGGTAGAACAAAGAGTGAAAATTGCTCTCTGCTAACTCAGGTTCCATCTTTTCTTTTTCTTTTTTTTTTTAATTGCATTTTAGGTTTGGGGGTACATGTGAAGAACATGGAAGATTGTTGCATAGGTACACACATGGCAGTGTGATTTGCTGCCTTCCTCCCCATCACCTATATCTGGCATTTCTCCCCATGCTATCCCTCCCCCAACTCCCCACCCCCTACTGTCCCTCCCCTTTTCCCCCCCGACAGACCCCAGTGTGTGATACTCCCCTCCCTGTGTCCATGTGTTCGCATTGTTCAACACTCGCCTATGAGTGAGAACATGCGGTGTTTGATTTTCTGTTCTTGTGTCAGTTTGCTGAGAATGATGGTTTCCAGGTTCAGCCATGTCCCTACAAAGGACACGAACTCATCGTTTTTGATGACTGCATAATATTCCATGGTGTATATGTGCCACATTTTCCCAGTCCAGACCTGGAACCAACCCAAATGCCCATCGATGATAGACTGGACAGGGATAATCAACATTATTTACTTTACTCCTGACATAAGTTCGATATCCTAAAGTAGTGACTGTGCATTATTTTTAACCCTGTTGAAATTCATGGAGTTAGAGCCATAACCTACATCTTACAAAAATGTTGCCTTCAGGACGTTAGGGGTGTTTTTGCTTCAAGAAAGATAACATTGATTTTGTAACGGCCTCTGTGTGTGTGTGAAAGTGTGTGTATGTGTGTCTGTGTATGTCCATGCATGTGTGTGTGTGTGATAAAATTCTTGTAAAATTAAATGTCAAATTCAGCTTAGCACTAGAAACATAGTCTATGTTTGTTTGAAGAGTGGCTGTCAACTTGTCTCTTGTCTTGTCAAATGCCAGCTGATGGGTTGTGATTACTTTAGGCCAAAAAATCAGAGTTCCATATCAAACATGGCTCAATAAAAGTGGAAGAAAATGCAAAAAAAAAAAATCTATTAATTGTGTGGAGATCAAATTCCATACTTTTAATTATTTAAGAATATTTTAGCCAGTTTCCCTGCAGATGAATCAATAAGTCAGAAATTCCATTTGGAGTTAGGCAGGAAAAGAAATCCATCTAGTAGCAATTTCCATGAAATATTGTATATTTTAGTTTTGTACTCTAAGTTTACAGAAAGTTTTTGTTCTGGTATTCACAAAAAAACAAATTTTATTTTGTGTGTGTGTGTGTCTGTGTTTTGAGATTTTCTTGAGTATCCATTAAGATAAAATTGTGTCTATGCATCTATCTGTGAATCTATTTATGTTATATATATAGCCCAAAATGAAACTGGTAATTACAATTCTTAGGCTCCATTTCTGGGTGCTATTGACAGGATACAATCCATTCCTAAAGGCAAATCTTACAGCAGTCTTGAGAGCATTCAGGTGTCAGCAGCTGTGCCTATGAGCAGTGTTGGTGGCCAACTGTTCCTGCACTATACACTGTGGCATGTTAATCTGACCGTTTCTTGTGTTATAACTTTGGTTTCAATGTTTATTTCAGAGGAGATTTTGAATAGAAAGCCTTTTTTAGAAAATATTATTTATCTCAGAAAATTTACTAACTTCAGGGAGTATTGCTAGTTTCCAAAGAATCCCTGAAGAAACAAATATTCATTTAATGGGTTATAAGCTGCTTAAGTCTTGTTTTTTCTTCTGCATATGTTCTAATAACATATTTCATATACTAAAGATTAACACAGTATTTGTGAAGTATAAGTATGCTAATTGATGTTTCTATCTAACAATCATCTTTTAGCTCTCCTTTATAACATATTTTAATCACAGAAATAAAAACTTATTTTTAACAAATATAAATATATAGGGCATTTGTCATTTAATAAAATATTTTCCTGAACTCTGAGCATATAACAGTGAGCGAAAGAGTCAATAAAATGCATAATTTAAAGAGGATCACATACTAACATGGGTCAATGAACAAATATGAAATAAATACATATCATATACAGAATGATTACTGCTAAGAAGAAAAATAAGAAAAGTAAGCAAGGCAGAGAGTGCTAAAGACTGGTAGTGGAGTTGTAGTTTATGTGTTGAGATGATCAGAGAAAAACTCATAGAGAAGGTGATATTTGAAAATCAACCTGAAGAAGTAAGAAAATAGAATATGCATGCATTTAGGGTGAAATCCCAGGCAGAAGGAATCACAAGGCCAACAGTCCTGGTGCAGACAGGTCTTCATGTATGTTCAGTTTCCCTCATATGCTCTATTCTTTGCCAAATATTGAAGACAGCCACTAACCTTGCACAGTCTGCAATGTGGTTGGGAAAAAGAGAGGCAAATTCATAATTTGAAACAAAATGTCACCATTTTGTTTGTAATGATAACTCTAAGCAGAGGGTAAGAGCAGGTTCGATATCAATTTATCTCTGATATTTTGGGAAAATGGGTGGAATTAAAATTATTTATGGCAACAGAATGAAAAGGGTAGACATTATCATTATCATTATAATAGTGCCAATTAAATTTAATGAATAGGTTTTGATATCCTTAAGCATAAAAGTCTTTTCATCACTGCAATGTATCTCCATTGGTTGATAACAACATACACACATCAAAGTACCAGTAACAATGGATAAGTTATTGTTTTAAAATTATTTGTGAGTAACTTTATTTCACAAATTTTTTTATTATAATTCAAGTTCTGGGATACATGTGAAGAACATGCAGGTTTGCTACATAGGTATACATGTGCAATGGTGATTTGCCGCACCCATCACTCCCATCAACCCATCATCTACATTAAGTATTTATCATAATGCTAACCCTCCCCCTAGGCCCTCACCACCTGACAGGCCCTGGTGTGTGATGTTTCCCTCCCTGTGTCCATGTGTTCTCATTGTTCTACTCCCACTTATGAATAAGAACATTCAGTATTTTGTTTTCTATTCCTGTGTTAGTTTGCTGAGAAAGATGGCTTCTAGCTTCATCCATGTCCCTGCAAAGAACATGAACTCATCCTTTTCTATGGCTGCATAGTATTCCATGGTATATATGTGCCACATTTTCATTATCCAGTCTGTCACTGATGGACATTTCGGTTGGTTCCAAGTCTGTGCTATTGTGAACAGTCCTGCAATAAACATACATGTGCATATGTCTTTATAGTAGAATGACTTAAAATCCTTTGGGTATATATATGCCAAGTAACGGAATTGCTGGATCAAATGATATTTCTAGTTCTAGATCCTTGAGGAATCACCACACTGTCTTCCATGATGGTTGAACTAATTTACACTCCCACCAACAGTACAAAAGCATTCCTATTTCTCCACATCCTCTCCAGCATCTGTCGTATCCTGATTTTTAAATGATCACCATTCTAACTGGTGTGAGATGATATCTTATTATGGTTTTGATATGCATTTCTCTAATGATCAGTGATGATGAGCTTTTTAAAATATTTTGTTAGCTACATAAATGTCTTTGTGTGTTCATATCCTTCACCCATTTTTTTGATCGTGTTGTTTTTATCTTGTAAATTTATTTGAACTCTTTGGAGATTCTGGATATTAGCCTTTTGTCAGAGGGATAGATTGGAAAAATTTTTTCTCATTCTGTAGGTTGTCTGTTCACTCTGATGATAGTTTATTTTAATGTGCAGAATCTCTTTAGTTTAATTAGATCCCATTTGTCAATTTTGGCTTTTGTTGCCATTGCTTTTGGTGTTTTAGTCTTGAAGTCTTTGCACATGCCTATGTCCTGAATGGTATTGCCTAGGTTTTCTTCTAGGGTTTTTATGGTTTTAGGTCTTACATTTAAGTCTTTAATCCATCTTGAGTTAATTTCTGTGTAAGGTGTAAGGAAGGGGTCCAGTTTCAGTTCTCTGCATATGGCTAGCCAGTTTTCCCAACATCATTTATTAAATAGGGAATCTTTTCCCCATTGCTTGCTTTTGTCAGGTTTTTCAAAAATCAGATGATTGTAGATATGTGGCATCATTTTTGAGGCCTTTGTTCTGTTCCATTGGTCTATGTATCTGTTTTTTGTACCAGTATCATGCTGTTTTGGTTACTGTAGACTTGTGGTATAGTTTTAAGTCAGGTATCATGATGCCGCCAGCTTTGTTCTTTTTGCTTAGGATTGTTAAGCTGATAAGCAACTTCAGCAAAGTCTCAGGATACAAAATCTGTGTGCAAAATCACAGGCATTCCTATACACCAATAATACACAAACAGAGAGCCAAATAATAAGGGAACTCCCATTCACAATTGCTACAAACAGAATGAAATACCTAGGACTATGACTTACAAGATATGTGAAGGAGCTCTTTAAGGAGAACTACAAACCACTTCTCAGGGAAATAAGAGAGGACACAAACAAATAGAAAAACATTCCATGCTTATGGATAGGAAGAATCAATATCGTGAAAATAACCATGCTGCCCAAATTAATTTATAGGTTCAATGCTGTCCCCATCAAACTACCATAGACTTTCTTCACATAATTATTTCATAAATATTTATGGTATTAATCCTTCACCAAAGGCTTATAATATATCTAGATTGTATGTATTTTTTCTTTTTCAAATCTTTTAGAATATTAGTTAAAATTTACCAGAAGTTAAATATCAAATGAAGGAACCATCATAATTTTTGATGATTTAAAGCTCTTCTTAAAATTATGGAGAGATGGTTAAGCCTTTAGTTTATAAACAAAATTATTAGAAAAGGAAAATTTTGTGTTATGAAATTGATGTGATTATAGCAAGAAAGATCTTATAAATTTTCCAATATTGTAAAATAATTTTTATGAGCACAAACACATGCAGTCAACACAAGGGACACATTTCCTTCCCTGCTGTTTCAGTGCTTTGAACTTATAGCAATTAGCTTAAGTTAGTCTTCAGTCAAAACTGAAGTTACTATTTTACGTAAAACAATTTGGTATGTATGACAATATCTTCCTTTCCTCCTTTTAGCAATATTGAAGATCAAAACCTTATTATACAGCTAATATCAATATTTAAAGCAATAATGAGTAATGTCCTTCTGCCAAAGAAAAACATAGTTTACAGTGCTTCACATAGGCACTGGTTAAGAAAGTGTTTTGCTTCTTAACAACCTTGAAAACAGATGTGAATAAGTAAAATTTCCCCAGAAAGCAAAACCACTCTTTGGGAACCTCACACGTTACCAGGCAGCAGTGCTGCACATCTGAAATGTTTGTGAATGAGCTGGAGGTCATCCTGATATCAGTACCCAGTAGAAAGATGATGGCACACTGATATAGATTTCCCTGCCAAAACTAATTACTGCACAACACCTTTCTTTGACCCAGAGACCATTTTTTTCTTACAAAGACTAAAAACTGAGATCAAGTGCATTGCTTTAATAAGGTTAAATTCCAAAGAGTGACTCAGAAGAGACTACTGAAAGGTTTAGTTACTCACATAAGAATTATTCAGCAGCAAGTTAATAAAATAATATAATAAAAGGATGTTTCCATTAAGGAACCCCTGGACTAATTAAGTTAGCTTTTGATTTGTCGTATAAAATATATATGAATATCTGTTATTCTATCTCCACAATATTTTTATGTTGACAATTTTTGAAAGTAATTATACATTAAATCATAAGTCTACTTACATTTTGGCTAATTATACAACTTTCTGTATTTTATAAAATGGTTTCCATGTATAAATGGATGTAATTTAGTATGTTAATTGTACTTACTGTCTTCCCCAGGCCTCATCATTTTAAGGATTTATAATTCCAACAGAAATTCCATTAATGACTTATCTCCCCACCAGCATAAGGAGAAGTTATCAAAGATTTTTAGTTTTTTTCCTGTCTCTAGTATTTAATAATCATTCATACTCACAAAGAGATCTGAGGAGTTCTTTTCATTGCTATTCTCATTTTGCATCAATTAATCACTTGATAATTTCCTTGAGTGAGGGCTGTACCATCTCCATCACTACCTAAACCCAGACTGTGAGCCTCTCTGGATGGCTGGTGAACTCTGGCTATTCCACCGCCCTCAGCACTGCCACTCCTGTGCTGATGGCTGCTGGAGACTCACACTGTGGCAAAGATGAGCACATCCACTGCTTTCTTCTGAACAGCTGGTCCAGGCTCTGATGAAGTCATGATGTGTATTACTTGCACTAGAGCCGCTCACCTCCACGTTGCTGTTGGATCCCTTATGGAGTCCAATGTATACTATACCAACTTATTTTTGTCTAGTCAAGCTCACTTAACTTTCTGCTCTCCTAGGTAACTTTAACATACTGCTCTAAAGCTATTTCTCAAGTTGTAGATGTTATTAGACTACAGATTATCACTGGGCATATTATTTATCACTTCATCCCCACTGCTAACCACCAGGTCTGGAATGTACTAAACAGTCAATAAATATTTGAGGAATTAAACTTAATTTATTTTGTCTGCTGAAACTCTTCTTCTGAAGATGGACAGTGATTTCCCAGCCTTTACTGGACGCTCTTTATAGAGATGTATTTTTGGTGTCTAATTTCATTCACTCCCTCTCTCTCTTTCTATTTCTCTGTCTCTATCTACACATACTTTTGTGCGTATGTATACTCAGGTAAATATATTATTATATATGTGTGTACACGGATTTTGATATAGATGCATATAAACATGTGTATGCATGCCATTAGGTTTACTTTGTATTCTCAGTAGTGATAACTACATGGAACAGTAAAACTTGTTTGCTTTTTAAATGAGAGCTAAACATTTCTGAGTATGTAATAAACCTTTGGTGCCCTTGAAATTCATATCATATGACTTCATTGTTAAGGCACAAAGGGAAGAAATATAGAAGGGAAAAATGCACAATGCAGCAATAAAAATTAAGTGTATATTATTTTATAATTACTTTCAAATATTCAATATTTAGGGGACAATATGACTATATTAACCCCTAAAATAAACATATATTTTCATAAACATATGTTTGTGATTTTTCTCTAAAACATATTATAGATTTGGCAACACTTGGCACATCGACTTAAACACAAATTGACTATTACAAATAGTAACCTCTGCTATAGGTGTTTTAACACCACATGGAGTCAAACAGCAACTACCCAGTCCTGTACATAGTTTTTGTATTGCAATAAAGGGTTTAAGTTAGTTTTATGGGAAGGCATAAATATTGCATGCATAAATATTGTAGTCCCTTTTGAAGGGGAGATATATATATGTGTGTGTATGATATATATATATATGTGTGTGTGTGTGTGTGTATATATATATATGTGTGTGTGTGTGTGTGTGTGTGTATATATATATATAATACTGAGGCAAAAATACTTAAGTTGAACCCGAAGCATATTGATGAAACTTTGTTTTCCAGTGATACCAGAAAGCAAGGAAGCACTTAAGATATTTTAAAAATGTAATGAAACACATACACACATAGTGTATGTCAAAGGGACATAGACATCAACTGAAAAAGCTTCTTAGAGTCAATCAGAACAATTTGAGCAAAAATAGTAAAATAAAATACTACAAGAATACAACACATGATATAAATAACCATGAATTCATACCAATATGAATACATGCTTGGATATATAAAGAAAAAAGGAAAAAAGAGACAATTATCTCTTTTAGAAGATTTCCAAATAATTTAAGCAGATACTCCACTCTCAAATGGAGTATAACTCACTCTGTAAGTATGGGCTATGCATAGATACAGTACTTCCCTCCTAAGAATACAGCTCGGAAATGGAGTTAAAAAAGGAAATTTTGTAATGGAGAAAACTGTAAACAGGATTTCAGCCAGATGACCAAGGTCAACACTAACTGTAAGTAGTGTTCGTAGCATAATACCATGTAATGAAAACAGCAATTTAATGCTGCAATTTCCCCTACCTCTAAGCTCTTGCCTGTAGATTTGGAAGAACTTTGGCTCATTCTTTGACTCACAAACAGCTCATCTTTTATGATTCTATTTATTTTCTATCCCTTCAGTTTTTGCAAATGTTTCCAAATACGGTCTAATTGAAGACAGATATTCAGATAATATTTTCTTAAATTCTGTTGAAATTGTATTGGATATTACTAAAGTTTATTATTGCCATATATTTCAAATCTAAACCGAATGACCATGCATATTCAAATAATAGTTTTAAGTGACTCTTAGTTTTTCTATTTGAGCTTACCAATTTCCATGCATCTGTCCTTCATGGGCATCCAGTTTAGGTATAAAAAAGTAGGAAATATTTAGACAATATGGAATATGGGTTCCTCTTGAAAAACAACTCAAGAGTATTTTGTGTGAACTTTTTATCACAGTGTTTCCCATAATAGCCTTTAGATTCTTGAAAATTATATCTTACAGCAGAATTTATAGGCATAAACATAAGAGAAAATAATTTACTTTCAATATTCTCCCAAGGGTGAAATTTTCATCATTATTTATTTAGCTAACAGAAATGAATTTAGCTTTTCATAAGCATGGTCCCTGAACATTTAAGCTTTGTGAATGGAAGAGGAATCTGCAATTTATATTTAATAATATAAAATGTTTCTATTACATAACTTCTGTGTATCATATAAGTCCAATGTTTATTGAACATTTTCTAGGTAGCATTTTACTTGTTTTGTTTTACTCTATTTATGTGATTTAACGTTTTCTTTTGTGGAAGAAAATTATTTCTATACATACCAGCCTTAGAGATCCATTTTCATTTTATATTGCATCTTGTATGGGTCTGACCAGGGCCCAAAGCTCCTTTCACTGTCAGAAGTTCCTCTGTGTCTGGCTGCTCTAATTATTAGAATGTTGAACACAGTTGACAAAGGTTGAAACATGGACATTTTCTTTCGTTGTATTTAAATGAAAACGCTGTGTACTACAGTCATGCATCACTTAACAAGGTGGATATGTTCTTAGAAATACGTCATTAGGCAATTGTGTTGCTATGCAAACAGCATAGAGTGTACTTAGACAAACCTAGATGGTCTAGTCTACTATATACCTAGGCTATGTGGTATAGCCTATTGCTCCTAGGCTACAGACCTGAACAACAGATTACTGTGTTGAATACTGCAGGAAATTTTAAGCCAGTAGTATTTGTGACCCTAAATATATCCAAGAATAGAAAAGGTAATTTAAAAATACGGTGCTACAACTGTATGGGACTTTCTTCATATATGTGGTCCATTATTAACTGAAATGTTATGTGACACATGACTGTACTTGGAAGTTGCCAAAGTAAAACCCTCAGAGGAATGATTTTCTATTCCAATTTCATATATATGAGATCTGGAACAATATCTTTGAGAATATTAATGTAAGGAAGTTCTATTGATCTTCTCCACTATAATCAAAAAGCAAATTGTCCTAAATATACATCTTTAGTTCTAATGTCACTTTTGTAAAATATGGGACCAAATAATTTATACTAAATGAACAATGACCACATTGGATACAGCTTCAAATTCAGGCACAGTGGACAAGAAATGATTATGCTGTAAACATGGCTCGTACTTTGCTAACCATTCCTCTCCTGTTCGTTATTCCTCTTCAGGTGCCTTGATATAGATTGTGTCAGGATCAAGGATGAAACACCTGAAGGGACCGAGGAATGGATGTATGCAGCATACTCCATTTTCTGTAATTTCAACCTTGCAAATCCTCTGGGAGGGTATATCAATAATGTACTTCTGGAATTTATTCTTACTTATGGGAAAATTTAATTGTAAAATTTATAATTTGTTTTTTTTATAATTTGTGATTTTGGTTCATGGGTTATTTTGAGGATCTCATTTGGACTAAGAAAGCTCCACACATCTTTTCACATATAGGTTTGTCATGCTCTTTTAGGATGTTTGCAAATTCCCCAGAGTGCAAACCCACAGATGCAGAATTACTGAAACTTAAGTTTTAAACTTTCTACATGAAATTTTATCATTCAAATAAAAAAGATAAATAGGTCAATAGAAAAATAGATACTTAATTTTTTTTCTTTTTCTTTTCTTTTTTTTTTTTTAGTTTTTATGTTTGTTTCTCTTTGAGACAGAGTTTCGCTCTTGTCTGCCAGGCTGGAATGCAATGACAAGATCTCGGCTCACTGCAATGTTGGGTCACTGCAACCTCAGCCTCCCAGGTTCAAGCAATTATCCTGCCTCAATCTCCTGAGTAGCTGGGATTACATGCACCTATCACCATGCCTGCCTAATTTTTGTATTTTTAGTAGAGACAGGGTTTCACTATGTCAGCTAAGCTGGTCGGCCTCCCAAAGTGCTGGGATAATAGGCATGAGCCACCATACCTGCCAGATATATAATTGTTAAATAGATAGGTGTCTGAACTTGACATTTTTATTCTTAATGATATTTTATGCCATCTCAAATTGACCTCATTAGTCAGTTACTGAAAACTAAGATTTAAGATGTAAATGCCAAGAAATTTATTCTATATTATAGGCAATATATGTGGCTATAAAAACTTTTTTTAGTGAATTACTAAGACAAAGAATAAACACTCTTAATTAGAAAATCAACCAATTATATGGTAAGTAAAATAAAGTAAACTATTTCTTGTTCATTGTATTAGTTTGTTCTCACACTGCTATAAAGAACGACTTGAGACTGGGTAATTTGCAAAGAAAAAGAGGGGATAATTGACTCACATTTCTGCAAGCTGTACAAGAAAGCTGGGGAGGTCCCAGGAAACATACAATCTTGGTAGAAAGCTGAGGGGGTAAACAAGCATGTCTTCACATGGCAACAGGAGAGAGAAAGGATGCAAAGAGGACAGTTCTACATACTTTCAAACAACAAGATCTAGTGAGAATTCACTCACTATCGTAAGAACAGCAAGCGGAAAATTCGCTCCCACGTTCTGGTCACCTCCCACCAGGTCCCTGAATTATAATTCAACATGATATTTGGGTGGAGACACAGAGTCCAAACTATATCATTCACTGTTTTGAAATCCAAAAAGCTCTCAAATTTAATAAAAACTTTTGGAAGTGTATGACAAAGTCTTCGCTGCACAATTTGAATTGAATTTATTAGAACCTCAGCATAACCACTCATTTTCCCCCATTCTTTCTGAGTGTGTGTGTGTATGTGTGTGTGTATATATATATAGGGAAATTATATACAATGGGGGACATTATAATATATACATATATATACCAAAGTATATATATATATCATGCAAAACATTTACCTTTCACAAATATATATATTTCATGCAAGAACTTAACTTTCTGAAATCTGAAAAGTAAAAAAAGTTTCCAAATAAATCTGGCACTTTAACAAAGATCATTAGATAAAACAAAAGAAAACACATTAAATTATATATTGTATAATTTTTATTTTATTTTTTTTACTATTTTGCTTTTCTTTTTTATATATAATATATATTTTATTGCATTTTAGGTTTTGGGGTACATGTGAAGAACATGCAAGATTGTTGCATAGGTACACACATGGCAGTGTGATTTGCTGCCTTCCTCCCCCATCACCTATATGTGGCATTTCTCCCCATGCTATCCCTCCCCAACTCCCCAACCCCCGCTGTCCCTCCCCTTTTTCCCCCGACAGACCCCAGTGTGTGATGCTCCCCTCCCTGTGTCCGTGTGTTCTTATTGTTCACCACCCGCCTATGAGTGAGAACATGCAGTGTTTGATTTTCTGTTCTTGTGTCAGTTTGCTGAGAATGGTGGTTTCCAGGTTCATTCATGTTCCTACAAAGGACATGAACTCATCATTTTTGATGGCTGCGTAATACTCCATGGTGTATATGTGCCACATTTTCCCTGTCCAGTCTATCATCGACGGGCATTTGGGTTGGTTCCAGGTCTTTGCTATTGTAAACTGTGCTGCAATCCCATTACTGGGTATATATCCAAAGGATTATAAATCATTCTACTATAAGGACACATGCACACGTATGTTCATTACTGTTTTGCTTTTCATCATCACCTTCTTTTCACTACAGTTAAGGACCAATCCAACTTAAGATGAAGGCGAGGAATTCAGTGTATACATGTATACTTGAGAATTTATAATTTACTGAGTGAAGGCAATAATCAGGTTTAGAGTCATAATTCTGGATGATTTAACCAGATTAGTTAATTTTTTTAAACTTAGAAATCTCATTTGAAGATACAAATGGATCTATTACATACATCATAAGTTATTGGCAAATTTAGAGTAAGGCAAATTTTCTACAATATGCAAAATCCTTAATATATTTTATTTGCATTTAATTATATAACTACTGAGATATAGTAACACCAGTGAAAATATACAATGATAAAAAAAGCTGTTTATATTAATAATTAATATGAAAGGATCAAATTATTTTATGCTCCATTTAACAACAATAGGAACAATGGTCAAAATAATAAACAGTTATAATTAAACACTCAATAATACCCTTTACCTGATGTTTTCATGTTTTTAAATATATTAACTAGTTTTACTTTTCAAAAAAATCTTACAAATCAAATGTCATTATAGTTTACTCTTTTTTATATACAGAAGAGGAACTGAGGCATGTATGTAAATAATTTTCTGAAATTCACACAGCTAGTAAATGATAGAGTATGTGTTCTTTACTGTTGAGCTCTATTGTTGCTACTGGACATCAAGATAGTATCTAGGAATATTTTATGAGAATAGTAATACAGCATTTTAGGAAACATTTCCTTTACTAGAACACTAACTCCTCAAGAAAATACTATTTTGTAGTCAATATTTTTGTCTCCCCAGATTGCTTGTTGGTTGATAAACAGTTTTGTCCCCTGGGTGCAAATTGATTTGCTCTGTCCGGCAGATAAGAATCTCATGTTTCATGTTTGATTAATAGGATTTTACATACCATTGTCTAAGTTCCAAGTATTACAAAGGCAGAGTATTTTGAAAATGCTAACGGCATTTTTAATTAAAATTCAATGTCTATCTTCAAATTTTTTGTTGAACCTAGGGCATTTAAAAAAAATTCTTCTACGTCTCATTAAACCATAATAATTAGTGATAGAGTTATGGTTTGATGTTTGGGGCATTTCTTTCAGGAAAAAAAGAGTTTTACATGATTTAAAGGATGCAGCTTACATAAAATTGCCTTATTATCACTGTGTTTCTGCATAATATGTGCTGAAAAACAATGCACCCAACTTGCCTAATTACCTTTAAGACATTGAAATATGTGCTGTGATCACCAGACAGTGCTGTCTGCATTTCCCAGAGCATCCAAACAATTACATGTGGAATTTGATCATGCAAAATACTTCTGAGTTAGGTAGAACACCAACTATTGTTCTCTTATAATAATTCCCTACTCCTAGAGGTATTCTCCATTCCATTCCTTTTAATGCTTGGTTGCACTGCCTATCTTGCTTTGTTTTTGTATTCCCAGATGCTTTTCAGGTTCTTGGCTGTGACAGCTGGATTACAAGTGGTATTTCAGGTTAATTAAGTCACTGATGAATTATAAATAGAGGTACAAGATGAGGACAGCAAGACATGAAAAAAAAAAATCACACTTACTGAGATTAGTCCACGGAAACGGAGGAGAAAGGAGAAGTGCCTGTCAGAGCTGTCTAGAGCTTCTTCACGGCAGTAGACATCTACCAGACTGGACAATTCGTCACTCATCATTATAGATGGCATGATACTTACTAAAATCTTTTGGGACTAAAGCATTTAAAAACGCTGCTACGATTCTTGAACTTTTGTTCATATTTGTGTTTGTAATCAGTTTTGATGGGACGTGATTCCACATGTAAAAGGATGATCGATTTTTTTTTAATCTGAAGGTTTCATACCAAAATGAAAATCAGAAAGCTTCATGCAAAGCTGTGCAGTGAAGTTTGGAGGTGGTTTATAATGAACTCCAGACTCTACTTTGCAAAACGATCTTTTATTTTACTTGCAAATTACCAGTTCAAAAGCCTCCCTAGTATATTCTTTGTTCCTTTTTTTTAAATCCTGCGCAATGAATTCCATGCTGTAACCTAAACTTTTCATTTTTAAATTATTTCATATTAAATATATTCTAACCTTTGGATTTTAAATTTAGCTTTAACATTAATTTCATCAGTGTCATAAGGCAAATGAAAATGCCAAATCTCTGCATCTATCAGCATTCACAAAAGCATTGTAATAATATTTGGTAGAATGGTGTTTATTCTTCAGTAGATTGCTGATCCTCATTTGAAAAGAATATAATGTATATAACAGTATTTTCAGTACTTTTATAATAGTGAACTATTACTCTATTTAACGTATTATCATTCAAGAAGGAAGATTTAGCAGGTTGCTTAATATATTTTCACCCTGTGTTCACCTGAATGCCTGTGAAACAGAGAGTGCTATAATTCAAGAGTGGAGGCTTATTTCTAATTAATAGTGACTAGAACTTTCCTATACTAAATGCTACACTAAACATTTAGGAAACTGGACAAAGTACATTACAAACTGGACATAAAATAACTCTTCAGAAAATGGACAAAAGGCAGAAAAGAATCACTGAATAAACAGAATTAAATAAGTTCCGCCCCTTTGATCACCCTTACTTTCATGGTGCATACGGAGAAAACCATGCAGAGTAGAATGATTTTGTGGAATTAAAGAATGAGTGACAGAAAATCAGATAAACTGAAGTAACTGAAATGTGTTTGGGAAGAACATTGCAGTGGAGGGACCGAAGCAGAGCAAGAATTCAAGAAACATATGTTCCCCAGGATATGTAACTGAATATTGTCACATAGACCTAGGGTGAAATTACAAAAAGTAGGCAAAGAATTACAGGGGAGATGAAATAGCAAATTTTCAAGAATTCATAAATATCTAGACGACCCTCATATACCATCTTTATTCATAAGAGTTCTTATTGAACACCTGTGGCATTCAATAGACATTCAAGCAAAAGTACAGCTTGACCAATCAGACAAATGTTTCCCTACAGTGAACACTCAGTGAGATCTGCCTTAACATATCTTCAATACAAGCTTCTAAATTAAGCTTACTCTCAAGGTGCTTAAAAACCTGGCAAGCCACGTCTAACAGTTTTTAAAGGAAGACAACAAAACCCACCAATCAATAGTATAAAATTCACATTCCCAGAATCCAATCAAAAACTAAAAGAGATTGGGGTTTGGGGTGTGAATCGTATCTGGAGAAAAACCAGGCCAACAGTAACACATGCAAAATTTCTAAAAATGATGGAGTTAGCAGACATGACTTTAAATTTAACATAGATATTTTTTCATTTTATTTTTCCAAAATATAGAGTAAAAAATAAGTTAAATGACATATTTAGGCAATTTATATTGAGTTGCTCACCACCCAACCCCCATTTTTTCCCACAGTTATATATCTGTTGTTGCATGACTTGGTATAATGAATACTGCCCTGGAGTTGAACATGAAAGATGAAATGGAATTGAATTTTAATATTTTATTTGAATTTTAATATTTATTGAATACTTATGTGTTTTAAATATTGTGGATATAGCAATGTACAAGGCAGTCAAATTTCCTATCCTCCTGGAGTTCATATTCTCTTTAGAGGAAACTGGTAAATATGTAAACAAATAGATAAGATAAGGACAGATAAATGACAAATGTCATGAGAGAAACCAGATAATACTTGGTGTTTATGGCAAAGAGGGGGCAGTCATTTAATAGCATATTGATAGAATCCTTTTATGAGGAAATGATACTGTAATCCACCTACAAGAGATGTGAGAGAAACAAAGCAACAAACAATAAGCTGTTTTTTCCTGAACCTGAGTTTGTGAGGAAATGAGGGTTACCAGAGACACAGAGGAGGGAGACAAGTAACATGTCATGAATGAGATTCCAAGCCATGGTCAAGAGATTGGAAAAGACTCTTAACACAATGACAAGTCATTAGATGGTCCTAGGCCAAAGGACTAAGATTACGTAGATAGATGATAGATAGATAGATAGATAGATAGATAGATAGATGATAGATAGATGGATCATGTTTTTAAACATTACTCTAGATGAGGAATTTAAAACCTAGGTGCCATTAGTATAAAGCATGGACCATTTAACAATGGCTTAATGTTGGATAAGAGGAAGATGTGAGACTGCAGCCAGTTTGTGAAATCTGGTGTACGTGTTGGAAAATAAGTTGTGGAGAGACCAGAAAGAAAGACTATTTCAGAAGTTGAGGCAAAAGATGATGCCAGCATGATAAGTTGGTTATGAATGGAAGTGAGTGGAATGTAGATATAATTTCTAGGTAGAAAACAATAGAACTGGTTGAGGGATTACAGGAAGGGCTAGACAAGAAGTAATTGAATGTGACAGAATTTTAGCTTGAACAACTTGGTGGTTGATAGTGGCATTTACCGAGATAGAAAAATAATATTGAACAAACTAAGTTTTGGAAGCCATGTCAAATCTACTATCCGGACAATGTTACATTTAAGATAATGAGATAATTAAACATAAAAACCTATAAATCAGAGAACAATTCAAGGATAGGAATATTTTTAGTAGTCAGACCAGATATGTTGCTTAAGCCATGGAATCAGATGAAGTCTTCTGGGAAAGACTGACAATAAGAAGGACAGACCCCCAGACTGAAGAACCAGGCCCTGAGACATAATGGAGACATGGTATATTTGGCAGTTTAGAAAGAAGCATTAATAGGCACCAGAGAAAAAACACACCAATGCAAATTTATTAATCAGGTAAAACATGATTTTAATAGGAAAGAGATGTAAATTTTCATGAAAAGCTTCTGACTGCCAGGGCCGAATAAAAACAGAGATAGTCAGTTGATTTGGGAAAACAATATTCTTTTTCAACTTAGAAAATAGTAGTACTAGTGGAATGGAGAAAAAATGAATTAGACTGATACTTGCTGAAAGGTGAATATAATCTGGCAATGGTAATAGTGCAGACATCTTCCTTGGAGACTGGATTGAAAGAAAGTAGTAGAATGGAGAAGCAGCTTAGAAGGGCTTTGGTAGACAAGGGGCAGTGATTCTTTTGTTTTTATTTATAATATGTAAAAATAGATTATAATTTTATAGTTATAATCAAGGATATGATGAAGATTTTTATATCAACACACAAAAATAACTGATAGCCACATGTTGAAAAAGAATAAAGAAGGAGCACATATAAAGAGTTAGCTTTTTAGAGTACCAGTGATCTCTGCTTTTCTAACAGGATGAAGGAAAATGAATGGAGAAATTGTAGTGTATTTATGGATTTGATTTTGTGAGCTTCTGTTTAAATTGCTTCTATTTTATCACTGAGATATAAAGACAAGTTGATAATGTGAGGAAAAGATAAGCACATTGTAAGATTTAGAAGAGGAAATTTTGTTATCCTTAGAATATACGGGGAAGGGAGTTACTATGGAACTTTTGTAGGAAAGTTATGCATTCTTTTCAGTTTTATATTCTTTCTTTATTTATTTTATTTTAATTTATTTTATTTATTTTTGAGACGGAGTCTTATTCTGTCTCCCAGACAGGAGTGCAATGGCACCATCTGGTTCATTGCAACCACCACCTCCCGGGGTCCAAGCAATTCTCCTGCCTCAGTAGCTGGGATTACAGGTGCAAGCCACCATACCCAGCTAATTTTTGTATTTTTAGTAGAGATGGTGTTTCACCAGGTTGACCAGGCTGGTCTCAAACTCCTGACCTCAGGTAATCCACTTGCTTTGGTCTCCCATAGTGCTGGGATTACAGGCATGAGCCACCATGTGCCGGCCATTTTTGTTGGTGTACTGGAGGTCAGTTCTTTGAGTAGGCTTGTACCAATCCAGTTATTCCTCCTTTCTCACTTTTGGTTCTCAGGAATTACTGTAGAATGTGCTTGGAATGCAACACCCTGAAATAGGAAAGTAACAGCTGAAATCATTTCAGCTCTGTTCCAGTCCTCCCCTACAAAAAGGATGTCCTTTAACGTTTTATTCCTGTGTGCCATGTTGTCCTGTGAGGTACAACACCCAGAGCAAGCTGAGTTCTGCGGTCTGACCCTGGAATGTAAAACTCAGGGGTGGGCTGTTTTCTGAGGACCCTCAACTATGAAGAAAGTGAGGCATACACAAGTGAGACTCCAGCCACCTCACGTGGCTTCCTAGAAACTTGCAAGACCAGCTCACAATAAATCCTAGGCTTCTGTTCCCATTTTTGCCTCTCTCTAAGTAATAGACCTGCTTCATATAACTTGTATGTGTGGCTTTTCTTTTTCACCAGATTCAGACAAGTTGGTTACCAGTGCACAGTGAACCTACTCTACATACGCCTACCAATAAACAAATATTGTTATTTTAAGTCATGTAATAAATTGTGTTTGCTTAAAAGAGCTTTTACTTACCATGTTTTAGTGTAAAGGATACAGTATCTATTCTTATTGCTAGTCAAAGTACTACCTGATGTCAATTATGTCAACTCTCTTTACTCAGTATTATAGAAATTATTTTTATAAAATGTGTTAGATTCTCATGAGTTTAAAAATAAACTTTAATAAAAGATAAAAATTTAGCTGCATTCTCTGAATGTGAGATAAATGTAGATTCCTGTTCATGGAATGTTTGATTAATTTAATAACCAAGCCATATTTTTAAAATGATACCACAAAATCCTAATATTCAGAATTCAATGCCATTTCTATGATTTGAATGTGTCCTCCAGAAAGCATGCGATGGAAACTTAATTTCTAATGTAACTGTACTGGGTCCTAATGGGAAGTATTTGGGTCATGAGCTCTCCACATTTAAAAGTGGATTAATAGCAATTATAAAAGGCCTTGAGGCTGTGAGTTCCTTCTCTTTCTTTCTCCTTCCCTCTTTTGCCCTTCCACTATGGGATGATGCAGCAAGAAGGCCTTCACCAAATGTAGGTCCCTCGATCTTGGACTTCACAGCATTGAGAACTGTGTGCCAATAAATTGTCATTCATTATAAATTATGCAGTCCCTGATATTCTGTTAGTGCAGCACAAAATGAACTAAGACAAAGTGGTATCTTTAGACATTGCTCTGCTGATAATGATAAAGTACTTGTAACAGGGTAAGAAATTGTTAATTTGGTTCACAAATTTATATGTGTCTTGCTCTTTAAAGATTATCTCACTCTTTAATTTAACTTTATTTTCTCTGGCCTGACGTACATTGTTATATTTTCTAATTCTAATATGAGCAGTATTCTATCATGAGTTATTCTCAATTTTCTGAACACTTAAAAATAAAGAATATGTCCAACGTTTCAACTTTGAATGATTTTTAATATGCAAATTAAATATATGCATTTGCATAATACAGATTATTTTGTTTGTACTTTTAATTGGCATTTGTGTTTGAAATTGGTAAATTGTGTCTCTGTTACAATGAAAATACAATATAATTAAAATGTGAAAATATTTTACATAAAATTAATTTTATTTTATACATCCAACTAAATGTCCTAACAACATTTTAAAGTAAAACTGCTTCCAATTCTAAGTTTGAAAATCATCTACTTGACAATATAAAGAATGGCAATGCACTTCATGTATGTTATGTCTAAAGAGCATATACAATTTCAAGAGTAAGATAAATTGTTTAATATTACAAATGTACATCAGCCTCCATTTGCCATTGTTGTGAAAACCATTTCTAATTTATGAGTTCCACTGAAACCACAAATGGGAACATCAAGATAAGCAAGGAAACAGATGTTTGGAACTACTGGGAATCAATACCTAATTATGCAAGAATCTATTGCATTCTTGCTGTCTGAGAAGAAGGATTTGACAAGTTAATTAATTTGTCTTTCCTCCTATCTAAGCACATCCATCACTCAAATCCTACATACACTCTAATCAATATCTATCTCTAGCATTGGCAGGAATGCAATATACAAACTTCATGACAGTCAGAAGCAGTTGAATTTTGTTATGAAGTCATAGGACTCTTGTGCTATATGGAAGACAGTCTCCTTAGAGAATGAAAGGTGTTACCACTCCAGTAGATGTACAGATTTTATAGATGTTGCTCTACAAAGTGCTGAGCGCTATAACTAGGAAAGAAATTCTTTTATGCTCCTTAATAAGCATAATTTTTGGTTTGTGCTTATGAATTGTGTCCTCAAAAATTCCAGGCCTTTCTTGCTTGAATATAAAGACAATACAATGAAAGTAATGTATAGGTTTAACAAATTCTTTGGATAGTATGCTAATTCCTAATGGTAACTTTATGACCTTCAGTAGCCCTAAATTATATAAGAAATAATAGACTTTTAACTTAAAGTAAATCTTTGCAACAGTCTTATAAAAAAGTAGTTACGTGTTTTCCTGCTAGAAGACCAGTATTTAATCTACCATAGCTCAACTAGTCAGAAATCAAATAAGTAACAGTTAATTGACTAAACAAATTCCATTGCGTATAACTTCTCAAACTGATTACCCTCAGTAAATTTAATCCTCTCAACTTCTAACTTCTGCCCTTACACCATGTACATAGCTTATTTTCAAAAGTGAATCGTGTGAGTGTGTCCATTCCTTTGCTTTTCTCTCATCCAATAGCCTTACTCCTGGCAAAAACCCATCTAACTTTCTTCTTCATGTATGTATGCAGCTGCACATTTCTGGGAAACTAAACAATCAGATACACCAAAAGTTAACCAGGCTTACTTTAAATTAGCAATCACAAATGCCAAATCAACAAACACTACCCAATGGTACCACACATTTTTTCATGACTTTGCTTTCTGTCTCCAAAGCAACTGTTTTCCATTTCCTTAACCATCAAATATTCCCCATTCTTCTACTCAAGTGATGGTATTGCCTTGTACTTCAATAAGAGAGGAAAAATCACAAGAAACCAATGTACTATTTAAGTTACAACAATGAATGTTTGCCCTCCTGCCTGTTGTAATAAATCCTTTGCCTCTGCTTTCAAATCTATGCACCTTATCAGCATCATATTACCTTGTGCTCTGTTAGAAACTTCCTAAATATAATGATCTCCTCTGAAGAGCATCCAATACTCTCCTGGTACCTGATCAATCCCCCTCACTTGCCAACATGACTTAGTGTCTTCTATCATAAAACAAGAGCAAAGAAATTCTCGCTTTTTGTCATATATCCTTTTAACTACAATTATTTTCTTATAGCAAGCCTCGGAAAAAAACTGAAAGGAAAAACTATATCTTGCTATCTCTACTTCTGCCCCTCCCATTTTCTCCTTAAGTAACTTCATTGAATTTGCTGCTTCAAAAAGTGCGCCAAGTGATCTTATTAATGCCATCAAAGAAGACTGTCTTTGCCTTCATGTGAGACCTCATTGCTGCTTTCTTCCTTGTTAAAACGTTAAAATCTCTGAGATAACTGTTAAGATCTCCTTTACTGCTTAATTTCCTAAATAGTTTAACCTAATTCTAGTATTTATGTAATACCTATTTGTACCTATATATTAATAACCTTTCTCTATCACCGCAAATGTATATACCATCTACTTGATTACTTTACCTACACACTTGAATTTCTTGTAAGTTCAAATTTCTTCTTAAAATAGAACACTTAACTTCCATCTTCACCCATACACACTAAGGATGATTTTTTTCTGTCTTTCCTATCTCAAGAAATTATGCTATAGTATACACAATGTTAAAATAAAAAACCTAGGAGTTTTCCTTTATGACTTTCTTTCCTTTATCCTCTATACCCATTTTGTTCCTTCACAATCTATATCTATTTCATTCATTACCTTCCATATCTATTCTATCCATTATATCTGTTTGCATAATGTGTGCTAAATTGTATCAGCCCACTATTCTCTGCCTGGATTACTACCATATACCGCAATCATTTCTCACCTGGGCTTTGTTAGAATACAGAACTTTAGACCCTGCCCAGATCTACTTAATTAGAATTGGCATTTTAACAAGATATCTTCCCATGTGATTATTAAAATTTGAGAAGTTTCCTTCTATAAAATCTGACCCCTATCAACCACTTTTAACTCACATATTAGACTTCACCTGTGGCCTATGATATCTTTCTGTTTTCTTAAATCACCAGTTTTTGTTTTTGTTCTTTTTTCCCCCATAGGATCTTTGCAACATTTGCATTCATTGCACATGATGCTTTCTCTGATTATCAGTGATTGGATGTTTCTGGCTAAACCTTAACTCCTAAGAGTGTTGGGACACAATTTTGAATAGGTACCTCCAGTTGCTGCAAATTTTATATCAGATTTTGTTCCAGGCCATCTTTTCAAGGATACTTGTGAATTAAACCACCATACAAATCTTCCTCTAGGGTAAATATTGGTCAGTTTTGCTAGCAAGCCCTATTAAAAGATCAAGGTTACCTAAACTTGAATTTCCTCAGCTGTGCCATAAACCTAGTGTATGTGCAGCATTCAGCTGGGCCTGGCTATGTGTTACCCTTCTGATATTTGAAGAGGAAGGAGAACTGATGTAAATAGAAAGCTTATGTTGTCTACCATGCCATGACTCAAAAAATCTTTTACTTCTCCCATTACCTGTGAAACTGGAGCATGAAATAAATGACCATTGAAAAAAAGGAAAGACATATAGCAAATACACAGATTTTGTTAAGCAAGCAGAGTCCTGGAACCAAGGTGGCCAGTAAAGACATCAAATGTCATTTCTCTGTAACAATACTAATTTAATTGTTTACCTAAATGTACCTATTGGAACTTAGCATCTAAAAAAAAAACCCTAAAATTTATTAAGATTTTAGTTAAGGAGTCACCTTTTCACTAAGAAAATTAAAACTCCTTAATTCACTAAGGAGTTACCTTTTCTTTAGGATATTTAAAACATCTAAAAGTGGTTTCCAATCATCAAACTATACTGTTTTGATTATTATTTTTTGTTTTTTTCTCCAATATCAAAATTGAAACAGCAGATAAAACCCATTTGAGTATGAAACATGCATAAGGAACAATTATTTTTCACTTCATCACTGCTGTATGAGCAGCTTCATGGTTCTGAAAATATTATGATGATTTTTTTAACAGCTTCTAGATGCTTAGAAGATAAATTAATAATGAATTTATTTTCCTCTACAGCCAAACTCCCCACTGAACTTTGGATGATGAAAAGCTCATTATTCTAACATCTCAGTTAATAATATTTCTCAAGTATACATAGCAATATTAATTAAATTTGTAGCATTATTCTAATACTACAATATAATTCAAGATTTGTTAATTAATTTTAGTTTTTAACTAGTGTTTCTGGTAAACTTATTCTATTAATTGGATCATAAAACAATTGTGTGATAAGAGAATATAGAAACGTCACTTGAGGAACCAAAGGAAACAATAAATGTGATGGGGTTCTTAGTTATGATAAAGTTGATGTTCCATGTTAATTTGATGTCAAATTATATAATATTTTATTTTATATACATTGATCAACATTTAAAATAGTTATTGAAAGAAAAAATAAAATTTAATTAAAATTTTAAATTAAGAGAGAAAAATGTGGCTTGCTATTATACCATTATTTAGGTCCATAATTTTCAATATTCTTAGTGCAAGTCAATAAGAAGATATATTTGACAAACATGCTAATAAAATGTCAAGATATTATAAAGAAGTCAAGCATTTAAAATGAGAAAGGTAACAGTTTTCTGCTTTTTGCTGGCCATGCCATACATGATGCTTTATTTGATTTTACATATTTATTTTAAGAGGTGCAATGACAATTTGAAGCACAAGGAATGGTGAGAATATTCAAAACCCTCAAAGACTGAGTATTGGAATTAAGGATATTTATCTTGTACATGAATAAACTCATGGTTGTCTTTAATTAAGTGAGTAATTGTCATCAGGAAACTGATTTGAGTATTTGCTAGGACAGTCAGAGAACAAATTTTTGAGAAAATGACATTTTAACAGAGACGAATAATGTGAGGTAGTGAACCATATAAAGATCCGGGCAATCCAGAGCATTGCAAGATAAGGGGAACAGCAACTGCAGAGACTTGAAGCTAAACTGAGAACAGAGAAATAACAAAATAAAAATTTCATACACACAAAATATACTGATGTGTGTGTCAACAAATATATTCTAAATTTATCTGGACTTCTAGAACTCTTTTTTCAAATAAGCATCTCAGTCAATTACATAGACAAATATACAATGGTTGATGATAAAACTGGCTTTCTTTCAAATTAATTATTGCTAATTTCATAAATGGTGATTTAATAAGAAAAACTGCTTTTTTAGATTTATTTCCAAAATACATTATTTTAAATAAACAGTAATACTTGGCTTGATTGAAAGTTATATGGAATGACTAAGAAATGTTTCTCCACATCCATTTAGGAAAAATCATTGTGATCCAAGTTCATAATCACAAATATCAGTAGGTCTTCACAGACCGTAACACAAAATACTATAAAAGTTTGGACTGCCAATTCAAAGACAAGTTACCTGTATTGTAGTTTGCCAAATTCTGCTTATAATTTCATCAGTACTTTTGCTTAATTGACTTTTTTGTTATATCATCCTGTCCTATAACACTCTATTATTTGTTATTCTGTCTCCAGTTTTTAGCAGATTACTTTAGGATGATTTCCTTATGTAGATATCTGCCACATTTTACAACATAATGGATGGTTTTCTTTGTTATAAATTTGTGATAAGAAAAATACAAAAGAGGCAATATTAGATCACTGTCATTTTGTGAGAATCACATTTACATTGGCTAGATAAGCTGGGGGAGAGAAAATTAGAATAAAAAGAAAGTAAAAATATGTTTTTCTAAAACAGAACGTCTACCTAAAATTATGTAACATTTTACAGAGTATATTTAATATAATACCAATTTGACTTTCACAAATTTGTATATAGAGTATCATTACAAAATTTTTGACAAATTCAAAACAAATCATCAATAGATACTGCACAGCTTATAAACCTTGAGTGGAAGAATAGGAATTGCTATCTCAGATCTTCTCCTAGCTTAGGGTGATTTTTACTTTTAGAGAACTACTTTTCTTCAAAGGGTTTTACAGCCAACTTGAAGAAACTGTTCAATTAATAGCAATGAAAAGTCTTATGAATTAGATATAATTATGCTAATATATATGGGCAAAAATATTTCTCTCAAATTGTAGCATTAGATCATTTACATTTTCTCTTGTATCTTACAGTAGGTTCTCTCACAATTTTCAAAATTCTAGATATTTAATAATTCTACTGATATTTTTCCCATTTCCTGTTACTATTTTATCATTTTACTCCCCAATTAGAGGATCATGGACTTACTTCTTGATATATACCAATATACTTTTAATAAAATACATACATCTATGTGAAATAAAAATCGGCTCCTAAAAACTCTCCAATATCTATTTGCCAGACTGACCTATTTTCCACAATTCAGACTTTATTCTGAACAGAACAGGTCACCTGCTAAGACATATAGATATGCAGAGAACTCTGGAAATATTTGTAATAACAATTTGAGAACATGTATAAAGTCAGATGTATTTGAATAAAAATAAAATTTATCAGAATTGAAGAACCAATTCCGTATAACTACTAAATAAAATTGTTCAGTCTTTTAAACATTGTCCTTAATGTAAATATTTTATTTTAAGTTATTTGACTGTTTTTGTTTTTTGAGGAAAACTCTTTTTCTATCACCCACACTGGATTGCAGTGACAGAATCATAGCTCCCTGAACTCAAGCGATCCCCCTCTTCACAGCCTCCCAAAGCACTGGGATTACAAGCGTGAGTTATCATGCCTAGCCAAGATTTTTTTCAAGGATTTTAAAAATATATTTTCAAAACCCTAAAACAATGAAAACAAAGTAAAGGAGACATTAGCAGATAAAGAAGGAAGGGACTCAGTGATGGTGGTCACTGTCACTATGAGGGAGAGACAAAATGTCAGTAACATATAAAATTCTTAGAAGAGTTTATTTTTTTACTTCTCTATTCTCAACACTTGCAAAAATAGTTACTACAGTATAGCTGTTCAATAAACCTTTATAAAAAAAATGAAAGATTTCATGAAATTGTAGAGGAGTTTTACAAACACCAAGAATGTATATATTGTATATTTCTTCCTTCTAGAAAAAATGGTCCTCAAACTTTTAGAATTAGGAATATTTTAAACTTTAAAAAAATTTTGAGTACCTAAATACATTTGTATTTATATGGACTATATTTAATATTTGTAATGTAAATGATGATATTAAACATACGTATATATTTACCATAACCTTTAGAACAATGAAAAACCCATTACATGTGAACAAAACTAACGTTTTTGTGAAAAATATTTTTAACATAAAAATTAGTGAAAAACAGAATTAGTTCTCAATATCTTTAAAGTATGTCTTTCTGGATAATTATGAATATCTTTTTTGATACTACATTTAAACATAACCAATGATGGTATTGTAAAAGCTAATTTTAATGTAGAATCTGAAACCACATCATTGAGCTTTTTGCAGTGTTTCACATTAAAGTCCACTGCACTTATGTGCATTTTAAATTAACATTTTACCAATGCATGATTTTGTAATGTAATACATTGGTCATTTGAAAACTATGGATTTGGTTCTTTGAATAATAAAAATGGGTCCAAATGTTGCCATATTGCATCATACAATATAAATATATTTGCATTCATTAATTTTTTCACCACAAATTATTTTAATTTGTTGGACTTTGTCAAACTCAATGTGGCAGAGACAAGTTTTCATAATTCTAACTTTTGCTGTAAGTTCAAATTTTAATTTGTTTTCCTTACAATGTCAAACCAACTCATCATATTCAATAAAATGTCCACCAAGTACATAAATCTGCATAACCACAGGTGATCACATTCTTTCAAGTAAAAATTGTGGTTTATTTACAAAGGTAACTATTCAGTTTTTCTTTTCTATTGCATCATTAGGCTGCAAATTTTCTGAAATTTTATGCTGTTTCTCTTTTAAAACTGAATGCTTTTCACGGCACCCAAGTCACCTCTTGACTGCTTTCCTGCTTAGAAATTTCTTCCTCTAGATACCCTAAATCATCTCCTTCCAGTTCGAAGTTTCCAAATCTCCAGGGCAGGGGCAAAATGCTAGCAGTCATTTTGCTAAATCAGGGAAAGGGTCACCTTTACTCCAGTTCCCAAAAAGTTCCTCATCTCCACCTGAGACCACCTCAACTTGGATTTCATTGTCCCTATCATCATCAGCATTTTGGTCAAAAGCATTCAACAAGTCTCTAGGAAGTTCCAAACTTTCTCACACTTTTCAATTTTATTCTGAGCCCTCCAAACTCTTCCAGCCTCTGCCTGTTGCCCAGTTCCAAAGTTGCTTCCACATTTTTGGGTATCTTTACAGCAATGCCCCACTCTATCAGTACCAATTTACTGTATTAGTTCATTTTCATACTGTTGATAAAGACATACCCAAGACTGGGTAATTTATGATGAAAAATCTCTTTTCATCATAAATTAATTATATTAATTAATATTTATATTAATGGACTCACAGTTCCATGAGGCTGGGGAAGCTTCACAATCCTGATGGAAGGCAAGAAGCACATCTTATATGGTGGCAGACAATAGAGAATGAAAGCTAAGTGAAAGGGGTTTCCCCTTATAAAACCATCATATCTCATGAGACGTATTTACTACCATGAGAGAGGTATGGGGGAAACTGCCCCATTATTCAATTATCTCCTATCAGGTCCTTCCTACAACATGTGGGAATTATGGGAGCTACAATTCAAGATAAGATTTGTGTAGGGACACAACCAAATCATACCAGGCGGAGTTCTTAAAGGGCCAGAGGTCCTATGTAGGAGGACAAACTGTTTCGAAAGCTACCAAGACACTTGGCCCTGGAACTTAACAGAGATGAAAAGTGAAAAGTATATAGTAAGTCATAAGGAGCCAGCACAGCCAGGGTCCAATTAGTGTCTGCCCAGCAATGAGCCAGCAGACAGAGGAAGGGTTTTGATGTCATCAGAGCTGGTAGGGTAGAAATAAGTATAAATCTCAGGAGATACCCGCAAGGGAGGCTGTGTCTTTGCTCCTGGGCAAATGCAGCAAGAGCTGTGGATACACGAATAACAGGGAGTGTGTGTATTTAAGGCAGAGAAGGAAGTGACATGGCATGCTTAGTGAAACCAGAGAAGAGACTGACTTGCCCCCAAGGTGTATGGTCCAGCAGATGGGCAAGGGTATTTCAGAATACACACAAAGGAAACAGGAGGATAGGAGGTGCAGGTTTTTTGGAAAGAGCAGGTTTTTGGAAAAAGCAGAGGAAACCCTAGATGCTTCATGGTTTTAGGATTTAGTCCTAGTACTCTTATGAGCCTCCTCTCCAGGAGGGCCATAAATGTCTCGAGTCATCTCATCATGGACTCCAAGGTCTTTTCCACCTCCAGCAAACCACCTGTTAGGGTCAACTGAGAGATCATCTTGGGGGAGTGGAACCACTGTGGCTGAGAGGAATTGTTGTGAGTGTTAGTTAGTCAGCAGGAGAATGAAAGAGAAGAAGGAATGTCCACACAGGGGTTGAATACTTCCAGCTAAAGAAGGCAAAGTGTTCCACTAGGAAACGTATCCTAGTTCCACTGTATGGCAAATCCATACAGGTCTGCAGCAACTTCAGTTCTTGCCTCCTCAAAGAATTTTACTGAGAGGCCTAAGGCAGAGGGAGATACCAAGGCAAGCTTTAGAGCAGGAGCAAAAGTTAATTAAAAAGTTTTAGGGCAGGATTGAAAGGAAGTAAACTACACTTGGAAGAGGGACAAGCGGGTGACTTGAGAAACATTCCTCTTTTGAAACAACCAGTGATTTTACTTTAGGACAAGAATTGACCATACAAGATCCTTTTTGCATCCAAAATATCTTCTCTTTATAAAATTTATTACCACAAATTCATCTTTACATTTATAGCCTTCGATTAATTAAGTCATTTTCTTTTTATTAGAAAGTTATGGTTTCTTGGTGCGTGAGATCTGTGAATAGGAGGCAGATAAGAAAGTTATCTGTACACTGTAGAAGTTATCCCCCATCAAGAGATTCCTTGGTTGGATTTTTGCTAGGGCTTGTACAAATAAGTGTGGGCTATTTCTAAACCTCTGAGGTAGGACTGTCTAGATTAAAGTAATTGCTTAAAGATTTAGGTAGCTTTCCCAGGAGAAATAGGGCTGTTAGAGGGAAAGATTAAATTATAGGTTAGGTAAATATTAAGCATTCATCCATTTAGAAAGTACATTTTTGCCCCAAAGTGGTGCGAATCTTTTCTTTTGGAGAGAGAATTATTATGTCAAATTATTTTGTCCCACAGAGGTAACAAATTTCCTTGCCAATATGTCTTTGACTGTATCTGTTGTACTAAGTTTTTTCATTCACAGACGACTGTCGTCTTATTCTGATCCTCTTCAAAAAGTGGTTTATAATCACCTGTAGGACTTCGACAGTCGCTCTAATGCAGGTTTCTGATAACCTTGGAGATTATGACATTAGAATAGAGGAAACAACTTTCAGAACTTTCATGGAGAGCTGAAATGTTAATGAATATCAAGCAGAACAGGAGTTAACTGCATGGACTGAACTAATAGTAGACGGAAATAATCCTTTTAAGACTTTTTTTCTTAAAACACTGTTAATCATGTTTCTTAAAGCCAAGCAAGCTTTTTAAAGCTGTTTACAACTTTTAACAATTGAGTTAACTATACTCTTACGAACAAAATTTGGAGAATATTTCTCTCTATCTGATTTCTTTAAAATTTGGAAACTGTGAGTATACTTAATTTATGGCAATATAGTTATTATTTGCAGAAGTACAATAAGAATCTCTCTTCTTTTGCAATAGGACACAATTAGAGAAAGTGGTTAGTTTACCAAAGCTTTGACTATTATGGAGTGCTTCTCTTTAAGGAATCAATTTTGACTTATAAAGCCTATAAAAATCTCTTGGGAAAAATGCCCTCCTACTTTGTCTGCACAGTCGCTGTACAGGGTTCTTGGCCTATGGTAAGTAAAGAATGTCACTTTCAGACAGGTCCAGGAACCCCAAGTTATCTTGGGACCTCAGGAGGAGAGGAAATTATACAACACATGAAGGTGTTTAATGGTACAAATCCATGGCTGGACTTAAGGCTTCAAAAAGTCTTATCTGAGATTCCTTATGGAATGAAGTTTCATCAAAGCCAATTTTAAAAGGAGACTATATGGAAAATAATTATTCTTGCTGTGCTTTGCGAAAATAATCAAGCCAAGTATAATAAAACTAGAGCTTAGTTTGAAAACAAATCAGTCTTATTATGATTTACTTTTAATTAAAATGAGGACTGGAGAGAGAAAAATTATGTTTCAAGAACTATGGCACACCTGTTATTAGACTCTAGTCTTATCAGTTGTTTTTGAGTTTTTGTCTGCAATTTAGACTATCCCTGCCTATTTTTGTGAACCACTAGTGATCTTTGATTGCAGCTCAGAAGAAACAAATGAGATGGGTAATGTAAAAATCTGGATCAATATTCTAATCTGGGCATGTATTGAAATCTACTAGCAACTCCATGTACCCAAGTCTTAGCAGGGATGACTATAGCCCCCAGCTATCAGTTCATGTCAGCGGCCTCAGGATTTTTTGTTTTTTATTGCATTTTAGGTTTTGGGGTACATGTGAAGAACATGCCTCAGGATTTTTGAAGCTGTTATTACCCAATTGTTTTATTTTGACATTCTTCTAAATCTAATAACCTGGTTTGTCTCCTCTCACCTTCAGGCCATCAGGTTCCAGATAATCCTCAGTAACAGATACCATATTCTAAATATTCAAAAGTCATCCTTCTACAGTAGATCCCTAGACTTTTATCTTTTGCAGTTGCAAAGCTAAATCCCATTCAATGGTGGCAATTACATTATTCCATATTGGAGATAAGAATTAGAATTGGAATAAAAATTTGTACTATGAATACAAATACAAGCAATCATTCTGTATTTATATATATATGTGTATATATATATAAAGGTATATATATATATATGTATATAAAGGTATATATATATATATGTATATATATATACACATAAATACCACAATACAAAAAAATACTATAAATTCCAGAAGAGACATATTAACCACATGCTATAGATACACAAAATAGCCAGAAATCCTGGCCAAAGAATTTGAGAAGATTCCCAGAAGGAAATATTATTTAAATTAGGAATTGATGGTTGAGTGCTAATTTTTAAAATAATTTTTTTTACCATAATTAGGTCAATATGTTGAACTGAATGGTATAAGAAAAAGATTCACGAGACTCTCAAATTTAGGAATACTAAATAAAGTAACATAACCAAAACTATTACATAGATGAACTTAAAATTAAGTAGTTTCAGAAGAATACAAAAATATACCACGTATTTGTAAAAAGGCTAAAAATAAGGATACATATGGTTAGTAAATTTACAGAGACAAACTCAGAAATCATTAGCATAAAATTTAAGTCAATGATTAAATATAGCGTGCATGTGTAGCTCAGGGTAAGATCATTGATGAGTAAATAAAACAGTTCAAATATATATAAAATATTTTAAGAATAATCTGATATTTTTATTTTTAATTAGTTGAGCTTACCATCTTTCCAGTGCCCATTTATTTCTCTCATTTTCTCACTTTCCTCAATATAATACACAATTACAATCTCTGCTTGCTCGCTTAGCTATTTCCTCTGCCTTTCCCACAATAATCTGTGCTTTTCAAAATCTCAACTCTGTTTATGTGTAACTCTCTTTAAATATCTGTAAATGAACACCTGAATGTCATTGCACTCACTCAATCACACAGCATGGTCTCATTCTAAATACATTATTGCAACCTCAGTGGACCCTAAGTGGTTCCAATAATTTCTAATATGCTTTATGGCTCAAATTATTTTACTACTCTTCAAATGATGATGTGCTACCCCTTCTTTTCCTTCCATTCTCAACTGATATTTGGATTTATCATGAGAAAATGAAGAAAATGTGAAATCAGTCTCATATTCCTTGACCAAAAAGTCTGACTTTCTACCTGACTCTATTAGTAAGAGTGAATATTTCTTAGATCTGTCTATGATCAGTCTTTCGATTTGTTCACCAGAGTTATAAACTCTCCAGATTTAGGGCGTTTCTTCTATAATCACCTTTTTTTTCTTTTGTATTGTCTATATTCCTTTGTTTCCTGGGCTCTTCCAATTAGAAGGTAAATATGATAAAATACATCCCATCTTAAAACAACAGCAGCAAAAACAAAACTCTCTTGACAGAACAGGAATCTCCAAGTACTGGTTTATTTTTTATCTCACATTATAAGTGTCTCACTAGTGCTATCTATATTTGGTATTGCCACTTCCTTTTCTCCTGAGATCACTGAAATCAACATTTCAAAAGAGCTCTTAGAATGAGAATTTCTACTGCCAAGTTCAACAATGACCTTCTATTGCCAAATTCAAGTGTCAGTTCTTGTTCCTGATTTAAGCTGACCTTTAAGCAATCTTTGATCCAGCTGACCACTCCGTTTTCTGTACTTCCTTTCCGACTTTTGGTACATCACACCCTCCAGGTTTTCCTCTCAACTAAATGACCGTTACCTGTAAGTCTCAAAAGTTAATATGTATAATTTTTCTAACCAATAAATGATAAGGTGTTTTATGATATTTTATCTGAGTCTTTTCCTTCTTCTTTTTTTAGTACAGTATTTGCTATTATCTTCTTTAATCACTTGTCTAGGAAACTGTCTACAATGTAATGACCCTCAAATTTTATATCTCTATTCCTGAACTTTTTTCTGAACTTCAGATTCATTTCAAAGCTTAAATGTTAACATGTACCAAAAATAAATCCCATTGATGAATGCAGTTTTAATCATCCCAATGTCTACTTCTCTCCATGTACTTATTACAACCAATGGTAAATCACTCACTTAATTGACTCTTCAGGTTCTTGCTGTCATTTTTTCTTTTTCTTTATTTCTATCTCAATGTAATTCATGAGGCATTCTGTTTTGTTTGTTTGTTTGTTTGTTTTTAAGAAATTATGAGCCAAGTAGAAATATTATAATGAAGAATCTAGATCAATTCAATATAAATTCTCTGGTCAAGCAAAGTGTCAAAAAAAGTGATACAACCCAGATTCATCCTGTGCGTCAGGAAATAACATAAGAACTGTATAGCATAATAATAATGCTGTCTTGTCACTCCATCTAAAGAATAATGGTTAGAGAGAAATACATGAATCAAGTAAATCATATGCACATAACAAAATTATATGTAAAAATTGTATTTTATCTAAAATTAACACACATATTCATATGTAAAGATATATATGTACACATGCATACACATTCACACATGTACTTATGTGGGAAATCTTACGCCATCACTCTGTATCAACCAGTTTGTTCTTTTTATTGTTTTTCTAATATACTAATTCCATAAGCATTCAAGGGCATTATACTTACAGTTTCTTTGTCTGTAATGCTCTTTCTCTGATATTCATATCATTCACTGTTATACTTTATTCAATGTTCAAAAATCCACTTCTCAAAATAGCCTTATGTTATCATTTCTAAAATATTATGACCTATTATATCCTTAGCCATCTGTGAGTCCTTTCCATTAGAATGCAAGGTTCATGGAGGAGATGAATACTATCTGTTTTTTCATAATTGCATCCTGAGTTCCTTGCATTATACATGTTACATAGCAGTTGTTTGGTGAATGGTTGTAAAGAGAATATGTAAATTAATTCATAATTTTTTTGATCCAAATGTTTACAGTATTGTAAAAATATTCTTGACTTTGATTTTTTTGTATGTTTATAAGACATTGATAATTTTATTGTATCAAGATCAGATATAATTTTATTATTTTTAATTTTTATATTTAAATCTCTATTTCTTAATATATGACCAACATTTGTGACTATTTTGTACACTCTTGATGGTAGAAACTCTATTTTAATTGTAGAGAATTGTACAAGGGGCACAGTTGAAATTAGGCCTATTTGATTCTTAATTAGTATTCTATATTGATATTTTTGGGGATTCCATAAGAACACTATGTACTGATGCTGGTAATCTTTTTTTTATCAAGTGTAGCTCTAGAGAAATAATTTGACTTTTATTTGGTTTATGTCTTTATATATTTCAAATTATTATACCGTTTTTTGTTTGATGGTTTGCTAATAAGTTTTTCACTACTGATTTCTATGAGTGCAAATATCACATAATTCTGAGCAAAGAGTAATGAAATGTCACGTGACAGGGACCTTTAGGAAAACTTTTTACATTTTAGAGCATATTTGTAAGATAAGATGATCTTTTTCAATCTCTCAGCATTTCTTTATCTTGATGTAGTACCTGGAGATACCATGACTATTTACCAAAGGACAAAACTGACACAGAGAAAGTGACAAATAAAAATTCTGAAATTTATCCTGCCTGCTAGACAGAGATGATAAATTATACTTTTTGTTTAAGAAAATAACATGAAGCAGACCGTGTCCAAATTGATACAGTACATGAAAAATATTCTCCAAGAAAAATCCTGGGAATTGTGTTCCAGCAATGGAAAAAAAAAGTGAAATGTTTTGGCCACTCACTTTATATTTCAACGATAGTTTATTTTAAAAGTTTTGGTTCACCTGGTCTACACTTAAATGCTTCATAGATATGTTTTACTTAAGAATGCAAGATTTCAATATGAAGAAGAGTTTATTTCCCTCTTTATAACTTATTTGATTTTGTCACATGCATCCCACATTCTGCCTATTTCTGTAAGGTGCAATGAGTTTACTGGACTATATGTTTTACTGTTTGCCATTAGTTTTCTTTGTACAGAGATCAGTGTCCTGTTTCAGTTGACAGATGTGTTTTGTTTTCTTTATCAAATGTTGTCCTGTGTTATACTTTAAATTGTTTTTTTTCTCTCTCTCTTTTGTTTGGGTTCTCCTTCATAGATACATATTTTGTGTAAATTGGACCTCATCTTTCTTTTACATTCTTTGAGAGCATTATTTTCTCTCCTTTAAAAATTATGTGAGTATGTATATGTGTCTATTTAGTGCTTCCTAAATTATGACTTAGAAATTTGGCTGGGCATATAGCTCACATCTATAATCCCAGCACTTCAGGAGGACAAGGCAGGAGGATCATTTCAACTTAAGAGACAAGTCTGGGCAACATGGCTAAAAAATCTCTACAAAAACTACAAAAATTAGCCCTGCATGGTGGCACAGAGCTTTAGTCCCAGCTACTCAGGGTCAGGGTAGGAGTTGGGTGTGGCTGAGGTGAGAGGATCAAATGAGCCCAGGACGTCAAGACTGCAGTGACCTGTGATTGTGCCACTACACTCCAGGCTGGGTGACAGAATAGGACCCTGTCTCAAAAATAAAACAAAAAATGAAAGAAAGAAATTCAACTGTTTTCAGTGTTTCTGATTTTTTTTTCACAATCACATAGACAATATTTTAAAATGACTAAGGATCTCTCTCTTTTCCCCTTGCTGTTAACAATATGACCATAATGGTTTGATGGCTTCATTTTTTTCCCGTCTTATGCACTTAGCCAGATAATTATTCATCTTCTGTGGTCTCATCAACTGTAGCTTCAAAAAGTACTAAACTGAGGAGTTAAAAACTGGAAAATTGATTTTATACGCAGAAATTGTGATTTTTAATTTTTGCAATTATAACCTGGCCATTTTCATTGATAAAACACCACCAAACAGTTCTTATGTTCAGCTATTGAGAAATATTTACTTATGTTAATATTTGTTTAGTTCTATTTTGGGATTTGTTTCTGTAATTCATAGTTTTCTTATAAATCATCAAAATGTTCATGTTCATTTTGACAATATTTAGAAAAATCTGGAGGCTGAGGCAAAAGAATCGCTTAAACCCGGGAGGTGGAGGTTGCAGTGAACTGAGATGGCACTGCACTACAGAGTGGGCAACAGAGTAAGAAAGACCCCATAGAAGGAAGGAAGGAAGGAAGGAAGGAAAGAAGGAAGGAAGGAAGGAAGGAAGGAAGGAAGGAAGGAAGGAAGGAAGGAAGGAAGGAAGGAAGGAAGGAAGGAAGATTTAAAAGTAAAAAAACCAGAGTCTGTCTTTCAGCTTCATTAATTATGAATATTTCTAAAACTCTAATCTATAGATTTATCATTTTTAAATGGATGTAAGTCATAGTAGTTTTTGAGAATGAAATTATAAGTTCATGATATATAAAATGTTTTAAATTTTACGCACATGCTAGTTTTCTTGTTCTCATGATAATTACATTGTTATCGCTTTCTAATTTTTAGTATTGGAATTTTTCTGAAGATAATACACTGAAAGTGAGACCACATTATTCCTGTCCTTTCTGATTAAGTGCTTTGGTCTATTTGAGCTAGTTTCTTCAAATGTAAAATGTGAGAAATTTTAGAACAATAAAGGAGAAAATATGGACAATGAAATGACATATGTGTACATACTAGGTAATTAAACATCTGGTCATCATTAATTTTAGAATTATTTCACCTGCTAACTCTTGATTGATTTTTCAATTTGGAATGATGGCTGTGACATTTGAAGAAACAGAATATTAAAAAAATATAGCTACTTAATAGCAATGTCTCAGTTATTTCTGTGTAATTGTTATTGTATTTCAGAAGTGTGAATTATATTTGGAGATTATTAATGAAATGGGCATAGTTAACATCATCTACTTCCAATTTCTATTAGGAAATCACATTAAATTTGATTTTCTCTTTTGAACTATACATGATATGATTAGTTGTCACACCTTTAAAAATTTTCTCTTTTATTTGTGTGTGTTTGCAAGAGAAATAAATAATTTTTATTTAAATTAATTGGTCTGATACGTTCAAAAATAGTAGGTGGGTTTAATGAACTGGTATTGAGAACTTAGCCTTGTGCTGAGAACTTTATTACAAAAGATAAGCACAGTAAGAAACATAGCCTTCAGTTCAACATGAGATAGACTTTATATGGCTATTTTCGCTTCACATTTATTTTATATATGCACTAGTCTATTTCTCATATTGATGGCATATTGAGCTTAATGAGGTGGATGGTGGGTGAAATCTAGTGTGCACTCAGATGAAGAACACATTTAGTGTGCCTCGTTAGCAACATTCTGAATAGAATGAGGCTGCTTACTTTCTTTTAATAAGCATTAGTGATAAACTGATACACCCATTAGGTTTTTAAAAATCAAGTAATAAATTTTAAATGATCATGCAAACAATCTCACAAAATATTTCAGAATATTATCGTTTTTAATTACATGCTGATATTAATCTACAAACAAATTTAGAGTACTATACAAATTTATTGCATGCAAATGAACTACAGAAAATATATTCAAAACAAGGATACAGTCTCATAATTGGCCACAAATTTATAAAACTCTATTATGACTGAATGAATTGGAAGTTGCAGTTGGATGTTTTTTTATTATTTGCAGGATATTTAAAATATAGTAGAATATAAACAATATTAGATTTTGCCTTCAGGAATTTGGATTATATACTGTTGTAAGAATTGTTATATGCAGCTCAGATATAAGTAGATACAGAAAAAACTAATGAAGATGTAAGTAATCTTCATTAATCTGCTATTGGTAAATAACAAAAAAAACCAGCAAGAATATATATCTACACACACACACCCACATACACGAACTTTATTTTCAACTCCGGAATAAAAATAGGTAATAAATGTAGACTGTATTTTCTTGAATTATTAGTACTAAACTTTGTGTAACGGTACAAAGTACAACAAAAAATGTCTTTTTGTGCTCATTTTGTATTGATTGGTATATAAATTAATAAACAGAGTGTTGGGAAACATTGCAAAGGAGAAAGGACTTACAGAGTGCCTACATACATTGGTTATGAGTAACATATAAGCAAGGAACAACAAACTGCAGAAGGTGGCAGGAGGCCTCTGAGGAGGCAGGCCTCTTCATGCCTCATGTTCCAGTGCAGGGTGACCTAGGCTCTGTTACCATAAACATTGTGCTCAAGGATGTAAAGCCCTTCGTGGTACTATGATGTAGCCAGACTTGTAGACTCCTTGTAAGGCCTGCATTCCATAGTTGTACATACATAATAAGCTAAAGATGACCACGTGTTCTTGTTTTATGAAACTCCCAAACTGCCACTGTTACCAACCCTTCCAGCTTACTGATTCATCCCACCATCACTCCACCCCTACCCTATAGATCAAAGTCATTGTAACCAATAAATAGTGTGGATGATCAGAGCTCGGAGCCTTCACTGCCTTCACTGTCACCACCAGAGTAACAAAGTGATGGCCCCCTGGTCCCACTTTTTCTCTTAATCTGTCTTTTTCTGATTCGTTTGTCACCACCGAACTTGGGGGTACCCACGGGTGATGTAGGGCTGGCTCACTACATTCTGATGCCCAATGTGGGGCTTATGGATTCCCTACAATAGAACATATATATTAATGTATATCTTTATTGACATGTTTATATATTTATTTATACTTCCATTTATACAAAAAATTATAGTATTCATAAATTTTTTCAATAGAGTTATTTCTTTTTGTATTTTATTATCTTCACTTTGGAGAGAAAAAGAGTAGTATCTACATCATTTAAAAATTGAAAAGAAATAAAATTCTCTGCGATGGAAAGCCTCATCATGTATACTTTTGAACATTTATAGAAGTTTAAGTTTGAAGCTATATAAAAATAATTTTGATTCCTTAATGTCTGATTTCAGGCTTTCATTGCAGGTGTTTTATTCATTCAAGGCTGATAAATAAAGCATTTATATAATGTGGCATTTTCACATTTCCTGAGAAATGGAATTCGTCTGACAGGTTTTTAACTGGCCTCTCTGAAGCGGCATTCAGCATGCACCATCTCAATGTGCTCTTCACCCAGTAACCCAGCACCAAAAAACCTGAAAACTTCATTTCCCTGATTAAACTGCTGTGTACTTCACCCTCTGCATTAGCTAGTTACAGAAACCCTTTCAGTCATCCGAAGCATCTGAAGGCACTTTCTCTTCTACACACTGCAGTCTGGCTACACTGGGCTCCTTTATCATTAAAAGCAATGAGCAAGCTCCTGCCTCTACTTTCACATTTACTCCTTTGCCTGAAATGCATCATCACTAAATATCTACAGAGCTCAGTCTTTTACTTTCCTCAAGTGTCTTATCAAATAACTCCTTATTTGAGAGGCTTTTTTGTATCATGTTATATAATTGATAAATGGCTTCCTCCATACTTTATTTTTCCTCTTAACAATCTAATTGATACATATTATGTACCAATTTTGTTTGCCATGTGTGGACTGAAATTTATTTCCCTCTCTCCTGAAAAAAAAATGTGTATGTTGAAGTCTTAGTCATTAGTACTTCAGAATGCAACTGTATTTGGAGACAGCGTTTTCAAATAGTAATCAAATTAAAACGAGGTCATTAGGATGGGTACGAATTCAACATAACTGATGTTCCACCAAGATGGGGGAGATTAGGATACAGACATGCATACAGAGAGAATACCATGTAAAGACTCATGGAGAAGATAGCCATCTACCGGCCAAGGAGGGAGGCCTCTGAAAATTTGTTTGGTTCACTTCTGACACTTTGACCTCTAATGTCTAGCCTTCAAGACTATGAGAAAATAAATTTCTGTTGTTTAAGCCTCCCGGTTTGTGGAAATTTGTTAGGGCAGTTCTAGCAAACTACTACACTGTCTTTCCCTACCCATCACCCTTTAATTCCTAGAAAAAAAAATAATAATCTAACTAGACTTTGAGGACTTTGCTCCTTTCATTCATTGTTGTATTTCCAGTAGGTCAAAGAATTCCTGGGGAATCAGGTTGCTCAACAGATATTTGTTGAATGGCTAAAACTGCAACAAGTGATAAAATGCTTAATAAATTACCTATATTGTTTTCAAGGAATGCTGAGGTTTTATTGTAATTTTATATTATTCTTATGAGCCATATTGATGAAAAAAATTTCTCAAATTTTAATACTGAGTGTTGCAAATTAGAGACTGGAAACTATATCCCTCTCATTTGTGCTGAATTGTGTTTTTCAACTTGGCTGAGACTGAGAAGTATGTAGCTACTCAATGTTCACTTTATCTTATATGAAGTACCGATTTACTGAACACAGAATGAAAACATAATTTTCTATTACCCTACTCGCTCCTTTTCTCTTGCAACATGTGGATTCAGTGATGTGACTATACCCTCCCTCTTTCCCATCCAGCCTGTTTTTCTCCTTTAAATGTCGAAGTTCTCAAAATAATCTTTTTTGATGAAGCCCTCAAGATGTCTCCTGGAGATTTCTTTAACCTTGGCAAAGTAAACTTGTAAATTGATTGAGACCTCTCTCAGATACTTTTTTTTCCAATTATTTTGCTGCAGTTTTTTCAGAGATGGTAATTTCTTCACATATTTCTTGAGCTCTCCCAGTGTTGTGACCTCTTTTGTGGTCCAAAATGCAAAGCTTCCAAAATCTCCCTGTAAGCTGTAACTATGCACACAAATGCTTTAGCTGATCATGGTTGATGACTTTCTCTGATCCTCCAAACTCCTTGCATACCTCAAGACTTAAGTTTTCCAGATCTTCTTACATTTATGTACACTCTAATTTTTATTACAAATAATTTGCCTCCATAGAAAATCAATTGGTTTTCTTCTAAATCAACAAACCTTAACCAATAAACCAAATATGACTAAATATGGGATATCCTTGGATATACTTTTCTATATTGTTCTACTCTGCTTTCCATGGATAAGCATTCATTTTTGAAAGATAGATGATTTTATAATTTTTAAATAAAAAATCATGTTTTAAATGAAATTATAATGTAGACAAAAGCTATGTTGACTATTATTTTGATATTTTTAGTAATCAAAATTATTGTAATAATTTTCATAATATATATTTGCTTTGCTTCCTATTAGAAGTATCTTATACAATGAATTAATGAACCCAATTATCAGCAGATACAATATTATCCATCTAATATGTGACATCAAATCACATATTCCACTATAATTGTTCATCTAGCATACCATTCCTATTTACAGAAATATTATAATTTTAAAACATCTTATAAAATTAAAAAGTTCAACAATATTCTAAGATAATAAACATGCTTGCTCTTAATCTAGTATAATTTTAAAATATTTTGTACTCATCCACAATTTTAAAAATATTTAACAACACAAAATGATGAAATTAAGCACGTTTTTACTGTAAAAAAATATTTAAGTCCTAAATGTGGAAGTGGCAGAGGTGATAGTGTTATCTTTCTGCACCTGTGTCTGGAGAGGATTTGCCTGATCTCTCTTGATACTAAGAATTCCGTGGCCACTGTGTGAGTAGGCTTCAGCCAGCCCACACAGAGGTGAGGGGTCAGGTGGAAAATTGTTTATTCCAGTGGCCCATCTGTGAGTCCCCAACTGCCTGACAGTTGACTACAGGTGTGTTAGTAAACCCTGACAAGATTGGTCATTATTTAGTTGTTATGAATAATGCTATGATAAACATATTTGAATATGTATCTTGGTGAAAATATACACATCACTCTAAATTATATATCTAAAAGTAAAAAGGCTGGGTCACAGACTGTAAGATAATGCCGAACTCTTTTCCAGAGTAGTTGTGTCATAAGAAACTTACTTTGCTGCATTTTTGGTAGCATTCAGTTTCCTTGCACTTTACAGTTTTTTGCTATTGGGAGAATATTTAGTGGTGCTTTATTTTTACATTTTACTTATTTTCACCCTTTTTCCCCCACATGAGACTATGTTTGTCCATCATATTATAATGAGTTTAGAAAGACCAATATTAAGGGATCCAGTAATTTTAAATAGCTATTTTATTTTGTGACTATTTTTATGTTTTTTTTTTTTATTTTTTGAGAGAAAATAACTATTGATATCTACTTGCAGAATGTATGAGGTGTTACCTAGTGTAAAAAATGTATGTATACACACACAGGTAAATACATATATACATACTAAACACACTCATATATCTGTATTCTTAGTAATGCCATTATTCATTCATAAAATCAAAAATACCAATTTTTGTGTCTTTATGAACCATATTTGAATCTTTATTGAATTATTATTTTGGGTGGGCAAATACTCTCTTTCCCCTAGGTATATTGAGTGAATAAAAAAGAAATTTTTACTCTTTTGAGTTGAAATTATGATCTGGTAGAGGTTAAAAAAAAATTAAAAGCAAATGCTAAAGGGGATCGAAGATACAGGCACATTAGTTTCCTGGGCCACCCTAACCGGCTGATGAGGTCATGCTCCCCTCTCAAGCATCGATGAGACAGTGCTTCCCTGCCTCTCCCATCTTGTGATAGTCCCAGGCTTTCCTTGATTTGCAGTTGCAGCAGTTCAGTCTCCAAACACATCTTCACTGGTGCTCTCTCTGTGTGGCTCTCTTCTCTTCTGTTAGGGACACTAGTACAAACTGGATTAAGAGCCTACTCTACTCTGGTATAACCTTGTCTTAACCAGTTACATTTGCAACAGCCTTATTTCTAAATGAGACTGCATTCTGAGGGACTGAAGGTTGGAACTTCAATATGTCTTCTGGGGGAGAACCAAACTCAGCCCATAACAAGTCATCTTCTTATAGAAGAAAGTTCCAGAAGGATGAGATTTCAACTAAGAACTGATGGAAAGATAGGTGAAAAACCATGATGATATTATTTTTAAAACATATTTTTCTTTCAGAAGGAAGGAAGGAAAGACGGAAGGAAGGAAGGAGAAGGGAAGGGAAGGAGAGGGGGAGGGGGAGGGGGAGGAAGGAGGGATGGAGGGAGGAAGAGAAAGAAAGAGAAGAAGGAAAAACAGAAAGAAAGGAAGGAAAGAGAAAGAAGCATTCTGTTGTTTAAGAGCTGTAAAAGTATTTTCCTATGGTTTAAGCATTAATAAAATGAAAATGAAGATAATAAGGAAAATGATAGCAAAGATCAAGCTGGAGAAGTAAACAAGTCTGGATGTACTTTTACACATTATTCCAAGGACAATGATGATTGTTTTACACATTATTCTAAGCATGTCATTTTAAAAATTGCTTTCAAAAAATCACCCTGGATGAAGAGATGAGAATGGGTTGGGGAGCGAGTAGACAGCCTGGAGTCAGGGAGACTAGTTAGATAGCAAGAGCTTACTCTTTTCTAAACAAGGCAATGGCAGGATGCATAAAACAAGATGTATTTGAAAGAAATTTTAACAACATAATATATGCAACTTAGTGTTTGATTGCTTATGGGGCATATGGGAGAAGGAGTGAATTCTAACTCCCAAATTTCAGGATAAATGAATGGACAGAGTGAGGTAGCATTCAGTGGAATGGGAAAACAGAAGTTCAGGCTATTTCAGTGGGGATAAACTTAATTTGCATATTTTAAGTGTCTCTCGGTATACAAATAGAGATGTCCTACAGGCAAGTAACTTTTTCTATATTGTACTTGAATTAAACGAAAAAAGTGTGCATTGTCTGGAGAATATTTAAACAGAATTAAAATTGAATTACATTTTATTTTTGATTGGAATAGCAGCAAAGGAGAAAGGACTTAAAGAGTGCCTACATAAATTGGTTATGAGTAACACATAAACAAGGAACAACAAACTGCAGAAGGCCACAGGAGGCCTCTGAGGAGGAAGGCATCTCCATGCCTCATTTTTGGGTGCAGGTTCTGTTACCATAAACATTGTGCTCAAGGATGAAAACCCCCTCGTAACACTATGACGTACCCAGACTTATAGGCTCCTTGTAAGGCCCGTGTTCTATCAGCTGTATATAGATAAGAGGCTAAAGACAACCGCATGTTCTTGTTTTGTGAAATTCCCAAACCGCCACTGTTATCAATCCTTAGAATAATACACCAGTTCCGGCTCACTAATTCACTTCTGGCTCACTGATTCACTCCACCATCACTCCACCCCTACCCTATAGATAAAAGTCATTGTAATCAATAAATAGAGTGGATGATCAGAGCTCCGGGTCTTCACTGCCTCCTCCAGAGTAAATAAAGTGATGGCCCCCTGTTCTCACTTTTTCTCTTAATCTATCTTTTTCTCATTCCTTTGTCACCACCGAACTCGGGGTACCCACTGGTGATGTAGGGCTGGCTTCCTACATTCTGGTGCCTAATGTGGGGTTCATGGATCCCTACATTCTGGTACCCAACGTGTATGGTTCATGGATTCCCTACAATTTTTGTATTAGAGATATTTAATATTGATAAAAATGGATAGAAATAATACGTGGCAAAGACTGGAAATTATCCAGGTAGCCCAAATCCTCAGAGTACTAATTTAAAAGTTCAAACTTTTTGAAATTAATTACAGAAAAAACTGACAGGTGAGTAGTGTAGCTGTCCATTTATTTGCCTCATTATTTTATATGTTCAGATACAAAGAAAAAAATTGAAATTATTGACATAGGGCTAAATTAATTGTTAATATGCTTCTTTTTGTCTTTTCTGATCAAGTTGAAATACACACACACACACACACACACACACACACACACCCCACAAATTGAAAAGAAAACAACACATTTTTGGAAGAAGAAAATTCCTACACTTTGCCTTAATATCACACCAAGGACCATGACCTTCTCATAGAAGTAGAGTCTGCATATTATTAGTATTGTGTTTGTTACAATTTATTAAACTGGGATTAAAATTCTATCTCTGACATGTAATAACAACATTTAGAACTGACGGCCCTTGCATCATTTCCCAGTCATCCAGTGAACTCTGTATTATTGCTTCTTGCCCATCACCTGCCAAATTTATAACTAAAACAACGATCAGATCTTCCCAGGTGGTCCATGCAATATCATTTGTACTGAGGTTGTCACTCTACCAAACTCAGTGCATACATTCTCTGCTCTCATTTCAAGATAACTTTAGACATCCTATTACATCCACCATAGAAGGCAGACTATGGCAAAGTTTTATTTAACGTTGTGGGTAAAAATCCTTTTTTTGATTTTGGCTATAAGGTGATTAATATATTTGAAAAGTGGCCATCCAAGAAAATAATGAAATAGAATGGCATACTGTTTGGTAGAGCATTGTAATAAAAAAAATTTCGTATTTCTATTTTACCATGAAAATTAGAACTCCCTTGAAAAAAATCAAAGAAAATAGGTAGAATTTCCATATTTTATATTATTAAAATTGTACATGGACAGTTCATTTGATTTTCTAAAATACTAGAGCTAAAAGGAGTGTGTGTTGATACTTATCAGTATATACATACACTAGGTAAACATTTGTTGCAGTAATGTTGAAATTTCTGTTTGCAAATTATACAAACCAAACCATTTTCTGATGCTGAATTTTATTTGATTATGACAATGTTAATCTGAAGCTAAGTGATACAAAACAGCTCCAAATTTCCAATTAGTCCTGGAATGTTTTCTTTTTCCTTTATTTTACTTTTTTTTTTTAAGAGACAGGGCCTCACTCTTTTGCCCAGGCTGCAGTGCAGTGGCACCATCATAGCTCATTGCAGCCTCAAATTCCTGGCCTCAAGAGATCCTCCTGCCTCAGCCTCCCAAGTAACTGGGACTACAGGTGCTCACAACTTCATCTAGCTAATTTTTTCCTTTTTTTTTTTTTTTTTTTTTTTTTTTTTTGAGATTGGGTTTCACTGTGTTGCTCAGGCCAGTCCCAAACTCCTGACTTCTAGTGATCCTCCCATCTCAGCCTCTTGAGTAGCTGGGATTGCAAGTGCAAACTGCCTTTCCCTGGTGAAAAACATTTTCTGTATGTTAAATCTAAAGTAGAGCTTGGATCATAAACTGGAAGTGGAGGGCTGTCTCTTATGATGATGTTATTAAATGAAAATCAATTACTGATCTCTGCTCTACTCTATGGAGGGCATGCAGTGATTAGAAATTGTATTTTTAACATTTAAAAAATCTTTATATGCTGGGTAATAAAAGACATATACCTTGAAAACCAAAGTCTACAAAATGTTGGCAGGGACATTTTTTTTTTTTACAAGAAAAATGACTTAATATTCCTCACATACCTTTCTCAAAAATTCCTTTCTATAGAATGCATCAATTCATCAATTCCCCTTTTGTCACAATCATCATTGGTATTCCTCTGGTAGCTCTGTTACTGAACAGGCTCTAAAGTATTTTCTGTTATAGCCTACAATGATAAGAAAACTGAAATCTTTGCCATATTCATTTTCTTGACTCATACCAGAGTTATTTAACGTTGTTGTTTTCCTCTTTATTTGCCAAGAAAATTATTAAATTAAAAGAGGCCATTTAGAACTCGACTCGTTCTCAAGGTATTAATTAGAAAATAATAAAATTATGTAAGTCCACCTGTGCAGAAGAAAAGAGTGACAAACTTTGTTAAAGTTCCTAAAGTCAACAAAGTTTTTCCATAATATTGTATTCTGTTTTAAAGGAGTTCTGTTAAGTTTTTAGTTAATGAAAATAAAGTAGTGGAAGCTTCTGCTATAGCAGTTTGAAGATTTCATTTTGAATTAATTCATGTTTTCTTAAGTAATTAGTAAAAATGAAATTATTTCTGGCTATGCAACTGCAAAGCTTTTTTAAAAAAAACAGTTTATCATTATCTTGGTGAACTCCTTCTCATAATTCACTGAATTGCCAGTTAATTTTATGGAACAAAGAATGACGATTTTAAATATTTTCCTTACAAAATAAAATACATGTAAGCATCACTTTTCATTCCATGTCTGCACAAGGCAATTCAGAAAAAATTATACTGTCATTTGGGGATGGATAGATATATAGACAGATATATATGATAGATAGATAGATAAAATAATTTTTAAGATAAATGTATTTTTTTTCTGAAGCTACATTAGAAAGTACTACAAGCTGAGTGGCTTCAAATGACAAAAATTTATTTTGTCAGTGTTGGAGAGGCTAGAAGTTCAAAATCAAATGGTGGGCAGGGAAAGAATCTGAGGTGTGAGACTAGGTAGAATTTGCCTCTTCCTAGCTTCTGGTGGTGGTTGTCAAACCTTAAAGGTCTTTGTCTTGCAGTGGGAGCACTCTAATCTCTGTCTCTGTGGTCATGTGATATTCTCCTTGTGTGTCAGTGTTCAAATTTACCTCTTCTTATAAGGACACTGGTCACATCAAATTAGGGCCTGCCCTAAAGACTTTACATTATTATCATACAAAACCCTATTTTCAAAGACTTTTACAATCAGAACTACTAGGGACTAGGACTTCAGCATATATTGGGGGAACACAATTCAACTCATAACTGTGATATTCGACTATGATATTCAAGTGCTATATGATAATAGCAACTCAGGGGCATGTAATATAAAATAATCTTATCATAAAAGTCTTTTAGTGGATAAAATTCTTATGCTACTCAACTGAGGATCTTAAATAATGGTTTCAAACCTTGGGAGAAAGAAAGATAAGACAGAAGCAGGCTGCAGAAACTTAAGGGCTCTATTAAAATATGTCTGCTCCACAGGTGTTAAAATAAGGTTCTAATTTCTAGATAAGACTACAAATGCAATAACTGAATTGGTAACAATAGTCATGATTCTGAGACACCATTTCTAAGAATAGAATTTCTTCTGCATGATGCTGGAAAAGACACAAGACAACTAAGAGAAATCTAGACCTGAACTTAGGGAATCAAATAGCATTGGTGAAGTTGAGAACCGAACTGTAAAAGTTAGAAACCACTTATTAAAAAACACATACAGACAGATTGTCTAACATTATTATTTACATAGTATCATAGTGCACTTTGTCAGTAAGTCTTGAGTTCTAACAATTTAATACATTTTCTAAGTGTTTTTTATATTGAAATCCTTAAAAGTTAATCATTAATAAACATTTCCTGTTTAAAAATACGTGTATCAACTATTCAAAATGGCAGTGCTCTCTGGGAAGCTCAGGAAGACTGTGTTTTTCTGGCCAAATATTATTCAGATGCACTCCAGTACATTCTTCTAACTTCTCTATTTGGACAGCAGCCTCTGATATGTAATTAGGCACTGAATTACATAATTATACAATAGAGTGTAAAATAAAGCTTTGCCTGTTTATGCAAGTTTAGTTTGTAATCACATTAACTATATTGTTTTCATTCATATTATGCATATTACACTGTTACATATTTGTGATTTTTTGCATTACACCCTCCTATAATGGACTTTTATAGTAATATTGTCTCAGTTTTGAGAAGCAAATCATTTGAATTAATAATATTCATTAAAATTCATGAGTATTAATCTGATTATTAGGAACTATAACAACTTATGTTTTTACAGTACTTTCTATGTGCCAGGCATTTTAAAAATCATTATATCTATCTTTACTCAGTTAGTATTCACAACAAACATACAGGTTAGCTAATATTAATCTCATTTTTAACATGAGAAAGCTGCTGTGCAAGGAGACTAAATAATTTCACTCAGGTTTTCTCATAGGTAAGTGAAGTGAGAATACAAAATCATTGTGTCCGGCTCAAAATCTAGCCTATTAACCAGATGCCTGTCTGTCTTACGTTGTAAAATGTATTCACCAGACAATACAATGGAATTGGATGGGAATACAATTTGCATTTTAAGCATTTTTAAATTATTTTAAAATAGAGGGAAAAAATTCTGTTTATGTATAATGAAGAAAATGTGGAGATTCTCTGTAATATGAGAATCTTTGAATTAAGAATTTTATGAACTTATACTTAAACATCTGAAACTTAAGTGTAGTTATCTGTGAACCAAGGACTGGTAATCTTTTTGCTGGTTTTATCAGTATTTATAAGCTCAGAAACTAGTATTTGGAATAAGTGATGTTTATTTATTCAGCAAGCATATACTGAATGGTTTATTTATATTCAGAACTTTGATATAAATTTGAAAAATGTTAAATAAGTACTAAAATCATTCAAAACTTGTATAGATATATATGTTATAATACTATGTTATCCAAAATTTGAAATATATAGGACAGAGAATATGTAGTATATACTCGGTACTTTGTAATCAGTACTATGACTCTCTGCTGGGATCAGCAAAATCTACATGGTCACAGTTACAATATGAGTGGGCAGAAAATCAAAATAATGGCAACAGCCAGTGGAAAAGCCCAGGAGCCAATAACATCATGATGCAGTAATTTGTGTTATTTTTCTCCGATCCATTTCCTGTTCTTTGTTCTGCTCTTTATGGCAGGGCACTGATGCTTGCAATGTGACGGGTGCTCTTGCTCTCTGGTTCTGGTTCTGGTTTACCAATGGTAAACATTGGAGATTAGAAAGTGATGAAGCCAAGATACTTCTTCCATTTTATGTTTTTTCAGATCAGAGGTTGTATCAGCTATGATTCAAACTCCTGATTGACATCCCACCTTCATAGCTTCCAGTTTCCATTAGAAAGCTTAGAATCCTCAACTCTGGTAACACGAACTCTTCCCCTTTTTTCTCTCCATTCCTAGGCATAGTGGCTATTTTTTTCGGTGATACTTAATTCTCTTCTGTTTGCCCTTACATCACTTCTAACAACCTTGTAATGGCAGGTTTAAAAGCAAGGTTTCTGTATGAGTTTACTGAGAGGTATAGACAAGAAAAATGGCAACAAAGAGGTTGGGCAAAAGAAACCAACAGAGGAGAGACAGAAAAACAGTTGGAAAACCAAGAAAGTAGTGTGATGGAAACCAAGTGCAATTCATGGAGATGACACTAATCAGTGTAAAGTATCTCATGTCAGTAAAGTCTGAGAAATATTTATTGCGTTTGGAAATTGAGAGTTTACCAGTATTGATATTAAATAGAGTTAAATTTGGGAAAGGAATTGGAGGAGAGATAAAGTTTAGATGCCTTGTAAGTGAGGATTCGGAGCGAGAGCTGATCAAAATAAGTTGAGTGATTAAGTGAAGAAATTAATTAATTGTTAATTTAATGACAGAAAATTATCAACTCTTGTGATCTCTCTTTAGCATTTCTGAGGTGCTTGGATAAAAAAGATGAAAAGTTAAGTTGTCCAGATTATCTGCATTGGACATATTACATAGAAGAACATAAAGGAGTGGCTACTAGAGATTCCAAAGAGAATAAACCATGTGACCAGCTACATATCTAAGATTGTAGTGAAAGGGTACTAACAACATAGAGACTTTGATGGTAGTACTTATTTATGATGGACCTGTTTTCACTATGGTATGGGTCATATTAATGTCAATAGTTGATTGATACCTTCTCAGCTTAGTAGTATAGAGAAGTGTGGGAAAGAGTATAAGGAAGAAAATATAGGTGCAAATGAGCTGCCATTTGAGATGAGAACAAGGATTACAGGTATGTAAATAACTGCATTTAATTGGTGGGCCTACCTGCCCCAAGCTTCTAAATATGATGTGATAAATATTGAATGTTGGAGCACATTTTATATTTTATAATTGAAAATATTGATATTTACTTCTCTTATTCCTAGTTTGATTTCTTACATTTTTGAAAACGAGTATTATGTGTCTGTGTGTACTCAATCCAATCTATTTCAATCATTCAAAGAATTTTAATTTCTTTCTATGTCAGAATTTAGAAAGTAATACATCTTGATGAGTTTGGTGCTCACAAAAAGAATTTAAAATTCTAGAAAATAATTGGAAAGCGGAAAGCAGTTAGCAAAAACTTTACACAAATTTGAAGAGGTTTTTGTTGAGGTGTTTTATTAAGACATGCTGCTTCCTTACATGTAGTATGTATGTTTACAGAAAAATGTCTATAAAATAAAAAAATCACAGTGTCTTCTAAGCTCATTAATTAAATATTAATTGGATTCATGAAGATAAATGTTATTATTTTTATACTGAACATTTTCCATTCTAGGTGTATCCAACTTTTAACCAACTCACTGATCCTCTTCCACGTTTTTTCCAGGTAAGACTTCCTTTTGCCAGGGCCTATTGTTTGTAGAGAATGCTGATCTACCATAGTAGTAGTCAAAGTAAATAAGTTAAGAAGGTACATTTGCAAAGAATCCATTACAATTCATTGCAGACATATTTTCTGGATGCATTTGGATTAAACACTTTTGATTACTTATGCCAGTGCTTATTTCCTTCCACTAACTAATTTATAATTTCTTGTAGGCCCCTATGTAATAAACTTTTGGGGAATATTGTCATTATACATTCCTGTAATTGTCAGTAGTGTCTTGAAGTTAAAACAGCTTCCAAAATATATCTCAAGCAGTAGTTGGAGGAAAAAATGTTATAATGTTCCAAAATTTTATTGTAATGAGTTCCCGAAAACAAAACCAAGCATCAAGTGATGTTAATCTCCTGTTACACATAATTTGCCAAAGGGCACTTGAAGCCTGTGTTTGGCTTCTTGAGTCTGAACACAGATGTAGATTCATCAGTTGGAAACAATTAGTTCTATTTCTCTTTAACAGAGTTCCTGAGCCTTGTCAACAGATGGAAGAAGTAACTGAGGAATAAAATCCAATTTGGCATAAAAGTATGTAAGTTTTAAAACAGTAGAGGAAATATCAAAATAAAGGTAGACAAAAATATATTTTGGAAGGTTTTACATGGGTTCTTCTTAAATTATTGGAATTTTTGTATAAATTTCATTAAATTTATGTGAAAATTTAACTAAAGTATCATTTTTATGCATGATTTAGAAATGGCACAATCAAATCCAGGGACGTAAAGAAAGAAAGGAAGGAGAAAATAATGCCAAAAGAAATAGAAGAAAGTGAATATTTATACTATTATGATTTATACTTAATAATTAAGTCCACTCTATGCTTGTCTGCAGTTTTCTGACAGTTGACTAATCTAGTCATTATTTTACAATATGAGAACATGTACTCATAGAGTGTGTATCACTGCTGAATAACATAATGGAATCATAATTCTAAATTTTCTTTTGGAATCTAGTGAGAATGAAATCACAAATTCCACAAGGTGAGAAAAATGCTAAACATATTGTTGAGAAATATGGCAACATGAAATAGAGGAATAATATAAAAATCATAAAACATAATCATCTGAACCAATTGGAGCGAAGTCAAGAGAAGAGCCACTATCATGTTTATTTTCATAAGAAAAATTTTTGTAAGACTAAGACATTTTGCACTGTGGGACAAGCTTAATTAGGACAGAGCCCAGGAGGACAGAATCAGAGAAAAAGCCCACACCACACTTCCTGAATGAGCGGTTCAGGTGAATACATTGCTACTCATAGGGAGTTCTGAAAACTAGCCTTGTCTAGCTCCTGGAGTGGGCCTGGCAAGTGGGTTATGTAAAGCTGTTGCCTCTTGTCACCAACATATCTATGAATTTGCATCAAAGAATCTAAAGATGATTCCAGGCTTACATTTGAATAGAATGACCACAGTTGAGAAGAAGAGATCAATACAGAGTGGAAAAAGTGAAGGTAAGCCAAGTCCTGCCAATATATCCTCCATCAAAGACACTAACCATGTTGACTGTCAGATAATAATAGCTGTTGCCCAATTTCTTCCTCCAACTTTTGCTCAATTATTTTTCTCCGTAGTCAGATGGTCAAGAGGATTCTCTAAAATGTAGTGTCATCATTTGAGACTTGTAATTGTGATCTCCTCTGCCATGGTACCATCCCACTGAAAGAGAAAACAATGATTACTATTAAGAAAACCGTAAAATGTCAAAATGTATATAACTGTTGCCACTAATTTCCTGGCTGCAATATATTACTTTGTGTCAATATTTGAAAAATCTCAAGTATCAACCAAGTGTTTGGGATTTTGAACGTATCAATTTTAACTTTTCTCAGTAATTTTTAACTTAACTGCTGTTTCTTCCAGTTCACACTAGGTGTATTTGATAGTTTCTAGGCAATGCCGTTACTATTCTTTCCAGAACTGGTGAAATCAGCAACCAAACTATTCATTTCATTGTGAGTGAGAAAAGTTCAACAATCAATGTGAATGATCCTGAGAAAATTATTTAGAATTGTAGATAACTACATTTAGCTATACTCTGTTTTGTGATGATATTGTAGAGAGAAGAAAATACACATAAACGTACTTACAAATACTTTTCAAATGGGATGACAATTGACAAATTGTTACATGCATTGAAAGAGGAAACCATTTAGAATAATGACAAAACTATTTGGTGAAATTATGCTATTACGTTATCATTACACTAGAGTAGCTATCTTTTATGCTTTCTTTTTTATTTTAACATGTGGTAAACATAAAGCATGGTTTTAGCTATAAAAGTGCAGATGTTTCAAATAAGAGAATAGTTCCTTCTCTAAATTATCTAAAAGCAGTTGCTAGATTAAGTTGGATTTTCTAGCTGCTATTTTGTAAGTATATTATAAAAACTACAATTTTGTCAATTATTTTTGTCAGGTTAAGCATGTGCAATTGTTCCTCATTTAATTTGTACCAGCAAATTTCAACAATTTAGCCAGTTTAAGGTCCATAAACATATATGTGGCATTTCAAATTTCTTTATGCAGCCTTCATTTTTCTCACACTATATTTTAACCCATTGCAGATAATACCAGTAATCTCAAAACCCTTCTCTATCTGAAAATAATAAGGCTTTTATAATAAGAATTAGGTTTGGATCCAGTATATTAGTTATGGTAATGTTAAACATTGTAACAGAGAGACACACAGTTATGTTAGTTAAAACGGAATAGAATAGGATAATGGAACAGAATGGAAAACCCAGAAATAAATTCACACATCTACAGTGAACTAATCTCAAAAAAAGATGCTAAGAATGTGCATTGGGATATGTAGTGTCCTCAGTGAATGGTGCATGGAAAACTGGATATCCATATGCAAAATAATGAATCTAGACACCTATATCTTGATATATACAAAAATTAAACTAAAATGGATTAAAGACTTAAATCTAATACCTAAACTATGAAACTAATAAAAGAAAACTTTGGTGAAATTCCCCAGGACGTTGCACTGGGCAACCATTTCCTGAGTAATACTGCACAGGCACAAGCAACCAAAGGAAAAAATGGACAAAACGGATCACATTAAGTTAAAAAGCTTCTGCAAAGTTAAGGAAACAATCAACAAAATTAAGGGAATACCCCACAGATTGGAAGTAAATATTGGCAAACTATCTATTTGGCAAGGGATTAATAACCAGAATACATTATTATGTCAAACAACTCAATAGGGAAAAATATATGCTAATCCAATTTAAAAGTGGGCTAAAAATGTGAATAGACATTTCTCAAAAGAAGACGGCATATAAATGGGAAACAGTTATAGAAAAAGGTGCTCAACATCATTGATCAACAGAGAAATGCAAAGCAAAACTGAAATGAAATATCATCTCACCCTAGTTAAAACTTATTTCATCTAAAAGACAGGTAATAACAAATTCTGGTAAAGAGGTGGAAAAAAGTGAACCCTCATACAGTGTTAGTGGGAATATAAATTAGTACAACCACTTTGGAGAATAGTATGGAGAACCCTCAAAAAACTAGAAATAGAGGTGCCGTATGATCCAGAAATCCCACTGCTAGGTATATTCCCAAAAGCAAAGAAGTCAGTATATCAAGAGATGTCTGCACTCCCATGTTTATTGCAACACTGTTCACAATAGCTGAGATTTGTAATCAACCTAAGTTGGATAAATCAATAGATGAATGGATAAAGAAATGATGATCATATACACAATGGAGAATTTGCCATAAAGAGAATGAGATCCACCGGGCTGCGGTGGCTCACACCTGTAATCCCAGCACTTTGGAAGGCTGAGGCGGGTGGATCACAAGGTCAGGAGTTCAAGACCAGCCTGACCAAGATGGTGAAATCCTGTCTCTACTAAAATATAAAGAAATAAGCCGGGTGTGGTGGTGGGTGCCTGTAATCCCAGGTACTCAGGACGCTGAGTCAAAGAATTGCTTGAACCTGGGAGGTGGAGGTTGCAGTGAGCCAAGATCAGGTCACTGCACTCCATCCTGGGCGATAGAGCAAGACTCTATCTCAAAAAAAAAAAAAAAAAAAAAAAGAGAGAGAGAGAATGAGATCCTGTCATTTGGAGCAACAAGTACAAAACCAAGAACTTTATGCTAAGTGAAACAAGCCAGGCACATAAAGACTGACTTTACATGTTCTCATGCATTTGTGGGAGTTAGAAATTGAACTTACGGAGAGAATAGAACAATGGTTACCAGAAGCTGAGAAAAATAATAAGGAAGAAATTGGAAAGTGAGGAAGATTAATGGGTACAAAAATATAATTAGATAGAATGAATAAGATCTAGTATTTTGTGGCACAGCAGGGTGATTACAGTTACCCATAATTCATCATACATTTAAAAATAACTAAAAGACTATAAGTGAAATGTTTTCAACACAAAGAAATGATAAACATTAGAAGACCGATTTACTTCATTACACCGAGGGTTACACATTATATACATGTATCAAAATATCTCAACTACCCTATAAATATATACACCTTTAATGTTTATGTGCCCATAAACATTATTTTTTTCAGAAGTTTAAGGAAGACGTTATACCAGCCCTAAAAGATTTTTCATAAAATAAAGGAGGCAGGGTGTATTGGCTCATGCCTGTAATCCCAGTACTTTGGGATGCTGATGTAAGAGAATTGCTTGAGTTTGAGACTACCCTGGGCAATAAAGTAAGACCCCATCTCTAGAAAAAAATAAAATAGCTGTGCATGGTAGTGCACATCTTTGGTCTCAGCTTCTCGATAGGCTGAGGTAGGAGTACCACTTGAGTCTGGGAGGACAAGGCTGCAATGAGCTGTGATCACACCACTGCACTATAGACTGGGTGACAGAGTGAGACCCTGTCTCAAAAAAAAAAAAAAAAAAGAAAAAACCTTAGTTGAAATAAAGGAAGAACAAAAAGCAAACTCTTCCTTACATTCGGCGAGGCCAGCATTATTCTGATACCAAATAGATAGTAAGTTTTTTTAAAGTATATTACAAGGAAGGAAAACTATACCCCAATATTCCTCATGCACATCATATTACCAAATAAAATCCAGCAATATTGAAAAAGGATAATGGAACAAGTGGATTTATCATAAGATTGTCAGATTAGTTTAACATTTCAATATCAATGTTAATTTACCATCTAAGAAACTGAAAGGAGCAAAGTCAGATGAGGATCTAAGTTTACACAGAAAAAGCAATTTAAAAATGAACATTCATACATGATAATAACTCAGCAAACTAGAAAAATAAGGTAACCACTTAAACCTGATCAAAGGAACTTGTGAAAGTCTACCTTTCATTTCACATGTAACGTTGAAGAATGTAATATTTTCTATTTATATTTAACATATAGATTGGAAATGAATAATTAAAACTGTCTTTAGTTACTGGAAATATACGGTTTTGTAGAAAATCCTAAGGACTTTACAAAGCAATGATCATATACAATAAGGCTGCTAGCCTGTCCTGGGATATTTGTGGTTTTATTCATTAACAACAAATATATGGAAGGTGAAAGAAAAAAGTACTAATTAAAGTAGTACCAGCAAATCTGAAACAATTATGATTACATTTAACAGTATACATACAAAAAATATACACTGAAAATTACTAATTGTTGACAAAAATTAAAGAATTAGTACTAAATCATAGATTAAAAGACATATTGTTACTATGCCAATTTTCCCAAAATTTGTTTTACAGATTCATTGCAAACCATTTCAAATTTACATTTTAAGCTACAGTAATCAAGACACAATGGTTTTACTATGAATATGGACAGAAAAAATTAATGAAATAGACTAGATTCCAAAACCAGCTGGCTATCTATTTTTTTCAAATAAAACTTTATTGTAACACTGCCACAGCTGTTTGTTCAAGAATGTTTATGACTACTGTTATGCTAAAACAGCAAAGCTAACATTGGAACAGAATAGAGAACCCAGAAACAATGCTGTACATCTACAACTACAGCTATCTGATTTTTAACAAAGTTGACAATAAGAAGCAATGAGAAAAGAACTCTCTACTCAATAAATGTGGCTAAGATAGATGGCTAGTCATACTCAGGAGAATGAAACTGCACTTCTACCTTTATACCACACAGAAAAATTAACTCAAGACAGATTAAAGATTTAATTGTAAGACTTCAAACTATAAAAAACTAAAAGAAATCCTAGGACACGTCACTCTTGACATCAGCCTTGTGAAAGAAGTTATGACTAATTGTAAAAAGCAATTGCAACAAAAACAAAAAATTGACAACTGGGAGCTAATTAAACTAAAGAGCTTCTGCATAGAAAAGAAACTGTCAACAGAGTAAACAGACAACCTACAGAAGGTGATAAAATATTTACAAAGTATGCATCCAACCATGGTCTAATATCCAGAATCTATGAAGAACTTAATTGAACAACCAAAAAATAAAAAACACCATTAAAAAGTTGGCAAAAGGCATGAACAGACACTTCTCAAAAGAAGACATAGATGCAGGCAAACAAATATGATTACAAAAATGCTTAGCATCACTAATTATTGAAGAAATACAAATTAAAACCACAAAGACATACTATCTTACACCATTCAGAATGGCTGTTATTAAATGGTTAAAAAATAAAAAATTTTGGTGAGACTGCAGAGAAAAGGGAATGCTGATACACTGTTGGTAGGAATACAAATTAGTTCAGTCAGTGTGGAAAGCTGTTTGGAGATTTCTCAAAGAAATTAAAACGGAACTACCGTTCGACCCAGCCATCCTGCTATTGGGTATTTTCCCAAAATAAAACAAATTGTTCTACCAAAAAAAAAAAAAAAAAAAAGAAACATATATATGCACTCATCTGTTCATCACAGTATTTTATGTTCCTACTTATAAATGGAAGCTAAAATTCGGGTGCTCATGGATATAAAGATGGCAACAAAAGACACTTGGGACCACTAGAGGTGAAAGGGAGGAGGAAAGGGTAGAAAAACTGCCTATTGGGTACTATGCTCTGTACATGGGTGGTGGGATCAATCATACTCACCCCTAACCTCAGCATCATATAACATACTCATGTAACAAACTTGCACATATACCCCCAAATCTAAAATTAAAATTAAAATGATTTTTAAAACCCAGCAGGGTTGAGTAGTTGCAATGGAGGACCAAATGTTCCACATGATTGTATACACACACACACACACACACACACATACACACACAGCTATCTGGCTCTTTATGGAAATAATTTGCTAATCTCTGGTATTTAAGAGACTCACATGTGTATCAGTTATGTGTTCCAAAATATTCAGTGGAAAAGGGTTGTCTTTTAAACAATGGATTCTGGAATAATTGTTTATCCTAATATAAAAAAGAAAAAGAATGAAAAAATAGCTTTTGCTATTATGTACACCACATGAGAAAGTTAACTCATAATAGTCTATTGACCTGTAAGCAAAGGCCAACAATATAAAGCTCCTGGAAAAATCAGAGAAAAAAATCACCTGTGATCTTTTGATAGGTAAAAATTTCTTAGATGTAATAAAATTGCCTGAAACATTAAATAAATTGATTGAAGTTTATCAAAATTGCAATCTCCTATGTTTCAAAAGACACTATTATGTAATAGAAATGGCAAACCAAATTGGGAAATATATCCTCAATATTGATGTTACAAAGGACTTGTATCCAGAATACAGAAAAAAATTATTGTAAATATAAAATAAAGCAAGCAACCCAATAAACTGGTCCAAGAAAGACATTAAAATGGTCAACAGCAACAAAAAATTAATAGTAACCTTAGTATCTTAGAAATGCAAATTAAAACCATAGTCAGTTACCACTATATCCCACCAAAATGACTAAAATTAAGACGTTGACAAGACCAATAATGTTTTTGAGGATGTGGAATAATGAGTTTTTTAATATATTGTTAAGGAGAATGATATATGAAATGGTACAGTAAGTTTTCACATTCACATAAACATACATTTATCATTTTGTAAAACTCTACTCTGAGGCACTTACTATGACCACACACACATGCACACACACACACATACACAACTTTTACATAACCAAATGTATATATATATTTGTAGGGGGGATGAAGTCTCGCTCAGTCACCAGGCTGGAGTGCAGTGGTGGGATCTTGGCTCACTGCAACCTCCCACTCCCTGGTTCAAGCCATTCTCCTGCCTCAGCCTCCCAAGTAGGTGAGATTACAGGCATGTACCACCATGCCCAGCTAAGTTTTGTATTTTTAGTAGAGACAGGGTTTCACCTTGTTGGCCAAGATGGTCTTGATCTCCTGACCTGTGATCCACCCACATTGGCCTCCCAAAGCATATATATTTTTTATAATCCAAAACTGGAAGAAGTTGTGGTATAGCCATACAGCAGTATACTATTTAGCAACAAATAAAGATAAATTTCTGAAATACCTGGTGATATAAATTGCATTTTTGTCACTATATAATGTATAAGTTCCATGTATGTGTAATTTTAGACAATATAAATCTAATATATAATGATAGAACCAAATCTATGGTTACCTGGGGTGGGGAGACTGTAACATTGACTAGGAAGTGGCAGGAAGGAATATTTATTGCTGGTGGATATGCGCTATGTATTGATTGGGTTAGTGGTTACTGCTTGTATGTGATTATAAAAATTCAATCAATTTCAGACATATAGTTTTCATTGTGGATATAAAGTTGATTTCTAAAAATAAAAGCCAAATCTAGGCTATTGCAATCATTCTAGAATTAAATTAAGAGCCTTCAATAAATTATTTAATTTGTATGGGATAATCATAAAGTATAAAAGGAGAATTTAGGCTAATAACTGATAAGGCTATTTCAGCATCAATTTAAAATATTATCTTGGCTAGTGAAAATAATTTTAAATTAATACATCATGCGACACTATGCAAAGTCTATGTGATAATGAAGGCCTTGTTCTATAGAAAAGTTTCATGAAATTCTAGTGATTTTAGACGTTTTTAGGTTGAAAACTTTTTTCTCTTTTCGTTTGCCACTAACTGTTAATTGTAAGTTTTGTGCCACAGAAAGAATTGTATACTATTTTTCTAGTTTTTTTTTAACATTACATATTAAGTCTGCCATTTAGACAATTAGAAAAATAATAGCTAAGTTTTTTGTAATTGGAAGTTATTTTTATGTACATTCAGCAATGTCTATTAAAAGTATGACCAATGTGTTTTGGGTAGAATAATGATTTCTTCATGGGAAAATAATTGAAGCATTACAGAGAGCACACATATGAAATACATTACCATTAATTCCATTCTTATTTCCAAAGTTCACATTCATTTGGGAGATATTTATTAGAATGATGTACGTGTTTAATTTCATCCAAATTTGCACTACAAGAAGTGTGAAATCCTTATAATACTTTGAGAATAATAATCCTGCAAATTAATTTTGATGTACAGTAGAACCTCAGGCTTTAGATAATGGAAATATTTTAATTATTTGATATATGTTATTGAAGTGGATCTACTTTAATTTCTTCTTGGGTATGTGTATCTTCATTACATCATTGGAAGCTCTGAGCACCTTTCTACGGAATCATCACTTTGGCAGTTTTATCAGCTTATTGTAATGTACATTTTTCAGTCAGGCAGTCAAGAGACCAAAGTGTGAAATAACAAGGGTGTCATGATTGTAAACCTGTTCTCTTGAGTATCATTGCTTCATGTTTTTCTGTACGAAGGAAATTATGAATAACATTTATATCACTAGATAAGTGATTTATCACCAGATGAATCCTGTTTCAAGTCTTGGGCAGAAACAATATATACAACTTCTATGTTGCCAAATTCTATGCCCTGTCAACATTTTGTCTGTTGGCTAAATGCTTTTTAACCAAACTAGTACATTTTAGTTTAATTTAAGCACCTTCAATTTGCTTTTGACAGATTACTCATTTGCTTAAAGGTGTCAAGATTTTCAGAGATAGATTGTTAAATCTTGGCATCACCTTCTGGCAGAGAGAGGCAGCTAAATGTTGAGAAAAGGTCTGTGTCTGCCGGGCGTAGTGGCTCAGGCCTATAATCCCAGCATTTTGGAAGGCTGAGGCAGGGGGATGGCCTGAGGTCGGGAGTTGAAACCAGCTTGACCAACATTTTGAAACTCCGTCTATACTAAAAAAATAAAAATAAAACAAAATAAAAATACAAAATTAGCCAGGTGTGGTGGGGCATGCCTGTAATCCCAGGTACTTGGGAGGCTGAGGCAGAATTGCTTGAACCCGGGAGGCTGAGGTTGCAGTGAGCCAAGATCCTACCATTGCACTCCAGCCTGGGCAACAAGAGCCAAACTCCATCTCAAAGAAAGGAAGGGGAGGGGAGGAGAGGGGAAGGCTGTGTCCCCCTCTTATTTTGTGTCTCTAAAGAGTGTGACTTGTTCTTACTACGAAAACTGAGCATCAGAAAGGTTTATCATCCATCTTAAGGTGGTAAAGTGTCTATACAATTTCTTTATTCCCTTGTCTGTCCACCAGATGTTAATAAAAATTCAGAAGTCATATGTTAAAGATATCAGAAATTCTGAAAATCTCCATTTTCCAAAAACTGTGTGAAGAAGGACCTACAAGCCTGCCACATCTTCTACAAAACAGGAACATCTTTTATATTGTAGTTAAGGAAAAAATAAATTCTGTTACACAAAGTCACAAAAGAGCGATTCAGGATTTTAAAAATTTGCTCTAGTTAAACTAATACAATATTAACTGAAAGATTGCCAATATTTCAGTTTTAATATTGCATTAGATTTTTAAATTATCTTTTACTAAAATTATCTTTTACTTTTTTAAATTACCTTTTAGTAAAATTCAACATGCTTATGAATTTACATCCATCTATATAATACATACATAAATACAAATACTCCCTATGTACTTTTTGGGATTTCAATTCCACTTTAAATAATTTCTTTGGAAGAGGTGGCAAATGACAGAGATACCATACTAAAGTGGATGAGATAACTTGGTGAGATATTACTATTATTACCCAGTAGACAATAACTTGGGGTTTCTTGATCATATTTTTTAATACTCTCAGTACCTACACTTTATTAATTCTTGCATATATTTGGCAATCTAAGTAGAGAGTCTTTTATTAATTCACATTCATATTCCGTTAATGTAAAGTTCAAATTCTTTGTCAGATTGGGGCTAACATTTAATTTTTAAAAATTAAAAAATAATTTTGTTCAATAGTTTGCTAGGAAAATAATATAAAATAGCATAGATATATTTAAATTAGTCACAAAAGCAAAATATTTAAGGAATTTCAGCAGTATATAATACAGAATATAGAGAAGCCAAATTCTGATATTAGCTGTGAGTAATGTTAGAATTTACATAAAAATTTTAAGTTCTTCTGTTGAATTTTAGCTCTTCTGTTGTCAGCTGCATGACAAACCAAGTCCCTTAATTTGTGTCTTTTGTGGTGCAAAAAATAAATATATTAATTGTCCTTTCCCATGAAATGAAAAATTAATAGATATAATTTATTTAAAATGTTTAACAAAATGCCTTATACACATTAATAGTTCATACATATCATTACCTTTTATTACTCATAGTAATTTGTTTACAAATAGGTTATATATTTTAAAAATAACAGGTAACTACTTAAAGCAGTCAACTTCTCCTTGATAATATTTCATTGGCAGTTTAATGTATTATAAGTATTTGATGGGAGTAAACCATTATCTCTTTAAATTTCCACAAGCAAATTACCCTAAAAAAGCTTTTTTTAAATTACCTTTACTAAAATTCAACATGCTTGTAAATTTACATCCATCTAAATAATACATACATAAACACAAACACGTATGTACTTTTTGGGATTTCCGTTCCACTTAAAATAATTTCTTTGGTGGAAGTGGCAAATGACAGAGATAATATACTAAAGTGGATGAGATAACTTGGTGAGATAATATAGCAATTTTAATAATGCAGTATAATTATTGCTGTACTGCCAAAAGATACAGTGGAAAATAGCAATTTTCAATGTAGGTAATTGATGTTGAAAAGGTGAAAGAAGAAATAATATTTGAGGTAAACATTTTTTTGAGAATCATGTTCACTTGTAAAAAATGAGTAAATAAATTGAGATGTAGACATGTATAGATATAGGTAGATGTATTATATTTAATGTTTTTAAATAACAGAGAAAACCTATGCAACAAATGTATTACCATTAATAAATAGAAAATGTTGGCATTGTGAATGTATCTGCAACAAATTGATAAACAATCTGCTTTGAAGATGTTATCTTTCTCGAAGCAGTTATTGAAACATATCACCATGTTGGTCCCACCTTTACTTGTATATCCTGTTCTATATGTAAGAGAAAAGCAATGATGTATGTTTTTCTAGGCAAATTTGTCTCCCAATTACTCTATTTATAATGGAATGCTCTTGTTGTTTCCAGAGTTAATACTAGAAAATAGAAGTCAAAAAGCCATTTGTTCACCCAATCATGATTAATATAATGAATTATTTTTCAATAATTATCAATATATTTTCTTGTTATAATTATGTTTTTAGAATAATTCTAGCACTGTTTGTTGAAAAGACTTTTCTTATTACAATAAATTTGCCTTGGTGTTTTGGTTTTTTTGTTAAAATACATTGGTGTGTGTGTGTGTGTGTGTGTGTGTGCACGTGTGTAGATGTATTTTTTTCATCTCATTCTCTACATTAATGTGGACTGAATAGTTTATATTGCTTGATTTTTCCCTCTGTGGTGGCTTGTTGGTTACATACCTATATCATTATTATTATTATTGTTATTATTTTAGTTCTGGGGTACATGTGTAGGGTGCACATGGTTGTTACACAGGTAGGTAAATATTTTCCATGTGGTCTGCTCCACCTATCAAGCCATCACCTAGACATTAAGCCCAACATGCATTAGCTATTTTTCCTAATGCCGTCCCTCCCCCAACCCACCCCCACTATAGGCCCCAGTGAGTGTTGTTTACCTCCCTGTGTCCATGTGTTTTCATTGTTTAGTGAGAACACGGAGCTTTTGGTTTGCTGTTAATGCATTAGCTTGCTGAAGATAATGGCTTCCAGTTTCATCCATGTTCTTGCAAAGAACATGATCACATTCATTTTTATGACTACGTAGTATTCCATGGTGTATACGTACCACATTTTCTTTATCCAGTCTATCGTTGGTGGGTATTTGGGTTGATTCCATGTCTTTACTATTATGAATAGTGCTACAATGAACATACACTTAAGGTTATCTTAATAATGAAAACTAGTGTTATTAACTTACCAATAAGAATGCAAGCTAAAATTTTAGCTCCTCCTTCTATTCATTGGACTTGTGTGCTATTCTTGCTGGGTCCTTGAAATATATATATATATATAAAATTCTTAAGATATTGTTTTATATATCAGTATTTATTTAGATTTACCCTCATAGCTTACCTTTCCATTTCTCTTCTTTCTTCTCAGAATGAACTCTCTTCTGAATTTACTTTCATTTTTCTGAATAATAATTTGATATTTTACAGTTCTGATAAAAATTCTTACAGTTCTTATTTATTTTGATAAAGATATTATTAAAGTCCACAAAACTGTACATCAATGGGCATTTTCTTTCAGCTCTTTGAAAATAATATTTTATTGCCTTTTTGGTCTGCATTGTTTTTAATTGAGAAATAATATCTTTTTTTCTTTGTCCTATTAAAGGTAATTTGTCATTTTTCTTTTTTGCTGCTTTGAAGTTATTCTCTCTCTCTCTTTTTTTTTTTGATGTTCAATGTTTTGCTATGATGTACCTCAATGCTATTTCGTTTATATTACTTGTAGTTTATGTGGCTTCCTTTTCCTATGGCTAGCCTTACTATTGGTACAAGAAAATTCCCAGTCATTTTTTTTTCATGTATTTCTCCAACCTAATCATTCCCTAATCTTCTTCTGGAATTTCAACAAAAATTATTCTAAATGGTCTCATTTTGTTTTTTAAATTATATACATTTTCTTTTTGATTTTATATACAGTTTTATATCCATGTTTTGTCTTGTATATTTTCTTATTCTCCATTTTCTAGTTATCTAATAATCTTTGTGTTTAGTTTGCTCTTAATCATGTCCAAATGAGATCTTAATTTTAGATGTATTTTTTAACTCTTAAATTACAATTTTATTCTTTTGTATATTTAATATTTTACTCTCAAAAAATCAATCTTGTCTGTCTCTTTGAACCTAGTAAATAATTGTTAAATATCCTCATTATAGTATTTATATTAACTATTTCTATTCTGAGTCTATTTTTAGTTTATTTACATTGGTTTGACAACATGATTGTTGTCTCCAAAAGCACCATGATTTAACAAATTATGGAAATAATTTGAAGCCTGGAATAATACTATCTTCCTTCAGAAGGGATTTATATTTTTTCAGGAATCTAGAAAAATATCTGCAATCATGCATCACATGATTTGTTCATCCATCACTGGATCAGGGTCTGTGGGTCAGACCCGACACAATATGAGTCCTTGTCAGGCCATAGATTTTCTGATTCACACTTGCTCCTGGATGTAGCACTTTGTGTTTATGGCGGCTTTATAATGTTCTACCCGTTGGCAGTTTCTACACTCAGATTTTTACCCCTACTCTCACACTCAGCTCAGCTCTTCAGGCTGTTAGCAACTTTTTCCAAACTAAATGGATGTCTTAAAGGATATATGATCCCAGCAGCTAAACTCATGTTTACTTCTTTTAATTTCCTTCCTCTCCTGGAACATTAAACCATAAATCTTCACTATCTCATTAGTTATTTTATGCTTTAAAGCATGTTTTTAACATATGTATATGCTTTTTCAACTTGCTTGGTCTCTCTTTCTTAAGAGCTTTTCCCTCAATTTCCCACTGTTATTGGTAGTTCAACCACCAACCAATCTCTGTTAAAAAGATGGCTTTCTTCTTGTACTTACCATCACATCCATGAAAGGAGAAAAGCCCTCAGGAAAAAGATAATTAAATAGGTAGTTAACCAACTATATTAGTTTCCTACGACTGTCATAACCATGTACCATATAAATTGAGTAGGTTAAAACAAAGAGATTTATTCTCTTCAAGTTCTGAAAGAATCTGGAAATCAAGATGTCAGCGGGCCATGTTATTTCTAAAGGGTTTACAAAAGAATCCTGCTTTGCCTCGTCAGCTTTTGGAAGTTCCAGGTGTTCTTTGGCTTGTGGCTGCATAACTCCAATCTCTGCCCTTGGGTTCACATGGTCTACTTTTCAGTGTGCATTTGTTTTTGTGTGTCTTCTCCTTTTATTATAAAGACAATTGTGTGACCTCATCTTAACTAGTGACATCTACTGAGACCCTGTTTCCAAAGTCTGAAGTGCTGGTGGATGTGAGTTTTAGTAGACACTATTCAATGTATTAAACTTAGTCTGCTTCTTTTCTTACCAGGACTCTATCCCCTCCCTGGTTTTGTCTAATTTGGTTGTTCTCTAGTGCCTTAGAATGGTTGGTTTTATATTCATTCCATTTTTCATTATTGTTATTAAGTGAATGTTTTGTCTAATACAAGCTACTTTGTCATGAATAGAACCAGACTTCCTCCTCTGGTTTTGTTTTTCTCGATGCTCTTGATAGCAGCCTGAAGTTGTTGCCATCTATCAGCTTTATTCCCTGCAGTATATTGTACAATGTTATACTGGTAATGAAAACTCAAATAGTATTATATTCAGTGCATCCATGCATATATCTACTACTAAATTAAAATGTTATATTGCAATGATATGCTTGTAAATTTGTCTGCTACAAAGCTGAGTGATTTTGTATACACAATGCCTGATTCAGCATGTGATGTATACTAGAAACTCAAAATATATTTATTTAATAAACAAGTTTATAGTTGAATATGGAGAAAAGAATTGTCATGATCATTATATTACAAAGACAGAAGGAACCTACTCATATATATAAACGCAAGAAGAAAGCAAAGGAGTGAAGTTTGAGTCTGATTTTGATATAACTAATTACTGTGATGAAAATAGATAAATTTAATAAACATCAATGAATGTACCAGATAACTTGGTAATTACATTATATATTTTAAATTTCAAATTAACTTTATGAGATATCATTCCTAGTTCCATTATGTGTTGATAAACTGACTCTTAGAAGACCATTCTGCTTCGGGTGACTCAACTAACTGCTACTTGCAACTCTAACTGTAAAAACTATACTCAGTTTCTCCCACGGGTTTTGATTTAATTTTTAAATCAGTTTAATTTTCTCAACCATTTTAACATACAAAACCTTTCAGGAATCAATTTATTCCGTAAATTGATAAATATAACCTAATTTGCGTAAGAAGAGTGGGGCTCAGGATTTGACTTACAAATTATACTATTTTTGGCTTCTATGAACAAGCCTGAGAGGTTTGCAACTTAGGTTTAATAAATTGCTCTGTTTGCTCAATGTAAAATAGCGACAGAATAAACATATCAAAAGCTGAGCTTAGCTGGAGAGCTGATCTGACAGATGTCATAGTAGCCATTAAGACAACATGTCAAAATGAAAACAATAGTCAAGCCGTTAATCACTTACAGCAAGAGGATAAACAGAGAAAGAACCAACTCCTACAATGTTCCATATTTCTCTATGGAAAGGTGCTAAGTGAGGGTCAACTGTATCACAACAGATGAGAGGTGCATTGTCTCACAGCTGAAGGAGTTCTGAACCAAAGAGTCCTGATATATATATATATATATATATATATATATATATATACACACACACACATATAGTATACGTGTATACACGTATATACATACACGTGTGTATACGTGTATACACGTGTATATATACACGTGTGTATACGTGTATATGTGTATATATATATACGTGTATATGTGTACATATATACGTATTTAGATGGAGTCTAAATATAAATATATATATATTTAGATGGAGTCTTGCTCACCACACGCTGGAGTGCAGTGGCACAATCTCGTCTCACTAGAACCTCCGCCTCCTAAGTTCAAACGATTCCCCTGCCTCAGCCTCCAGAGTAGCTGGGACTAAAGGTGGGCCACCACACCCAGCTTTTTGTGTGTGTGTGTGTGTGTGTATTTTTAGTAGAGACAGTGTTTAACCATGTGGGCCAGGATGGTCTCTATCTCTTGACCCCATGATCCATGCACCTCAGCCTCCCAAAGTGCTGGAATTACAGGCGTGAGCGCTGCGCCTGGCCGACTCCTGATATTTTAGGGACCCAGGGACTAGAGGGAGGGTAAAGGTGAATGATTAGGAGTGGAAAAGTAGTAAGTACTAAGTTCAGGTGAGGAAAAGTATTTCTAGGCTCTCTCCTTCCCCCTCTATAAGTAGGTCTCAGTAGACATGCCTAAGGAAGCCTTCAGGGAGAGCCCTTTATAAAGAAGCCTCCAGCGGATGCAACTGGTCTAGAAATGCAGCTGTGCTAACAACATGGCCAGCAAGGAGGACCAGAGTCTTGGCTGCAATTCCCTTCAGAGGCTGCCATGCATTCTTTGTGCACCACACTTGGCTGTGGGGGAAGGTAGTTTTCTCTGCAAGGACTGAGAGGTACAGTTTTTGTAATTGCCTATCGTTGGGTCTCATATACCACACGTAGGTTTGCAATCTAGAGTTGGACTTCTTAATTTTGTCATCACTTACAGAGAAATAATTTACAACTATGGTTAAATGGTTCTTTCTGCTGTAGGAAATGTATTCTTTAATGAAGGCTATTTGTTACACATGTAGAATGCCAACTAAAATAGTCCAGATGTTATTCACATATTTTGGGTTGAAAGACTGATAACTCACATGCAATTTTCCTAGCATAATGGAAGCGCTACATGGCCTTGCAGTGAAAGTGCTTGAAAAATTTTACATAGAGCCATAATAATGAGGTACAATTCTGCAAACATTAGAATAATAGAATTATACACACATTTAAGATACGATTTCAGTAAACATTCTATTTTTATTTTTGACATTCTATTGATAACATTGGCTTGTCAGTTTTGTTGAAGACAGTGAAAATAGCCTCAAATGAATGCTTATGTGACAAACTATTCATTTGTCTTCTGAGTCATGCCCTTTGACCATTAATTGCATATATATGAAATAATATTTAATAAGATTCATGATTTTTAGGTTTAACAAATACTAGCCTACCACCATGCCTTTATATATTCAGTAATGCACACAAACATTAATAAAGAATTCTTTTGATTCCAGTAAAGGGTTTACTCATGTTTTTCATTAGTAAATACACCACTGGACAACATTCTGTTGAGAAATCCTGGGCTATATCTTCCATCTGCAGTTTCTCAATCCTCCCTAATTTGTGTCTATGAAAAGCCTTGTAAATATTAACCAAGGATCTCCCAGGTATCCCAAACTGATCCATCAACCATCACTTGTAGTCATTACTTTCAGAATGTACCTCTTTAAATAGTTGAAAATGCAATGGCTTTGTTATTTATGAAACAGCGAAAAAGGAGTTTCCAGGTGGATGCTAACTACATTTGTGTGTACTTTAGAAGACTTTCAGAAAGCAGCATCTAGAAACAAAATGCCAGAGAAGCTTTATTTAAATGGTTCTACAATGCATTCTAATACTGAATCTTGTGACCACACAAGTATATTATTTTTATTTATTAATACTTTATTGAACATATCTGTGGCAAAAAGGTTTAAATTTGCATGAACTATTTTTGGAGCCACTGAAAAATATTTGAGGGTTGTGTGTGCATTGTGTGTGTGTGTGTGTGTGTGTGTTTAACTTTATCAAATTATGAGAATAACTCTAGGAAACCAGGACATTTACATACAGATAAAATATTTTACTGAAGATTCCTCAGACTATCCAGTTTAATTCTACTTAACTAAAATTAACACCCTGTCAAAATGTAACTGGCAGAGCTTTTACTTTTTTAGTGTTACAAAAACAATGGAGTAACTTACTATCCATTACAATGAAATTTAGATTTGATAAAATATGGTGGTTTTACATAAGATAGAACAAAGACAATGCTAAAATCAAGAGGTCAAAAATCCCTTTTGGAATATTTATTTGGTAATTTATTTGTATTTCTCAAGTTTTATTTCAGTTTCAATGGTAAGTGTGCAAGTTTGTTATATAGGTATAACGTGTGATGCTGAAGTTTGGGGTACAAACTATCCCATCACCCAAGTAGTGAGCATAGTACCCAACAGATTTTCAACCCTTGCCCCACTCCCTGCTCTAGTAAGCCCCAGTGTTTATTGTTCCCATCTTTATGTCAATGAATACCTAATGTTTAGCTCACACTTATAAGTGAGAATATGAAGTATTTGGTTTTCTGTTCCTACATTAATCTTGCTTGGGATTATGGCCTCCAGCTGTGTCCATGTTGCTGCAAATAACATTTTATTCTTTCTCTGGCTGCATAGTATTTCCTGGTGTATTTATACCATACTTTAAAATCCAATCCCCCATTGATGGGTACCTAGGTTAATTCCCTGTCTTTGCTATTATAAATAGTGGTGTGATGAACATATGAGTTTATGTGTAGAATTTATGAGTTTTTGGTAGAATGATTTGTTTCCTTTTGAATATATACCCAGTAATGGGATTGTTAGGTCTAATAGTAATTCTGTTTTAAGTTCTTTGAGAAATCTTCAAACAGCTTTCCACAGTGAATGGACTGTTACATTCCCACTCCAACAGTGTGTAAGCATTCCCTTTTCTCTGTAATCTTGCCAACAGCTGTTATTTTTTTACTTTTTAGTAGTAGTAATTCCACAGAAGTGAGATGGTATGTCATTATAGTTTTGATTTGCATTATTCTGATGATTATTGATGATGAGCAGTTTTTCATATGTTTATTGGTCACTTGTATGTCTTCTTTTGAGCAGTGTCTGTTCATGTCCTTTGCTCATTTTTTAATAGGTTTGATTGTTTTTGCTTATAGATTTATGCTCCTTATATATTTCTTGATATTAGAGCTTTGTGGGATGCATAGTTTAAAAATAAATACTACTGTTCTGTAGGTTGTCTGTTTACTCTGTTGATAGTTTTTTCACTATTTAGAAGCACTTTAGTTTATTTAACTAATTAATTAATTAATTGTCAATTTTGTTTGGGTTACAATTGCTTTTTAAGACTTAGTCACAAATTCTTTCCCAAGGCCCATGTAAAAATGTGTCCAAAGTTTCCTTTCAGAATTTTCTCCAGACACTCATTGTTGATTCATAGAATTCTCATAGTATAAGGTCTCATATTTAAATCTTTAATCTATTTTGAGTTAAGTTTTGTATATGGTTAGCCAGCTATCCCAGAATAATTTAATGAATAGGGAGTCTTTTCCCCATTTTTTGTTACTGTCAGCTTTGTTGAAGATTCAAAAGCCATAGATACACAGCTTTATTTCTGAATTTTACCTATTTCTTAATCATCTGCATGGTCCAATAAGAAGTATAACAAAATAATTGATACATGTCTTTACTAGTACTTTGTTCACAACTAGTATATTGTTATGATTATTCTCTTCTATACACTATTAAATTAACATCATGTATCATAAATAATCAAAATTTTGCTCAATCTGCTAATAATCTCACTAACAAAAAGTGAGAGAAAATTTTAAAATATACTGTATAAATCCAGTAATTGTTTCCTAAGTGCTTCTGACACCAATTTTTTATATTCTCTGCTATGGTTACTTTCAGACAGTATAACTGAATCAAAAGTCCTTGTCAGTTCTTTTTCTTTTTTGCTATTTTAGAGGAAAATAAAAATAAATATACATATGAAACATATACTATACATTATATTGATTTACATATATACTACATGTGTCTATGTTATGTTTATGTATATATGTGAATGCCAGTTTTTCAAAAGTCAAAAATTTGGATACGAAAAGAATATACAACACAGATGGAAATCTACTTTCTCTGCCAAAATTAATGAATGGGTTCCAGATAGATAACTGACACCTCCTGCAGTATTGATAAGGACTGCTCTTCTTTGTAAAGTAAAATTATAAGTTAGTTTTTTTTTCCTGCCTCCAAGATCTAGTAATAATAATAAAAAAATCTGTATCACTAATATAGTGCAAAGAGTGAACTTTAAAATTCTTATAAAAGTTCTCAAACAGTTCTTTGAAAGTTTCTATCTTGATCTTCTACATATTTTCTCAAACAATTAAAAACTCAGCTATCTTCTCAGGGTTTATTTTAATAATATTTCTTAAGTATAATTAATTTTACCTAAATTCAAAGATATGATAAATAAAGTCATGGTAAAAACTTACATTAAGATTTATTATCTTTTAAATATTATATACGGTTTTGGTTATTTTAAATCTAGAAAAAGTTGTGTTTTACACTTATTTTGCAACTCTGTCAAAATTGTAGATGATTTCTACTCTGTCAGGAGAAAAATGGAAAAGGAATTATTTTAAACTCCTAATTTCCGCTTTCTCCAGAAAAAAAATAATTTAGATTAAACAAAACAACCAAAAACTTCTGCCACTAAATTTTCTTCTACTGACTAAGCTAGAATGGGGAAAACTATTAAAGAAAATCACATAAAATTTCAGTCATTTTCTAAAGCATGCAACAAATAATATAGCAATTTAAATCTAAACCTAAAGTTGAAATAAATACTTCAACTGCATCTCAGCATGGTATTCAAATTTGGTCGCTTATGCATTAAATGCTCTTTCTTGCTCCTATTTTACACAGACACACAAACCCACACACATACACAGATAGATATACATATAAAATAATGTTATATACATATATAAGTATATGTACATGTAATTTATAATTATTTGAATACTAGTTAAATCAGGGTTAGGAAGAGTGCAGGAAAAAAAAACCTATATATTATCTTTTTGTGTTCGTGCTTCTGACTTTAAAAATGAGATATAAATTATCAGCGATATTTTCATTGTGACATTACTTTCATAGTTATAAAACTAATTACATATGCTAAACCTTTCATGACATAACGATTATAGTAATTCTTGAATATTTCAAAATAAAATGGCAATAGTTATTATGTTGGACTGTGAAATAATGGAACTGATTTCCAGAATCCATAGAAGACATTGAACTTATGTCATTTAATGATGAAATATACCTGTTTAAGATTTCTAATTATGAATTTGTCAAGTGCTGGGAAGACAAATGATCTGATTTTACTTTTAAACAATAAAGGGCTCATAATACAACATAGGTTTCTGGAGAATATATTGCAGAGTTTTCTTTATTATAGAAAATATTGAATAATACTGTGAATCCCTTTAGGGAGAAAAATGTTTGCTGACACTAGGAATATTTTATATAGAAGCAAGAAAATAATTTCCCTCAGGGTAGCCCAGTCAAATACTGTAACAGAAATTTCATCTTACTCTCTTCCAAAGAATCAGCATTTATGATGCAATAAGCAAGAGCAAAGCATGTAAATATAATGTGTGGTGATAGTGTCTGTTTTGTGTGTGTATTTTGTGTGTGTTTTTGTGTGTTTGCAAGCAAATGTGTGATAGAGAGAGAAAATAGACATCAAAGAATTTTGTGAATAAACATTTTAAACCAATTCTCCTGTGCTTATTGCTGATTTCTCTTAACGTTTATTATTAAAATTAGAGAAGACAGCAGGTAGTTTAATAAAGTCACTTTGTTTATTGAAGAAAAAATGTGTTTTATATGGGAAGATATAAAATGACAAATTGTCATATCATATTCACATGAATCTTACACCTAACTTTTTGAACTAATGGTCCACAAAGGTGAATCATTTTTTGACTCAAGAAATATCATCCCATTAAATGCCACTCTCCATAAAAGCCTTCTTTCCTGTATTAAGCCTATGTAGGGTTTCAAATTTAACATGCAAATGGCATTTTGGTAGTGGGATAATGCTATTTTCTCATTGATTTACAGAGTTTATGTTTTATCAATCTAAATAAATATACAAAAACTATTTGACTAAATTCAATGCTCCTTTACAACAAGGTGATATTTGGAGGAAAATGCCTCAATTTGATAAAGGTTAAATACAAAAAACCCACAGATAAAATCATACTTAATATTGAAAGATTCAATGCTTTCTCCCTAAATTAGGGACAATAAAATAATGTTGCCTTTTACCTCTTCTATTCAACATTGTACTCAAAGTTTTCTTATGGCAATCAGGCAAGAAAGATATATAAAGGTTTATAAAGAAAATAAACTATATTTTCAAATGACATGATATTGTTTGTATGGAAAATCCTAAGAAAACTATATAAAGAGCTATTTGAAATAAGAAACAAGTTCAGCAAAGTTGCAGGTTACATGATCAATACACAAAAGTCCATTAATTTCTACACACTATCAAATTATCTAAAACTAAAATGAGAAAAAATAATTCACAATAACATTAAGAAGATAAATCATCTGGGAAAAAGCAACAAAATGCATTCAAAACTTATATTCTGGCCAGGTGTGGTGGCTCATACCTGTAATCCCAGCACTTTGGGGGGCTGAGGTAGGCAGATCACTTGGGGGCAGGAGTTTGAGATCAGCCTGGCCAATATGATGAAACCCCATCTCAAGCAAAAATATAAAAATTAGCCAGGCGTGGTGGTAGGCACTTGTAACCCCAGCTACTCAGGAGTCAGAGGCATGAGAATCACTGGAACCCAGGAGTCAGAGGTTGCAGTGAGTCGAGATCACACCACTGCACAGAGAGAGAGAGACTCTATGTCAAAAATCAAACAATACAACACAAAACAAAACTTATATTCTAAAAACTACAAAACATTGTTGAAAGAAATTCAAGAAGCACAAAATAAAAATTAGAATATGTTCATGTATTAAAGACTTATTGTTGTTGAGATGAAACTACTTTCCAAATGTTTCCACAGATTTTATGTAATCTCTATCAAAATAACAGTTAGCTTTTAGTTTTTGTAGAAATTAAAAAAAAAAAAAGATGCTTGTAACCATGTGTAATTTTAAGAAACCCAGAAAAGGCAAAACAATCTTGAAAAGAACAAAGTTGGAGGACTCACATACGAAGTCACATTAACCAAGTCAATATGTTACCAGCATAGTAATAGGGATACTGATCAATGGAATCAAAATGAGAGTCTAGAAACAAACCCACACATTTATGGTCAGTGGATTTTTAATAAAAGTACTAAAACAATTCAAAGGAGAAAATAATAGTCTCTTCAACAACTCAGGCTGGGACAACTGGCAACAAAAAGTTAACATAGATTTAAATGGAACAGCTAACTAGAAAACTCTTAGAAGAAGAGAAAATACAGAAGCATATCTCTATTACTTCAAGCTAGGCAACACCTTTTTATATGTAATAACAAAAACAACAGTGACAAAAACTATAGGACTTCATTGGAATTAAAAGTTCTTATGATTCAAAGGTGTATTAGTCTGTTCTCATGTTGCTATGAAGAAATATCAGAGACTGGGCAATTTATAAAGAAAAGAAATTCTGCATGGCTGGGGAGGCCTCAGGAAACTTACAATCACAGAGGAAAGCACCTCTTCACAAGGCAAAAGGAAAGAGAAGTGCAGAGGAAAGGGGGAAAAGCCCCTTATAAAACCATCAGAGCTCATGGGAATTCACTCATCATCAGGAGAACATGGAGAAACCGCCCCATGATCTAATCACCTCCCACAAGGTCCTCCCTCAACATGTGAGGATTATAATTCAGATTACAATTAGTGATGAGATTTTAGGTTTGGACACAGCCAAACCATATCACAAGGATACCCTCAAGAAAGTGATGAGACAACCCAGATAATTGGAAGAAATCTTTGCAAAACATATATCTTATATGAAACACATATCAAGAATCTCTACAGATACTTTACACATGCACACACACACACACACACAGACACACACATATATATATAATTCTGACAATGAAACAATAAAAAGACAAATAATACAATTTTCACATGGGCAAAGGATATCACTGAATATTTTTGCAATTGATTGATAAATACATGAAAAGATATTCAACAAATGTAACCATCAAGAACATGCAAATCTAAACCACAATGAAATACTACTTCTCACCCACTGGAATAGATGTAATCAATAAGACATATATAAATATACACAACAAAATTAAATACATAAAAAAGAAGACAGATAATAACAAACGTAGCTGAGGATGCAGCAAATTTGGAACCTACATACACTACTGGGAATGCCATTTTGACAACAGTCTTTTGCTTTTCAAAAGTTAAAGAGAGTTATCATATAGTCCCATAATTTCACACCCAGATACAAAACCAAGGTAACTAAAAACATATTTATAGAAAAAGCATGTACTCTAATATTCATGCTTCATTATTCATAGTAGAAAATACAGAAACATTTCAAATGTCCATGAAATTAAGAAGGAGTAATTGAAATACATGGAGTACATGTACATGGAATGCTGTATTATTCAGTAATAAAAATAAATGAAGTATTGATGCATGATACAGGAAAATAGATAATTAAAACATGTTAAGTGAAAGAAGTCAGTCACAAAAGACTACATAATTTATGATTTTTATATGTATAATGTCCAAAATAAGCAAATCTATAATGATAAAAAGTGGATTCATGATTGTCTGGGGCTGAGGAACAAAAGGGAGTGACTACTAATGTGTATAGGATTTCTTTTCAGGTGATGTAAACATTTTAAAATATTTAAAAATTAATTGTGGTAATGATTGTACACATCTGTGAATACAAAGCCCCAACTGAATGTGCATTTCAAATGAGTGAATCCTGCTATGCAAATTTTATATCAGTAAAGCTATTGTTTAAATATGGTAATAAATACTCAAAACTCAAAAGTCTGTATAGAAAGTAAGCTCAATTTTTGATAAAGGAGAAATTTCTTTCACGTTTATAAATGTAACAACTTGCCTTATTGTTTGGCATCTGTGACCCAGTATAAAAGGAGAAATCAAAGATGTGTAAAGAATTGAATGTTTCTAAAGAAAACTGAAAACCTTTAAAGAAAGGTAAGTTATCAGAACTTATTAATAGCATCAGCATCTCTCTACTTCCTCCTCCAAGATGTATTCACAGAAATTATTGAAGCCATTACTCTCTGTCTAGTGGGAAGGTTTTTCTTTAGCATGTTTTGTTTTTATTTCTCTACTTCCTTTGTGGAAAGCCAAGATATTTCTCTATACATCAAGTTCTGTGAGAGGACTCAAAAAGATTCAATTAGGGAGAATGAAAGTCACAGAAAGAGGGTGTATTGTGCATTCTTTCTTGTGGATGACATCTGCCATTGTGGCACCAGATTTCTTATTCTCTCGTTTGTTTTTCTGAAGGAAAAGAGAATTGACAAAATATGAATCTTTGTGTTTTCTGTATATAAAGTAGGGCATGTGGACTCTTGCTAAGCATATGCCCTTCTTTTAAATATTTTATGGAAAAAGGTGACCTAATGAAGGGGGAAAACTGGGGTGTAATATTATAGGCAAGAGTTAAGAAAAAATTTAGAGAGTCCATACTAAAGTGAATTTCTTTCCTACAAGTTCTCTGAAAACTCTCCCTTGCTTTTTTGCACAATGGAGTCAGCATTTGGATGCCAACTTCACAAATATCAATGAGTCAGTCTTCTCTAGGGGAACCAATGATGGACAGAACAGCATCACTAAAATAAATATTATTTTCTGCCTTTTACAGTTTCCTGAACCCCTTCTCCATACTCAAAGAAAATCATCCTGAAAAGGAAGTAGTGGAGAAAATAAAATATTTGGCCCTTTCCACATTCAATTTCTGCTTAATGCATGGAAAACCACAAGAGTTAAAGCACATAAACAATTTTGGTTTGACTACTGAATTTATTACACTTAGAGTTTGAAAGTCTGATTAAGATATGTGTAAAGAAAAGAGAGATTATTCAGACAAAGTGACTTAAGAGTGTGAGAGGAGAAAATATAGTATTAATTTTAAGATGTTTGCAAAAATAATGTAAAAATTAAAAATAATATATTTATTCAAAAAAAGGGTTAAATACATTTATATCAGGTTATCTCAGATTACATTGTCATTTCAGCATCAATATTTGTTTAGGGAAAGTGTAGGGTAATGATGACATTTCTTGGTTAGAGGAATGCAAATTGTTCATAATACTTGAATGAGAGATCCAGAGTGATTAATAAAACAATTTGTGAGGGGTTAATTAAATTTATAAAGCAGATATTTAGGAGAAGTCGTAATATTCAGGTGACTCCATCAGATCAAATGGAAATAAAGACAAAGAGTGTGCCAGAGTTCATTCGTCTTTCTATTAGTAAAATTTTCTTATAATCAAGGAATGTTCCAGAAACTGTGCCAGACGTTAGGTATGAAACGGAAACTACTCCAGATGCTGTTTCCTCAGGAATCCTATGATGTAGTAAGGAGATTATATAAATAATTAACAAAACACATTAAATACTAATGAATTCTGTGTAATACTACAAAGAGGAGAAAATAATGCTCCAAGTAAAAATGAAACCAACAAATTATAAAACGAATATATGAATGAACTGGCTTACATTTGGGGGTGATCAAAAAGCAGCTATTAGCAGATAAGATTTAAGCTGGGAGTGTAAATTAGTTCAACCATTGTGGAAGACGGTGTGGCGATTCCTCAAGGACCTAGAAATAGAAATTCCATTTGATCCAGCAATCCCATTACTGGGTATATATCCAAAAGACTATAAATCGTTCTACTATAAGGACACATGCACACGAATGTTCATTGCAGCACAGTTTACAATAGCAAAGACCTGGAACCAACCCAAATGCCCATCGATGATAGACTGGACAGGGAAAATGTGGCACATATACACCATGGAATATTATGCAGCCATCAAAAATGACGAGTTTGTGTCCTTTGTAGGGACATGGATGAACCTGGAAACCATCATTGTCAGCAAACTGACACAAGAACAGAAAATCAAACACCGCATGTTCTCACTCATAGGCGGGTGTTGAACAATGCAAACACATGGACACAGGGAGGGGAGTATCACACACTGGGGTCTGTCGGGGGAAAAAGGGGAGGGATAGTGGGGGGTGGGGAGTTGGGGAGGGATAGCATGGGGAGAAATGCCAGATATAGGTGATGGGGAGGAAGGCAGCAAATCACACTGCCATGTGTGTACCTATGCAACAATCTTCCATGTTCTTCACATGTACCCCCAAACCTAAAATGCAATAAAAAAAAAAAAAATACAAAAATTAACCAGGCAAGGTGGGGGGCACCTGCAATGTCAGCTACTGGGGAGGCTGAGGCTTGAACCTGGGAGGCAGAGGTTGCAGTGAGCTGAGAGTGTGCCACTGCACTCTAGCCTGAGTAACAGAGCAAGACTGTCTCAAAAAAAAAAAGAAAGAAAGAAATATTTACTAGTAAATATTTCCTGTTTTCCAGTTAGTTTTTTTTGTAAAGATCAATAAAATGGAATATGTCCAAAAAAAAAAAAAAAAAAGATTTAAGCTGTCATTTGAAGAATGGTGATGAATCACTATCTCAAATTGTGAAATCAAGGTTAACATTTGCTAAGTGTTTGAAGTGCTTTGCAGAACTTAGTATTTGATAGGAAATGACATAAGTGAGTAGAAGTATGTGTAGTGTGTGATGAGTTTGTGCAAGTATCAAGGGGACATGCATGGAGGGTGAAAGGTTGAGTGCAAGGAGTCTTCAAAAGAGTTTAGATGATCACTTTTGTGGATTACATTTGACTTTTAGCTTGACTTTGATTATAGCACAGCATATCCAGGAGTCAGGGGAAAAAAGAAAGGACAGTTAATAGTTTCAATAAGGATTGCAGGTGAAAATTTGGGGCACATATGCATGTGACTTCAACTGAAATAGACAACAATGAACAGAATCTAAAATATATTTGGAGGTAAATTATATATGGGTTAAGGGAAAAAATCAACAATAATTCCTGGATTTCTCTCTTGGCCAATGTGGATGGAGACAATTATCAAGATAGGGAAGAAAGGATGGGGCATGCAGCAGCTTTAGGGGTGAGAATCAAACCTTAAATTTTGAATGTATCTGTTTAAATGTTGCTTTATATGATCTGAACTCAGATATACAGCAGGTGCATAGATAGAGGAGACCACTGTCTTTGTTCTAGATATAAAATCATTGGTGTGGCAGTTGAGAGAAAATCAGAGATAAGGAAGACTCTAAAATCCTGAAACTGATAAGCAACTTCAGCAAAGTCTCAGGATATAAAATCAATGTGCAAAAATCACAAGCATTCCTATATACCAATAACAGACTTAAAGACAGCCAAATCAAGAACCAACTGCCATTCACAATTGCTACAAAGAGAATAAAATACCTAGGAATAAAACTAGCAAGGAACGTAAAGGACCTCTTCAAGGAGATCTGCAAACCACTGCTCAACGAAATGAGAGAGGACACAAACAGATGGAGAAACATTCCATGTTCCTGGCTAGGAAGAATCTATATCATGAAAATGGACATACTGCCCAAAGTAATTTACAGATTCAACACTATCCCTATCAAGCTACCAATGACCTTCTTTGCAGAACTGGAAAAAACCACCTTAAACTTCATATGGAACCAAAAGAGAGCCCGCATAGCCAAGTCAATTCTAAGCAAAAAGAACAAAGCTGGAGGCATCACACTACCGGACTTCAAACTGTACTACAAAGCTACAGTAATCAAAACAGCATGGTACTGGTACCAAAACAGAGATATAGACCAATGGAGCAGAACAGAGGCCTCCAAGGCAACACAACACATCTACAACCAACCAATCTTTGACAAACCTGACAAAAACAAGCAATGTGGAAATGAGTCCCTGTTTAATAAATGGTGTTGGGAAAACTGGCTAGTCATGTGCAGAAAGCAGAAACTGGACCCCTTCCTGACACCTTACACTAAAATTAACTCCAGATGGATTAAAGACTTAAACATAAGACCTAACACCATAAAAACCTTAGAAGAAAATCTAGGCAAAACCATTCAGGACATAGGCGTAGGCAAGGACTTCATGACCAAAACACCAAAAGCATTGGCAACAAAAGCCAAAATAGACAAATGGGACCTAATCAAACTCCACAGCTTCTGCACAGCAAAAGAAACAGTGATTAGAGTGAATCAGCAACCAACAGAATGGGAAAAAGTTTTTGCAGTCTACCCATCTGACAAAGGGCTGATATCCAGAATCTACAAAGAATTAAAACAGATTTACAAGATAAAAACAAACAAGCCCATTCAAAAGTGGGCGAAGGATATGAACAGACACTTTACAAAAGAAGACATACATGAAGGCAACAAACATATGAAAAAATGCTCATCATCACTGGTCATTAGAGAAATGCAAATCAAAACTACATTGAGATACCATCTCACGCCAGTTAGAATGGCGATCATTAAAAAATCTGGAGACAACAGATGCTGGACAGGATGTGGAGAAATAGAAACACTTTTACACTGTTGGTGGGAGTGTAAATTAGTTCAACCATTGTGGAAGACAGTGTGGTGGTTCCTCAAGGACTTAGAAACAGAAATTCCATTTGATCCAGCAATCCCATTACTGGGTATATATCCAAAGGATTATAAATCGTTCTACTATAAGGACACATGCACACGAATGTTCATTGCAGCACAGTTTACAATAGCAAAGACCTGGAGCCAACCCAAATGCCCATCGATGATAGACTGGACAGGGAAAATGTGGCACATATACACCATGGAATATTATGCAACCATCAAAAATGATGAGTTCCTGTCCTTTGTAGGAACATGGATGAACCTGGAAACCATCATTCTCAGCAAACTGACACAAGAACAAAAAATCAAACACAGCATATTCTCACTCATAGGCGGGTGTTGAACAATGAGAACACACGAACACAGAGAGGGGAGCATCACACACTGGGGTCTGTAGGGGGAAAAAGGGGAGGGACAGCAGGGGGTGGGGAGTTGGGGGAGAGATAGCATGGGGAGAAATGCCAGATATAGGTGATGGGGAGGAAGGCAGCAAATCACACTGCCATGTGTGTACCTATGCAATAATCTTGCATGTTCTTCACATGTACCCCAAAACCTAAAATGCAATAATGCAATAAAATATGTATATATATATATATATATATATAAATTAATGAACTGATTATTCAACTTACTTCTCTTAGTATAGAAAGATTATAGGGATAAAAATGAAGCCAGGAGAGAACAGACACCTGACATAAAATTTAGGAATTAAAATGAGAGAAGAATAATAGAAAGGAAAAGTTTTAGTCAAATGTTTGACTAATTAATTTAATTGGGATTCTTCAATTAAAAAAAGAAAAAGACAGAGAAGTGATAATGCCAGAGGTATAACATCCAGTTGAAGGCTGAAGTCAAACAAGCAAACGTTCCTTCCCTGCTTCTCCCATTTCCTTGTAAGAGTTAAAGTAAGCACCCCAGCAAATGCCAAAACACACTTTTGATAATCATGAATATGGCTAATGAGCAGAAAGCACTGTCAGCTTCCAATCTGATACAAACTTTATTTTGTCCTTAATGGAAATACTCATAATCACTGGTCATTAGAGAAATGCAAATCAAAACCAAGTTGAGATACCATCTCACACCAGTTAGAATGGTTATCATTAAAAAATCTGGAAACAACAGATGCTGGAGAGAATGTGGAGAAATAGAAAGGCTTTTACACTGTTGGTGGGAGTGTAAATTAATTTAACCATTATGGTAGACAGTGTGGCAATTCCTCAAGGATCTAGAACTAGAAATACCATTTTACCCAGCAATACCATTACTGGGTATATACCCAAAGGATTATAAATGGTTCTATTATAAAGACACATGCATACGTATTTTCACTGTGGCAGTGTTTACCATAGCAAAGACTTGAAACCAACCCAAATGCCCATCAATGATAAATTGGATAAAGAAAATGTGGCATGTATACACCATGAAATACTATGCAGCCATAAAAAGGGATGAGTTCATGTCCCTCGTAGGGACATGGATGAAGCTGGAGACCATCATTCTCAGCAAATTGACGCAAGAACAGAAAACCAAACACCACATGTTCTCATTCGTAAGTGGGTGTTGAACAATGAGAACACATGGACACAGGGAGGGGAACATCACACACTGGGGTCTGTTGTCGGAGATAACATTAGGAGAAATATCTAATGTAGGTGACAGGGTCATGGATGCAGCATAACACTACAGCAAGTGTATACCTATGTAGCAATCCTGCATGATCTGTGCATGTACCCAGAACTTAAAAGTATAATAAAAGAAAATGAGATTCTTAAAAATGAAAAGTTTAGGCTATTATGTTATACATATTATTGCTTCATTAAACATCATACTAAGGAGATTTTAAACTGACACCATGGGGTTTTCTAAATATATAATCATGTCATCTGCAAATAGAGACAATTTGACTTTCTCTTTTTCTAATTGAATACCTTTATTTTTTTTTTCTTGCCTGATTACTCTGAATAGAACTTCCAATACTATGTTGAATAGGAATAGTGAGAGAGCACACCCTTGTCTAATGTCAGTTTTCAAAGGGAATGCTTCCAGTTTTTGCCCATTCAATATGATATTCGCTGTGAGTTTGTCATAAATAGCTTTTATTATTTTGAGATACATCCATCGATACCTAGTTTATTGAGAGTTTTTAGCATAAAGCGCTGTTTAATTTTGTCAGTGGCCTTCTCTGCATCTATTGAGATAATCACGTGGTTTTTGCCTTTGGTTCTGTTTATGTGATAGATTACATATATAGATTTTTATGGCGAACCAGCCTTGCATCCCTGGGATGAAACCTACTTGATCATGACGGATAAGCTTTTTGATGTGCTGTTGCATTTGGTTTGCCAGTACTTTATTGAAGATTCTTGCACTGATGCTCATCATGTATATTGGCCTGAAATTTTCTTTTTCAGTTTTTGTCTCTTCCTGATTTTGGTTTCAGGATGATGTTGGTCTCATAAAATGAATTAAGGAGGATTCCCTCTTTTTGTATTGTTTGGAATAGTTTCAGAAGGAATGGTAGCAGCTCCCCTCTCTGTATAGCTGGTAGAATTCAGCTGTGAACCCATCTGGACCTGAACTTTTTTTGGTTGGTAGGCTATTAATTGCTCCCTCAATTTCAGCCCTTGTTATTGGCCTATTCAGGGATTCAACTTCTTCCTTGTAGTCTTGGGAGGGTGTAAGTATCCAGGAATTTATCCATTTATTCTGGATTTACTGGTTTATGACCATAGAGTAGTTTGTAGTAATCTCTGATGGCAGTGTGTATTTCTGTGGAATATGTGGTGATATCCACTTTACCATTTTGTATTGCTTCTATTCAATTCTTCTCTGTTTTCTTTTTTATTAGTCTGGCTAGTGGTATATCTATTTTGCTGATCTTTTCAAAAAACCAGCTCCTGGATTCATTGTTTTCTTGAAGGGCTTTTTGTGTCACTATCTCCTTCAGTTCTGCTCTGATCTTAGTTATTTCTTGTCTTTTGCTAGCTTTTGAATTTGTTTGATCTTGCTCCTCTAGTCCTTTTAATTGTGATGACAGGGTGTCAATTTTAGATCTTTCCTCGCTTCTTATGTGGGCATTTAGTGCTGTAAATTTCCCTCTAGACACTGCTTTAAATGTGTCCCGGAGATTCTGGTATGTTGTGTCTTTGTTCTCATTGGTTTCAAAGAACATCTCTATTTCTGCCTTCATTTCATTATTTATCCCATCATCATTAAGGAGCAGGTTGTTCAGTTTCCATGTAGTTATGCTGTTTTGAGTGAGTTTCTTTATCCTGAGTTCTAATTTGATTGCACTGTGGTCTGAGAGACTGTTATGATTTCCACTTTTTTTTGCATTTGCTGAGGAGTGACTTACTTCCAATTACATGGTCAATTTTAGAGTAAATGCGTGGTGCTGAGAAGAATGTATATTCTGTGGATTTGGGGAGGAGAGTTCTGTAGATGTCTATTAGGTCCACTTGGTCCAGATCTGAGTTCAAGTCCTGGATATCCTTGTTAATTTTCTGTCTCTTTGGTCTGTCTAATAATGACAGGGGAGTGTTAAAGTCTCCCAGTATTATTGTGTGGGAGTCTAAGTCTCTTTGTAGATCATTAAGAACTTGCTTTTTGTATCTGGGTGCTCCTGTATTGGGTGAATACATATTTAGGATATCTAGCTCTTCTTGCTGCATTGATCTCTTTATCATTATGTAATGCCCTTCTTTATCTGTTTTGATCTTTGTTGGTTTAACCTTCATTTTATCAGAGAATCTCATTGTTAAAAATGATTTTCAAATTCAGTAACAAACTTCTGACAAGTTGTGACTAACCAATTTTTTCTTCTCTTCAGTGGCTTCTGGAATGTCTGTTCATAGTTTACTTGTCTCCAATCTGTTTATTGTTACCATGACTTCCATAAACTATCATATAGACTCAAAATTGTTTGCTCTACAGGTTCTAAATTTGTATGCTCACTTGGACCCTCTCTGTGCCCTGAGATCTTTTCAATCAACTCTCTATTCACTATTAATATTATTTATTTTTGTTTCTCCATTTTTGCAAATCCTTTTAGTATAGCACTCAGGAAACAAGCTCAAACCCTTCTCCTAGGACAAACCATCACACAAGAAAACTGTTTCTTCTGTCTTGTCAATTTATACATGCAGAAAACATAAAATGCTTAAAAAACCCTATACTATCTGAGGCCCTGAATTGCTGAATTTATCTTATTGAAAATTATATGGACCTTGGAATTAGATGGAAGCTGAGAATGAAATAATTTCCACCTCAGCACAAAAAGTAAAATAAAGGAAGGACAGGATCTGGTTTGTAACTTAAAAATAGCCACCACAATTTTTAAAACATTGGCTAATGTGTCTCAGACTCCATCTAATTAAAATAGGTGAACAAAGGAAAAAGCTTGAGAATGAAGACTAGAAGAGGAAGATGGACTATGAGAAAAGCAAAATAAAAGAAGTATGAATATTACCCTGTTAATCAACATTTATTTAATCATAGGAAAGGGCATTTGAATATTAACAGATGATTTTTATGCACACTAGCTCTTCAGAAACAATGATCTGAAGGAATAATTAATTAGCAAGTCCTTTAGAGTGTCTCTTTCACATAGGAATTATATCAGTCATGCTTTTGTCATATTCTGAAAGGCAAACAACTTATTGTCAGATGAATGCCTTAGGTACTGGCATTCATGTGAATGACAAGATAAATTCTAATAATTCATAGCATGGACATTAATATTAACATTCTAGAGGCTGAAAAAATGTTTCTCTAACAGAGATAAATAGTATTTCCATAATATGTTAAATTTAGGGGTGTAATATTTTTATATATACTTCCAAAGCATGAAAGATACAAAGTTTTTATTAGACATACAAAAATACATGGTTCAATGGAATTGCAAATCAATCATAGAAACAGCAGGCATACAATTTTAAAAATTTTGTGTTATCATTATTCAAAAGATGATGACAATGTTGCTCTTAGTGGTAAAATATCAGTAATATATAAAACATAAAAATGCGTTTCTTTGTGAATTATTTAAACTCATGAAAGAGAACAGATTGTTGTAGTTTTTCTTTTAGTTTCTTTTGAGTTATTCATATTTAAGAAAATAAGAATTGCATCTACTTTCAGTACAAGGATTATTTATGTTTGTAAATTTGTTTGATTAATGAATTATTTAAAAATATTTGGCTTGTAGGATCTGGACTGCATATAATTGCTATACTCTTTTTTAATACATTTTTAGAATATTTTAAAGAATACCAAACTAATTTTCAAAAATACCTAAATTAGAACTTGAATAAAGTAAACTCATAATCTAGGTGTACTGACACTTAAAAATAACTATGGTTTTTAGGAGTTAACCTTAAATTATTAAGCATTAACCAGAAAAAATTATACTTTCTAGTGAAGAGTTAAATACATCTCAGCTAGCTTTGGGCTATTGGTAATTCCTCTCCTTGCATGGAAAGCAGTGGAATATACAGGACCATTAAAGGGTTATTGTTCAATAAATGATTTTCCTGGACAAAAAGTCCATGCAGCATGAAACATAGAGAGAGCCTGCTCATTGTATATGTCTTCTTTGAAGAGAAAATGGCATGGTAAAAATGAAGAGCAGAAGAGCTGCTCTGGAGGAAAGTTATTTGGTTTCATTACAGATTTCCAGTTTTAAAATGAAATAAATACTTGTCAGGTTTTCCATTAATGCTTTACATTATGAGAGGAGGAAGGGAGGAAGGGAGAAAGAGAGATAAAGAAGAGAAGGAAAGAAAAGAGAGGTATCACAAAATATCACTTATATACTAGCTGAGAGTTATCTAAATTGATATTAAACATACATTAGAAAGTTTGTATATTGCAGAAAATATTTCTGATAAAAAAAATCTGAGTTAATATTTTTGAGAAGAAAGCCACATTTTATTTCTGAGTAAAGCAGCTCAAGGAATAATAAATACAACTTCCTCAAACAGGAACTGGATAGAATTTTAGCCTTTTATATCATTGTGAAAAAATAATATATAAACAATTATTTGAATAAATCTGAGATTACATATAACTTGTCAAAATGGAGGTATATTGAAAATCAACTATTTTTTAAGTATAATTAACATTCATTTTCAATTTTGTATTAAATAAAAACTAACTCAATTTTTCACTACCAGGCCACAAAAATGATTTGGACTTATAGAGGCATTAATTCTATCATTCTTTTTTCTTATCTAGATTCACGGTACAGGTCTCCAGAAATACAGAATATGTATATAGAAAATGTTATTGTAGTGCCTGGTTTCTTATTTTTATTTTCTTAATTCTTCATTTTATTTGTTAATGTCTTCCTTCATATATTTTAGAATTTGTATCTCTATTATTAAAAATCTTCTCCATTTCACATTGAATATAATTGCTTTTTGATGGTTTCTACAAATTACGCTAACTTTTGTACACTTTGGCAATTTGTTTTCTCTGATGCTTCTTGATTATTAATATATATTACAGTACAAAACAGTAATGGAAATAATACATAACATATTGTTCTATTTTGAAAAGGATATGAGCCAGATTTAAGAGACTTTGCTGTTTTAGCCCCACATATATTAAATATAGTCATGCAGTTTTACTCTTAGAATAGAATCCTTTGTCTAAATGTTTTGAAATCTCTAGATTAATAGGAGATATAACTAGATATTACTAATTATAATTATTATTATGAAATTATGTAATTCTATTATGGTGAAATTATAACTACTAGTTAATTCATGAGGAATATTATTTTGCTGACTTATTGAAGTCAGAGAAAATATTTTATACATTATCTTCTAATGGCAAAAGAAAAGCTTAAATATCATAACATTATTGCTTATTCTTTTGAGTCATTTGAATGCAGTACTTTTTTATACATGTTTTAAATATGTTTGTTAAAATGGGAAACTATATTTTTAGTTTTAAGGAACTTCCCTAATTTTCATAATTAATTACGCTAAACATATTTCAAGAGTTTTACTTCATTATCTTCTCATTTAAATAATTTTCAATGACATACCACTTAATAAGGTTTGTTTCGCAGGTACTCACAGTAAAATTCTGTACAAGTATATTTCATCACAAGTATCTTTAATTTGACTAACATAATAAATATCATTTGTACCAATGTTACCATCTATTAGAGAAAAGAAGTCATCAAACGTGGCATTGGTATTACTATTGATTAAGTGTGGTATCCTTTCATATGTTTATTGAATATCCGGGTTCCCAAACTAACTTTGGCTTATGATGTAAACATTTAATTCCTAGAAGTGCATTTCAGATGACTTTGCTTTTATATTTCTGTTCTATTTTATATTGTATTTCCAGATAGAAATAAATTTTAACCAAATAATTTATACATCACAGATTTTTGATCTTACATTTTTAGAGAAAAACTTACTAGAGTTTATCAAAGATAGAAAAAAACTACATAAATCACAAAGATGCTGCTGGACAAAGTTTCACAAAGTGAACAAATCACGGTTAGCCCCAGCATCCAGTCCTCATAGTGCTCTAAGTCACAGTTCCCATAATGGCAAACAGTATCCTGCTTTCAGCAACAATTAGGTTTTCTGTCTTGGAATGTTATCTACGTGGAATCATATAATATCTGCTCTTTCATATCTGAGTTCTTTCCTTCAGTATGTTTGTTTCCATGTTGTTTAATGTAGCACACATTTATTTTTGTATTCTTTTTCTGAATATATCACAATTTGTTTTCCTATTCTTGATAGAATTTGACTTATTTTTATTTTTAGTTTTCATGAAAATGCATCCTTTATAAGTAATAGCATTATTTATGAATAATACCATCCTTATGCTTTTGTGGCACACATGTACACGTTATTATTGGGCAGGTACCTATGAATGCAATGACTGGGTCATCAATTTTGTGCATGCCAACTTCAGATATTTCCAGTTCCCCAATTGCACATGAAAATATACAAGCCCTCTAGGTGCTCTGCATCTTTCTCAGTGATTGGATATCTTTTTTAAAAAAAAACATTTTCAGAAATGAAAGATAGTACTTTGTAGAGATTTTCACATAAGTACAGTATTATGTGACAGTGTCATTCCTTTATTAGTAAATTGGATTTTCTATATATTTTCCTCATTATAGTTGTAGGAGATTATTGTTTTCATTAATATTTTCAAAGAATTGTACTCTAAATCTAGAGATCTTTAAAATTACATATTTGTGTTCTTTTTCATTATATCTGAATTTTTCTGTATTACTTCCAATTTTTACTTTCATTGAATAGATTGCCACTTTCTCCACATCCAAAAGATAAAATTTTAGATCACTGGTTTTTCAGCCTTTCCTCTTTTGAAATCTACCTACATACATATAATTAAATGCAAAATAAAAAGAAAAATATTTATCTTTATTTTTATATTGGTATCATCAAGAAACATATTCTGGCAGTAGTGATGGAATTTTGTTAAAACTTGTCAGAGGAAAACAATGTTTAATGTTTTAACTTAGAGGTAGATCTGCAATATAATTTGTTATACGCTGAAACAACATTTTGTATATAATTCTTTTGTTGTAAAATTGAACATGGGTACATTCTCAATTCAGACAAAATCATTTGAAACTATGAAATAAATTTATAATTTTATCCACATTACTTTATGTAGTATAATGATACAAATGTTTCCAAACAAATATAAAATAAATGTAAGACCTCATTATATTTTACTTTGTTCTATGTTTTTCAGAAGTATTGATATTCATATTCTAGAATGACTTTTTTAAGTTAAGCTATGGTTCCATGACATTTGTGTATTAAAACACAGATATACTGTAAGTACTGGTGAAAACAAAACAAATCAATTACAACTACCTCCTCACCAGGTTCAGGCTGAAAAGAAATAACAAATACAATTATGTAATAGAATCATTGCATAATTAATAACTATAAAAAATAGAAAAACCTCACTGGTTTACTAAAGATGTAATTGCACTAATTTAGAGTATATTTGCTATTGTTTAACCTATCAACATTTAACTTTTATTTTTATACCAATGTAAATAAAGGCTCAAAAGTAATGCTTGTTAAAATAACTTAGCAATTTATATTGACGATATTTGCCTGTTACATACTAGGTGAATAATCTTGCTGATTGATTATAGTGCTTACTACTGTTTGGATATTTGTTCTTCCCAAAACTCGTATTGTAGTTTGATTCCCAATGTCAAAGGTGGTACCTAATGGGAGATATTTGGGTCAGGGGCTGGATTTATTATGAGTGGCCTAGTACTGTACTCTTGTTGATGAGTGATTTCTGACTCAGTTACTTCCCATGAGAGTCTGTTGTTAAAAAGACCCTGGCAATCCCCGCTTGCTTCCTCTCTCATCATGTGATCTCTGCACATGCTAAATCCACTTTGCCTTCTGCCATGAGTGGAAGCAGGCTGAAGCTTTCACCCAATACAGATGCTCAATCTTAAAACCTTGCAGATATCAGCAATGTGAGCCAAAAAAATAATTTTTCTTTATAAATTACAAAGTTTCAGGTATTTTTTTATATCAGCACTAAATGAACAAAGACACTGCCACAGCTTGTATTGAACTGAAATCCATACAGGAAAACTATACAACTATAGCACAGATACTACTTAATAATAACTTACTCAAGTATAGTCAATTTTTGATACTCCAATAGGCTGAAAAATATAATGTATGAAAATACATTATATAAACCTAGGAATTATGTTTGAATTGGCCCTGATCTTTGCAACAAAACAACAATGAATTATCAGAGTTCCATAGTTACTCTCACCTATCATTATAAATTTTAAAAAGTAATAAAATTGATATTTTTAAATGGATGAAAGTAGACATTTTACAAAGATGAGTAATTTAAAGCTCTGCTTTTAACTGCAGTGTGCTTTATTACATCATTTTAATGGCTGCCATGTACATACACACATATATTTGAAGTTAAGTACTGTAAAAAATGATCATAGTTGTCAGTTATTTGTAAAATATAATCAATCATTTAAATCATTTTAAGCAACTATATGCAAATATTTTTGGTTTTCAACTCGGTAGTAGTTGAAATTCAACTGTCAAATTTTTATCTTCCTGATCGTTAGACACATCTATAAAACTAATTATAAGATGTTCCTTTTGTTCCTAAGAAGTTGATTCAACACTACTAAATTATTCCTTTTGTAGATTTTTTAACAAGCTAGAAAATAGATTTAAAAATGTTATAAGTGCTCGTATTTTCTAAGAACATACTATCACCAGGGAAATGTTTCCATATAATTTTTATAAAGATTTCTAAATATAACATGATTTGAAACAGAGAAGCAGTGACCTTCACACATTACAATGAAACGTCTAGTCTAATGAAGGGCAGGCTGAATTGGTTTGTTTCTTACCACCTTCAAAGTAAGTCACATCTACCATCAGTGATTTATTAACATAAAAATGTCAACAAATCATAAATACTTATCTTTGTAAAATAATAATTAACAACTCATCTCTATAAACATTTTTTGAGTGTTTGAGGTAAGACACCCTATGAACCACTGGTTTTGTAAAATGTTCTCTTGTTTCTCTCTTAACTGATTAAAACTTCTTCAAAAAATTTGCCCCATTATGTAGCACTGCACAAGTGTGCCACAAATTCTATGCTGCATTTGTTTGTTCATAAATAAGGCAATAAAGAAATTTCGCATGTTGGTTTACTTATATCCATTTCACAGAATCTTTGTTTTTATCAGTTCCCAAATCAAAACTGCTCTATAAATAAAATACATTTCTCAAAACTGCTCTATTAATAAAAGGCATTTTCCCGAATGAAAACTGTTCCATAAATAAACGAATTTTCCACTCATAAAATCCTCATATTAGTAAATAATATGAAACACTGAGATAATATATATGCTGAACTGCATGTTTATTTTACTGGTTCAAAAAGGTAAACATTTTTGTAGTGAATTATGGATAGATAAGTTAGAAAATACCATGCTAAACCATAAAATTATTTTTGCTTTCATGTAACTATAGAGGAATTCAACACTTGTGTAACATGTTCTAAAAATTATTCATCAAACTTTTAACAATATTCTTAGTTTTCAAATACTACAAAGAGGGATCAGAATATATGTCTGTATATTACAGTAGTGCATATTTGAAGTGTTATTCATGTAACATGAAGCGTTATTACCACATCTGGACAGAATGTGTTTTCTCAGTATTAAAGAACTTTTTCAATTGTGCTATTAAGTAGAAAATATTAAAGGTATTTCTATATATTTAGCAGTAAAATTACTCATATTTGTAAATTAAGAATTGAATATAAGTCCTGGCTTGTGGCTCACATCTGTAATCCCTGCACTTTGGGATGCAGAGACGGGCAGATCATGAGGTCAGGAGATGGAGAAAATCCTGGCTAACACGGTAAAGACCAGTCTCTACTAAACATACAAAAAAAATTAGCCAGGCCTGGTGGCAAGGCCCTGTAGTCCCAGCTACTCGGGAGGCTGAGGCAGGAGAACCCCTTGAGCCCGGGCAGTAGAAGTTGCAGTGAGCTAAGATGGTGCCACTGCACTCTAGCCTGGGTGACAGAGTGGGAAGCGAGACTCTGAAAAATAAAATGTGTATTACAGATTTTAACACAACTAAACATGTTTTGATTTCATATTCATAATTTTCATACTCATAATTTTTACATTTTAAAAGTTTTTCTATGGGGAATGTTTTTGTACAAATTTTTTTTTTTTAAATCTCAGGACAATATGCAAAGTCTGTTTATGTTTTACTATTGAGAATAGTCATTCTAATTCTACGTTTCTAACACTACTTCTAATAATTTTGAATGTTTTGAGCTCATGTCCAAAAGTATGTGATTAGAAAATTACTGTTTTATCTTTTTTGTTAGAAACATATTCAGACAGTAATAAAAGGAAATGATAAAATGCATTCAGACAGTAATAAAATATTTTTTTGCTATCTGCTGGTGTTGTTAGAGTTATCTTGGATCTTTGTGTAATTCTATTTAAGAGCTTTCAACTTGCCATATGGTGAGTTCAACTGCGTTTTAATTATATTTCATTTCCCAGTCAGTGTAATCTGGAAAATTAGCTATGTCACAATACATTGCAAATTAATAAAAATGTGAGAGTACCAGTAACTGCCCTCTCTTCTCAAGATTGCCACATGCAGTTATATGGGCTGTAGAGTTTGTTGAACTACCATTCCAAGGAGCAACCATTCACATTATAGACAACTTTCTCTATTGAAGATACCATATTGCTATTGTACCTTTTAAATAACTCAAATGTTAGAATATTTACACATAAAAAAGTCTTGATTTAATATGTATACTGCATAAATAATGTATGTTTTCCCTTCGATTTACAAAAAAGGAGAACATTTAAAGCTTTATTCACCTAAAACTCCATAAATTAGCTGAGTTTTCTAAAGAAGAAAGTGCTTCTTTGATGCAAGTCAAGGATCATAAAATATCTATATTATTGTTTGTATTTATGCTTTGGCTAAATCTCACATTTCATATTGCGTATTATTTTATCTAGCATTATTGTGATATCAGCTGTCAGCTGAGTTGCAAATTCACAACTAAAATACTTCAACATGGCAAAATTCTTCATGAAATAATTTTTATTCAATTATAACAAATAATTCACAAAATAGTACATAATCATCAAGTTGACTATATGACACTCCTGGTTATATTTTAACAATGATATTAACAGTAAGACCTACACTTAAAAAAAATGAAAAAAATTAATTTCAACCTCATATTTCACAATAATCCCAGTTACAATTTAAAAATAAATTTTAAACTTTTTTTATTTCTACTTTGGATACCTAAGGCCATCTCTAAAACTACATCATAAGAGTCTATTTGATTCTTCTCTCTTTTCTTATTAGTCTAGCTTGCGTTCTATCTATTTTGTTTTGTTTTTCATAAAAACCAACTCCTGGATTTTTTTCAAGGGTTTTTCATGTCTCTATCTGCTCAGTTCTGCTCTGATTTTAGTTATTTCTAGTGTTCTGTTAGGTTTTGGATTTGTTTGCATTTGTTTCTCTAGCTCTTTTAATTGTGATCTTAGGGTGTTGATATGAAATCTTTCTAGCTTTCTGATGTGAACATTTAGTGCTAAAAATTTCCCTTTTAACACTGCATTAGCTATGTCCCAGAGATTCTGGCACATTGTCTTTTTGTTCTCATTGGTTTCAAAGAACTTCTAGATTTCTACCTTAATTATGTTATTTACCCAGTAGTCATTCAGGAATAGGTTGATCAATTTCCATGTAATTGTGTGATTCTGAGTGAGTTTCTTAATGGTGAGTTCTTAGTTGATTGCACCGTGATCTGAGAGACTGCTACGATTTCACTTCTTTTGCATTTGCTGAGGAGTATTTTACTTCCAATTATGTAATTTTAGAGTAAGTGCCATGTAGCACTGAGAAGAATGTATATTTTGTTGATTTGGGGTGGAGAGTTCTGTAGATGTCTATTAGGTCCACTAGATATAGAATTGAGTCCAAGTCCTAAATATCCTTGTTAATTTCTGTCTCATTGATCTGTCTAATATAGACAATGGGGTATTAAAGTCTCCCACTATTATTATATGGGAGTCTAAGTCTCTTTGTAGGTCTCTAAGAACTTGTTTTATGAATCTGGGTGTGCCTGTATTGGGTGCATATATATTTAGGCTAGTTAGCTCTCCTTGGTAAATTTAAACCTTTACCATTATGTAATGCCTTCTTTTGTCTTTTCTGATTTATCAAAATCTGGATTGTAACTCCTGCATTTTTCTTTTCTTCCATTTTATTGATAAGTTTTACTCCATCTCTTTATTTTGAGCCTATGTTGTCTTTGCATGTGAAATGGGTCTCCTGAGTTTAGCACACCAGTGGGTCTTGACTCTATCCAATTTGTCAGTCTGTGTTTTTTAATTGGGGCATTTATCCCATTTGCATTTAAGGTTAGTATTGTTATGTGTGAATTTGATTCTGTCATCATGATACTATCTGGTTATTTTGCACAGCAGTTGATGCAGTTTCTTCATAGTTGGGCTTCTTCAAACTGGGGCTTCACTTCAGGACCTATTCATCTGGTTAGCTCCAGTGCCTGGAGATGTCGCTTGAGGAGGCTGGAGAACAGAAGGATGGGTTCCTGTTCCTTTCTCTGGTAACTGACCTATGCCAGTAGAAACACTCCCATATAGGGTGTCTGATAACTCCGTTGGAGGGTCTCACCCAATTGGGTGGCATGGGAAGCAGGACTGGTTTAGCAAAGCACTTTGTCTCTTAGTGAAAGAGGTCTGTTTCACTGGGGTAAAACCCACTCATCGGGGCTGCCTGGATTTCTTAGAAGTAGTGGGAAGAAAGACTAGGTCTGCTGGTCCACGGAGACTGTAGCCACTCCTCCCTCAAGGCATTCAGGCCCCAGGAGTTCAGAGTTCTCTCCCTAAGCCCCTGGCTGGAGTTATCTGAGTTCCTGCAGGAAGGCCCCACCCAGTTAGGATGGATGGATGAAGGTTGGGCCTGAAGAGGTGCTCTGACCTCAGTCTGCCATAGCCTATGTGTTTGGTTGTGGGGGATGCCTCTTGGGATTAAGCCAACCAGTCTCCCTGGCTCCAGTAGGGTGAGAGAGAGCCTGGAGCTAGTCAGTTCTGGTGACAGAACCTGGATACCTCAGTTGCCAGTGCAAGATCCGCACACTGTTATAGTTCTTTTGGATGGGAGCTTCCTGTAACAGCTGCTTCTAGTTGGCCATGTTTGGCCCCCACACGCCCCCCCCGCCAATGTAATGTTGATAGAACTTTATTGTAGACATTAATATGCCTTCTAAAATCTAGTACGACTCCAAATGAAGAATATCAGTTGCAGGAATATTGAAACAGACACCTTTCTGAATCTTATATAGTTAAAAGATTATATTTAATTTTTGTCTATGCTAATTGACAGTAATCTAAACTGTTTCTTAAAATATTATTAACATTTCAGTGTAAAAATATTTTAGGATAAATCAAATTTGTGTGTATTTTAATAGAGATCATGGTATTTGAGCAAGTAAACATTGAAAATATAAAATTTTGTTTCAATTCAGAGACATTATTCTACTTTATGTCACTATATGGCAATGACTTTGGATTCCAGATAATTATAGTTAAAATTTAAATTATAAAAAAACTATTAGTTTGGATAAAATGATTTGAATTCCTGAATTTATACATCATTATATTTTGCTTTTTATTATTGAAAACATTAATTTCCTAAAACGAGCATTTTGTCTAAGGAAACAATATATCTTTTAAAATTTCCCATCATCCTGTGGCCAGCATTAAACATGCTAAGTTTCTTTAAGATATATTGCACATTGTCTATGATTTTAATGGAAGAACCAGTATAGTTCCCTGAAATAAAATCAGTAATTATAACTTTTTATTATGTTTAGATATTAATGTGGAATATAAATTTCTAATCCCAAGCGGGATGGAGTGGCTGGCTGTAGAGCAGTTCTCACTTAAATAGAAGAATCACCTGTCCAAAGGCAGCTGAAAGTGGACAAGGAACTGACAATTGTGGTAAACAAGATTACAGAGAGGGATGATTCTGCCACTGACATTTTGGAGTCTTCTGCCATTCTGGGCACTGACAAAGGGCTGAAGATCTTACCCAAAGCTTGGTGTAAAGTCCAGCAGAGGACGCTGGTAGGAAACCAGGAAAGCTATTAGTGGGGACAAAAGGATCTCAAGCATATGCAGTTTTTTCCCCATAGGACATTTGTTGAATAATAGAGTTTTGTGAAGTAGGAAACTGAAAGCCTAAATGTAAAACTTTAGAAAAGTTGAGAGGGTTTTAATCAGTCTCACTCTAAATAGAGTTAACAGCCTCCTAGAAAAAAATTTCCTCCAGAACAAATTATACTTTTATTAATAGTTAAAACTCCGGAAGTTAAGGCTACTCTGGGCCACTCTGCCCTGCCTGTGGAGCAGACATTTAAAACAAATAAATAAAAAGGAAATTAAGAGCCAAATCTAAGGTGGATTTGATTTTTCTCGAACTGTAAATTATCTCAAATCATCACAGTCTCTATTTAAATGAAAGAAATTAGCCATTTGCTATCTATCCAAGGAAGGCAAGGGTACAAATCCTGACTAGGGAAAGAGATTATCTTGGCTGTGTGCAAATATTATATATATAATGTAATATTTGGCATTCAAAAAAATATACTAAACCTCTTAAGAACATACCACATGATGATAACTAACAGAAATCTCAGAAAATAAAAACTATTTCATATGTGATCTTGATACCAAATTATCTATCAGGGATATTGGAGTAAATATAGAAATGTGTTCAAATAAATATATTCAAGTAAATATAAAACATGAAGCGTATCATTGAAAATATAAAGAATTTCACCAGGAAATCACAATATTTAAATCCCATTCCAGCAGACTGCTAAAAAAAATCATAAAAAATAAAGAAAAAAATAAAAGAAAGAAAGAAAGAAACAAAACCCATGAAACAAATGTTACTTCTGGAAATGAGTGGTTAATATCTGGATGAACAATTTGTTTGATTATTTTAAGAGCAGACTGCATGTTAAACAGTACAGAATTAGTGAACTGGAATACAGATCAATAAAATATAAAACTGCAAGAACAGAAAGCATAAAGATAATGGCAGTATTTAAAATGTCAAGAGACACATGGAAGATTCAGCAACAGTGGCTAATAAATGTTTATTTGTAACCCCAGAACAAGAAGAGTGTAAGAATATTTAAATAATGCAGATTCAAAACGGTTCTGCAAATCTGAAACAAAACAGATACCAAAGAATTACACTGACACATATTAAAATATGTGTGCTATAAATCAACATGAAGAGGAAAATGATAAAACTACCAGAAGAAAAAAGCAACCTTATGTAATTTGAAAAGATCACTAATTGAAACGTCAACGTTGATATATTCTTAGGTATATGAAGAAATACACCGTATAAGAAGAAAAAAATAATTTGTTTAATAGGCACAGAAATACAGTTAGAAGGAATACATTCTAGTATTTTATAGTGCAATAGGAAAATTGTAGTTAAAATAATTTATTGTATATTTAAAAATAGAAAAGAAGAATTATACTTATTTTCAACACAAAGAAAATATATATATTTAAGGTAATGAATATTTTAATTATCATGATTTGGTCATTAGACCTTGTATACACGCATCAAAACATCACATGTACCCCCAAAATATGTACAACTATATCAATTAAAAATACAAAAAAAGAAAACTAAATTATTAACATATACATGGAAACACTAATCATTGATCATTTTGGAAGAGTTGCAAAAACTGTAATAAATGTTCTAAGCATTTTATTTTAAAATTATAACGTCCTGATCTATGTCTGTGTTGAATGTGGCTGCTCACCTACTACCAATGGTGTTATCATTTACATATTCACTTAACCAGTGTTTATTCTACATCTACAATATGAAAGGAAAGGTAGTGGCTCTCAGATTACAATTGGAAAATAATGAAATCAGAAGAAAAAGTGAACGAGAAACAAGAGAAAATAAAGAAAAAAATGAGGAGTTTGAAATAGAGGAGACAAAAAAATGGTCAATATTCTTATTGTGAATTACAGTTTAGCACAGAAAATATACCAAAAATCCAGCAAATTAATTATATAAAGGACAAAACAGTGACTTAAAAATACTGTGTGTGTGTGTGTGTGTGTGTGTGTGTGTGTGTGTGTTTGGTGTGGCCAGAGAAGACTTTTATGTGAATAAAATAATTATGCTGAATTCTAAAACCATGTAATATTTCAAATGAGAGAGTATTACAGAAAGAAGGCACAATGTATGCATAACTTCCTTCCTTCCTGACTTGGGAAGATGTTGATCATTTGATAATATGAAAAAAATAAGCTTGAATGGACTATAATGTGTGACAGGGAGAGTTACTTGATATAAAATTGAAGAGACTGACATGAACCAGATATTAGATAACCTGATGGTCCATATTAGGGTGTTGAGATTTGATTTTGAGTGATTTAAGAACCTATTTCCAGTAAATAAAAAAAACGGCCCTGATTATTTACTCTCCCTATACCTGGACCCTTTTGTATGGAACCTTGTGAGTTCTATTAAAAAGTGGAATCATTTTCTCACCTCTTTGAAGCGTTTTTTTCAGTTCATACATGTGCTAGGGATTCTACTTCTTCTTTTATTTTCAAATATATTTGCTAGATTTTTTTGCTAATGTGTGCTCCTTTGAGTCCTGAAAATGGGACACATTCATGAATGAGAGATTAGTCAATATAAGATAAAAATGAAACCTAAGACCAGTTTTAAGCCTCAAGAACCTTGTATGCTTTGGCACTGTCTTCCTTGATCCTTTGCTATTGTCATGGCACTGTGAATAAACTAGTTGGCTATATAATAAGACATGTGGACCATAACCAAGACAACTGAGTTGTTCCATCTAAGATTCTGAGCATCTCAGTTGATAGAGCTCAAGCATGATTACCAAAGCCACATGGCCAAACCAAACTTGATCATACATGCGTGACTGAGGCTTCTGAGCCTAGCACGTGTCAGTAAAATTCTAAGAAATAATAAATATTTGCACTTTTTTTTTTTTTTTTGAGACAGAGTCTCACGCTATCACCCAGGCTGTAGTACAGTGGCGCAATCTCAGCTCATTGCAATCTCCACCTCCTGGGTTCAAGCAATTCTCCTGCCTCAGCCTCCCAAGTAGCTGGGACTACAGGCATGTGCCACCATGCCCAGGTAATTTTTTTTTTGTATTTTTAGTAGAGATCTGGTTTTGCAATGTATAGTCTCAATCTTCTGACTTCATGATCCACCCGCCTCGGTCTCCCAAAGTGCTGGGATTACAGGCATGAGTGATCACTCACGGCCTCAATATTTGCATTTTTTAAATTTATTTATTTATTTATTTATTTATTTTAATTGTACTTTAAGTTCTGGGTACATGTGCAAATCATGCAGGATTGTTGCATAGGTACACACATAGCAATGTGGTTTGCTGCCTCCATTCCCCCGTCACTTACATCTGGCATTTCTCCCCATGTTATCCCTCTCCGACCTCTCCACCCCCCCCACTGTCCCTCCCTTGCCCCCTGCAACAGACCCCAGTGTGTGATGCTCCCCTCCCCGTATCCATGTGTTTTCATTGTTCAACAGCCACCTATGAGTGAGAATATTCGGTGTTTGATTTTCTGTTCTTGTGTCAGTTTGCTGAGAATGATGTTTTCCAGATTCATCCATGTCCCTACAAAGGACATGAACTCATTGTTTTTTATGGCTGCATAGTATTCCATGGTGTATATGTGCCACATTTTCTTGTCCAGTCTTTTGTCAATGGGCATTTGGGTTTGTTCCAGGTCTTTGCTATTGTAAACTGTGCTGCAATGAACATTCATGTACATGTGTCCTTATAATAGAACAATTTATAATCCTTCGGCTATATACCCAGTAATGGGATTGCTGGGTCAAATGGAAATTTTATTTCTAGGGCCCTGAGGAATTGCCACACTGTCTTCCACAATGGTTGAACTAGTTTACACTCCCACTAACAGTGTATAAGTGTTCCTATTTCTCCACATCCTCTCCAGCATCTGTTGTCTCCAGATATTTTAATGATCGCCATTCTAACTGGCGTGAGATGGTATCTCAATGTGGTTTTGATTTGCATTTCTCTAATAACCAGTGATGATGAGCATTTTTTCATATGTTTGTTGGCCTCATATATGTCTTCTTTTGAAAAGTGTCTGTTCATATCCTTCCCCCCACTTTTGGATGGGTTTGCTTGTTTTTTTCTTCTAAATCTGTTTTAGTTCTTTGGAGATTCTGGATATCAGCCCCTTGTCAGATGGGTAGATTGCAAAACTTTTTTACCATTCTGTTGGTTGCTGGTTCACTCTAATGATCGTTTCTTTTGCTGTACAGAAGCTCTGGAGTTTAATTAGATTCCATTTGTCTATTTTGGCTTTTGCTGCCAATGCTTTTGATGTTTTAGTCATGAAGTCCTTGCCTATGCCTATGTCCTGAATGGTTTTGCCTAAGTTTTCTTCTGGGGTTTTTATGGTGTTAGGTCTTATGTTTAAGTCTTTAATCCGTCACTTTTAAGTGATATGGTGGTTTGTTACATAACAACAACTGACTCATACACAACTGAATCCTTACACATGTTTTAAACAATACTATATTTAATGTTTTAAAATTAATTTTGTTGAGGGCAGTGAATCAAAATAGCAAGTAAGTTATTTGGAATAGGATTGCTATAGTTTGTGGGTAATTTTGGGGCTTTTTTCTAGAAAGGTGACTGCAGAAATGAAGCAAAAGGAGGGAATTTATTGTAGAGTTTGCTATTATAATTAGTAAGTCTTGCTAATGTAGGAAATATAGGGCTATGGGAAAGAGACTGGGTAAATTTAACTTGTACATTCTCTCTTGAACAACTGAATAAATAATGGTACTAAATTTTAGCTTAGAAAACAAAATTTCAAGAATAGCAAGTTAGGAGCATGAGACGAAGAAGACCAAGATTTTACTTTGAATAGGATATATTTGTTAATATGACAATGGGAGGTACATGCACCCGTAGAATATTACTGGTTTGCTGAAGGCAAGACTGGAAGGATATTAAATGTGGTTGCAGAGATAAATCTCCATGAATCTTGAGAATATTTGGAGGTGTTTGACTTTATGGAATCACTGAGTTTTAGGTTTGCATCCTTTACCATATCCTGCTTGAACATATCTAGTAATAAAAACTTTTTCTCACACTACAGCACAGTATTATTTCAGACAATTGAAATTGTTGCAATTTTTAAGAAATTGTATTCATTTTATGAGGACAGCTTAATAATTCTATCACATATCTACGATATCTGTTGTTTTTTTTGTTCTTGCTCCCATTGTTTAAGGCAAAAAAAAATTATATAGGCACAAAAGATGTAAGTCTTTTGTCAGTTCTTACATATGCTAGGGATTCTACTTCTTCCTTTGTTATCAAATATATTTACCAGATTTTCTTACCAGAGTGTACTCCCTCGAGTCCTGAAAATGGGAGGCATTATCTCTCATTCATAAATGAGAGATCAGCGAGGATGAGATAAAATGAAAAAAATTATGCTTGTGGCAGTGACTCTTGCAGAGCTGGTCCCCGGGCTCCATCAAGGTAGCATTTGCTATTTGATCTCTGAATTTCTGGTTAGCACAGTCTTCATTCTTTTGCTCTTCCAGGCCTTTGATCTCTTTTGATATCAACTCCTTGGAACAAAGACCTTTCTGCTTGGAATATTTGGAGGAATATCTGGTGTCTTGAGTTGATATTCAAAGTGTTCGGATGAAGGATTAAATGAAAATATTTTTTATTACATTTACAGCACCATATTAATGTTCACTATAAATTCAAATGGTGGTATACATGGTAGTTTTTAAAGAATATATGTTTCTCAAAAATATGTTCTATATACTAAATAGCTAAAATGTAATTATTTTACGGTTGAGTATTAAGATGTCAATACCATTTAAGAGAAATTTGTATAACAAAGTTTAACATTCTTTTTCCATTCTCTAGAGAGACAAAGTAATAACAAATCATTGGTCATATTTAAAGATCACGCCCAGGCTAGGCGTAATCCGGGATCATGTGGCTCAAGCCTGTAATCCCAGCACTTTGGGAGGCCTAGGCAGGTGGATCACAAGGTCAAGAGATTGAGACCATCCTGGTCAACATGTTGAAACCCTATCTCTACTAAAAATAAAAAAATTAGCTGGGCATGGTGGCGGGTGCCTGTAGTCTCAGCTACTTGGGAGACTGAGGCAGGAGAATCACTTGAACCTGGGAGGTGGAGGTTGTAGTGAGCCAAAATTGCACCACTGCACTCCAGCCTGGTGACAGAGCAAGAATATGTCAAAAAAAAAAAAAAGATAAAGAAAAACATAAAAAACAACAAAGATCACATTTGAATATATATACATATATATATATATATATTTTTTTTTCTCAAACTAGCTGCAATGTAAGATTTACTCAGGGGAATATTTGCCACAATCATGGAAATAAATATTCAATCTACTTGTCCCTGCATGGAGTATGTATGTGTCTTGGGATAGAATCTAACGAGGCACGTAACATAGAATTTAATAAGGCATTTTAACCAAATTTTTAGCATTCTGTTTGAGGTATGTCCAGAACTGGCAAAGTGGCAAATGGTAAATCCTTATCCATTTCCTGTTTTTTTACTACCTACAGTTTCCCCTGTTAATGAGTTCATAATCTGAAATACCATCTCTGTGCTTGATGACTCCCAAAATTGCATTTTCAGGTCAAGCATTCTTTTGAACTTCAGGTTAAAAAAATAAAGTTCCACTTTTCTTTTCTTAGAAGCAAGAAAAAAAGAGAGAGAGAGAGAGAGAGAGAGAAATGCAAAATGTCAGAATTATCTTTTTCAGGCCTCTGGAAATTAATCAAATGCTTGCAATAATCTGAATGTTTATTCAAGAAAAATCTGCATCAGATTTTTTAATATTATTTTATCCTTCTCCTCTTAAATCTGCCACTGCCTTGAAAGCCAGCAACCTCACAATTATGATGGCTGTGAAGACCAGAAGTCTCCCTGGTACAGAAAAGAGACCAGGTGCAGAGCTCATAAAAAAGTCCCATTTCCAGAGGATTGTCACTTCTTGAACTGTCTCAAAACAATCTGGAAAAGCCCAGTTCACAGAAAACAACTCTGTAGATGACAAACCTATAAGAAGTTGCTGCTTTTGAAAGCAATATTCTTACAATTTACAACTGCTTGTGTACTGTGGCAAAACAGGAAATATAGTGCAAAAGGAAGGGAAAAATGACTATTTAAAATATAATTGATAGCTAAGGTACTGAAGAGAAAGCTAATAACTGGAATTAGTAAAGTAAAATATCAGATTGAATTATGAAAGTGATTTGATCAAACAAAAATACAACTCACTGAAATCCTATATTTAGAAAATAATTTAAAACTTTAGAAAAGCATTTTCTGTCATAAACATTAAAATTAAATAGTAAGAAAAAAACAAATGAATACTTTCTTAAGAAAAAAATAACTCAGCAATCAAAATTCTTGTTAAGGTAGAATAAAAGTAAAGCAAATCTATGATTAACATTTAATAATCAACCCATTACAGAACTAGTAACTATGCACAAATAAAAGGCTGTTATAATGCTAATTATGTGTAGTTATAAGTTTTATTGTCCCAATTCTTTTCTCCATCATTATACTTCACTGATTTCCACTCAGCCTTTGTCTAATTAGGTGCAAAGAATTTTCTACCCACATATAGTCACTTCATTTAACAAGAATAAATGTAATTATCACCTAGCTAGAAGCTAAGGGGATTTTTTTTTAACCTAGCTGGAGTGAAGTGACCCAATTAACACCTTGCATGAATACTCTGAATTTTATAAATTTTATAATATGTTTTGAGCTTAGAATAGTTTTGATTGATGGTTTTCTTTTCTCAGGAGGATTTATCTCCACATTTTCGTTGTCTCAAATTTTACTTTAGAATCTCAGCTGAAAAACTACAAGGCTTTTTAAACTTATACTCATCCAATGTGCTGTTTTACCTGTGAAACAACTTACTTTATTTTTCACTCAATATTCTGTCACAGAAACATATCTAGAAGATACAGATAAGATTACAGCTCCTGGCTTAATGTTATCTCACATAGAAGTAGAAGACTAGTATATTTATTTATTATATGGTATATGGCCATATTTCTTCACTCTTTAAATGTATTTATTCTTCATTCTGCGCCTTTATTATTAAGGTTGCATTCTCTAAGTGCGTGAGTAGAAAGCTGGTTAGTTTATATAATAAAATCCGAGAAGTGAATTAGTAAGGGGGACTCTAATAGAATACTGTTATAAATCCCATTGATTTTAATATCCATAGGTTTAAAAATAAAACTAGTTTTGATTTTTAAAATCCATAGGTATTTTCACTGACTTTTCTGTCATTGGAAATGATATAGATTTTTAGGAGCTATCAGTACTCTATCATAAATGCCTCTATGTTTGTACTTCCAAGATTTGTCTCAAAACTTGGCAGTCAGATTTTCACGTTTATACTTCTTTTTAAATTGCCATACATTTTTGCCATTGCATTTATGAGTATTTTACAACTCTCAAATGACTCAGTGTCATACTCTTTGAATTTGTTTTCTTCCACATCGCTAGAAGCTTCTTCTCATCCCCTTTGCTGTTTCTGGTTTTTTTCTTTCTCAGCCTCCTGGTCTTACAATTTTAGTATTTACCTCAGTTTCACCTCTGTCCCTTTCCCATTGTGTCTTTCCACTAACATCACCCAAATGATAATGACCTCCAATATGTGTATTATTCAGTCTTTCTGCTGGACAGTTTCCATATTTATACTGGCTTAGTATTTTATAATAATAACAATCGTTTTTGGAATCAGACACTATGTTGTTGTTCTCACATTTAATGATTTAAAATGTTTATTTATAACTATAAAAATGGCATATGTAAATTATAATTAACCTGTTAACACAACCATTTCTACAGAGTTATGCCAACCGACTATTTAGGTGGCTACAATTGAATTCACCACATTTCAGCCAGTGATCATTCTGTTTAAACTTGCATTTCAAGGATTTTCTTGACTGAAAGATTTTGTTTTCTTTTCCTCAGCCTGGAATTTCATCGCCTGGAGCTCTACATGTCACTTCCTTCAGTTCTTTCCTCAAATATTACCTTCTATGGTTGCTTTCTCAGCTTTCCAGTATAAAATAGAAGTCGTCTAACTGCTGTCATTGTCTCTAGTTAATTTCTGCTTTGGCCCTAGCACATGTAACAGTGAATACATACACTTGTAAAAACTGTTTTGCATAAATAAATACATGAATTGATGAGAATACGATATATGTGTATCACTAATATAAAAAATATTATGCTATGTTCCAAGTAAAAAAAGTATTTTGTGAATCATACATAGAATAGGATTATATTTTTAAATAATCATATATGAAATGTCTGTGAAATTTTTATATACTTCTCCTTCTCTCTAACTACTCACATAATTTTGTCTGCATGAAAATTACAAAATAAAAAAACCAGGAAGGATAAACAAAACTGATAACAGTAGTTGTAGTTAACCCTAGATGACAGGATTCCGTATAGGTGTCTGTGTTTTGTAAGTGGGTGATATACGTAGTATGGGATTTAATCGTGGCACAAGTATTGAAATATTTTATTTAATTTATACATTTTTATTATGTTTTGTTTTATACAAAGTGTATATGTGTTATGTACTTTTTAAAAATTGTAAAAAATAGTAATTTCTGTAACATTGAATCATTAATATTAAAATTAAAGGAAATGCTGCTTTTTTGAAACAGATATTTGTGTTAGATTAAGGAATATTAATTTATTTTTAACATTTGGAAAATAATATGTCAAATTCCATGACTATGTTTATGAGCCTCTATTGATATGATGTCACTTCTAATATAATGTATTCTTATAATCTTATAATTAAAACAAAAATATGCTAATATTATTAGATAACATATACTGGTAAATTATTTCTTTTCAAAAAATATTATTTTACTTACTGTAAGTAAATTTTTACACAATTCATTGACTAAACGTATCAGTTTTGTGAAATATTTGTATCATCACTTATGCCTGCATTATAGGATAAGTTACTATACTACAGGAATGCAAAGAGACTGAAAGGCTAATTTATGACAAATAAACCTTTACTTTTAAATGCATAAACTAGATTTTAGTATGAAGTATAATTGAGGGAGTAAGGCTTTATAAACTTCGGTAGTCTGGAGTCTTACACTGCAGACTTTTAATTTAAATATGAGTTTTCACAACAATTTTTAATTTGTGAAATATAATTTGAAAGTATTTATTAAAGGTTGTGACCTGAGCATCTCAAAGCAATCTGTTTGTTTTTTTTTTTTACTAATTATGAAAAAAATTATTTAAGCATTCAAGATGAAGTATTATAGCATTGTTAGTGTTCGTCATGTCAACACAAAGAAATTCAAATGTATGTCATTGCAGGGTCTAATATGTATCTAGATAATGAACTTATAAAAACTAAATGTTGTCAGCCAGATCTACACAATAACTATAAATTGAGGGGGTATTATTTTATTTTTTTCTGAATTTTCTCATTTTATAAGTACTCCCAGAATACATGCATGACCCAATGCTATTAGTGTAAGGGGAAAAATAAAAGCAAGTTTTTCTGTTTTTCAAAGAATTGATCACAGAATTAAACACACACATACACACACACACATACAAATAGCTATGTAAACTGATAAGTATGAGAGATATCATAAAAGACACAAAGTCTTATGAAATTGGAGTGGAGACAAAGTCCTACTCGTGTCAATGTAGCAATCTACAGAATATTCAATTCTTCCATAATGGATAAAATGATGAAAAGATTTATAACATACAAAAAATTAAATGTTGAATCTTCAAAGAGTGGAAAACAAACCTATGAAGGAATTACTTCAAGTAAAAACTTTGTCAATGACAGTTATACTAAACAATGATAACACAATCCAGTTATAAGTAACTAGAAGTCTAATGATCTATGTTAGAGTTTTATTTACTTACATGAGCACATGCTGTATTTATCAAATTGTACTGTGTATAATATGTAGTTTGTACAACTTTTATTAAATTTCTATTTAATTTTTCTGTTTTGTATGTATATGCATGAACACAGTGGGTTAATTTCAACTTCCCTAACTCAAAATGCTTGTGATTAGTTTTCTGATACAACTTCCCTGGTGGTCCTTCTTTGCATGGAGCAGTCTGTGCTTCTGACCAAGTTGACTTACGCATTTCAACCTTCCACATGATTGATAGAAATTACCCCAGATAAAGTAAGTTTGAGGTGATCTGAATTAATCATCAAGACAGCAAGATACCTGTGCTCTGCCTATTTTCTGTATCCATTGTAACACTATTTTTCCTCCTTTACCCAGTTTAGTATCATATAACTAACTCATATAAGAAAAGTTTTGCATTTGGTACCAATGATTCAAGTTATGGGTGAACATATTAAGTGTCACTGATATTTTGTTTCATTTTAGAAAAGCATATCAATGAGAAAATTATTTACATAAGCAACATTAAGGAAGCTAAACCAAAGTTATATCTAATGAATTATTTGAAACTGATTTTTATTGACCCGATGAGGAAAATCTGTAAAGCCATCATATAGTTATTTACTTCACTAGTGATTAAGTAAGAAAAGACTGAATTTCTCAGTGGTTCCATGAAACACAGGACAAAGATAGGGTTATCTTTGTCATTCAGGCATCCAGTAATGCAGAGTAATCAAGCAGGTACAGAGGCACACAGTTTTGCTTAATTTTATCATTAATCCTTTTTCAATGATCTGAGTAATTTCAGTTATTTCCCTGTGCTAAGTACTCTGACCAAATGCTTCTCAGCCTGTAGGTTATACACAGATACAGATGCCTGACTCTTAAGAAAGTGCAGTCTAAGTTAGTTTTTATGCTTCCTGAAACTCATCTTCTTTACAATAGTTGCACTAAGTAACACTGGTGGAAAATAAGCAAAGTGTTTGTATGGTAAATTGCAAATTATCTACAAGTGCAACATTATTAGAAAGACTCATAAACAGGGAGGAGAACACAAAGTGCCTTTTGTTGCTGAAGTAGATGTGATCACACATGGGCTTGGAGAATGAGAGCAAGGTTTTATTGTGTGGAAGTAGTTCTCAGCAGACGGGGGAGCCAGAAGTGAGATGGTTTTTCCCTGGAGTCAGGCAAGTCAGTGGCCTGGGCTCTCCTCTGACTGCACTATCCAAACTCTGCCTTGTCCCGCAGGTGGATGGCCTGCCACCAGGCTGGCGGCGTCTGTTAGCCTGCTTTTCTGTAGGAGTGCGCCCTCCACATCCTCTCCCTATCTAGCCACTTGTGTCTCCTTCCACTGATGTGCTCCTCTGGAGGTTTAGCCGCATGTGTGTTTGCCCGCTAGGGTGTTGGGTTTTCGTAGGCACAGGATGGGGTTGCAGCAGGTCAGGGTGGTCTTGGAAAATGCAGCATTTGGGTGCCAAAACAGCAGTGCCTGTCCTTACCTAGGTCTGTGGGGTTGGAACCTTAGCCAGCGACTGGCCTTTTTCTACCCACCACTTCCCTTCTCTGCTTCCGTATCATTTAAAGGGACCACGCTCTTTCCTTTCCGGCACTCCTGTATCAATATAAACACTGAATATATGATGAAATGTTATTAACCAAATACAATAGTATTCCACATACTTATGACTTAGATATATTAATCATTAATTTAAATTTAAAAATTAATATAGTGAGCTGAGATCGTGTTACTGCATTCCAGACTGGGCAACAGAGTGAGACTCTGTCTCGAAAAAACAAAAAATTAATAAAGTATAGATAAAATAAATTTAAGCAGTATTGAACTATTATATCTAATACAGAAATGACTTAGTAACTCAGAATAATAAATAAAATGTATAAAAGTCACATCTGTTACTATCTAGGATGGACTAATATGGATCAAATTGATATTCCTTAACAAAAGAAAAAAATATATGAAAAGATTTTTCATAACACTGGACATTAGGCAATGATAGTGATTGAGAAAAGGGAAAAGAGTGCCACTGAGTAAAGGAAAACAAAAGAGGGGACTCCTGTAATTGGCCTAGCATACTGCCCTGAAAGAGTCTCTAGTAGCTAAGGTGTAGGAAGCGGAAATCAAATTTTGCAAGAGATAAAAATGTATATTTATACATAAAATTATACTAGCTAAATTTTTAAGTTGAAATTCTTTGCTATAGAACTTTAAAGCTAAATAGGAAAATTTCAACTAACTATCACGAGTCAGTAAAGTAACATCTCTTTCTGTTCAGTTTAGCTTCTGAGATTCAGATCTCTGGACTTATTATTAAACGAAATTATTCTGTAGTTACATTGTGCATTTATTTACAAGCAAGTTCTCACAACTGGGAATTATTGAATTATGATATTTTAATTTGATTTGTTTTTATTTTGTAAATGAAATCCAATATATAAAGAGGTCTTCACAAATTTCATTTCCTAATCTAAAATCCTGGTCTTTTCCATATGAATCTATATTCAAGATCACGTCTACTTCAGCAACAGAAGACACTTTGTGTTCTCCTCCCTGTTTATGAGTCTTTCTAATAATGTTGCACTTCTACATAATTTACAATACAAACATTTTGCTTATTTTCCACTCATATTACTTAGTGCAACTATTGTAAAGAAGATGAGTTTTAGGGAGCATAAAAGCTAACCTGAGACTGCACTTTCGAAAGTGTCAGGCGTATGTGTCTGTTTATAACCTACAGGCTGTAAACATCCACTCCTAAACATTGCTGTGGGATTGGAGCCCCACAGCCCACGGGTCTGTATGCTCCCCTAGAGGTTTGAGCTGCGGAGCAATTAAGCAGCGAATCACACCCCTATCGAATGCCCTGAAAGGGAGACAAGAGAACTTTTCACAATTCAATATCACAAATTATTTTATATTTTACTTTTAGCTATAAGCATTTATTAGGTCACCAACCTATGCTTATGTCAGACACATATAGTGATTGAGAGATGGCTTTTTCCCCACATTTAAAAAGTTGAGCACTGATTAGCAAATCTATTCTTCTTTCTCATGTGACAGAAAGTTTACTAGATTATTTTTGTATAATAAATTTGTATATTTATTTTGTATATAAATTTTGTATAATAAATTTTTGTAAAATCAATTTGCTACTTGTTCTGACAAATACCTCTTTGACAAGAAAAATGATATTTCTATGATCTTTACATAATATCTCTGCATCACAATAAGGAGAAATATAAAATTAGCAAGCAAGCAATGTTACTGCAATCCCTTTCCTCAGAATCATATCCCTAGAAAGACAATAAGTAGATATGGAAAGAGAGTGGAGTGGAGCATTAAGAAGAAAAATAAATTTATTGCAAGCAAAGTAAACTTTCACTAAGTATTATTATTTACTTCCTTGCAGAATTCATGGTCTAAATTGTTGCTGAGTATACAGATTGATGAATAGAAAAGAATAAGAGTTCAAGAAAATATTTCTAAATTAAATATAGGCCAGGTGCCGTGACTCGCTCCTGCAGTCTCAACACTTTGGGAGGCTGAGGAGGGCGGATAACTTGAGTCTATTAGTTTGAGACCAGCCTGGCCAACATAACGAAATTCCGTCTCTACTAAAAATACAAAAATTAGCTGGGTGTGGTGGCGCACATCTGTGATCCCAGCTACTTGGGAGGGTTTTGTTGTTGAGTTAGATGTGATCTTGAATATAGATTCATACAGACTAAACCAGGATTTCAAATTAGGTAATGGAATTTGTGCAGACCACGAGAAAGGCAGGAAAATTGCTTGAACCTGGGAGGCAGATGTTGCAGTGAGCCGAGATAGCACTCACTGCAACTGCACTCACTGCACTCCAGCCTGGGTGACAGAACAAGACTGTGTATCGAAAAGCAAACAAACAAAAAACTTTAAAACGGTGAGTTCATGTCCTTTGTAGAGACATGGATGAATCTAGAAACCATCATTCTCAGCAAACTGACACAAGAACAGAAAGCCAAACACAGAGAGCATGTTCTCATTTATAGGAGAAACAATGAGAACACTTGGGCACAGGGAAGAGAACAACACTCACTTGGCTCGGGGAACAGTGCAGGGGGGTGGGCATGGAGCGTGGAGGAAGGGAAGGGGTAACACCGGGAGAAATGCCTGATGTAGGTGACGACAGTGGGGGAGGGGACGGAGACAGCAACCACTATGGCATGTATATACCTATGGACCAATCCTGCAGGATGCAGGATGTGCACATGTACCCCAGAGCCCAAAGTACAATAAAATAAAATTTTAAAAAAATTTGTATTAAACTCTGCTATTCTATCAATTATATTTAAATATGAGTTACCTAAAAATTACACATTTAAATTTACTTGTTTTGTCTTCTGAACATTAATTCTATTTTAAAAAGCTATTAATTACCCAACAGTTAATATATGGATGAATTTTACTAAAAAAAATACATTTTACAGTAGTGGTACAAATATATTACGGCATTAGGGTGCTGCACTTTTTTCCAGTTACCTAATATAGTCTGTTACTTATTAAATGCTTAAATTATACCTTCACTTTGTGGGAATGTAAATCCAACTTCCAAAAGTTTAACTTGTTCTGACTTTGCCATTCAAGTCAATTACAATTTGCTAAGTGGTTGCAAGATATTGGACAGTTTACTAAACTAGAAAAGACAGAATACTTAATGTTGAGTAGAAATGTAACTCTCCCTGACTAACCCTGTTACTTATTAAGGATGTGTTATCTAAAGTAGGAGCCAAAGTTATCAAATCTAACTTTACATACTGTTGAACTAAATATTTGATTTGAAAATGTGCTTAACATGAAGATTGCCCACAATTACATATTTAAAACAACAAGTCATAATGTAGAAGAAGAAAAAAAGCATCATTATAGCAAAAGGATTCAGGCTTGTCATCTTAAGAAAGAAACAAAAATATCTTCACAAATGTATATGTTTGTTCTCACTGTCATGACAAGTATTTTTATTTCTTTATGAAAAATTTAATTACATAAAACATGCATGCATAATTGAATATAATAATACCACTATCTGTATAGATCCTATGTAATGCACAGTCCGTAAAAATATACCTCTATAGTATCTTTGGAATGTACATTTTATTTTATTTTCTCTTTTTTTTTTTTTTTTTTTTTTAAATGAGGTCTTGCTCTGTGGCCCAGGCTGGAGGGCAGTGGTACAATCACAGATCACTGCAGCCTTGAACTCCTGAGCTCAAGTGATCCTTCTGCCTCGACTACTGGAGTAGCTGAGGCTACAGTTGCTCACCACCATAACTAGCTAATTTTTAAAAAATTTTTTACGGAAATAAGGGCTCATTATGTTGCCCAGGCTGGTCTTGAGCTCCTGAGCTCAAGATACACTCTCTCCTCGGCCTCTCAGAGTGCTAGGATTATAGGCATCAGCTACCACATACAACCAAGATGTTCATTTTAATAAATATATTCACATATTACATTTCTAGATGTGTAGATTTAACAAAAAGTAAAAATTGGATTATTTTATAACTGTTTTGTCACAATAAATATCAGTTTTCAAAAAGCCAATATGATCAATTGAGGATAATTTAATTAATTCAAGAAGTAGGCTAGGCATGATGGCTCACGCCTGTAATCCCAGCAGTCTGGGAGGCTGAGGCAGGCAGATTCTTTCAACTCAGGAATTTGAGACGAGCCTGGGCAACATGGCAAAACCCCATGTCTGCAATAAATAAAAGAATTTGACAGGCATGGTGGTGTGCACCTGTGGTCCCAGCTTCTTGCAAGGCTGAGGTGATAGGATTGCTTGGACCCTGAAGGTAGAGGCTATAGTGAGCCAAGATCTGCACTCCACCCTGGGTGACAGAGCAACACCCTGTTTAAAAAAAGAAAGAAAGAAAAATAAATAAATAAAAAGAAATAAACCACTTTTAGTGCTCAGTTTTCCAAAACATATTACTAAGGTTATTGAATCTCATAAGTTTTAAATTTTTTTATTTGAATTATATTTATCTTTAAGAGAAGATCATCTAAAATTGTTGGCGGGCTCATGAAGTTACATAATATTACATGCATTATGTTTTGTGTTTGTTTGTGTGGTATTCCAAGGCTTAAATCCAAGATTTAGAAAATTCAAAGTATCACACAATAAGAAAAAATGATTATTTGTACTTGTTGTAAAAAAAGAAGTAACTTTATTGAGACATGGAAGAAAAATGTTTTCATAAAGGAAGCAATTGAAGAGAAACAGTAATATCTAAAAATCTTGTGACATAGTCTATAAATCTTTGTAGTTCTTTTTTTCTTCTATATTATTTTTAAAAACTTTCACTAAAATTAAAAATAATCTAGTGTGATGTGAAAACACAAAAGAAGAGCTTAGATTTGAAATGGTTTATATATTTGTAGATTGTTTTCAGAGTTTTTAACTTATAAGTTAATTTCAAATTGCCTACATTACTGTTAGAGAAAAATATGTAGAAAACCATTTTTACCTGCTGCCTGCTGTGCTTTGCAAGTCATCATATTTATCATAGACAGTACCCCCTGACTCCTGAATTGCATTCAGTATTGGTCAGCGTTCTTGAGAAAAACAGAAGCAATAGAGGATTTGTCATGAGAAATTAGCTCATAAAATTATGGAGGCTGAAATATGCTATGATCTGCCATCTGCAAATGGGAAGCGCAGAAAAGTTGAGTATTTACTTCTAATCCAAGCTGAAAGCCTAAGAATCTGGGAATCAGTGATTTCAAGTCCAAAGGCATAAAAAACAGTAGTACTGATGGACTTTTGAACCCAGACAAGATATAAATTTGCTTTCTCCATTAATTTTTCCTATTCAGGCCTACAACGAATTGAACAATGCCCACTAAGATTGGTGAGGGAAGGTCTTCTTTAGTGAGTGTACTGATTCAAATGTTAATATCTTCTGGAAACAGTCTCACAAACATGGCCAGAAATAATGATTTATCAGTTACCTCGGCATCTCCAGGCCAGTCTAGTTAACACAAATTAACCATTCCACGCATAGGTTAATGTATAATTATTTATTCGATAGTTTTCTGTAACTAATTTTTTCAATTAGTTCTTACAGAACAAGCAATAGCCTATATATGTGTGTGACTTGTAGATTACTAGTAGATTCTCTAGGGAGTGGAAAATAGATCAGGTCACAAATAAAGAAAACTTCCACATTTCTTTTTATGCTTTTATACTATGGGAGTCTAGAATATAGCATCCACAAATATGCCTTTTTGGCCTTGAATTGTTTTAATTGAAGGCAATTAAGAAGAATTAGGTGCAGAAAGGCTTTCTGTACTCTATTTTTTAAAAAAGTAAGCTATAAATTTACAAATATAAAAGCCATCTTGTCCTGTCTTCAGCCAGGGAGAATAAAGATAAACCACAGAAGACAACTTTAGACCATTATCTCCCTGAAGATGTCAGCTGAGGAACATATTAATAAGCTTTACTAACTCCTTTGTCTGCCATTTATTAACTTTTACACAAGACTCAGTTCTCTAAACATTTACTATTCTTTGTTGAAGATGTTACTTGAGCTAGAATTTGAAGACATCTCTTAAAGAACCACTCATTTCCTGAATATCCACCATGTTTATATGAAGCATACATGCTAACAGACTTCTGTTTGTTTTTTCTCATGTTAATCTGTCTTTTGCTAAAGGGGTCCATCCAATAACCAGTGAGGGCTGAAGTAAAAGAAAATTCTCCCCTACAATTCTGTACTGGTTTGCTTACTACTTTTATTTTTAATGATTTTAAAGTTACAATGAATATCTCTTATCTGCCTTCTAGAACTAACTCATAATTTTAAGAAATAATGGATCTTCAGAAATAATTTAGAAAAATAATTGAGCCTTTGAGCTTCTGTTTTGTCTACCGTTTTATAGTTTACTACCACTTCTAGATCTAATATTCAATTGGATTCTCACATCTAATATGAAAATGAGAAATAATGTCTATTGAAAAGCACTGTATCCGGTATCAGAATTCTGAAATTATTTCTAGGTTTACCTTTTTCCTTCAAGTAAGACCTGAAGTAAAAGCATTGAAGCTTTGTGAATTTAGGCTTCAAACTGATGGATAGGTAATAATGGTACCTAATTCACAGTATGGCAATCAAATGAGTTCATGTATAATAAAGCAATTTGTTAACTGTTAGCAAACATTAGACAGTATGTACCATATTTAATCACCTAAATTCACATAGTTAAATGTGGAGCAACTAGTGATATTACAGTAACTTGACTCCTTGTCCAGTGTCCTTTCTCTCCTCACCTATGGTTATAAAATAGGATATGCCACCTTGCAAATATGATTTAAAATATACATCAGGTTACCCTTCTGAATAAATATATAATCATTATTCATAGAGATGGTGCCAAAAGCAGTTATTATAAGCTATGTATATTTTATAAACCATACGCAGAGTTTAAGAGATACTATTTTTGCCAGGGCACAATGTTCATGCCTATAATCCCACCACTTTGGGAGTCCAAGGCAGAAAGATTGCTTGAGCCTAGGAGTTCAAGACTATCTTCCATAACATAGGGAGACCCTCTCTCAACCAAAAATAAAGAAAATTAGCTGGGCATGGTGGTGCACACCTGTCATTCCGGCTACTTGGGAGGCTGAGTTGGGGGTATCACTTGAGCTTAAGAGGCTGAAGTGCAGTGGTGCAATCACAGCTCACTACAGCCTCCAGCCTGGGCAAGAGAGTGAGGCCCTGTCTGAAAATTTTTAAAGTTAATTAATTAATTTTAAAAAGGAGATACTGTTTTCCACTTTAACATTTAACTGACCTCAACCAAAATTTAGTTAATAAACATTATTTTGTGAACACACATGCATTATAAGACATACTTGTGATTATCAATTTGGGGCATAATTTTGAGTGTGTGTGTGTGTGTGTGTGTTTCTGTTTCAAGGTAACGAAGGCTTGAGAAATGTAGCTTAAGAGAAACAAGGCAAGTAACAAACTTTCTGTAAAGTCTAGTTTTTCACAGAACTAAATATCTATGAGCTAGTTTCTATTTTTGTTATTGATTTGTACAAAATGTTAGTGTAGTCTCAATCTTTGCTTTGGTAAAACAGTATAAATATTTTCCTATGTATGTCTCTTTTTTAAAAAAATGCCATCCTTTACTAATAATACATTTTTGAGAGATTTGATAGAGTATGATTAATCTCATATATTTCTGAAGATCAAACACCTGCTTTCAAATAACATTTCTAATGTTTCTTAACTTTTGACAAGATAATGTACTTAATTGACCTAATTGTTACCCTTTACTTAAAGTGAAGAAATCTATAGCCATTATCCATTGATCATATGACCAAGAACATTTTACAAACTCTCTATGCCTTGTTTTCTCTTATCCAACATTAGCAGAAAAAAATAGTACTTACTTTCTGTGGTTGTCAGGAGTATTAAATGTTTTAGTAACAAATCAAGTTTTTTGGTGTTGGAAAAACAAGTCATTCATAAGTAATAAATAGCTGTATTATAACTGTATAATTATTATTATTGTTAATTACCTTATTTTTGTTATTATTGTTACTATGCTTTTAATTTCCATACTTTCTTTATTTTCTATTCTTATTGGTCATATTTAGTCTGTTTACTCCTTCTCATCCCTTCTGTCTTGGGAATTTTGTTTGGTGATGAAGGGTATTATTGTATTTTTGTCTTTGAATTGCTTCTTTTGAACTCCCTGAATGTGTTATGAGGTCTACAAACACTGTTCTCCGTTACTCTCAGACATGTACACTCACACTAGGAGGGCTGCCTACTTTCTTAAGAGTGTTAGCTTTAGAATTTAGCACAGGCAAATGCCTGTGAGGGAGTTTCTTCTTTCATTTTTTCTGGGAGCAGTGGGTATCAGTGGAGGGTAACAGATCCAACAACTGAGAATGCAAATTTGTTATTTCCTTAATGATTTTACTGCTGCTTTTTCTGCTTTTGTATGTGTTCATTTGACAAAGGCATTTCTTCAATTCTCCCATTGCCTTCACCTGACTTTTTGCTGCAGTGTATGTATTACACTCAGGTTTATCCCACATTGTCATTATAATCTGTCTCCTTGCTATCTATCCCCATAATATCTGGATGATAGGAGGCATTTATTTTTTTCCCATTATATGTATTTATTTTTTTTTATTCCTATTTGAGGGATTTTTAATAAATTTCATAGATCCAATCTCTTACTTTATTTTGTCTTTATTATCTTTACTTACTCTGTAGTGTACTATGGCTACTTTTTAATTCTTAGCAATACTTCAATGTTATAACAAGGTTTTGGGCTACTGAATCAAATATTTAATAATGTATTACAAAATTAATTACCTTATATGTCTTGATGTCCATATCCACTGTCTCCATAATTTTAAAGAGCAATGAGAAAAAACTCCCTGGAGAAAGATATTGAAACAAAGTATCATTTAAAATAATTTCTTTACAAAAAGAACACTATTAAAAATAATATATAGCAGATAATATTTATTTATTTATTATTAATAAAATGCTAGCAGACAATACAGAATTAAATTATAGTTTTGAATAAAATTATTTAGAGGTTCCTGACTTTCTGTACTTTGCTTTTTTGTATTATTTTTATATTGATCTTACTGCATTTCTCTATTTCAGTGTCTAAAGCCTAATGGCATGCATCTGTCAGCTTTACCTTTAGCTGATACCCCTTGTTTTCCTCAATGACATCTGTAGCATTATTTTTTTCTTTTATTACACTTTGAGTTCTGGGGTACATGTGCAGATCTTACAGAACTGTTGCATAGGTACACACATGCCAAGGTGGTTTGCTGCCTCCATCCCCCTGTCACCTACATCAAGCATTTCTCCTAGTGTTACCCTCCCCCAACCTCCCTGCCCCCCCAGTGTTCCTCCCCTAGCCCCCCATCTGCTAACAGACTCCAGTGCAGTGTTCTCATTGTTCAACATCCGCCTGTGAGTGAGATCATGTGGTGTTTGGTTTTCTGTTCTTGTGCCAGTTTGCGGAGAATGATGGTTTCCAGATTCATTCGTGTCCCTAAAAAGGACATGAATTCATCCCTTTTTATGGCTGCATAGTATTCCATGGTGTATATGTGACACATGTGCTTTGTCCAGTCTATCATTGATGGGCATTAAGGTTGGTTCTAGGTCTTTGCTATTGTAAACATTGCCACACGTGTGCATCTGTCTTTATAACAGAATGATTTATAATCCTTTGGGTATATACCCAATAATGGGATTGCTGGGTCAAATGGAATTTCTATTTCTAGATCCTTTAGGAATCACCACACAGTCTTCCACAATGGTTGAACTAACTTACACTCCCACCAACAGTGTAAAAGTGTTCCTATTTCTCCACATCCTTTCCAGCATCTATTGTCTTCAGATTTTTTAATGATCGCCATTCTAACTGGCGTGAGATGCTATCCCAGTGCGGTTTTGATTTGCATTTCTCTAATGACGAGTAATAATGAGCATTTTTCATGTTTGTTGGCCTCATACATGTCTTCTTTTGAAAAGTGTCTGCTCATGTCCTTCACCCACTTTTGAATGGTTTTTTTTCTTTTCCTTGTAAATCTGTTTTAGTTCTTTGTAGATTCTAAATATTAGCCCTTTGTCAGATGGGTAGATTGCAAAATTTTTTCCCATTCTGTTGGTTGCCGGTTCACTCTAATGATTGTTTCTTTTGCTGTGCAGAAACTCTTAAGGTGAATTAGATCCCATTTGTCTATTTTGGCTTTTGTTGCCATGGCTTTTGGTGTTTTAGTCATGAAGTCCTTGCCTATGCCTATGTCCTGAATGGTATTGCCTATGTTTTCTTCTGGGGTTTTTATGGTGTTAGGTCTTATGTTTACATTTTAATCCATCTGGAATTAATTTTAGTGTAAGGTGTCAGGAAGGGGTCCAGTTTCAGCTTTCTGCACATGGCTAGCCAGTTTTCCCAACACCATTTATTAAACGGGGAATCTTTTCCCTATTACTTGTTTTTGTCAGGTTTGTCTGCTTTGATAGTCACAATTTTGTCTCTTTTAAGTATGTTGACGACTGTGGCATATGGTATTTTTAATTTATTTGCCTTTAAAAGGGGTCTAAATTGCAATATATGTTATGAAAAGAGCTTTCAGAAATGCTGCATTGCTTGCACCCTTTATTTTTTTATACACCTCTTCTAAAAAACTATGCTTCACAGTCTACAGTGAACAATAATAAATTAAAATTTTGCTTTAATAACTTTAAGTAAAAAACACTGATGTTTTTCTTTTACTAAAGGCTTCTCTAGACTTCTTTCTAAAACATGCCTTGCATCTGGTAAATACACTATAAAATTTGAAAAGACCAAGATAGTGAAATTTCTATAAATAAATTTTACATATAGCAAGCTGATTATTACTGAGATAAGTTTTCTGCAGGTTTTGCTTGCATTTTCATGTAATAAAGAAAATAAAAATACACTGCCACAGTTCAATCTGGGGCAACATTCAACCAAAAATTATTTGCTTATTTATTATAAGATGATCTAATAATGAGGTAATTACTAATAATACTATTATTCATTATATGCTAATTGTTAGAATTTATTATCTTATTATTATTTTATCTGACATTATATCTTAACAAGTTTACAGTGTTCCCAAAAAAGTGTTTATTCTCTAATGTTTATATTTAAGTATTCATTCTGTAAGAAACAATACCATGCCACTGTAGCATATATTTTATGTTTAAACTAAAATTCTCTTGTGCTCTATTGCCAACTATTAAGCATATTTTTGACAAGTTTAATTCAAATATAGATTTATTTTTTCAAGGCATAATATTTCTTTTGGATTTGCGTTAAAAGGATAAATTAACAGATATTCAATGGTGCTGCTGATGAGATTCTCAATAAATTGAATTTATTGACTGGTAGTCTAATTCATTTTTTCCATGGCAGTGTAAACTCCTTGAAGGAACATAATGATAATTTGCTTATTAGTGCATCTGTAGTAGCTAAAATCATGCCTAACACATATTTGGTACTCAATAAATTTTTGTTGAATATAAAATTAATAAAAATTGTATTGAAATACTTTAATTTAATTGAGCATGCAACCTTGAAACTATAAAATGTTTAGGGTAGCTTGTACTTCATGTAGAGAAAACAAAGAAAATGATTATAATTGGCCGGGCGTGGTGGCTAACGCCTGTAATCCCAGCACTTTGGGAGGCCCAAGTGGGTGGATCACAAGGTCAAGAGATCGAGACCATCCTGGCCAACATGGTGAAACCTTATTTCTACTAAAAATACAAAAATTATCTGGGTGTGTTGGTGTGTGCCTATAGTCCCAGCTACTCAGGAGGCTGAGGCAGGTGAATCACTTGAACCCAGGGGAGCAGAGGTTGCAGCGAGCCGAGATTGCGCCACTGCTTTCCAGCCTGGCAACAGAGTGAGACTGTGTCAAAAATAATAATAATAATAATTAGGGTATCTATTTCTCAGCACTTTCCACCAATATCTGCTTTGCTCCCAGGTAGATATATTGATGGGTCAGATATATGTTGCTTAAGATAAATAAGGCATATAGAGTGTTAAGGCTCCTTCTGAATAACAACCCAGCTGTTTGGGATCTACTTTGTCTGATTACCATAAACACAGAGAAATAGAGCTGTCGCTCAAATATCTTCTGAATAGGGTGGATACAAAAACCATAGTGGCAATACACTCCTGACTGTTATTTATCTTATTTTTAATTATTTTCTCCCATAATCATCTGTTATTTCTCCCATCCTGTTCCTTTGAAGCATGACTACTAATGACATAAAATCTCTCAATTCCAAGTTGAGAGATTACATCAGAAGCCAGCTAACTCATTGGGACATTCAGTATTTATTTTAGTATCCAAACTATACTAAACACTTTCTATATTTGAGATGTAGAAATATGAAGGCAACTATGTTGCTCAAATTACTTCCTTCAGGTAGCTTCAAATATGCAAGTGGGATTAAAAAATGATTAAAAAGTAAAGTAAGAAAAATAACAATTAATACGTTAATATCTAATTTAAGAAAATAAAATGTTGAAGGGAGACACACACACAGCAGGCATGTCTTTCAATTTTTAAGTCAATACTCATTGATTTATTTTGTTTCAAGAACATTTTGGAGGAAAGTTTGTAATTATAAATGTTTTCTTTACTTTTTAAATTTAGAAAGACTGAAGTGTGGATATTTCCATATCTAGATCATGCTAATTAACAAAATGTTACCTCTGGGGCAGGCATGATGGCTCATGTCTATAATCCCAGCACTTTGGGAGGCCCAAGTGTATGGATCACTTAAGCCCAGGAGTTCAAGACCAGACTGGGCCACATCTCAGGATACTTTTTTTATTAAAAAAAAAAAAAAAAAGGGCATCTCTGAATCATGTTATATTACAAAAGTGAAATTCATTTAATATCCAAACCAAATATGTTCACCTGTTATTTTACAGGAGAAAAAATCATGATGACATTCTGAGGAAATTTCTCAACATGTAGTCTGATATATGCATTAACTTTTTACAAATTTCTTCTAGATGTATTCAGTACAAAATTATCTGTTCTAACAGTATTCCTCAGTTCCATGTTGAAGCTAATATGATTGGAAATGCCATAAAATCAGGTAAAGCCTTTCTTTTTCTTTCCAGTTTATTGTTGCATTTTAAACTTTAAAAAAATAAGACACAGTGTAACTGGTCTTTCAGTTCTCACTAACATTATGCCATGCTGGTTATACAATGAAAATAAAATACAAATAGAATGAAATACAAATTCAATGAAAGCAAAACACAATAAACATTTAAGGAAGAAAATCACAGGGTAGGCAGTGTGTTGTGGGACTCATGTGGAGATCGGTTAGGGAACATACATTTAGTGAGAGCTCTCCCACTATATAGTTATGAGACTATAAACTAGGGAATGGTTCATTCTCTATCTATCATCTCTCTATGTATCTATGTATCTATGTATCTATCTATCTATCTATCTATCTCTATTATCTATCTAGCATTTGTTGAGATTCAGAGAATAATTTTGATCAAAAGGGCAGGGAAACCTGCCATTATAGAATTTGAGACACTTAAGTTCATGCTGAATCATCTATATTCAAGATAAGAATATAGAATATATTTCTCATAGATAATATTTTAAACTAGAATAGTGGTAGTACATTTTTGAAATATGCTAATTACAGTTAGCAAAGAAATAAACAAAGATAAATGTATGAAAAATAAGAACAACAGAATCAGTGGTAAGAGAATAAAAATGTTAAATTTTTAGCAGTGATTCAATATAGACTTTAAAATTTTTCAGTTTAGAAAATATTATTCCATGATATTGTAGAGTAGAAATTTCTGCCTCAACATCAAGTTCCTTCTAAGCTATACATTTCTTTTGTACCTTCACTTTGAGACCGATTTGATTTCAACATACTAAATATGCGCTCTCTCTCTCTCTCTCTCTCTCTCTCTCTCTTTCTCTGTCTCCCTCTTCCCTTCTGACTCAATCTTTCTTAGGACTTATGAAAATATTATGCCATTCATTGTGCTAATAAAAAGCTATTAAGTAAAGTCAATATTTTATAGATAAAAACATTTTTTAAAGTGAGATATGTATTGAAATTTTATGCCCTGCAATACTAAACCAATAGTTAGTTTATTGTACAGAAAGTGAAATAGCAGGTTGGTGGTAAAAATCAGGGAAATCAATAAATAAAATGTTATATTTTTACCAGAAACTAGATATATAATGGTGAATAATATATTTAACTCTCTTCTTCTTATGGACTTACGTGCTCAGTAAAAGAGACAGAGGAAATCAACTAAGAAATAAAATAACAAAAATAATTACAAATTTTGAAAGTCCTGTATCTTTTCTTAATTCTCATACTTAGCCAACTGTGTCTCTCATTGTTGTGCTTCATTTCTTGTCTTCATTCATCACATTCATCATGTTTTAATTTTGTGGATAAACTCTATTGAGTCATTCTACTTCACAAGTCTCATTTAGATGTCCCATATATGTATGTGCTTTCTGGTTGCAAACGTAGAGAACAGTTCAGTTAAGGTGGGTGGCACTGGGATTACAAGGAACATTAAAATTTGGGGATAAATGTACATATAAAGGATATTTGTGTAAATAAAAAGTAATGTGAGAATAAATGCTTAGAATTTGTCCTAGAATAATAGATTTCTACTTTTATCTGTGTAGGAATCCAAAACCAAACAATAGTTTGGAATAGGTAAGACATACCTCTTACTTTTTCTCTCTTTTTTACTTTCATTTCATTAATACTTCACAGTATTAAAGTCTTCTAAATAAAGTAAAACGAAGGCAAATGAAATAAAACAAAGACTCAAATCTATCTATTAAGATTTAAATAATACACCAAAGTGTTGCAACTTGAATTGTAAAATATAATGGCATTGTCCAGCTGTCAATAATTAAGTTAATTATTGGGCCATAAAGAAAAGTAAAACAATTCTGGGCACTTTATTATTTGACTAGAAAGCTATACTCAACATTTTTTTTATCCCTGTGTAGGACGGGGTGAGCCTTATAGAGCTATTAAATGTGGATTTTGTCTTTAACTAATCCAATAAGTTTGAATCTCTTTAAGGTAAGTAAAAATTCATCTTTAAACAGTAAATTTTAAAGCATTTTAAAATCAGTAAACAAAATGATAGTCCTGAAGTGAAATATGCAACATGTATGTCATCCAATTCTAGGCAGGACTGATGGTAAGGCACATAACTGACACCGATAGAAGAGCCCAGTTTCCTTCCTTCCTCTGAATAGCCATGCTAGAAGGAAAACTTTGGCTTGTGAACATATGTATTTCCATAAGATAATTTCTCTGAGTTTGTCAATAATGTGGAAAATCCAAACTAAACTTATTTACCATAGGCTTTTATAAGTTCATTTTCTTCCATGTTCTCATTTAAAATAGGTTCAAACAGATGGATGAAATTCCTCTGTATGAATGTCAGCTGAATAATTGAGACATGGCATGCACTTAGCAAATATATATAGAAATAGTAATGAAAACAAATATAGATATCATTGTGCATTTTCTACCTCTTTAATAGTTTTTTACTAATGAAATTTGGAAAATGAATATTACAATGACTACCATGAAAATTAAGGTGACTTGGCTTTTTATAATTAGCAATTTGAGAATAGAGTTATCTCACACCATCTGTTTCCCTTCATTTGTAGAAGATTGTGTAAATAAGTTGGTTTGCTGATCAAGAACAACCATGAGAAACAAAAAAGAGCAGTTAAGAATAAAGCTGGAATTTATTTCTGTGTCTGTCCAATTTTAAATTGTTTTGAGTAGTTAAATCCAAAATATACAGTGGCAAAATTAGACACTGTAATACGTAATTACAATAGAGAGAATACACAATAAAATATTCTCATAAACAGTGAAATGGCTCATGTGTCCATGTTTTGCCTTTTTTTTTTTTAATCAGCATGAGACAAAGTGTTGATGTGAAACCCACAGACCTGTGACTCAAGAATTCTAAGCAGTTCTTATTCTTGCATTACATTTTTCTGGACCTCAGTCTGTCCTCTATGAAAGAAAGTGCTGAGTAATTTGATCTTCAAGGCATCTAGTGATCCACAAATAAAATTTTGAATGGTAGTTTTTTTAATCTAAGAGGTTGAAAACTGCATGTGTTATAACAGATTATGTTAAAAACAGATTTTTTTTAATCTAAGAGATTGAAAACTGCATATGTTATAAAAGATTATCTTGATAGACTTGAAATAAAGGGTATTCAATCAGGAAAAGAGAAAGTCAAATTGTCTCTATTTGCAGAGGACATGAGTGTATATTTAAAAGACTCCATTGTCTCAACCCAAAATCTCCTTAAGCTGATCAGCAAAGTCTTCAGGTACAAAATCAATGTGCAGAGATCACAAGCATTGCTACACATGAATAAGAAACAAACAGAGAGCCAAATCATGAGCAAACATTCATTCACAATTGCTACAAACGGAATAAAATACCTAGGAATACAACCAACAAAGGATGTGAAGGACCTCTTCAAGGAGAACTACAAACCACTGCTCAAGGAAATAAAAGAGGACAAAAACATGGAAAAAACATTCCATGATCAAGGTTAGGAAGAATCAATATCATGAAAATGGCCACACTGCCCAAAGTAATTTATAGATTCAATGTTATCCCCATCAAATTACCATTGACTCTCTTCACAGAACTGGAAAAACCACCTTAAACTTCAAATGGAACCAAAAGAGAGCCCACATAGCCAAGACAATCCTAAGCAAAAAGAACAAAGCTGGAGACATAACACTACCTGACTTCAAACTATGCTACAAGGCTACAGTAATCAAAACAGCATGGTACTATTACCAAAACAGAGATATAGACCAATGGAACAGAACAGAGGCCTCAGAAGTAACCCCACACATCTAAAACCATCTGATCTTGACAAAAATAAGCAATGGGGGAAAGATTCCCTGTTTAATAAATGGTGTTGGGAAAACTGGGCTAGCCATGTGCAGAAAGCAAAAATTAGACCCCTTCCTTACACCTTACACTAAAATCCAGACAGATTAAAATGTAAACATAAGACCTAACACCATAAAAACCCTAGAAGAAAACATAGGCAATACCATTCAGGACATAGCATAGGCAAGGACTTCATGACTAAAACACCAAAAGCAATGGCAACAGAAGCCAAAATAGACAAATGGGATCTAATTCATCGTAAGAGTTTCTGCATAGCAAAAGAAACAATCATTAGAGTGAACCAGCAACCAACAAAATGGGGAAAATTTTTTGCAATGTACCCATCTGACAAAGGGCTAATATCCAGAATCTACAAAGAACTGAAGCAGATTTATGAGAAAAAAACCCATTCAAAAGTGGCCAAAGGATATCAACAGACACTTTTCAAGGGAAGACATTTATGAGACCAATAAACATATGAAAAAAATGTTCAACATTACTGGTCATTAGAGAAATGTAAATCAAAACCATGTTGAGATACCATCTCATGCCAGTTAAAATGGCGATCATTAAAAAATCTGCAGACAACAGATGCTGGAGAGGATGTGGAGAAATAGGAACACTTTTACACTGTTGGTGGGAGTGTAAATTAGTTCAACCATGTGGAAGACAGTGTGGTGATTTCTCAAGGATCTAGAAACAGAAATACCATTTGACCCAGCAATCCCATTACTAGGTATATACCCAAGGGATCATAATTTTTTCTATTATAAAGACACATGCACGTGTATGTTCATTGTGGCACTGTTTACAATAGCAAAGATCTAGTGCCAACCTACTTGCCCATCCATCATAGATTGGATAAAGAAAATGTGACACATATACACCATGGAATACTATGCAGCCATAAAAAAGGATGAGTTCATGTCCTTTGTAGGGATATGGCTGAATCTGGAAACCATCATTCTCAGCAAACTGACACAAGAACAGAAAACCAAACACTGCATGCTCTCACTCACAGGCAGGTGTTGAACAATGAGAACACAGTGGTACAGGGAAGGGAACATCACACACTGGGTTCTGTTGAGGGGTGGGGGGGATAGAGGAAGGGGAGGTTGAGGAGGGGATAACATTGGGAGAAATGCCCGATGTAGGTGACAGGGGGGATGGAGGTAGCAAACCACCATGGCATGTGTGTTCCTATGCACCAATCCTGCAAGATCTCCACATGTACCCCAGAAATTAAAGTACAATTTTAAAAAACCACTTTTTAATTGGGGAAAAAATAAAGTATATATTTAAAGATAAGTATTTATCCTGTATAATAGCTCTGTTGAAATAGCGTTAAACTGCGTATATACTTTCTAAAAAGTTGGATAATTGACTTTCAGTGTAACTTTTAGTTTAGTTTTTCAGTTTTTGGTTTGGTTTTGTTTTTGTTTGTTTGTTTTGTTTTGTTTTTCTATTTCGAGAGCTACAAAGCGAAGTTTGGAACTCATTTTCCTGTTTCAATCTTTTGGAAGATAAAAATTTTCTCTAAAAACACTAGATGGCTTCACTGCATTTCAGTCAATGGTTGCGGTAAGCCTAGAGAGTAGCTCTTTCATTGTTTTCTCAGTGATGTATGAAGGTGAAAAACACAGAATTATTTAAATGTAACTTCATGCATTTTTAAAGCATTGTAAAATAATCAGATGATATAAATGCATAGTATAAAAAAAGAAAGTCTGTAGTTATTTCTGAAAAAAGAAACCATGACAAATATTTTTAGAAACTAATTGTTTAAGCAGTTTGCTCTCTACTTAAGATATAAGTGACCAATAATTCTATAACTAATTTATAGTTATAATTTATAACTACTTTAAAGAAATGCATATTTAGGCATACAGTGATATGTTTTAGAAAGTCTTAATCATAACTTAGTATTATTTTATATAATTTTTTATATTCTAAAAGATTATTTTGAAATTAAATATACATTTATATGCGATAATACAGACTTTATGAGATATTTTAAATGGGCAAAGCTCTTCAATTGCCAAATTTGTTAAATATAAACTTACACTGACATAACTGTCATTAATAATTGCATATTTGGCAAATTACATTTTATTCTCAGTATGTATTTATTGATTCATTTTATGCTGAATATTTTTCTTCTAAATGCTGTATGCAGATTTCTTTTTAGAGTTATAAAAACAAAAATTGTAAATGTAATAATGTATGTGCTAAAAGAGAATTTACCTGCTGTTAAGAAATAATAAGAAATTAGAGTATTTACCCAGTATAATATATATTAGCAAGAAAGTTACTTGGTATTGACAATAAAAATTTGAGCTATATATCAAACCCTGCTGACTTTGCAAATGTTATTGATGCTATCAGTTAAGGATAAGACTAATCAAAGTCATATTTTTCTCCCTACAATTGTTTTAATTGTTTTTAATATATTAGAATATGACTACTATTACTGAATGATTTTCTAGGATCAAATTGATCCCTTCATTTTGTTTCTAGAATTATATATCTTTATTACATAAAATATACACACAATGTCTGGGAATTTTTATGATTTTTTAATGTTATAATCAACAGGATGTAAAGATTATTTGGTATACTCTCTTTATTTGTTTTAACAAATCTTTCCCTTTTTTCCTATGACAATTATAACAGTTTTTTCTCATACTATTACATATTGGTTTCCATAATGTTAAAAAATCTTAACATATTTTTTAACTAATTCCTAGAAAGACTTCAAAATATTGCAAAAGATTGTATAAAATGATTACAGCAGCATTGAGAAAACAGAGTTTCTTAGAAAAAAGAAATTCCATACTAAGGCAAAAGAATGTGAGGAGTTTGTGAATAGGAGTTGGTAATTTTGGTCCTATAAACACTTAATTGTGCATAAAAATTATTCTAAATAAATCTGAACCACTGAATCCAATATAGTACTTCATTTGATTTTGTTTTTCTGTTTTCCTTTTTAGAATGGTCTCTAAGCATATATGATAATTTTAAAATGAGATGCATGATTAGAAAAATTACAAATTTTGTCACTAATTAGGGCATCCCCATTACTCAGATGGTATAGTGGAAGAATTTAAAGTAGAGTTCCTCTGAGATAATGGATTTTCAATCATCCACAAAAGCCAACAATTCAAAGTGATACATAAGAGTACAAAAAGCATAATTACACTTATATCTAAACACCCTGGTCTCCAATATTTGGAATTGGTTTTCTCTGGTCTTGTTCATTATTCTTATTTTAACAGTTCATCTTACTTAGCTTGAGATGTCTTTTATCATCATGTTTGCATACTGAACATATAAAACATTTTTAACCTACTCATATGTGACAACATCAGTATTCAAATGAAAGCTTCACTCCAGCTTTTTCTCAGTAATTACAATGTTAGTGAGCTTCTTTAATGGTCAATACAGAAATATTTTCTTTGGATTACTAAATAACTTAGTCTTGCAAACTTAGCTTAATTTTGATTTTTTATCTGATTTATTACCATTTATCCTTACAGCTAACTCTTAATTTCATTACCCATAACATTGAACAACTCTTCTCATACACCATTAGTTACAACTGGCTTGCAATACAATATCATTTATCAATTAACAGGCAACAAACACACAAAATACTAACAACACTTGAATTACATACAGTTTTATAATTTGTTCATGTCAACAAAATTATAAAGCCTACTAAAATGCTGAAAGTATATAGGACTTCAAACAATTGGAATGTGGAAATATTTTTAAGAAGATCTATAAGTGGTGAAAATGAAATATAGTTTCATGTAGAATAAATGCAACGCAAGATTTTTCTGAAGCTTATTAAGATACTAAGGAGCCATTTGTATTTTGTGTGATGACTTTGAAATAAACGATATATATTTATATTTATAAAATTAAATATATATATAATTTATATATATTTAATTTATATATAATATATACATACATATATTATACATATAAATTATATAAATATATATATTTAATTGCAAGAATTTTGTTCCTAGTGACAGTCCAGAAACCAGGTTCACTTTATGAAGTGAATTGTCATTTGGCTGGTAAATGTATAGATCAATAAGAACATTTGTAAATCTACTACTTTCTATACATGCATCCAAATAGCTATGTACCAAGTTAAATTAACTGATGCCACTTTTGGCAAGATAATTTTTGTAGATATTGTCTTTGGCAGTTTAATAATAAGAAGAGCAATCTAACCACATGGAAACAATTTCTCCTACATAACAAAATTCATTTATCCATTCAATATGGTGAGTGCCTATTATACAATAACAGTGTATTATCTTTGTTTAAATAAGCTTTGTGCTAATTTTAATATTATTTACATGTATCTATCAATGACATTAACACTTTAAACAAAAAGGAAAACATATAAAAATCTACATTTTTAATACTCTGCTTCCTTTTTCTCTTTTTTTTTTTTTTTTTTTACTTTAAGGTCTGGAATAACTATGATGAACATATGACATTAACACTTTAGGGGTAGGATCCAAGATGGCCGATTAGGAGCAGCTGAGGATTGCAGCTCCCAATGAAAGTGCGGAGGGTGAGTGGACGCTGCATTGCCAGACGGATTTTTATTGCCCACAGACCAGGAGATTCCCAGGGGGAGGAGTCCCACGGGTCGCCAGCACAGCTGGTTTGGCCGGTGCAGCTGTTTTTGCCAGCGCCACTGTTTTCGCCAGCGCTGCTGTTTTGGGCGGCATCCCGGCGCAGCGGTTCCCCCATACAAAATACGTGGGTCTGGGTGCCCTTTTAGCTGGCAATTGGAGGTCCGGGAAGGCAGAGCCGCCCATTATTCTGATTGAAAAAGGGGACTGAAACGGGCAGCCAGGCCAGGAGATTTCCCAGGCAAAAAAACACCACGAATCTCAGCGCCTGCGGTTTCAGCCGGTGCAATGGGTTGCCGCACGGGAAATCACACAGATCCCGGCACCTTTTCAACAGGCGGCTGGAGCACCTGGGAGACTCTGAGGCAGGGAGCCAGGTGATCAGGCTCGGCTGGTCCCACCCCCACAAAAAAACAGCCATCGGAAACGCTCTGGATCGAGAGTTTCACAGCAAGCACAGCTGAGCCCGGGACGGCCCAGCTCTGTGGGGGGAGGGGCGTCTGCCATTACTGAGGCAGTCTGCCGCTACAGAGGTAGTTTGCCATTGACGAGGCAGTTCTCACTACACCGGTATAAACAGGACTACAGGGAATTTCATACGGCAGCTGGGTGGAGCCCACAGCAGCTCAGCAAAGCCTCTGTAGGCAGACAGTGACTAGGCTGCCTCATCGCTGGGCAAGGCAGCCCTTAGAAAAAGGCAGCAGCACCAGGGAAACTCATAAATAAAGCCCTAACTCCCCGGGACAGAGCACCTGGGAAAAAGGGGTTTATGAGTTCTGCTGCAGCAGACTTAAACGTACCTGCCCAGCAACTCTGAATGAACAACAGAGCTCACAGCTCAGTACTTGAGCTCCTATAAAGGACACTCTGTCTCCTCAAGCAGCTCCCTGACCCCCATATATCCAACGAGTCACCTCACAAAGGAGTGCTCAGACGGACATCTGGCGGGTATTCTTCTGGGACAAAGATAGCAGAAGAAGAGACTGGCAGCAACCCTTACTGTTCTGCAGCTGATGCAGGTGATCCCCCCAGGCAAGCAGGGCTGGGAGTGGACCTCAGCAGTCCTACAGCAGAGGGGCCAGACTGTTAGAAGGAAAACTAAGAAACAGAAAGAAATAACTTCATCATCAACAAACGGGACGTCCAATGAGAGACCCCATCTGAAAATCACCAACCACAAAGACCACACATAGATAAATCCACAAAGATGGGAAGAAACCAGCACAAAAAGGAGGAAAACACCTGAAACCAGAACGCCTCTCCTCCTACAAAGGATCACAACTCCTCACCAGCAAGGGAACAAGGCTGGATGGACAATGAGTGTGATGAAATGACTGAATCAGGCTTCAGAAGGTGGGTAATAAGAAACTTCTGTGAGCTAAAAGAACATGTTCTAACCCAATGCAAAGAAACTAAGAACCTTGAAAAAAGATTTGACGAAATGCTAATGAGAATAACCAACTTAGAGAGGAATGTAAGTGAATTGATGGAGCTGAAAAACACAACACAAGAACTTTGCGAAGCATACACAAGTTTCAACAGCTGAATCGACCAAGCAGAAGAAAGGATATCAGAGGTCGAAGATCAACTCAATGAAATAAAATGAGAAGGAAAGAGTAGAGAAAAAAGGGTAAAAAGGAATGAACAAAGTCTCCAAGAAATATGGGACTATGTGAAAAGACCTAATCTACGTTTGATAGGTGTACCTGAATGTGACAGAGAGAATGAATCCAAGCTGGAAAATACTCTTCAGGATATTATCCAGGAGAACTTCCCCAACATAGGAAGGCAGGCCAATATTCAAGTCCAGGAAATACAGAGAACACCACAAAGATATTCCTCAAGAAGAGCAACCCCAAGCACATAATTGTCAGATTCACCAGGGTTGAAATGAAGGAGAAAATGCTAAGGGCAGCCAGAGAGAAAGGTCGGGTTACCCACAAAGGGAAGCCCATCGGACTCACAGCAGATCTCTCAGCAGAAACCCTGCAAGCCAGAAGAGAGTGGGGGCCAATATTCAACATCCTTAAAGAAACGAACTTTCAACCCAGAATTTCATATCCAGCCAAACTGAGCTTCATAAGTGAAGGAAAAATAAAATCCTTTGCGAACAAGCAAGTACTCAGAGATTTCATCACCACCAGGCCTGCTTTACAAGAGCTCCTGAAAGAGGCACTAAACATAGAAAGGAACAACCAGTACCAGCCACTCCAAAAACATACCAAACAGTAATGACCATCAACACAATGAAGAAACTGCATCATCTAACGGGCAAAACAGCCACCTAGCATCAAAATGGCAGGATCAAATTCACACATAACAATATTAACCCTAAATGTAAATGGGCTAAATGCCCCAATCAAAAGACACAGGCTGGCAAACTGGATAAAAAGCCAAAACCCATTGGTGTGCTGTATCCAGGAAACCCATCTCCCATGCAGAGATACACAAAGGCTCAAAATAAAGGGATGGGGGAAGATTTACCAAGCAAATGGAGAACAAAAAAAAGCAGGAGTTGCAATTCTCATCTCTGATAAAATAGACTTTAAACCAACAAAGATCAAAAAAGACAAAGAAGGACATTACATAATGGTAAAAGGATCAATGCAACAAGAAGAGCTAATGATCCTAAATATATACGCACCCAATACAGGAGCACCCAGATACATAAGGCAAGTTCTTAATGACTTACAAAGAGACTTAGACTCCCACACAATAATAGTGGGAGACTTGAACACCCCGTTGTCAATGTTAGACAGATCAACAAGACAGAAAATTAACAAGGATATCCAGGACTTGAACTCAGACCTGGATCAAGCAAACCTAATAGACATTTACAGAACTCTCCACCCCAAATCCACAGAATATACATTCTTCTCAGCACCACATCACACCTACTCTAAAATTGACCACATAATTGGAAGTAAATCACTCCTCAGCAAATGCAAAAGAAGGGAAATCATAACAAACAGTCTGTCAGACCACAGTGCAATCAAGTTAGAACTCAGAATTCAGAAACTAACTCAGAACCGCACAGCTTCATGGAAACTGAACAACTGGCTCTTGAATGTTGACTATATAAACAATGAAATGAAGGCAGAAATAAAGATGTTCTTTGAAACCAACGAGAACGAAGACACAACATACCAGAATCTCTGGGACACATTTAAAGCAGTCTCTAGAGAAAACTATATAGCAATAAATGCCCACATGAGAAGCAAGGAGAGGTCTAAAATTGACACCCTATCATCAAAATTGAAAGAGCTAGAGGAGCAAGATCAAAGAAACTCAAAACATAGCAGAAGACAAGAAATAACTAAGATCAGAGCAGAACTGAAGGAGATAGAGACACGAAAAACTCTTCAAAAAATCAATAAATCCAGGAGCTGGTTTTTTGAAAAGGTCAATAAAATAGACAGACCACTAGCCAGATTAATAAAAAAGAAAAGAGAAAATAATCAAATAAATGCAATAAAAAATGATAAAGGGGATATCACCACAGATTGCACAGAAATTCAAACCATCATCAGAGATTATTACAAACAACTCTATGCACATAAACTAGTAAACCTGGAAGAAATGGATAAATTCCTGGACACATGCATCCTCCCAAGCCTAAACCAGGAAGAAGTCAAAACGCTGAATAGACCAATAACAAGGTCTGAAGTTGAGGCAGCAATTAAGAGCCTGCCACCCAAAAAAGCCCAGGTCCAGATGGGTTCACAGCCGAATTCTACCAGACATACAAAGAGGAGCTGGTACCATTCCTTCTAAAACTATTCCAAACAATCCAAAAAGAGGGAATCCTTCCTAAATCATTTTATGAGACCAACATCATCCTGATACCAAAACCTGGCAGAGACTCAGCAAGAAAAGAAAACTTCAGGCCAATATCCATGATGAACATAGATGCAAAAATCTTTAATAAAATACTTGCAAACCGATTGCAACAGCACATCAAAATGCTTATCCACCATGATCAAGTAGGCTTCATCCCAGGGATGCAAGGCTGGTTCAACATATGCAAATCTATAAACATAATCCACCACATAAACAGAACCAAAGACAAAAACCACATGATAATCTCAATTGATGCAGAGAAGGCCTTTGACAAAATTCAACAGCCCTTTATGCTAAAAACTCTCAATAAACTAGGTATTGATGGAATGTATCTCAAAATGATAAAAGCTATTTATGACAAACCAACAGCCAATATCATACTGACTTGGCAAAAACTAGAAGCATTCCCTTTGAAATCTGGCACTAGACAAGGATGTCCTCTCTCACCACTCCTATTCAATATAGTACTGGAAGTTCTAGCCAGAGCAATCAGGCAAGAAAAAGAAATAAAGAGTATTCAATTAGGAAAGGAGGAAGTTAAATTGTCTTTATTTGCAGACGATATGATTGTATATCTAGAAGACCCCATCGTCTCAGCCCAAAATCTCCTGAAACTGATAAGCAACTTCAGCAAAGTCTCAGGATATAAAATCAATGTGCAAAAATCACAAGCATTCCTATACACCAATAACAGACTTAAAGACAGCCAAATCAAGAACCAACTGCCATTCACAATTGCTACAAAGAGAATAAAATACCTAGGAATACAACTAACAAAGAACGTAAAGGACCTCTTCAAGAAGAACTACAAACCACTGCTCAATGAAATAAGAGAGGACACAAACAGATGGAGAAATATTCCATGTTCATGGCTAGGAAGAATCAATATTGTCAAAATGGCCATACTGCCCAAAGTAATTTACAGATTCAACGCTATCTCTATCAAGCTACCAATGACCTTCTTTGCAGAACTGGAAAAAACCACCTTAAACTTCATATGGAACCAAAAGAGAGCCCGCATAGCCAAGTCAATTCTAAGCAAAAAGAACAAAGCTGGAGGCATCACACTCCCGGACTTCAAACTATACTAGAAAGCTACAGTAATCAAAACAGCATGGTACTGGTACCAAAACAGAGATATAGACCAATGGAACAGAACAGAGGCCTCCGACGCAACACAACACATCTACAATCACCCGATCTTTGACAAACCTGACAAAAACAAACAATGTGGAAGCGAGTCCCTGTTTAATAAATGGTGTTGGGAAAACTGGCTAGTCATGTGCAGAAAGCAGAAGCTGGACCCCTTCCTGACACCTTACACTAAAATTAACTCCAGATGGATTAAAGACTTAAACATAAGACCTAACACCATAAAAACCCTAGAAGAAAATCTAGGCAAAACCATTCAGGACATAGGCGTAGGCAAGGACTTCATGACCAAAACACCAAAAGCAGTGGCAACAAAAGCCAAAATAGACAAATGGGACCTAATCAAACTCCATAGCTTCTGCACAGCAAAAGAAACAGTCATTAGAGTGAATCGGCAACCAACAGAATGGGAAAAAATTTTTGCAGTCTACCCATCTGACAAAGGGCTGTTAACCAGAATCTACAAAGAACTGAAACACATTTACAAGAAAAAAACAAACAAGCCCATTCAACAGTGGGCGAAGGATATGAACAGACACTTTACAAAAGAAGACATACATGAAGCCAACAAACATATGAAAAAATGCTCATCATCACTGGTCATTAGAGAAATGCAAATCAAAACTACATTGAGATACCATCTCACGCCAGTTAGAATGGCGATCATTAAAAAATCTGGAGACAACAGATGCTGGAGAGGATGTGGAGAAATAGGAACGCTTTTACACTGTTGGTGGGAGTGTAAATTAGTTCAACCATTGTGGAAGACGGTGTGGCGATTCCTCAAGGACCTAGAAATAGAAATTCCATTTGATCCAGCAATCCCATTACTGGGTATATATCCAAAAGACTATAAATCGTTCTACTATAAGGACACATGCACACGAATGTTCATTGCAGCACAGTTTACAATAGCAAAGACCTGGAACCAACCCAAATGCCCATCGATGACAGACTGGACAGGGAAAATATACACATATACACCATGGCACATATACACCATGGAATATTATGCAGCCATCAAAAACGACGAGTTTGTGTCCTTTGTAGGGACATGGATGAACCTGGAAACCATCATTCTCAGCAAACTGACACAAGAACAGAAAATCAAACACCGCATGTTCTCACTCATAGGCGGGTGTTGAACAATGCAAACACATGGACACAGGGAGGGGAGTATCACACACTGGGGTCTGTTGGGGAGAAAGGGGAGGAATAGTGGGGGGTGGGGAGTTGGGGAGGGATAGCATGGGGAGAAAGGCCAGATATAGGTGATGGGGGAGGAAGGCAGCAAATCACACTGCCATGTGTGTACCTATGCAACAATCTTGCATGTTCTTCACATGTACCCCCAAACCTAAAATGCAATAAAAATTATATAAAAAAAAACACTTTACACAAAATGGAAAAATATAAAAATCTACATTTTTAATACTCTGCTTCCTTTTTCTCTTTCTCTCTTTTTTTTTTTTTACTTTAATGTCTGGAATACCTATGCTGAACATATGACATTAACACTTTACACAAAATGGAAAAATATAAAAATCTACATTTTTAATAGTCTGCTTCCTTTTTCTCTCTCTTTTTTTTTTTTTTTTTTTTTTTTTTTTACTTTAAGGTTTGGAATACCTATGCTGAACATATGACATTAACACTTTACACAAAATGGAAAAATATAAAAATCTACATTTTTAATACTCTGCTTCCTTTTTTTTTTTTTTTTTACTTTAAGGTCTGGGATACGAATGCTGAACATGCCGTTTTGTTACATAGGTATGTATGTGCCATGGTGGTTTGCTGCACCTATTAACCCATCATCTAGGTTTTAAGCTTGACATGCATTAGATATTTGTTCTAATGCTCTCCCTCCTCTTTGCCACCAGCCCCCAGCAAGTCCCGTAGTGTGATGTTTCCCTTCCTGTGTCCATGTGTTCTCTTTGTTCAGCTCCCACTTATGAGTGAGAACATGCGGTGTTTGGTTTTCTGTTCTTTTGTCAGTTTGCTGAGAATGATGGTTTCCAGCTTCCTTCATGTGCCTGCAAAGGACATGAACTCATCTTCTTTATGTCTGTATACTATTCCATGGTGTCTATGTGCCACATATTTTTATCCAGTCTGTTATTAATGGGCATTTGAGTTGGTTACAAGTGTTTGCTATTGCAAATAGTGGTGCAATAAACATACGTGTTTGTGTATATTTATAGTAGAATAATTTATAATCCTTTGGGTATATACTCAGTAATGGGATTGCTGGGTCACCTCCTATTTCTGGTTCTATATCCTTGAGGAATCGCCATACTGTCTTCCACAATGGTTGAACTAATTTACACTCTCACCAACAATGTAAATGCATTACTACTTCTTCACATCCTTGCCAGCATCTGTTGTTTCCAGACTTTTAAATTATTGCCATTCTACCTGGCATTAGATGATATCTCATTGTGGTTTTGATTTGCATTTCTCTAATGACCAGTAATGATAAGTATTTTTTCATGTTTGTTTGATGCATAAATGTCTTCTTTTGAGAAGTGTTTTTTTTTTTGTTTGTTTGTTTGTTTTTGTTTTTTTAATATCCTTTGCCCACTTTTCAATGGGGTCGTTTTTTTTCTCATAAAGTTGTTTATGTTCCTTGCAGATTCTGGATGTTAAACCTTTGTCAGATGTGTAGATTGAAAAAACTTTCCCCCATTCCATAGGTTGCCAGTTCATTATGATATTTTCTTTTTTTTTTTTTTGGAGATTTTTTTTTTTTATTGCATTTTAGGTTTGGGGGTACATGTGAAGAACATGGAAGATTGTTGCATAGGTACACACATGGCAGTGTGATTTGCTGCCTTCCTCCCCATCACCTATATCTGGCATTTCTCCCCCATGCTATCCCTCCCCAACTCCCCCACCCCCCACTATCCCTCCCCTTTTTCCCCGACAGACCCCAGTGTGTGATACTCCCCTCCCTGTGTCCATGTGTTCGCATTGTTCAACACCCGCCTATGAGTGAGAACATGCGGTGTTTGATTTTCTGTTTTGCAGAGCAGAAGCTCTTTAGTTTAATTAGATCCCATTTGTCTATTTTGGCTTTTGTTGCAATTGCTTTTGGTGTTTTAGTCATGGGTATTGATGCAACATATCTCAAAATAATAAGAGCTATTTATGATACAACCATAGCCAATATCATACTGAATGGACAAAAACTGCAAGCTTTCATTTCTTAGTTATATTTAGCACATTAGTAATTGACAACCCCTGTTTGTGAGCACATGACACCAGAATTTTCGAAATTGGTACTAAGTGTTGTTTACAAGTGCCAACTATTTGAAAGTTATGAACAATAATATAAAAATATTTAACTATGGTACAATTTTAGAAGCAATTGTTGCTTTTGTGCTGATAACCACTACAAAAGTATATATTATTCAAAGAACTTCTTTTACCTGAAATTTTCTCTTTTGTTTCCATAAATGGCATCACATTGGATTGACAGCCAAGAATTGATAATATAAAATGAAATTAAAATCTTAAATCTTGAAAATGTAAAGATGGTCTTAACAAATTTACCAGAAAATTCTGCTTCACTAAGAATTCAAGACATAATAAGACTTTCTAAGGTAATTGAAGCAATAACGGATATATTTTAAAAAGATATATAAGCAACAGGAGACTAATGTAGTGATTTTTAAAAAGTTACACTAAAGAAAGACTTGGGCAAGGTATGCCAGAAAATTTAGGTAACAAAAAAGCAGAATTCTACCTGTCTTTAGATGGACAATCTATAGCACTAAAGTCCATAATCCATAATGAAAATATAATAATTGTGAATACCTATGCATAAAATACATATTTTATATTTTTATATTTCTATTTGTGGCAATCACAATATAAAGCAGAAATCATGAAGATAAAGAGGTCTTATAAAATATATTGGTAATAAGAGAATGAAACACACTACTCTTAGTTCAAGAGAAGTAAAGTGGAAAAACAGGCATAGCTACTCTGCCAGATATACTATTTCCATACACAATAGGGCAATAAGGTATAATTACACATGTGGGCTACGAAGTCAGACACAAAGTTTCAAATTCTAATTCTGCCATGTCTCAGCAAGTTATTTTGAGCCCAACTTAAATCTTTTAGCCTTGCTGGTTTCACGTGTAAAAGGAGACAATATAAAAATCTTCCATATGACATTATTATAATATAAGGAATATATGTAATAATCCAGACAAAGGATTTAACATGGATCCTATCACACAATTTTTTTTAGGAATTATTAGCTAGTATTATTTAAATAAGATGTTGTGATGGGGTTCATGACATAGTACCCCAAATTATGCCATCTTGGACTACTTAATTTTTTAAGCAGAAGGAATTTGAGAAATGGTAGGTGGTTAGCAGGACTCTGTGACCTTTCCCTGAAGCAGGTCATAAGACTCCCAAATGAGAAGTGACCTCCTTATACTCAGAGGAAAGGAACAACCTTATCTCTGAAGATGTAGATATGCCAAGAAGAATCTGAAAAACAGCTCTTGCTAAATTCCCCTTAGTTTACTACTCATAGATCATGTGGTCCAATGACATTTTCCTATGACTCCCCACATGTCTTTAAACATAATATAAAGACACTTAGGTTTAATCTGTTTCTTCAGATCTTAATTTCCTTATAAAGGTTTCCATGTCGTGTAAAACTTACATTAATTAAAGCTGTACACTTCCCCTGCTAATTTGTCTTTTGATACAGGGCTCCCAGCCAAGAACTTAGAAGGGTAGAAAGAAAATATATTTTTTACTCTTCTACAATTCTATTTTATTTATTTACTTCTTTTACAATGTTTTGTTTTAATTTTACAATTGCCTTTTATTTAGTTATTACAGAAATTTCCACACACTTTCAAGAAGTGAAAATATTTTTCTATGACTTAAAAATCCAGAAACAATTGAAAAAGAATTATTTGATTTTAAAGAGATACAGCCAAAAGCTAACCCACTAACCAAATATAAATACCATACATAGTATATAAACGCAAGTCTCAAGCTTTTAAAAATCTGCAACTCATTATTTATTAACTTAAAATTTGTTTGAGAAAAATATTCCACTAAGTGGCTAATTTTAGTGTTTGGTTTGTACTAAAGATTACAGAAGCCTAAACTTTTTTACACCTTGTTATCCGTCTGTAAGCATTTACCAATTCTCTCAAATACACCAATCCTTAATTTTTTAACAAATGGCAACTAATGTTAACTCAAGTTTACTCAGCAACAAATGAAAAATATGATTTATGGTGCCCAATATTTGGCTAAATTGGGATCTTCTCACATGAGAAAAGAAAATCTAGTTTTTGCCACCTTGCTGAGAAATATAATAAAGAGATGAACGAAAGTGGGAAGAACCAAAATTAGGGAAAGGTAATAAAGAATTACGTGAGTTGTCATACATTCTAATACCAGTTCAGTTGTCTATTTTCACTATCTCCATTCTAACTGAAATCTGTTGCCTAATTTCTCTGTTTTTGTTATTCATAAATATTAGCCCAGGTCAACTAAATATATATATATGTGTGTGTGTGTGTATATATATACACACACACACACATATATATATACACACACATATATATATATATACACATATATATATATATACACATACATATATACACACATATATATATATACACACACACACACACACATAATGTGTGGGATATGATGGGGATGGAGGCCAGGTGGCCCAAGAATGGTAAGACAAGGACAAGCAGACAGAGATGGCACAGATGGCATTCAGGGTGGGATATTGCAATAAATGGCCCAGGCCTGGTGGAAGCTCCTGGGAAGGGCAGTTCCTGAGCACTCCTGGGTGGCATCAACAGCATCATCAATTCCATCACCCAAGTCAGACAGCAACCCACCACTTCCCCAACCTGGGTATCCAGGAAGCTTGAAGAAGTTGTTAATCAAGAACTTCTGAAACAAAACTAAAGTGCCTCATAACTACACCCAGGACAAGAGGCAAAAACTTTGTGATGCAGTGAAATACACATAGAGAATACCTCAATGAGATACAACCTGGAAGATCTCCACTAAACTAGTGAAAATCTTTTTTATCACAAAGACTACCCAAAACTCTGCCAGCAGCTGTACCAAGCTTGTGAAGATCATAAAGAGACACAAATCTTTACATCTGGAGAAGACTCAATAGATAGTGTTTTATTGTTAAAGAAGGTTAATACATGTTGGCAAGATCAATGCAGACAAATGATCATGATTACAAGCATTTTTGTGGTTTGAGGATCACACTTTTGTATGTAAGAACTCCAGCCTTCTTTCCATCTGGGATATGGGATGAAAATGTTTAGAAACTATATTATTAGTGATGAAATGGATTGAAGTAAAATCATTGATGTCATTCTTCTATTAATTTAATGAATGACGGTGATGCTGTAGACAGAAGCTTATTGTGAATTTACTGATATACTGTCTGATTTTCAGTTCAATAAAGATTCATTTAAAATGAAATGTTTGCAAGAGACTCATTGTTTATATGCTACAGAAGGCCAAAGGTTAATTCAAGAAAGTGATGGTCCAGAATATCTTAACCACATAAGTAGACATTTAGAAGAATAATGAGATTCAGTAATTACATATTTAGAAAACAAAACACAGAAATCACTGATTGCTTTTCTAGAGAAACAGCTATTAAGAAGAACATTTTACAGTAATTTTTGCAGAAAAGGCCTGACTGCTTCCTTGGTGAGAACAAAGTGTTAAGTCTCACACAGATAAATCAACTGTTCAGCTGGGCGAAAGGCAGGCAGCAGTTGCTGCTGTAGCATCGAAGTGAATACATCAAGTCTCTGGGGACAACATTGCCATAAATCCTGAGAAAGACAAAGACGTGGTAAAAGACCTGCTGATCTGCTGGACTTCAAAGACAAAGGGGACCACATGATAAAGGTTTGCCTTTTCAACCTGATGGGATATTTCCAGATGTTCAACAATAGGCCAACAAGAGACCAAATAAGCCTACAGACCTCATCAGAAAGTACGTTGATTCAAAGTTAGAAGTGAATTAAAAAGAAACAGTGAAAAGGAGATAGAGAAAGGATCCTGGATGAGATTATGATAATATTTAGGTTCCATCACAATAAATATGTATGTATTAGTCTGTTATTGCATTGCTATAAAGTACTAGTAGTTTTAAATACACTAATTTATTTTTAAAAATTATTTTATTTACTCACAATTCCATAAGGTGTATAGGTAGCATGGCTGGGGAGGCCTCAAGAAACTTTCAATCATGGCAGAAGGCAAAGGGAAAGTAAGCACATCTTGTATGGCCAGAGTAGGAGGAAGAGAGCAAAGAAAGAGGCGCCACACTCTTTTAAACAACAGGATCTGGTGAGGCTCTGTCACAAGACAGCAAGGGATGGTGCTAAGCTATTAAAAAAACAGCCGCATCATCCAATCACCTTCCACCAGGCCCCTCCTCCAACATTGGGGATTGTAATCCAACATGAAATTTGAATGGGGACACAGAGCAAACCATGTTAGCCCTCTCCAAATGTTTCTCTCACATTTCAAAACAGCATCGTGCCTTCCCAGCAGTCTCCCAAAGTCTTAACTCATTTTAGCATGAATTCAAAAGTCTAAGTCCAAAGTCTCATCTGAGACTAGGCAAGTCCCTTTCATCTAGGAGCCTGTAAAATCAAAAACAAGTTGTGAGTACTTCCAAAATACAATAGGGGTACAGGCATTGGGTAAACACTCCCAATCCAAAATGGAGAAATTGGCCAAAGAATGTTACCAGTAAGATATTTTATCTTGGAAAGCACAGTGGTCAAAAATGTGAATGACAAATTACTGTGGGGCATGCTATTTTAAAAGCAGAGTTCCAGGAAAGGAAGAAGGTGTTACATGTGTTTCATTTCAAGTTGTTGGAGTGCCTCATGCTCAATGGGAGGCAGATTTGGCTTTGAGGATATAACTATAGCCACTGGGAGAGAAGATAGTGAATTCCAGAGAACGTAATAGTCCCTGTCTTGGACAAAAGACATGTTCCGATTAAAGTCCTAAAGAAAAGGAGATAAAAGATGGAGAGAAATTCTTCTTTAACAGAAAATGTATGTACGAGTTGTTTAGAATAAAGATCCATTAAATTTATATGAAGGAAATCTTTGAGGACCATGTTATCATCACAGGGAGAGTGTTTTAGGATAGACAATATCAGATTGATGTTGCAATAGTCAAAATAATAAAGATGAGAAATATTATTGGTCAGCATTCTCTAGTTTCTAAATTGTGTAATCAGCTTAAATTGCCAGTAAAGTCTGGAGATGTAAAACAGAATACTGGGTTTCTTATAGACAAAGACTCTATGGGAGAGAAAAAATCTGAGTCTGTACCGCATAGTATTACAATACATCAGCACACTGTTTTATTTCATTAAAAAAGTAAAATAGGCCTGGCACGGTGGCTCACGCCTGTAATCCCAACATTTTGGGAGGCCAAGGCGGGCGGATCACAAGGTCAATAGATCGAGACCATCCTGGCCAACATGGTGAAACCTCATCTCTACTAAAAATACAGAAATTAGTCGGGCGTGGTGGCATGCACCTGTGGTCCCAGCTACTCGGGAGGCTGAGATGGAAGAATCGCTTGAACCCAGGAGGCAGAGGTTGCAGCGAGGCTAGATTGTGCCACTGCACTCCAGCCTGGTGACAGAGCAAGACTCCGTCTCAAAAAAAAAAAAAAAGAAATAAGTAAAATGTATTTTCAGAACAATGAAGCACATCTGTGCCTCTTCTAGGATTCTTTATAAATCCTTATAAATTCCTTATAAATTGAACTATCTGTGAACATTTTGGGATTATAAGGAAAGGAGATGAGTATTGGATCATTTTTTACAAGACTCAAGGATTGTTGAATACATATATAATATTCCCCCATCCAGTTGTTTCTCTATTTCTGTTAAGTGTTTAAAATGGCTTCTATTGCTCTATGCAAAATAAGTTTGAGATTAGACAAGAAGATATTGGTTGCAAGAAGTTTCTTTGTAAGATCTTGTTCTTGTAATGGGAAGCTAAAAGTTTCGTTTGTCCCTGTGTGTGTAAGATCACGAATGTACAATAATAGAGATCCTAAGTGCTGCATTCTTTATCTATAATGATTACTTAGGTAATTCTGACAACTGTCCATCAACTGAGAGATGGACAGTTAGAGTGAAAACAATGATTCTTAATTGGTGAACCTTAGAAAGATACAGCTAGTGTTCAAAACTGATTAATTGATTATGCAACTTCAACATTGGTATCTGTGTTTTTCACATATTTTCAAAGTTTTAAACTTTGATGACTGATTTTTTTATAAATCAGTTTCTAAGTGAGATCCCTGATATGCCAAGAGAACATTATGCCTGCTGTGCTTGATACCATGAACTGCTCTGTGTGTATTTTATTTCAGCTGAGTTAGTTACTTGTGAGTTTTCTTTTAAGGGTTTGGAAAGCTAACATGTTTGTTTCCATTCTAAGTTGAGTCAGGCCGTCTTTGTTTTTCGCATTAAGGTAACTGCTCTTTCAATTTTTTAAATTGCAATGTGCAGGGTCCTTGTTCTCTGCTGTATATCTGTAAAAAGTTTTATATGAGACTTAAAATCTTGATATTGCAAAGCAGAAGTTATTTTTGGAGAGTATTAGAAGGATTTTGACAGTGCCTGATTTTATGTTATACATATATATATATATATATATATATATAAGAGAGAGAGAGAGAGAGAGAGGTTGAGTTACAAAATGAAAGTTCACTTGTGATGTTAGTATGGCAACTATGACAAGGAGACATTTGTATCTGAAAACATTTTTAGAAAATATTTTCTGAAAACATTTAAGGCACTTTATGTTTTTATAATAGTATGTTTTGTTTTGATTAAAAACTACCAAAAACTTCAGTTGCGGTGTAAGTGTTGATCAAAGAAAAACTTTAAACAAGTTAACTTCAACAGAATTTAATGAGTGAAGAACAGGGAATAACTGATGTTCCATATATTTACCCCTCCTCTTCCCATTATTTGCCCTTCTGTCCAGAAGTCCAAAATCACTTTTCTTCTGTTTAGCTTAATATATATATTAGCCTCAGTCATGGCCACCTACTTGAGTTTCATTACTTTATAAAACTCCCATGCATAATTAAAATTTTTATGTTAATATGTGTGTAGCCAGTTTAATTTCCAGGGCTGAAACCAATGAACCAAAGATAGGTAAAGAAAAAAGATATTTTCCTCCCCTACAATGCAGTTGACAGATTTCTCTAATTCTTTCATTAGTTTCACTGTAAGCATAGTTACTCTGCTGTCTAGTTTAAAGTCATTAACTATTATTGTTTTGCATGTATATTATCTCTTTATTATAGTGGAATTTGTGTGAACTAATCTTTTTCTAACTTAGCAAAATAGCAATTGATATTCTGCAAATTAACTGATTCAATATTAAAGTCAAAATAAGATTAACTTCACACTGTGCTTTCCCTTTTGGTAACTATTTATGAAATCCTTTTTTTCCTACTAAATGCAATTGCAAACTAGATTTGTTGATAGGAGGTTTCAGATTTTTTAAACATCAAATCCTACAGGATGGAAATTAGAGCAGCTTTTATTAATAATAACATTAAAAATGGACCTTAAATACTGTGATGTGATTTAGAAAACAAAATTAAAATATTGTTTTAAATAAGTATTTAACAGTGGAAATGTAATTGTCAACCAAAATGATTGATGAAGACCTAAGTATCAAATAACAAAGTTTATTGAGCTATCTTGTGGGTGCAGCATCTGTGGCTGTTTTTTCCCAGAACATTTCTCACAAGATCTAACATTTACACATTTAAAAAAAAAATTGAAAAAAGAGACAGAAGAAAGCTGCAGTGGCACAGATGATTACATACTTGTGAGAAGTTAGTTAGTGCCCACTAAATCTACATTTTGCATAAGATAAGACCTGCATTAGGGAATTTCTAAGAAATTATCAATCTCATCTTACCTTTGTTCGGTATCTCAAAGATAAGCTAGTAGGCCTTTGAAAAAGCGGGTTTCTGTTGAGCTCTTAAAGAAAAAAAAAAGATATAATTATGCATAGGAGTTTTACAAAGTAATGAAACTCAAGTAGGTGGCCATGACTGAGACTAGTACATATGTTAGGCTAAACAGAAGGAAAGTGATTTTGGATTTCTGGACAGAAGGGAAAGTAATTGGAAGAGTAGGAGTAAATATATGGTAAATAAGTCATTCCCTATTCACTTATTAAATTCTGTTAATGTTAATTTGTTTGATGTTTTTCTTTGATCAACACTTACATCACAACTTTCAATATTTCTCTGGGGTTCCCTTGGCCAAGAGGGGTCCACTAGTCGATTGGGGGTTAGAATTTTACTTTTATTTCTCATAAAAAATACGTTCTACTTTCTTATAGATGGTAAGATAATATTTCTTATCTTTCTACGTGTCCAAATGGAAAATATTTCAAGCAAACAGCTTTGTCCTTCAATTATAGTTACATCTAAGTAATATAATATTAAAATGAACACATACATCATTATCAAGTAAAAGTTAAAGTGGAGAATTTTTAATTATGCTACTGAATTCCTAAGTCTACTATTTAAAAATTATTGTTGGAATTAATTACCATAAGTTTTTCTTTATTTCAGTCTTTTCATTTCATTTATTCTAAAATACGTTATGTGTGTTTCTGTATGTTGCCCCAAACCACAAAATTTTCACTGTAGAGTTCATAGCTTTTTAAATGCAAAAAGTCAATGATCATGACAGGATTCGATAAACATCTGGTGACATGAACATTGTCATAGTTTAGTACAATGTAAATACATGTCAATAATCAAGGTACCAGTTGTTACCTACCTTAAAATTATTAAGCTATATATTTAAAAGCCATTTGGAGAGTGTGACTGTGAGTTTAATGTGATTGTCATCAAATTAAGAAAACATTGGAAAAAAATATAACTCCTCATCTTAGACTTTAAGCTCAGTTTGGAAACCACTGAAGATATTCTTTAGTGCAAAAAGGGTCTACTTATCTAAATAATCTATACCACAGGAAGTAATATAAGAATTTGATATGCTAAAGCACACACATTTACCAGGCATGAGTACCAGATTCAGGAATTGTTAAAATGGAGGAATAAAGGAGACCAGTTCAAAAAGTAATGGGAATTAGGTCAAACCAATGGAAGGCATTATCAACTATCATCAAATGTAACTTTCAAGTGTCCTGTTAATTAAGATCACTTTTTTGAAAAATATAGTGTTTTTTCTTATATCTTTTTCAAGTACAATACTTCCAATTTTGAATAATTTCCATATAGGTCAATGAATTTGTACATATTTAGGTAAAATTATATTAATAACAAAGTGATGTAAAAAAGTATTTTTGGATCTACTTAATTGAAATAAAATTATCAATGCTTTTTATTTACATTTAGCCTCATATGTGAAGAACAACAGGAATGTAAATGACAATAGAATATTATTATATAAAATATATATGAATTATTGTATTATTTAATAGTCATGTACCTAAAATAAGCAATATTTATTAACATTCATATACTATTAATATCATTAATATGATATATTAATAGTCATTTTATTTAAGAAATTCTATGCTATTTTTAAGGATGTAGAGAGTTGAAAAGAAATTGTAATAATTATGTTATACTAATAAAATGTTAATTGTAAATAATATTTTAAACCATATCAAGCAACTTAAAATTTGTGATATAGCAAATTTACAGGGGAAAGCAGGCAGTTAGCATGACTTAAAACAATATAAAACTCAGTAGATTCTGTCTCCTTTAAATAGAGTTTGCTAAATTTGTTACATACTAAATGGCAATTTTTTAGCAATGAATATGTAGAATAATGTGTCTGTGTGGTTTTCCCAATATATCAACATTAGCGTTTATTAAGTCTGATCAAAAAAATATATATATTAAAAATATAGCAGTTTATCTGTAGACTTAGAGAAATAATTTTGTTTAACATGACAGTAATACAATAATCACAACAGAACTAATTATGATTATAATGACAGAAATGATATTTGAAATCACAACATAGATTGATCTACCAAAATGATAAAATCTTGGAATATCTTGTAAATTATTTATACCTTTTTTATTAAGACAGGAATTTTTTTTTTTCTTCTAGAAATGATAGCATCCTATAGGCATGTATTCTGTTTAGGAAAATATTTTAGATTTCTATTGCCTCTAATTAAACAGACCTAGATAAATAGTTAAGTAAAACTTTAAGGAAACAATATCATTAATCACCTAATTTAGTTCATCAAATTTATGTATATATTTATTCTACATGGAATCACTAAAGCTTATTAATATAAAATATTTACTTCACTTTTAGCACCATTTCTATACTAAAAGTTGTACAATTTGCATAAAGCTCCTGGCTAATAAAAGTATTGTTACAGAGTAGCATACACAGCTCCTATTTTGCATACTTAAATTGTAAATGACAACCATATGAGCCTCCATATGTTCTATCAGTTTCTTTACTTTTGTGTACTCCCCTATGTGTCAAATGACCACGTTAATGACCACTACCACAGATTCCCATTAATAAAACCAAATGTACACATATTGAGATGGTAATCTTCAGTGATTCACAAGTTTCAAACAAAAACACAAATGTTGGAAATAGGTTTAATACTTTACCATCTTGAATTACCCCATAATCTTGTTTGAATATGTCACCTAAATTTCATGTGTTAAAACCTTAATTTTCAAATTCATATGTTGACTGAAAGTGGGGATTTTGGAAGGTAATTAAGATTAGATAAGGGCATCAGGGTGGGACCCCCATTATGGAAATGATGACTTTACGAAAAAACAAAGGGAGACCGGAGGTACACACATGCTCTTTCCCTCTCCTCATGTGATGCCCTCTGCCATGTTATGATGCAGTAAAAAGACCCTCACCAGATGCAGCCCCTCAGCCATCAACTTCCCAGTATCCAGAACCACAAGAAATAAATTTATTTTCTGTCTAAATTACCCAGTTTATTATATTCAGCAATAGCAACAAATAATGAATTAAGACACCATGTTGATTCAGGGAATTTTACAATAATTTTGGAAAAGCTGCCACCTACAAAGTTCTCTCTTGTCTAGAATCTCAAAGACAGATATAGTTCATGCAAGCAATATACATTTCCCTTTTTCATGCAAACCATATACATTTTAAAGTCAATTTTCTAATCTTTGAAAAAGGCAAGTTGTTTCCTGAGTGGGCACTTGCCAGGAGAGAGAGAGAGAGAGAGGACAGAGAGAGAGATGGACACACACACACACACACACACACACATTTAAATCCCGGAATCTCATTTTTATCACTTTTTAATTATTCTTATTTTACAATGGTGGTACGTCTTTTACATTTAATTATGTAAAATTGATTTTTATTTACATGTAGAACAATGTTGAGAAAAAAACGTTTTTAATTTCAAAAAAAAAAAAACTTTACACAAATTAAAGTAGCAGAGTTTGAACAAGGAACAATTCATGAATCAAGCAGCACTCAGAACCAGAGTGGTTCAGAGCGATTCACCCAATTATATGTGAAGTGAACTTTTATCACCTGGTTGGCTGTGGCTAGATGTTTGTCTATTTTGGGGATGGAGTAATGAGGCATTTGCCTTATTTGGGTATAGTCTGATTAGTTGGCTGCCTGTGATTGACTGAAGCCCACCTATTTGTGGTTGGCTAAAACTCAGCTATTTGTTAATAAAATATAGACTCCTAAATTAGTTTCCTTTTTTTTTTGCATACTGTCAGATTTCAGTTTGTTATGTAGGAACTCAAAATACATAGCCAGCCTCAGGTTAATGGCCCCCTGCTTATTTATTTTAACATTTATAATAACCAAATGATGAGGAAACAATGTTTATACTTTTTACAATTACAAGTAATTTTACGTGAAATTACTGAGTCATTTGTTCTTAAAATGTCTGTAAATATTTAGATATAATTCCTCATGTGAACAAGTATTATTTTGCATAAATGCCATACATTTAGAGTTGAAAAAAATATATTTTATGTCCATTAGGATAAATAGAAATATCAATGTACAGTTACAATTTCTGCTTTCTAAAACTTAAGAATTAACTTTTTCAAAATTTAATGTTGCATGTCTGGAAAATATACTTGTCTGTTTTCTGTTATTATATTCAATCAGCAAAATAATCATTTAAAATTTTTATTTATAGAAAATTTTATCTCTGTAACACTCTAATAATTCAAATATTTTTATAGGTTAGATTTCCCATTTTCTTTCTTTAAAAAAATCAGTTTCAGCACTCCAGAATGAACTTGCAGAATTCCAGGATTCTTACACAGAACATTCATATTTTAATTTTTGACTTTACACATTGGCATCATATTAAGGCCTTCTTAATTTTATATATATATTAATTTCTTTTCTAAAGATGTAAATCTCAATTTTGAAATTAAGTTTAAAAATGTAATGAAATAAGATGAAATTCTCATTAGAGAACATGACTACCTCACAAGAGACCATTAGTAATTTCATCCTGTGCTCTACAATAAAACATGCTGTTTAAAAGTGATTGCATTTAAAGTTATTTGTAAATTTGAATGCAAACTACCCAACCATGAAAAATAAGGCTTCCATTTTCTTTAAAAATAAATCAGGAGGCAATGCTTTGCTGGCAAAGCCATTTGAGCTCCTCAGTTCATAACTATTTATGGTAACCTAAACAGATGTCTTTGCTCACACTGTGAACTGCTTTGCAATATTAATTTAACATTACTTTATATCCTAAAGTGAATTTAGGTGACTTGTTTTAGGATCTAATAAAACCACTCCTGATGTAGAGATCCTGTGGGAAATTACACAATAATGTTACCTCCATAAATAATTTTCTTCTTATGAAATCAAAATCTCCATTACAATTTTAGAACTATTATTTAATATCACTATTTCCACATTAATATATTAGGGTACAAATGCAATTTTTAAAATAAAAACATAGTTTTCAAGAAGATATTCCTTTGGGAAGACAAGTTTTCACTTCTAAATTTAAAGTAGCATAAAATTAATATGTCACCTACTGCTTATTGACCGTAAAATTACTTTTTAGTTAACAGAACAATTTTTCTCTGAGAAAATATTATGATGCTAGTGCCCAGTACATTATGACTAAAAGAGCTGGTAATAATAACTCCTCAAATATGAATAACATAAATGCTATCTCTGAAAATTATGCATTTGTTTTAAATTCCTGAGAAACATTTAAGAATAAAATATTACCTTAAATGTAGTAGTTCGGTCTGCTCAAATGCATTCATCAACAAACGTATATTAATATATTAATATGTCTGTTGGAAGCAGTATTATATAATGAAAGGAGCGAAGATTTGTAGTTTAACAAAAATAACCATTTCTTATCTGAGTTCCAACAGCTGTAAACCTTTTTTTTTTTTTTTAATTGCATTTTAGGTTTGAAACCTTTTCATTTGCCCCTCAACACTAATCTTCCCATCTAGAAAGTGGGAATTAAAATGGTCACTGTCTACTTTTGCAATAATTCACTAAAGATTAAATTATATCCCTTTTTTCTTACATTTGCCTCCATGACACATTGAAAGCAGCAGCCAATAACAGCTATTTTACAGTAACTGCTTTGAAGCTTTTTCCTCCTGGAGGAAAGAAAATTAAAGAAAAAAGTAGGACCGGGGTGCCATGGTGCACACCTGTAATCCCAGCACTTTGGGAGGCTGAGGTGGGTGAATCACAAGGTCAAAAGATCGAGACTATTCTGGCCAACATGGTGAAACTTCGTTTCTACTAAAAATACAAAAATTAGCTGGGCAAGGTGGCACACACCTGTAGTCCCAGCTACTCAGGAGGCTGAGGCAGGAGAATTGCTTCAATCCAGTAGGTGGAAAGTGAAAGAGATTACTTGGAGGATTTTTTCAACATAATGCCCCGTACAGCTATGCCCCTTGCATTTCTGTAATATCTGCCTCTTGTCTCCTGTGTTCTTATATGCTTCCCCTATGAAGAAGGTTATATAAGCTTCTGCACTTGTTGGGTTATTGGGTAATTATTCTTCAGCAATTTTCCTTGTTATGCACATGTAAATATGTTGTATGCCTTTTCTCTCATTAATCTGCATTTTGTCTGTTGATTTTTCAGTCAACTTTCAGAGGTAAAAAGGGAAATTTTCCCTTTGCCCCTACACTTGGGCCCCTACACTAAAATAATTAAGGGACTACCTCTATATATATTTATTTTTTGTGTGTCTATCACATTTCTTCTAAATATGAAAACACCATTGCAAAATTGTAACAGACAGTGAGAGATCTGACCTAACCAATTCCATCTTGCTTCTAATCTCCAAGCTGTCCTTGTTCTTTCCTGGCCATAGGCCAAACTAACTTTAGGAGGACTTAGTTTATAATTTATAGTTTAAAACAAAGACAGTAACAGCTCTTTCTGAAAACAAACCCTATTCTTGCCCGAGGAATAGACTGCCTTCATAGGACTAACAAATCAGCCACAAGATTAGAAATTATGCTTTAGGATTTATGTAGCTGGAGGCTACAAGATTTTGGCCCTCCCCCAAACTGCTTCTGGGGATAACATTGCTATTGTAAAATTTCATATCAGTGTTTGAGGTATTTTGCAGACTCTGCACTTGGATCAGCTGGCACCACCCAGACCGATCAGCTGTCTCCTCTGATCTTGTGGATCCCACCCAGGAACTGAGGTAGCAAAAGAAGACAGCTCAGATTTCTGTGATTTCATCCCCGACCAATCAGCACTCCTGCCCAACTGGCTTTCCCTACCCACCAAGTGGTCCTTAAAAACCTGATCCCCAAATGCTTGGGGATTCTAATTTGAGTAATAATAAAATTCTAGTCTCCTGAACAGAACACGGCTGGCTCTGCCTGAATTACTCTTTATTGCAATTCTCCTGTCTTGATAAATTGGCTCTGTCTAGGCAGCAGGCAAGGTGAACCCATTGGGTGGTTACATGTAAAGGCATAGAAAATTGCCAGTATCTTTAAGGATTACATGAACCAGCTATTAACAAAGAATATTCACATAAAGTAATTACCTAATGCTATGAGGATGTACTAACTTAGTGATGGTGACATGAACGGTAAAGACATGTATATTGTATGTTACATTCTGAAGGAGTAAAAAAATTATTCAAAAAATTATCAGAAAAATAATTTTAAATGAAATAACTGTCTTGAAATACTGCAAAACTGAAGAAAGAAAAACATAATATGCCATCACAACAATTTTAGAAGCAAGGGGTAAGTTCTCCTTGGCCCTCTGAAGGTTGGCTAAAAAAAATCATCGACAAGATGCAGATTAATTGGAGAAACAGCAATCAAGTACATTTATTATGTATACACTAGAAGAAACACGAGTGATTGCCACTTTCCAACTGGGAGTTCAGAAGCTTATATGCCATTCTGGCAAAACAGGTTAAGGGAAGTGGTAGAAGAGGAATTTTGTTGAGTGTATTATTAAAGAGAATGAATGGATCTGGGAACAAATATTAACTTGTGCATTATATTGTGAAAGGGTCTAAGTCTGGTTACATTCTTGTTCTTACGGGGAGGAACCCTCCATTACAGGAATTGCCCATGTCTTTCTTGGAAAACTCATCAATCATCCACCCCCTCATTTAGCATATAATAAGGAAATAATAAAATAGCCAACAAGCAACCCATTCTTTATTACTTGATTTTCATTAATCAGGTTTGATGAAAGTCATCTGACAAAAGGCAGATTAGTAGGATAAAAGATATATAAAATTTGTTTTAATGAGCAAAAGTGTCATAACCACAGGATGATTACCCTCAAATAACCAATAGTTTACAAAAGCTTTTCTTCCTTCCTTTTTTTCTTCCTTCCTTCCTTTTTTGCTTCCTTCCTTCCTTCCTTCCTCACTCCCTCCCCAGTCCTTTCCCTCCATTCATCCCTTCCTTTCTTTCTTGAGATGGGGCTGTCACTATGCTGCCCAAGCTGGAGTACAGTGGTTATTCGCAGGTGTAATGCCACTACTTATCATCATGGGAGTCTTGACCTGCTCTTTTCCAAACTGTCTGGGTTACCTCTTCTTAGGTAAGCTGGTGCTCCCCTGCCCCAAAAAGGTCATTATATTGAGGCCAAACTTAGTGCAGACATTCAATTGGCATAGCACACTACAGCACAGAATTTGTGGGGTCAAGCAATCCTCTTGCCACAGCCTACCTAGTATCTGGGACTACAAGCATCCAACACCATGACCAGCTCACCCTTCCTTCCTTCCTTCCTTCCTTCCTTCCTTCCTTCCTTCCTTCCTTCCTTCCATCCTTTCTTCTTTCTTTTCTTTCACTCTTTATCTTTTTTCTTTTTCTTTCTTTCCTCTTTTTTCCATTCTTCTTTATTTTTCTTTCTTCCTTTCTTTCTTGTTTGACAGGACCTCAATCTGTTGCCCAGACCATAGTGCCACAGTGACTATTTGCAGGAACAATAATTATTCAGTGCAGCCTTGAGCTCCTGGCCTGAAGCTGTCCCACTACTTCACCCTCATGAATAGCTGGGACTACAGTTGGGAGTCATCTGCCTGGTGATGCAGGCCAGGTAATATACTCTTTTTTATAGGGGAAAGAAAATGTGGAATATAGACAATTCTTTTGAGAGTCAATAAATAATTATTTAGAGAACAAATAGAAATTAACTTCTAAACAATTCTCTTTGGATGAGCCAGAAAGGCAGATATTTTCTTATGAAAAGTCTGTCCAGGTGTGGTTGCATTCCTGTCTTTTTTCTGAGATACCTAATGAGATTTCAGGGCAAAGTGGAAGAAAATTGTGCTTCTTTTGAAAAGAATCTTTTTTTTGGTAAGATACAAGAAATTAAATACAGTCTTTCCCTGTTCTAGGGATGGAGGAAGGAAGGAACATTACAAAGTTAGAGAGACTGGATTCTGAGGCAGCCTCTATGGCCTCTCTGTAGGTCAAAGTACCAGTCTTTGGGATATTACTTTCAGAGTCCCCAACAAAACATTTGTTCGTAAGTCTTTGTATAGACATATATTTTTATTTCCTCTTCAATAGATACCCAAGAGTGGAGTTATTATATTAATTTTAATTGTTAATATTAATCAAATTTGTTCCTCTAGTGTGCTAACTTTAGCTTCCACAAAAGGTTTCACAATGACCCAATAAGCAATGAGCAATTCTTGAATTCATGGTTTATTGTAAGAGACTGACACACACTATCAAGTAAAACATTCACAATACAATTATTAAAAACAGTAATCAGGAGTAAGGAACCACAGTGGAGACCAGCCCCACTGACAGAAAACTCCAGGGAGTCTGGAAGTCACCCTTGGGTGGTAATCAGTGGAGGAAAAAGCTGCTCCTCTCTGCCTCTCTGGGATGACCTTGCAGGCTACTGCTGCCAAAAGTGGAAGGAGGCTTTCAGAATGTCAGAGGTGGAAATTTCAAAAGTGCCTTAGATATTTCTAGTCCCTTATGACTCATGATTCTCTGCAGGTGTGCTCACTGTTGTTACCTCAGCCAAAGGGTTTTGGGTGGCACCAGACCACAGCAGGTGTGATCATATCCCCTTAGTCTATCATACACGTGCTTATCATTTTGAAGTAAAACCACTTTACTATGCATTCAACACATATGCTTATCAATCTAAAGTAAAGCAATTTTACTATGAACTCAATGCTATAGATGCTTATCACTTTTAAAACAAATCTGGAGGAAGTCTCAGCTCACAACAACAACAAAAAAAAAGAAAAATAAGTTTTTTTCTTTTTCTATAGGCTTGAGGCCACCTGATATGAGTGACTCCATTTGCAGGCATTAGTATTACATTTTTATTATATATTGGGAATTGCTTAGTCATAAGGTAAATTTCTGTGTTAGTTTTTCAGAAACCACCAAAATGCTTTCCAATGGGGATGTACAATGTTAAATGTGTAATTACCCAATGGTTTCTTCCTACCTGCTGCACAAACAAAACCAGTTCACTGAGACTGTGGTATTGCAGTAAAGAAAGAGTTTAATTGATGTAAGACCAGCCACAAGGAAAAACTGGAGTTATTACTCAAATTAGTCTCCCTTAAGGCTTAAAGGTTAGGGTTTCTTAAAGATTGTTTGGTGGGCAGGGACTAGGTAATGAATACTGCTGATTGGTGATGCAATCCTAAGTGTGTGTAAAATAGTCTAATTTAAATTGGAGACAGTCTGAAAAACATTTCAAAAGGCCAATCTTAGATAATACAATAATGCTATTACCTATAGGAGCAATTGAGGAAGTCACTAAGTTTGTGGCTTCTGGCCACATGACTTCTGAGCAGTAAGGATTTATAATAACTATGAATACTAACTATAAACTAAACTATAAACTAAATGCCTCCCATAGTAATCTTGGTCTATTCCAAGGGATGACCAAAGATAGCTTGAAGATTAGAAACAAGATGGAGTTAACTATGTCACATTCATCTCACTGTCATTGTTTTGCAATTTTACTCATCTCTCCAGATTTCAGGGGAATCAACTGTCCCGTAAACAAGGCAGTTTAAAATTCACACCACCTAAGAGAGAAGCATGGAAAGTGCTTTCCCTACTGCCCTCCAAGGAAGCATGGACCTACCGACACCATAATTTTGGACTTCTAGTCGCATAACTGTGAAAGACATTAAATATTTCTGTTAATAAATCACATTTCTGTTGTTTTAAGCTACCCAGTATTGTAATTTGTTAAATTAGTCTTAGGAAGCTAATACAAAATGGGAGAACAAAATGGGTTAGGAGAGTTTCCTTAAATGGTAGCAACAACTGAAATCAAGGCTACTGAAGTAGAAATTACTTGATAAAGGTTCATTGGAAGCCCAATGTGAGGAATGACCTGGGAAGACATACCAATAGAAGGGAAGATTTTTATGAAGCCTGTAATATGGTGAATGATTTTTATAGAAAAGTTTAAAAAAAAAGGAGAGGGGCTTCTTCTACTAAAGTTTTCTTCTTTTCATTGAAAAGTACAATACAGAGGTTACAATCATTGGCTATAGATTACATCATTCAGGCTAAAAATTTCTATGTGTAAGAAAATCAGTAGAAATTTATGCTTTTGTTAAAATAAATCAGCATCCTATTTAGTGTCTGCAGGTTGTACATTGATCACTACTTCAACAATTTGAGAAATGTATAGGATTGTTTTACATTAAGACAGAATGTCACAATGGAGTCACAAGCCCTCATACAGGAGGTTGGATTAATTTAACATTCTGTATATAATCAATGACCTAAAGGTTATCAGTAGCATTAGCCATTTGTTGATAGGCTAATGGCATGACCCAGAAGAAAGTAAAATTTGATTATATATAAAGTAAGAAGGAGATTTTCAATTTCAATTTTGGCATGTAAACAGATCCAAGTTCGTCACCATTGTCCTGTAAAGAAAAAGACTGAACATGATGAATATCAATGTTCCTTGAAACTATCAGAGAAAATTGAAGTCTCAGGGCAATTAATAACCTGAAATCTGGAGATATGGGTAAATTCAGACATTCATGGCTGAGATCTGCTTACCAGAAACTGAAGGCACTGAAGTCATAACCAGAAGGAACACTAAAATTGCTATGTTTGTGAATTGGGGGAGTTTGAATATGGACTCACATGTGAGTCAGAAACTGCAGGGTGCCACAGGGCCCTATAATTACAGGAATTTTATTCCCAGGAGTCCTACTGGTTTCTCATAGTGAAGATCAAAAGAGATCCCTTCCAGCCTCTAGCATGGGGGGGGGGGGGGGAACATAATTATTGTAAAATATATCCATTACGTTTTTTGTTTTTTTTAGACAGAGTCTCACTCTGTTGCCAGGCACCAGGCTGGAGTGCAGTGGCACAATCTCAGCTCACTGCAACCTTTGCCTTCTGGGTTCAAGCAATTCTCCTGCTTTAGCCTCCCAAGCAGCTGGGACTACAAGCGCACACCACCATGCCCAGCTAATTTTTGTATTTTTAGTAGAGACGGGAATTCACCATGTTTGCCAGGACGGTCTCAATCTCTGATCTCGTGATCTGCCCACCTCTGCCTCCCAAAGTGATGGGATTACAGGCCTGAGCCACCGCGCCTGGCCCATTGCATTTTTTATAAGCAAATCTTTCTCTCTAAAAAGAAAAGTATTTATCAGAATAGTGTACTAGGCATTTTCTGGATTCCAGTTCCCCCTAGGCTTCTAGTGTCACATAAAGTATGAAGGAATAAGAAGCATTCATGAAGATTAAGACTGAGGGACACAGGTCCAGTAAATGACTAAGTGTAATCCTAAGATTAGAGAACACTTTCCCTCTCTCATGTCTTATCACAACATCAAGAGGACTCCAGTAAATCAATTGAGCATATACTTTATACTTATTACTTGTCATAGTGAATAACACTAAGCTGATATTTTAGAATATATTAAAGCTTTTCTGCTTTAAGAAGGGAAATTGTTGCAATTAAAGTAGTGATTTGTTAACAGTGGAATTCCAGAAACAATTGTAGTGTAGTAAGAACTTAACTAATAGAAATATTTTAATCATTGTCTGTAAGAAGCCAAGAATCTGCATTTTGTAACTTTAAATGATTTAAATATGATTGATTAATATCTAAAAAGAGCCAGTCCAATTCCTCTGATAGCTAACTAAATTTTCTTTTCTGATGGATGATTTTATATATCTGTTTGAAATGTGTTAATGTATCATAAAATAAAAAGAGAATTTGGTTTTAAGGAAGCATTGCTGCTTAGCTCAAGGTCTTGGTATTAAACCAGGTTTGTTCTGCCCACACACAGCAAGCCAGTCACTGTGAAAATAAGTTTTGCAAAAGACAAAATACTTTATTCACAAGGCTATTGAGAAAGGAAACCAGAGAACAAATTATGAAATAGAAAACAGGTGATCTAAAGTGTGAGAAAACGTGATTATCAGGTAAGAAAAGTTGAGGTAATCAGGGTTTTGTTGCAAGAGACATTGAGCTACATGTCTCTTCATAAGGGGCATAGTCCTAAAATGTCAGGGTTAGTATAATGTGAGGGGTGGAGATTTTGGCCTTCTGATGTCACAAAGTCACTCTTTGGGCATTTGTACAGGCCCGGTTTGAAGGTACGTGGTCACAACCGGCTTGAACTGGACAAGAGTTGACAATGACTTTAAGCACCTATTATCATAGTGACCCCCAGTAAGAGAGGTTATCCACGAGAAAGCTGATGGCAATTTAGTATGTATTGTTCGGCTATATGACTTGCTTGCAGGAGTTTTAAGATCAACTAGAAGCAAATGATTAAAAGCAAGCAAGGCAGGTTAAGTGTGAAGGGCTTAATCAGACTAGGCCTCAGTTTCATTGTCAAAAATATTTGACCTTTGTGTGCATTTTCTGCCAAGCACTTGTATTTCATCTATATACCCTCAACACAACCTATACAAAATGTTGTTTTGCCAATTTAATAGCATCAGTTGTACTGTAAGTTTATTTTATTTTATTTTATTGTATTTTGCTGGGTGCTGTGCCTCACACTTGTATTCACAGCATTTTGGGAGGCTGAGGCAGGATGATACCTTGGGCTAAGGAGTTTGAGACCAGCCTTAACAATATAGCAAGACTTTATCACTACTTAAGATAAATAAAAAATGAATGAATAAATAAATAAATAAATATTTTTAAAAACAAAATCCTTTCACTTTTTTTGTAGCTAAAAATTCCAACTCTTATGATTTTGACATTGTTGACAAATGCTATAAGTTGGACAATAATATTGCCTTTACTCACTTACTTAGCAAGTTTGATGTGGATCTTCCCTTGTTCATTACAGTAATTTGAGAAAAACAGGCTGTTGAATTAACAAGTGATATTTAATAGAGTAGTTTCTTTCTTAATATTTGATGTGTGCCTAGAGATATGGAGTCAATCACAATTAAGCAAATACATTTTTAAAAACCAGATGAGTTGCTAATAATCCAAGTGTCACATCCAGATGCTTATTGTTTTCTCAGGCTAAAAATATATTCATTTTATAAAGTATTTTTTCTTTATAAAGTAGATGATGCTGACAATAAAATAGTGGTTATATTTATAACCATATTTAATAATTTAATATATATTATTAAGTTGTATTTCCCAATGTTATATATTTTTAAAACATTTTAAAAGGTGGTGTTATCTGTATTTCCTGGACTTGAATGTTGGCCTTCCTTACTAGGTTGGGAAAGTTCTCCTGGATAGTATCATGAAGAGTGTTTTCCAGCTTGGATTCATTCTTCCTGTCACATTCAAGAACACCTATCAAACTTAGATTAGGTCTTTTCACATAATCCCATATTTCTTAGAGGCTTTGTTCATTTCTTTTTTCTCTAATCTTGCCTTCTCATTTTATTTCATTGAGTTGAACTTCAATCTCTGATATCCTTTCTTCTGCTTGGTCGATTTGGGTATTGAAACTTGTGTATGCTTGGCAAAGTTCTTCTGTTGTGTTTTTCAGCTCCATCAAGTCGTTTATATTCTTCTCTAAGCTGTTTATTCTCATTAGCATTTCATCTAACCTTTTTTTCAGGGTTCTTAGTTTTCTTTGCATTGGGTTAGAACATGCTCTTTTAGCTCAGAGAAGTTTGTTATTACCCACCTTCTGAAACCTGTTTCTGTCAATTCATCCAACTCATTCTCCATCCAGGTATTGTTCCCTTGCTGGTGAGGAGTTGTGATTCCTTGGAGGAGGAGAGGCATTCTGGTTTTTGGTGTTTTCATCCTTTTTGCACTGGTTTCTTCCCATTTTCATGAATTTATCTACCTGTGGTCTTTGTAGTTGGTGACTTTCAGATGGGGTCTCTGAGTGGACGTCCTTTTTGTTGATGTCGAAGCTATTTCTTTTTGTTTTTTAGTTTTCCTTCTAACAGGTCCTTCTGCTGCAGGACTGCTGAAGGTCCACTCCAGACCCTGCTTGCCTGGGAATCACCCATGGGGGCTGCAGAACGGTAAGGGTTGCTACTGGTTTCTTCTTCTGTTATTTTTGTCCCAGAAGGGTATCTGCCAGATGTCAGCCAGAGCTTTCATTTATGTGGAGCCTGTTTGTATCTACAGGGGTTGGGGAGCTGCTTGAGGAGACAGTCTGTCCTTTATTAGAGCTCAGGTGCTGTGCTGGGAGCTCCATTTTTCCCTTCAGAGTGGCTGGGCAGGTACATTTAAGTCTGGTGCAGCAGAACTCATAACCACCCCTTTTCCCAGGTGCTCTGTCCTTAGAAGATGGGGCTTTATTTATAAGTACCTGACAGGCTGCTGCCTTTTTTCAGAGATGCCCGGCCCAGCAAGGAGGTAGTCTAGTCACAGTCTGCCAGCAGAGGCATTGCTGAGGTGCTACAGGCTCTGCCTAGCTGCTGTGTAAACTTCCTTCCATTATTTTTTTTTACAGAGATACAGTTAGAACTGCCTCAATAATGGTGGTCTGCTTCATTAATGATGCACTGCCTCAGTAATGGTGGATCACCTCAGTAATGGTGGACTGCCTCGGTAATGGTGGATTTCCATGGAAATGGTGGACTGCTCAGTAATGGTGGACTGCCTCAGTAGTGGAGGACTGCCTCAGTAATGGCAGATGCCCTTCCCCCACAGAGCTGGACCATCCTGGGTCCAGCAGTGTTTGCAGCAAAACTCTCAATCCAGAGCATTGGGACACAAATGGAAAAACATTCCATTCTTATGGATAGGAAGAATCAATGTCACAAAAATGGCCATACTGCCCAAAGTAATACATAGATTCAATGCTATCCCTATCAAGCTACCAAGGACCCTCTTCACAGAACTGGAAAAAACAACGTTAAACTTCATATAGAAGCAAAAAGAGCCCACATAGCCAAGACAATCCTAAGCAAAAAGAACAAAGTTGAAGGCATCACACTACCTTACTTGAAACTATACTACAAGGCTACAGTAATCAAAACAGCATGGTACTGGTATCAAAACAGAGATATAGATGAATGGAACAGAACAGAGTCCTCAGACACAATGGCATACATCTACAACCATCTGGATCTTTGAAAAACCTGACAAAAACAAGCAATAGGGAAAGTATTCCCTGTTCGATAAATGGTGTTGAGAAAACTGGCTAGCCAGAAAGCAGAAACTGGAGCCCTTCCTGACACCTTACAGTAAATTAACTCCAGATGGATTAAAAACTTAAACATAAGACCTAGCAACATAAAAACCCCAGAAAAAAACCTAGGCAAAACCACTCAGGACATAGGCATAGAAAAGGACTTCATGACTAAAACACCAAAAGCAACAAAAGTCAAAATAGACAAACGGGATCTAATTAAACTCCAGAGCTTCTGTACAGCAAAAGAAACAATCATTAGAGTGCACCAGCAACCAACAGAATGGGAAAAATTTTTGCAATCTACCTATCTGACAAAGGGCTAGATTCCAGAATCTACAAAGGACTAAAGCAGATTTACAAGGAAAAAACAAACCCATGCAAAAGTGGGCAAAGGATATGAACAGACACTTTTCAAGGGAAGACACATATGAGGCCAAAAAACATATAAAAAAAATGTTCACCATCACTGGTCATCAAAGAAATGCAAATCTAAACCACACTGAGATACCATCTCAAGCCAGTTAGAATGGCAATCATTAAAAAATCTGGAGACAACTAGAGCTGGAGAGGATGTGGAGAAATAGGAACACTTTTACACTGTTGGTGGGAGTGTAAATTAGTTCAGCCATTGTGGAAGACAGTGTGGCTATTCCTTAAGGATCTAGGAATAGAAATTCTGTTTGACCCAGCAATCCCATTACTGGGTATATACCCAAAGGATTATAAATGGTTCTATTATAAAGACACATGCTGAAATACAATTATTAACATATTTAAATCTAACCAGATTATAGATCCAATACCCAAAGCTCTGGAAACAAGTAAACTCATTGTTAACATTAACTTTCTTTAAAATCCCCCTTCCAGTACCAAAATCTGTTTTAGTTAGGGTTCTCCAGACACACACACACACACACACACACACACACACACACACAGACACAAACACAAAAATACACACACATGTAATACATAAAAATATAAAATTTATTAAGAGTAATTGGCTTATATGATTATGACTGAGAAGTCCCATAGTATGCCCTTTGCAAGCAGGAAACTCAGAAAAGCCAATGGTATAATTCAATTTAAGTCCAAAGGCCTGCTGTCCAGAGGAGCTGATGATGTAAATCCCAATCCAAGAGCAAAAAATGATGAGATTAGATGTCTAGCTCAACCTATGCAATATGGGCAAGTTTCTGAATGGAGGAGAGGTTATCTCAGGGTTGGCATATTTCTGGTTGGAGGAGGGTTTATCTCAGGGTTGGAATGTTTCTGGCTGGAGGTGTCACTTGTGATTTATGGTCATGTTGACATTGGCCATTAGGCTGATGTTTTGGGGCTGGATTTATGTGGTGTCTAATCAAGGGGAACAGTGTTTGTCCAAGATGGTGATGCTCCTTCTTTTTTTGGTTGGAGGGGGGGAGTTTTCCCTTGGTCCCTATACATTGAAGACCTAAATCTTGCTTGCCTTTGGAAGACTTGATAAAGTTGTATTTAGTATGACTAGGAAACATTAATCGGATGCAAGCTTTATCACATTCATTTCAGTATTTAGTTTTAGTTGAAAAAACTGTTAACCTTAATGTAGATTTTAGAGTTTTGCCTTGTGATGATTTTCCCCAACTGACAATCTACTTATTCCTAGGAGGCTTGATTAGATCTTTAATTAACTCAATCTGGAAGTGCAATGACCTCTAATTAAATTAAATTTTGTCTCTCTTGGCAGGAATATAATGAACTTATTTAAATAAGTTTCACAGCTATGCAAAATCAAAACCAATTAGAAGCTAATAATGAAGTATGTCAATAGGTGTACAAACTAGAAAAAAAAGGAAAGTTCTTGTCTATCTATCAAAATTATGAGGCTTAAAAAATTTGATTACTATAAATGAAGCAATGTGTAAACACGCATATGTACCGAATGTTAATAAATGAAATGTATCTTTGGAAAAACACATCAGAAAATAATACAAGTTCTAATTATTTTTCTGATTGATTTCCTTCAAAATCAATTTAGTTTGCTCTTGCTTTAAACACTTTAGAAGTTCTATTTTCGAATATCCTGAAAAATTAGCGTGAATCACATTGCAAACTCAACCATAAATAGTCATGCTGACTATATATTCCCCTTCTGCTATATAATTTTAAAATGTGTTTAAATTATGAATAAAATGCTATGTTCTATGGTTAATATTTTATTCAAATCTGTTAAATAATGTGAAGGCCTCCAATAAACAAGTGTTAAAATAACATCAAAGGGATATATGAAACTTGACCAGACACTATGTGTTAAATGAAATGCTTTGTTTTAAGTCTTATGAACTTGAAAACATTAATGTCTTAATCCATTTTCTACTGCTCTAAAAGAATACCACAGATCGAGTAATTTATAAAGAAAAGATATTTATTTGACTCCATGGTTTTGAAGGTTGGATAGTCCAAGATTGAGCTGATACATCTGGTGGTGAGAGCCTTCTTGCGACATTATAACATGGTGGAAACTATCACATGGTGAGAAAGCATGAGAGAGAGAGACAGAGACAGAGAGAGAGAGAGAGAAGAAATTGGGTCAAATTCATCCTTTTCAATCAGGAGCTCAGTTTCATAAAAAGCCACACCCCTGATAATGGCTTTAATACATTTATGAAGACAGAATCTTCATGAACTATTCACCTTTTAAAGGCCCTTCTGATACTCTTACATTACATTAATAGTTAAATTTCAAAATGAGTTTTGTAGGGGAAAATTGAGCAATAGCAATTAATTAATATTCTACTATAAATAGTTTTTATAAATACTCATTATAAAATTAAGTAAGAACTTTCTCTGGGTGGTGCATATTGTTTGACTATTTTAATCAGGCCTTTTTTTATTCTTTGATTGTAAAAATCGTATGTGATCATGTAAATAAAATGTAAAATATATTAAAAACATTAATTTCTTAATTTTACACCCCAGACCTATTCCCCGTTTTTAGTTAATATTTTTACATATTAAGTTTTTTATTTGCAGAACTTTTTCTTTTGGTAAAATTCATGCAAATATAATACAGATATTTTACATGTAAATGTTGTGAGCTTCAACAAAGCATATACTCACATCTCCATTAAATTCCATCATCCTAGAAGTTTTTTCATTCTCCTTCCCAGCCAACTCTGCAAGCCCATTCAGAGACAGACCTTTTATAAACAATTTTGTGTGAGTAATTTGTCCATACTTGAAATATTATTTTTTTGTTTTTAAAAACATTTCTTAGCCATGTCTATACATCCACAAATTTCAAGTCAACCTATATGTCATATGCGTATACTATTATCAGCTTAATACATTCAAGTTTAGGTTATTTTCTGTCTTCAGTTATTTTACAAACTATATTTATTTTCTGTAAATTTTGTAAAGAGAGACAGGGTCTCACTATGCTGCCCATGTTACTCTCGAACTCCTTGCCTCAAGAAATCCTCCTGCTTTGGCCTTCCAAAGTGCTGGGATTACAGATGTGAGTCACATGCCCTATCTAAATAAATGTATTTTTTTAATAACTAAAAACAAGAAGCAATTCAAACTTGACAACATACTATATAATTTGCAGATACCATAAGGAAACTACTTTATTCAGACCCAGATAAAACAGCCAGGAAGGCACAAAAAAGAGAATGCTTATGCCGAAGATAAGAATGCATGTATGTCTGGAATAGGAACTGCATCCAAGACTTTCTTTATTATTATTATTATTATGCTTTAAGTTCTGGGGTACATGTGCAGAACTTGGTTAGTTACATAGGTTTACACATTCCATGGCGGTTTGTTGCATCCATCACCCCACCATCTACATTAGGCATTTATCCTAATGTTATCCCTCCCCTACCCCACCATATCCTGCAGGCGCTGGTGTGTGATGTTCCCCTCCCATAACAGTCTCTCAGACCACAGTGCAATCAAATTAGAACTCAGAATTAAGAAACTCACTCAGAACCACACAACTACATGGAAACTGAACAACCTGCTCCTGAATGACTACTGGATGAATAATGAAATGAAGGCAGAAATAAAGATGTTCTTCAAAACCAATGAGAATGAAGACATAATGTACCAGATTCTCTGGAACACATTTAAAGAAGGGTCTAGAGGAAAATTTATAGCATTAAATGCCCACGTGAGAATGAAGGAAAGATCTAAAATAGTTACCCTAACATCACAATTAAAAGAACTAGACGAGCAAGATCAAACAAATACAAAAGCTAACAGAAGACAAGAAATAACCAACATCAGAGCAGAACTGAAGGAGATAGACACACACACACACACACACACACACACGCACAAAATAAAAACTTACAGAAATCAATGAATGCATGAGCCATGAGCCGTTTGTTTTTGAAAGGATCAACAAAATAGATAGACTGTTAGCCACACTAATAAAGAAGAAAAGAGACAAGAAAGAAATGGATGAAATAAGAAATGATACAGAGGATCTCACTACTGATCCCACAGAAATACAAAATAACATCAGAGAATACTACCAACACATCTATGCAAATAAACCAGTAAATTAAGAAGAAATGGACAGGGAAAATATGGCACATATACACCATGGAATATTATGCAGCCATCAAAAACGATGAGTTCGTGTCCTTTGTAGGGACATGGATGAACCTGGAAACCATCATTCTCAGCAAACTGACACAGGAACAGAAAATCAAACACCGCATGTTCTCACTCATAGGCGGGTGTTGAACAATGGGAACACATGGACACAGGGAGGGGAGTATCACACACTGGGGTCTGTCGGGGGAAAGAGGGAGGGATAGTTGGGGGGTGGGGAGTTGGGGAGGGATAGCATGGGGGAGAAATGCAGATATAGGTGATGGGGAGGAAGGCAGCAAATCACACTGCCATGTGTGTACCTATGCAACAATCTTCCATGTTCTTCACATGTACCCCCAAACCTAAAATGCAATAAAAAAAAAAAAAGAAGAAATGGATAAATTCCTGGACACTTACACCCTCCCAAGACTAAATCAAGAAGAAGTTGAATCCCCCAAATGTACCAATAACAAGGTCTGAAATTGAATCCACAATTAATAGCCTACCAATCAAAAATAGTCCATGTTCAGATGGGTTCACAGCTGAATACTACCAGACGATCAAAGACGAGCTGGCATCATTCCTTCTGAAACTATTCCAAACATTCCATAAAGAGGGGAATCCTCCCTAACTTATTTTATGAGACCAACATCATCCTGATACCAAAACCTGACAGAGACACAACTAAAAAAAGAAAATTTTAGGCCAATATCCATGATGAACATTGACGCAAAAATCCTCAGTAAAATATTGGCAAACCTAATCCAACAGCACATCAAAAAGCTTATCCATCATGATCAAGTAGGCTTCATTCCAGGGATGCAAGGCTGGTTCAACATATGCAAGTGTATAAAGGTAACCCATCACATAAACAGAACCAAAGACAAAAGCCACATGATTATCTCAACAGATGCAAAGAAGGCCTTCGACAAAACTCCACAGCCCTTTGTGCCAAAAACTCTCAATAAACTAGGTATGGATGGAATGTATCTCAAAATAATGAGAGATATTTATGACAAACCCACAGCCAATATCATACTGAATAGGCAAAAACTGGAAGCATTCCCTTTGAAAACTGGCACTAGACAAGGGTCCCCTCTCTCACCACTCCTATTCAACATAGTAATGGAAGTTCTGGCTAGGGAAATCAGGCAAGAAAAGGAAATAAAAGGTATTCAATTAGGAAAAGAGGGAGTCAAATTGTGTCTATTTGCAGATGACATGATTGTATATTTAGAAGACTCCACTGCCTCTGCCCAAAATCTCCTTCAGCTGATAAGCAACTTCGGCAAAGTCTCAGCGTACAAAATCAATTTGCAAAAATCACAAGCATTCTTATACGGTAGTAATAGATAAACAGAGTCAAATTATGAGTGAACTCCCATTCACAATTGCTACAAAGAAAATAAAATTCCTAGGAATATAAATAAGAAGCATTGTGAAGGACCTCCAAGAACTTTCTTAAACCCCATGAAACCCTTTCACATCCTGCATCTACCTCCCACTTTGGAAAGGTATATTACTGCAGGTTCTTTAGGACTGCAGTAATTCAGATGAGATGCCCTCAAAAGAACACTTGCCCAGTAATGGCATCTCTACTAACAAATTCATTACAACTCTGGCTTTCAACCTCTGGAACCAATGAACTCTGCTTCTAAGCAGATTTTGTAAACCTCTTCCTTTTGCTAATCTTCTCTTTACCTTTCTCTCACCCAGTGCACTAGTGGGTTGCCATTCTGTGCATTCTGAATTATAATCCTTATTTCTCATTCCCGAGTAAACACAACATATTTTAAGATAATTTTCTCTGATGTATTTTTTGAAGTTGACAATACTTATAATAAAGTGTTCCTGTTTGAGATAATATTGACTTCCTACTTCCCTTAACACAATATTAAGTGTAGTTTATGTTGATATACCTTTACTTTATGTTTTACATATTTATTGATAGGACATGTGGTATAGTAAATAGAAAACTATTTAAGAAGTATGTAATGGGTAGATGTTTGGCATATTAACAAATGCATTACTTGTCCTTAATATTAAATTAACAAAGTCAAATAAATTACGGTAGAGAAATCTCTACGTAAGAAACATGCTGCATTAATAATTAATTATTGGATTTATTTAAAAGGCAGAAAATAAACATTATGATGCATCTTTAGAATAGTTTGCCATATATATAAACTTATGCTATAGGAACCAAGAAGTTCTACTTTCCTCTTAACCATATTCATATATGTAAAATATATTTCTAAAATGAATATATTTGAATAGTAACTACTAGTCATGTCAATACAGAGTGAACAACAATCTTACACTTATGTGAAATAAAAATGTCCTTGGTAGAAATTAACTCAATAAACACATTCCATTTTTAATTCCAAAACAAAATATATGTGTGTAGTTTGGGAGCCATCTAATACAACAGTTAAGATCGTGGTATCTGGAGTGAGATGCATTGAGATACTAATTCTAGGTCAGCTAATTAATAGTTTTGCAAATCTGAGCAAGTAACTTAATATTTAAAAGTTTAGCCAGGTCATTTATAATACAGAGACAACAATAATACTTATATAACTGAATTCTGAAGTGCTTCATGAAACATGCAAAAATACAATGCAAAATACTTTATTAGACCTAGTATATTGTTAAGGCTTAATATTGTAGCTAGCTATTATTGTTCATTATTATTACCATTATTGTTATCATCATCAAGATCATATTAATATCAGAAGTATTAATTTTGACTGCTAGTAATGAAAATAAATTCAGTTATTGTCTGCATTTTCAGTAATTCATTGTTATGATATATAAATATACATCTTCATGATGGAAATAAATTCACTAATCTTATCATTATTATTTTCCAAAAAGCTACCATTTTATTATACCCAACTTAAGACCTAGAGTGTACCTTCTCAAGTAACATCTTTGGGCTAACATTCATAATTACCAATTTCTTGCTTCTTAGGTAGTTTTTATATTAATTATCAGTTTATAATGAAAGTTGTCTTCTGTAGCATTTTTGTTTATATTTCCAAGTTTTCTCCTTGTGCTTCAGTGTAACTGAAGTTTACTTATTCCCACCCTTTTGTAGTATCCCATTCTAAGAATATGGCACAGTTTCATCATTCATTCTCCTGTTATGCATAATCAGGTTCTTTTTTAACTGCTATCAGTAAAATGCTGCTGTAAACACTGTTAACATGTTTATCCATTTAATTGTTACTCTAAGATAAATACATAGAATTGAAGGTTCTAGTGATTTTTAAACTGTCTCTGAGACTGACAACTGCCATAAAATTAGAAGTATAAATTTTCCTTTACAGATGACAAACATACAGAGTCTATCATGGAAATAAAATAGAGTCAATTACCTTTCAGAAATATACTATCAGTGCACTATTACCTGAAAAATATTTAAAATTCAGTGAAGTTCTAAAGAAAAAAACTGTCTCTACCCGAAATGTTGCCTGCAGCAGAGAAGAGGAGGAAAAACCTGAGTTTCTCTTTACCTCTGTAAATGCTCACAGTGGCAATTCTTCTCCAGAAGTTGGTAGGTGAGAGTGATTTGGAATTAAAATGTTTAAAATTTTATCTTCTGCAATACAGATTATAGAAAAGGAAAGAGAAGAGAATAGACTTGTACACAAACAGGCACATCAGACTATTACATTAAGGATGTTCAAAAATTTATTCAAGCACTTGCCTATTGATTGTCATTTTATTTTCTTACCTGTTGTCACTCTGAACAGAGCTAGAGTAATTATATTGTCCTCTATTCTATATGGTTTTGTTTTCAATTCTATGGTTATGATTCATAAATTAGATCATTTTAAATATAGGATATGTTTCATTTTCAAAATTTAATAGATATTCAAACAGTTGAATAAGCACAAGTAATTTGGACTCTGAAACTGTGTAAGTGTTACAGGAAAGGGGTCCAGATCCAAGAGAGGTTCCTGTATCTCACACAAGAAAGAATTTAAGGTGAGTCTGCAGTGCAAAGTGAAAGCAAGTTTATTAAGAAAATTAAGGAATAAAAGAATGGCTATTCCATAGACAGAGCAGCCCCGAGAGTTGCTCATTGCCCATTTTTATGGTTATTTATTAATTATATGCTAAACAAGGAGTGAGTTATTCATGCCTCCCCCTTTTAGACCAATAGGGCAGCTTCCTGACGTTGCCATGGCATTTGTAAATTATCATGGCACGGGTAGAGTGTGGCAGTGAGGGCAACCAGAGGTCACTCTCGTTGCCATTTTGGTTTTGGTGGGTTTTGGCCAGCTCCTTTATTGTAACCTGTTTTATCAGCAAGGTTTTTATGACCTGTGTCTTGAGTTGAACTCCTATCTCATCCTGAGATGTAGAATGCCTTAAACATCTGAGAATGCAGCCTAGTAGGTTTCAGCCTCATTTTATTGAGCTCCTATTTAAGATGGAGTTGCTCTGGTTCACACATCTCTGACGTAAGGATCATCATATGGTTAGAAAATATGGGAAGCTGGTAATAATGTCTTCAAGTCTTTCTCTTAAAGGGTTAATAACTGTCTGTCATATTACAAGTGAGTATATGAGAATCCAGTCTTACAGGTGTCTGAGAATGACTCTGGATTTATATAAATTAACATGTTTACTGAAGTTCTTAGACCTCATCCGTGTTTAAGCAAATAAATTACTGATATTTGTGGGATAAATATCGCTCTACAAGGAAAATTTAAAATGAGTGGGTAGCCAGAAGAAAAGATTAAGAAAAATGCAAGATCTGAAGTTGAGGCAGCAATTAAGAGCCTACCACCCAAAAAAGCCCAGGTCCAGATGGGTTCACAGCTGAATTCTACCAGACATACAAAGAGGAGCTGGTGCCATTCCTTCTGAAACTATTCCAAACAATCCAAAGAGAGGGAATCTTCCTAAATCATTTTATGAGACCAACATCATCCTGATACCAAAACCTGGCAGAGACTCAGCAAGAAAAGAAAACTTCAGGCCAATATCCATGATGAACATAGATGCAAAAATCTTCAATAAAATACTGGCAAACCGATTGCAACAGCACATCAAAAAGCTTATCCACCATGATCAAGTAGGCTTCATCCCGGGGATGCAAGGCTGGTTCAACATATGCAAATCTATAAACATAATCCACCACATAAACAGAACCAGAGACAAAAACCATATGATTATCTCAATTGATGCAGAGAAGGCCTTTGACAAAATTCAACAGCCCTTTATGCTAAAAATTCTCAATAAACTAGGTATTGATGGAACGTATCTCAAAATGATAAAAGCTATTTAAGACAAACCAACAGCCAATATCATACTGAATGGGCAAAAACTAGAAGCATTCCCTTTGAAATCTGGCACTAGACAAGGATGTCCTCTCTCACCACTCCTATTTAATATAGTACTGGAAGTTCTAGCCAGAGCAATCAGGCAAGAAAAAGAAATAAAGGGTATTCAAATAGGAAAAGAGGAAGTCAAATTGTCTCTATTTGCAGACGATATGATTGTATATCTAGAAGGCCCCATCATCTCAGCCCAAAATCTCCTGAAACTGATAAGCAACTTCAGCAAAGTCTCAGGATATAAAATCAATGTGCAAAAATCACAAGCATTCCTATACACCAATAACAGACTTAAAGACAGCCAAATCAAGAACCAACTGCCATTCACAATCGCTACAAAGAGAATAAAATACCTAGGAATACAACTAACAAGGAACGTAAAGGACCTCTTCAAGGAGAACTACAAACCACTGCTCAATGAAACAAGAGAGGACACAAACAGATGGAGAAATATTCCATGTTCATGGCTAGGAAGAATCAATATTGTCAAAATGGCCATACTGCCCAAAGTAATTTACAGATTCAATGCTATCCCTATCAAGCTACCAATGACCTTCTTTGAAGAACTGGATAAAACCACCTTAAACTTCATATGGAACCAAAGAGAGCGTGCATAGCCAAGTCAATTCTAAGCAAAAAGAACAAAGCTGGAGGCATCACACTCCCAGACTTCAAATTATACTACAAAGCTACAGTAATCAAAACAGCATGGTACTGATACCAAAACAGAGATATAGACCAATGGAACAGGACAGAGACCTCCGAGGCAACACAACACATCTACAACCACCTGATCTTTGACAAACCTGACAAAAACAAACAATGTGGAAGCGAGTCCCTGTTTAATAAATGGTGTTGGGAAAACTGGCTAGTCATGTGCAGAAAGCAGAAGCTGGACCCCTTCCTAACACCTTACACTAAAATTAACTCCAGATGGATTAAAGACTTAAACATAAGACCTAACACCATAAAAACCCTAGAAGAAAATCTAGGCAAAACCATTCAGGACATAGGCGTAGGCAAGGACTTCATGACCAAAACACCAAAAGCAGTGGCAACAAAAGCCAAAATAGACAAATGGGACCTAATCAAACTCCATAGCTTCTGCACAGCAAAAGAAACAGTCATTAGAGTGAATCGGCAACCAACAGAATGGGAAAAAATTTTTGCAGTCTACCCATCTGACAAAGGGCTGATAACCAGAATCTACAAAGAACTGAAACACATTTACAAGAAAAAAACAAACAAGCCCATTCAAAAGTGGGCGAAGGATATGAACAGACACTTTACAAAAGAAGACATACATGAAGCCAACAAACATATGAAAAAATGCTCATCATCACTGGTCATTAGAGAAATGCAAATCAAAACTACATTGAGATACCATCTCACGCCAGTTAGAATGGCGATCATTAAAAAATCTGGAGACAACAGATGCTGGAGAGGATGTGGAGAAATAGGAACGCTTTTACACTGTTGGTGGGAGTGTAAATTAGTTCAACCATTGTGGAAGACGGTGTGGCGATTCCTCAAGGACCTAGAAATAGAAATTCCATTTGATCCAGCAATCCCATTACTGGGTATATATCCAAAAGACTATAAATCGTTCTACTATAAGGACACATGCACACGAATGTTCATTGCAGCACAGTTTACAATAGCAAAGACCTGGAACCAACCCAAATGCCCATCGATGATAGACTGGACAGGGAAAATGTGGCACATATACACCATGGAATATTATGCAGCCATCAAAAACGATGAGTTCGTGTCCTTTGTAGGGACATGGATGAACCTGGAAACCATCATTCTCAGCAAACTGACACAAGAACAGAAAATCAAACACCGCATGTTCTCACTCATAGGCGGGTGTTGAACAATGCGAACACATGGACACAGGGAGGGGGAGTATCACACACTGGGGTCTGTCGGGGGGGAAAAGGGGAGGGATAGTGGGGGGGTGGGGAGTTGGGGTGGGATAGCATGGGGAGAAAGGCCAGATATAGGTGATGGGGAGGAAGGCAGCAAATCATGCTGCCATGTGTGTACCTATGCAACAATCTTCCATGTTCTTCACATGTACCCCCAAACCTAAAATGCAATAAAAAATAAAAAAATAAAAAAAATAAATAAAAAAAAAAGGATAAGCAGAGGGAGAGATAAGCAAATAGACAGCTGAGGTAAATCAAGGATAAGCAGAGGGAGAGAAATCTTCATAGAGTACGTGATAAAATACTTTTGTCTTTAAAAATGAGTAGGAGTTTGTTTAGCACAGAAAAAGGTAACAAAGTAGTAGATAGAAAAGAGGTGGGGGAACAGAACATATGGAGAAAGGGAGACAAAATTCATAGCTTACTGGGAAATAGAATTAACCTCTAGCCTAGCCAGAAGTTATGGTAGACCAGCAGAAGTTCCTGGAGAAACTGCAAATGGAGGGTAAAAACAAAGATGGAAGAAACAGGTGTGAAAGTTCAAGTAATTTGGACTTCATTTTGTAGCCCAAGGTGTCAGTCATGATCCCCAGACAATAGTGTGAATAAAGACTACAAAGAAAATAAAAAAAATGAAAAAAATAAAAAAAAAATGAAAAATGCAAGAGACAATGCATAAACTAAAGGCATTTTCTATGACAGAAATCCTCCACCATTCTCTTCTGTTCCCAGAATTCAGGCTAGTTTTTTTTCTTGTGACCTTGATGAGTCAAGAAGAACTGCTAATTTGTAGTTGCTTCAGGATTTTATCTTGTGATAAGTATGATAGAACATTCTGACTATCTCTCTACAGCTCTATGTCTGCATAACTCTTTAAATCAAAACGAATATTCTCTTTTCACTGAAAAAATTAATGTTTGTTTTACAGTTTCCCTTTCTAGTCATGAACATCAACAAAAAAATAAAATCTGATTTAAACATATTATCACGTAGAAATGTGAAGAGTAACAGTCATACAGCATGAAAGTGTTGCAGTCTAAATCCAAGTAAGAGAAATTACGGATTTCACAAAGCAATTAAAATCACCTTTCAGTTTCTTCATAAAATTATTTGGTAGGATTATCTAAAATTTCATAATGGGACTTTGCTAAGCATATGTTAAGAAAATATTTTTTAAAAGAATGATTTTATTATTATTTTGACATTATTAAATAATTAAAGTAACATATACTCTTGATCCAAATTCTCAATTTCTAAAATATCTGCAGCTAATATTAGTAGTGTTTTCTTTTTCTTTCAAATGATTTTCTATGAAATAGACTATAATGTATGAATGGTGGAATTTGTTTTGACACTTTATTTTTTCTAAATGCCTTTCTTTTACTGCATAAATTATTCCTAAAACTGAAACACTTTCACATTTATAAAAGGAATACTTGAAAATTAAATATATTATGTATTTGAAAATACATATTTCTCAATTTAAAGTACTTTGAAATCAAAGAAATTAAGACTATCATGCTATTACTAAGAGCTATGAATCCAATTACCTGCAGTTTGGCTCTGTAGACCAAGTAAAAAACTTTGAAGGAAATAATACATATTTCTTTAGTGCTTTAACAATACAAATAAATTCAAATGACTCCTGGACAAAGATTTTTCTGTATTCCTTTTAATCCATATTAATACTGAATGAATCTTATTTATCATTTCTTAAATAAAATAACACCAGAAAACCCTGGAAATTACTTGTAGCTCAAGGAATTTAGATACAGAGCTAGATGTAATTTGAGGAGGAAAACAGCAACTCAAGGATTGTCTAGTGCAAAAAAACAGGGAGCATGTTATAATAAATTTGTATTTCTGTAATAAAAACAATTCTAACTTATCACAGTATTCTTCATTTATTATGAAAAGCAATGCAGAGGTAGAGCACTGTCAAACTTCCTGTAATTGTCTGTGATTTTCAAATTTCCCATAGTCTTTTACTATTTCTATCATAGTGCCTGTTATTTTTCCAAATTTTCAATTGCAGTTTTAAACTAAAATTCTCTAGGAAATGAATCACTATATTTATACATTGTCTCAAATAACTTTCTTTTTTTCTGCTTGAGTTATGCATTTTAATTGGCAGAAACTTAGAGAAAATAATTATTTTACCCAATGTGAAGATTGTGTCTAATTCTGTTCTCTTGCTCCTCTATGACTTTTTTTTAAGTTTTTGTTTTACAGATTGTAAGAATCATCTCTAGAAGGACATTTAAAGTTTATTATCACTTTCCTTATTTGACAATAAAGCAACTATAGAGTTTGATATTTTTCCAGAATTACATAGCTAACAGAAGTCTTGTGAGTCTTTAAAAGTGTAACCACAGTGATATTAGGTGTCTAGGAACTGGAGCTGTGTTTACATCTTACATAGAGCTTGATACTGATAATATTACAAAATGTTTTATATCTTTCAATATAAAATAATGTATTAGGATTCTCTAGAGGGAACTAACTCATAGAATATATGCATATATGAAAAGGAGTTTATTAAGGAGAATGGGCTCACACTATCACAAGGCAATATCTCATGACAAGTCATCTGCAAGTTGAGGAGCAAGGAAGCCAGTGGTGGATCAGTCTGAGTTCCAAAACCTCAAAAGTAGGGAAGCTGACAATGCAGACTTCAGTCTGTGGCTGAAAGTCTGAGATCTCTTGGCAAACCACTAGTCCAAGAATGCAAAAGCTGAAGAACTTGGAGTCTGATATTTGAGAGCATGAAGCATCCAGCATGGGAGAAAGATGAAGGCCAAAAGACTCAGCAAGTCAGTTCATTCCACTTTCTTCAGCATGCTTTATTCTAGCTGATTAAATAGTGCCCACCCAGATTGATCTGTCCCCTCCCCAGTCCATTGACTCAAACGTTAATCTCCTTCATCAATATCCTCACAGACATACTTTGCATCCTTCAATCAAACCAAGTTGACACTCAAATTAACCATCACAAATAAGAATGCCTACATTTAAGAATAAATCATGGATACAAACAGATATTTTAAAAGATGCTACCTTGAAGACTTGTCATAAAAGAAGTGTAAAGAAAGCTTGATTGTACTGTGTCCTATCTATTAACCATTAATGTTACAGAAACAAATGTTAAGAATAGAGTAAGATTAGAGAGAGTAGATTGAAACTATGCAGATATAAAATAATTTTTAAAGCAATTTAACTTTTAATGTATACAAATTTTATCTTCCCAATTTATCTGCTCAAATAGAACAATATCTATTTTGTCATTTTGATGTCAAGTATGCAATATATACCTTGAAAAGAAAACATTACCTTAGGGCAAATGATAGTGAACTCTTTTCAGTTAACGTTTTATGGCTATAATTTTTACTTCAATAATAATTTAACAGTCTACTTAAACCTGAAACTATTTTCATTTCTAAAGTATATCCCTAATCTCCTATTTCTCAAATATGTCCCACATCTCCTTTTCTATCTATATAGATAGATATTTAGATAGATGATAGATAGATAGATAGATAGATAGATAATTTCTAGATAGATAGTTGAGTGGTTTTGAACCTTTAATGAGAAAAAAGATACCATAGAGCTAAAGAACATCGTGTGCTTGATGTGTCATTGGGTCAAGAGTTGGGGACACCCATGGCAGAATTAGTAGACAGGATATTCATCAACAAAGATTCACAAAGTCATAAAAACAAAAACAAAAACAAAACAACAACAACGACAACAAAGAAAGAAATTGGCTCCTAACAGGATCAACTCTGTTTCCTTGTCATTCAGCAGCATGAGGATCCCACCAGCTGATGAGGTACAGATATCCAGACTCTGAGCATTGCAGGGTGACCTCCAACACATCTACCTCCAGCAGCACATGGTGCGTCTTCCTCAGAAACTGCATCATCCTCATATCCCTCAATCGGCTCTTTAGGTACCTTGATCAGGTGCAAGGTATCTGCCACCCACTCCACATAGGGTATCACACACACCACGAAATACAGGTTGAACTCCACAGGGCTGATAGAGACCTAGGTACCCTGGAGGCACAGGCAGAAGCCAGGGGCCCCATTCCTCACACATGCAAGCTCAGCCGGTGGTGGGTAAGCAGTTTCATGTGGCCTCGCCAGCTCTACTGAGGTAGGAACAGGAAAGAGGATGGAACCTGAAATTATCTATAATTTAATAAAATCATGTTCCATCGCAATCTGCAATATCTAGTTATGCATTTTTATACCATTTCTCAATGAACTATCTCTATGTTATTTGCCTTTAAAAATCTTTGGATTATTTGATGATTAACAAGTAGTTTGACTTATCAGTAAATCATTGAGTAATATAAAATTGGTGCAAACATATAATTAATACTTTGAAGACATTATTGTGTTTGTCTTTTCATGTAAAGCCCACTTGATCTCTTAAAAATTTGCTACAAAACTGAATGGCTTTTAAAATAAGAGTGTATAATTCCAAATGAAATCATACAATGACACATTTGTTTCAAGTCCCTGATTTCTCAGATAAAGAAGGAATATTATTCCTGCTGCCACCCATTAAGTTACAGATTTGAATCTAACTTCTTATCTCCTGACTGGCAATATTGTATATATCATGAAACACACATATATTTATATTTAATTATATATTAAATATTAACATTCTTTATTAAAATTAATAGACTTTAATTTCACATTAATGTACTACTAGGTTTTGAGAACTTTTCCTGGTTCTGTGATATAATAGTAATTAAAACAGTCAAGATCCATGTGGTCATAGAGGTTAGTGTAAAAGACAAAATAAACAAAGAAATATTTCACTTTCTGGGAGTGATAATTTTGTGTAGAAAAGTAGAGGAAGAGAATAGAAAGAACAGTTGGAGAAGAAATCTGTTCTAGGTACATTAGTCTAAGTGGAATTCTGTGACATATGAAAAGACTAAAATAATTCAAGTTTATGAATTATGCAGAGAAGATAAATTTATCAAAATTATTTTTCAAGAAAAAGAGATCTCAGATAACCTTAATCATCACTCTATATCACATATCTTATAAGTGATAAAATCAGGTGTGAATTCAAGCCTATTTAAGACCACAGCAAATTTCCTTTCCATAGTTTTCATTTCCATTTAGCGATGTCATATTTTAATGGTATTGTTAATAATTATATGTCACATCAACAATTGAAATAATGCTATGTGTAACATAAAAACATATTTCTTTAGTGTGGTGACCTTCGGTGATGTAGAATTGTTTTTAAAATGTAGGTATTAATCAATAAATATAAAAATGCTTGTGCTAATTTAAAACTATTATTGAAAAAATGACCAGGGGAAATGTGTATTCTATTTAAAGGCCAATTAAGATTCAGAAAAATAATATCCATAAAAACTTTGTAGAGATTGTTGGATTTTATCTGTCTGTTTCTGAACATTGGAAAATATTTCAATTATTTTCCAAAAAAAAAAGATAAGCACATGGATTATTAACAAACATGAAACAAAACAAGCCATCACTTCAGGGCATTTTCTGACAGATTTTGAGTTTCAAATAGCAAGTTTTGTAACAATAAATTAGTGATAAAGTATTTGTAACTAATTCTAATTTAAAATTGTAATATCAGAGAAACTAAAACTTTTATTCACAAATGTCCTTGCTCTGACTCTAATGAACTTAATTTTTTTTTCTGTTTTATGTTTTAAGTCTAGTATTGCAACTATGTCCCAAGCTTGCTGACTTTTAATTGAGAATGCCAGGAAAAAAAAAATCCAAGAATGAGAAATTATTTGGCAGAGTACTGATTAAATACTGAAAATACAGGCTGTTGATAGTTCGATTTAAGGATTTAAGATTTAGAGAGGACCCCAGTACAGATGCCTTGTGACTTACAATGTAGTTATGCCTCCTAGTAAGCCCATCATAAATCAAAAATATTTTAAGTAGGAAATACACATAACATACTGAGCTATAGAACCTCATAGCTTTAGCCTATCTTTATTTTATTTTTATTTTTAATTTTTTTTTTAGACAGAGTTTCACTCTTGCTTCCCAGGCTGGAGTGCAATAGTGCCATCAGCTCACTACAACCTCCACCTCCTGGGTTCAAGTGATTCTCTGCCTCAGCCTCTCGAGTAGCTGGGATTACAGGTATGTGCCACCACACTCCACTAATTTTATATTTTCAGTAGAGATGAGGTTTTTCCATGTTGGTTAGGCTGGTCTTGAACTCCCGACCTCAGGTGATCCACCTGCCTCAGCATTCCAAAGTGCTAGGATTACAGGTGTGAGCCACTGCACCCTGTAACTTAGCCTATCTTAAGCATGCTCAGAACGTTTACACTAGCTCACCTTTGAGCAAAATCATCTAACACAAAACCATTTTATTATAAAGTTGAATACCTCTTGCAATTTATTGACTACTGTACTGAAAGTGAAAAACAGAATTATTGTATTCATACTCAAAAAATGGTATTGTAACTGGGGGGAGAATACTCAGCTCCCTGTTCTGAAGAGGTACTTAACCTCACTAACCCCAAAGAATGGGCAAAGGGACCCTGGAGGCTTGGTGAGTTTGCCACTTGAATAAGTATCATGGACCCAAAGAGTTTTGTAGAAAAGCAATTTATTAGACAGAGAAAGAGAAAGAAAGACAGCTCCCACTCTGTAATGGGAGGTGACCCAGAGAAGGAATCTATATAGGTAAGGAGCAGTTGGAGTTTTAACCCTTGAGTTATTCCCTACCCATTTATGTTCTTGCCCAATGAGAGGAGTTCTTTTAAACTTCCTCTGGAGTGATTGATCTTTGACTCTGATGCCAGATTGGCTACTTGTTCTACAGCTCTGAGTTACAGAGTGTCCTCCTCCCAGAGCTTTCAGCAGGCTTTTTGGGACAAAGGAGCTTCACCTGGCTTTCTCTACATAGCCTGTGTGTGGAAATCCCAGACAAATAACTTTACATTTGAAACTCCTCTGTTCCCGCATGGAGGCGTGGAGCCAAGAAACTCTTGCCTTTGAAATTTTGCCCTTCATGGACCCGGGGGAGAAGTCCCTCAGTTCCCCACTCTGAACAGGAAAGTCCAACTGCTGTTGGGACACAGGGATCAATCACTCTTTAACTAGTTCCTGCTGAATTGGGGCATAGAAGGGGCCCTGTATTTGAGGTTTTCTCTAGAGAGGAGTCCTCTCAGGCTGCAGGTTGATTCAGAGGACATGATAGAACTTATGAGCCAAGGACATTTGGGGTTTTATTTGCAGGACCATTTGTAGCCTTATGGCATTACTTTTAGAAGAAACGAAATTGACAGGAAGGTTAAAGATGAGAGGCCCGAAGGTCAGCAGTAATAGAATGTTTATAAACGTGCCTAGAAGAGGGTAGAGCCTGGACAGCCATAAGCCTCCTTTACAGGCCAGAATTCCACCTACATCATGTGAAGTCCATACAGTTAGATTTTTCCCTTGCACTATTTTAAAAGCTTCTGAGACCAGTGTAGCCATCACAGCTATGACCTGCAAGCAATGTGGCCAGCCTTTTGCTGCTGCATCAATTTCCTTACTTAGGTATGCCACTGGTTGTGGCGTGGTTGAGGGTCTGAATGAGAACCCCCAATGCCACTCCTGACTTTTCCGTAACATATAGGGAGAAATCATTCCCTGTAGGAAGGCTTAGAGCTGGAACCTGCAGTAGTACCTGCTTTAGGGTCTGAAAGGCTGTCTTAGCTATAGGGTCCCATTGTATTAGATGGGTGTTAGCTTTTTAGATTTTCTTAACTAGCGTGTATAGGGACTTGGCTATTTCTCCATATCTGAGAATCCACAATTGGCAGAAACCAGTTATGGCTAAGAATCCTCGCAACTGTTTTAAGGTTTTCAGATTGGGGAAGACCAGTATGAGTTGGAGATGTTCTCCATCAAGGGCCTGAGTGCCCTTAGACAAGACAAGCCCTAGGTATTTTACCTGTGGCCTACAAAGTTGAGCTTTTAATTTGGAAACCTTATATCCACAGGTGACTAGAAAGTTTAGGAGATCCTGGGTGGCCTGCTGACACTGGGTTTCTGAGTTAGCAGTTAAAAGTAAGTCATCCATATATTGAAGAACCAGGGTACCTGGATGTGAAAAATGACTAAGGTCCTGAGCTAGAGCCCGGCTAAACAAGTGGGGGCTATCTTGAAATCCCTGGGGTAACACTGTCCAGGTGAGCTGAGAATTCTTGTCTAAAGGGTCTTCAAAGGCAGACAGAAACTGGGAGTCAGGATGTAATGGAACACAGAAAAAGGCATCCTTACGGTCCAGGATGGTAAACCATTGTGCCTCTCCTGGTATTTGAGAGAGCAAGATGTATGGGTTGGGTACATGTGGGTCTAAAGGGATCACAGCCTCATTAATAAGCCTGAGATCTTGCACCAGCCTCCATTGTGCATTAGGCTTTTGCACTACTAAAATTGGAGTATTACAAGGGCTATTACAGGTCCTCACTAGATCCTGAGCTTTTAAGTTCCTTACAATATTATGTAGCCTCTTTTTGGCTTCCAGTATTAGGGGATACTGTCTTTGATAAGGAAAAGAGGTAGGATCCTTTGGCCTGATTCAAATTGGGCAGGCATTATTTGCCCACTCAAATTGTCCCTCCATTGCCCAAACCTCAGGATTAATTCTTTCTTTAAATAATGGGCAGGAGAGAGGGATTTCCTCTCTGATTATGTTAATATAGATAATGGCTCCTGCTCTGGCTAACAAGTCCCGCCCTAGTAAGGGAGTGGGACTTTCTGGCATGATGAGGAAGGAATGGGAGAAGAGTATATCTCCCCAGTTATAGCTTAGGGGCTGGGAGAAATATTGGGAGACTGCTTGTCCTAGGACTCCTCGGACAGTTACAGACTTGTAGGACAACTGTCCAGGACAGGAAAGCAAAACTGAGAAGGCCACGACAGTGTCCAGGAGAAGACTGACCTCCTGGCTCCCTATGGTTAGCTTTACCTGGGGCTTGGTGAAGGTGATGGCTTGTGTTGGGTTTGTCCCAGGCACCCTCAGTCCTGCTGTTGGGTCATCTGGTTAGCCACTCAGGCCCTGGGAACCTTCATCCCCTGGGACAATGTGACTTCCTGTGATCCCCTTGGCACAGTGGGCAAGGACAAGGAGGTGGTCTGTTCCTCTGGGGACAATCTTTCTTAAGGTGTCCTGATAGGCTGCAGTGGTAGCAAACTCTGCCAGACTGGTGGCTAACCCAAGCCCTTCCCTCTTCGGAGCCCTTTGGGTCTGTGTGCCTAAAAGCCATAACTAGGGCTGTGGCCTTTCTCTTGTCCCTCCTGTCCCTTTCAGCCTGTTTCTCCTGGTCTCTATTATAGAACACCAAGTTTGCCAGATTTAGTAGTGATTCTAGACTCCGTTCTGGCCCCAGGGCCAGTTTCTGGAGCTTCCTCCTAATGTCCAGTGCTGATTGTATAAAAAATTTCTTTTAGTATCAGCTGACTCTCGATGGAGTCTGGTGACAGGGGAGTATAATTTTTTAAGGCCTCCTGTAACATTCTAGGAAGGCTGTTGGGTTTTCTTCCTTTCCCGGAGTTATGGTAGATAATATTGCATAGTTCATGGGCTTTTTTCTAGTTCACCTTAATCCCTGGAGTATGCAGATCAATAGTTGCCAATGGCTCCAGTCATGTTCTGAGTCAAGATCCCAGTGAGGGTCCATGCTAGGGACTGCTTGTCTACCTGTAGGGTATCTATCCTTCTCCTCTGATATCATTTGGTCATGTACTTGACTAAGGTACCAGGTGTCCCAAACTCTTGAGCCACTGCTAGAGCAGCCCCTCTCTCATTGCTAGTTAGGGTCTGACTAAGCAATAATATGATAACTTTCCAATCTGATTCGAAGGACTGACCCAGGCCCTGCAGAACATCTGTGTACTTACCCAGGTCATCTGAAAATTTTCCTAAGTCTCCCTTGATTTGCTTTAAATCAGAAAGTGAAAGGGAATATGTACTTTGTTTGGGCCAAATTCTCCTCCTACTGCCGGTAGGTGGCAGGGTTGGGAAATCCTAGTAGCCTAAGGTTCCTTAGCCATTTTGGGCTTCCCTGACTCTTCTTGCATTATAGGAGCTGAGGAGACCTGGTCAGCATTGGTGGAGGAGGAGCCGCAGGAAGTCCTGGATATGAGAGTAGTCCTGAGGAGGGACCAGTAGGGTATAGGTTACAAACCTTACATAGCTGAGGATTATCCCTTAGGGAAAAGATTATCCTTTAGGGGACCTCAATCCATTTACCTTCCCTCTTACAGAACAGGTGTAACTGTAGAAGGGTATTATCATTTATACTTCCCTCAGGAGGCCAGGTTTCTCCACTTGGCAGAGGGTAACACAGCCACGCTGCTTGGCAGAAAAAATGAGCTGCTTCTTCCTCAAAGATTGGGGGTCAAATTTGTCCTAGTTATCCAGGATACACTTTAAGAGTGATTTTGCCTTGGGAAGAGTAGCACCTATCTGAAATTGAACACAGGGATGCCCACATCCCTGGTTATTCCTAGCAATGGCTAGCCCTGGAGCATTCCCCAGTTATAGCACCTTGTAGTTTCCTTGTGCCCTATATGCATGATCATCTTCTGGGGCCCCCCACATGTGCTAGGTTTAATAACACATACCTGCATCATGGCCACACCCTCACTGTCTGATGTCCTCATGGCCACCTTAATGACATGGGGACTGCCAAGCTTAGTGGCTCTGTACTGGCATGTCCTTGAAGAACTGGGTCAGTGAGGCTTGGGTGATGTGTGCCAATATTCCCCAGCAAGAGTCTAATTAACATAGGCCTGACTATAAAGCTGCCCTAGGAGGATAAACTTGAGAAGGTCTCTAAGCACAACAATCTTAAAGGAGTTAATGGCTGGCCACATGGATGAGGCCAGAACAATGCCTCAGGACCCAGGACTTCTCTTCCATCCCACCTTTCATCATAGAAATATGCCCTAGGGTTGTGGGGCCTGTAATTAACAACTATTTGAATATGCCCTAGGATTGTGGGGCCTGTAATTAACTATTTGAGCCTTGGACCATGTCTGACTATGGTATTCTAGATGGAGAGGTTCTGCTGTATGGAGAGCCAATCCTAGGCAAGACAAATTGTATGTCATTGGATTCTGTCACTAATTTATTGGACTGGGAATTTGCAGGTGACAAAAGAAATGTCCTATAGCCTCTAGTACCCACTGATAGACTCTTGCTCTGTTAGGACATAATCTAGCACTGTGGACTACGGGAACTAGCACTGTGTATTTATCCTGTAGGAGGTCCTCACAGGCATAAGCCTGAGGGCACCATGGGCAAGGATCCCTGGACAGCCATCCCAAGAGTCTCAAAGTCCTAGCAAGAAGGGTAATAGCTTCATGTGCAGGAAATATCTTAAAGGAAAGAGCCTTGAAGAAGTTTGTCTTATGGAAATCTGGACCCAGGAGGTTGGGGTCTGAAAGGCTGGGTGTGGCTCGAATAGGCAGTTTTTTCTTAGGAAGTCTAAATGGGGCCACGATCTAAAATTGACTGAACTGGGAGTTTGGGACTGCTGCACTTTTCCCTAGCTGGCCCTCGGCTTGGCCCAGAGAAACAAAGAACAGCAAGAAAGAAAAACTGATTTGGGGGCTAGCTAACACTCCCAGATCCGAAGAGCTGGGGGGTTATTGAACAGTCTATTCCCAGAAAGCCTGATACCTGTGTCTTTAGACCGGCAGCTGTGCTAGTCTCATTTAGATGGATGACAGGCACCTGGTTTTTACCTCCTTAACAAATTTAAAAGAAGGGAAAGGACAGATTAGTAAGAGAAAGGGGTCCAATATCACTCACCGGTCTGAAGTCCGATGTTCTGGTGGGCTTACCAAAAGATGTAACTGGAGGAGTGCATTCAGCTCCCAGTTCTGAAGAGTTTCTTAGCCTCACTAACCCAGAAGAATGAGGAAAGGGACCCTAGAGGCATGGTGAGTTTGCTGTTTGAATAAATATTGTTTTGCCAAAGAGTTTTGCAGAAAAGTGATTTATTAGACAAAGACAGAGAGAGAGAAGACAGCTCCCATGCTGTTGTGGGAGGGGACCCAGAGAAGGAATCCATATAGGTAAGGAGCAGCGGGAGTTTTAACACTTGAGTTATTCCCTCCGCATTCACGTTCTCATCCAATGAGAGGAGTTCTTTCAAACTTTCTCTGGAGTGATTGATATTTGATTCTGATACCGGATTGGCTACTTGGTCTACAGCCCTGAATTACAGAGCCCCTTCCTCCCAGAGCTTTCAGTGGGCTTTCTGGGACAAAGGAGCTTTACCTGGCTTTCTCTACGTAGCCTGCATGTAGCCCGCATGTGGAAAACAGACAAAGAGCTTTACATTTGAAATCTTTCTGGTTCCTGGATGGAGACATGGAGTAGGGAAACTCCTGCCTTTGAAACTACTCCCCTTGCAGACCCAAGAAGAGAAGTCCCTCAATTTTAACTTGGGCCCTCTTGTAAAGTTATATATGAATATGAATAATTTGAGCACTCTTGTAAAGTCCAAAAATGGCAAAGGGAACAATAGTACATTGAAGACTATACAATTAGAAGTCAGTGAATTTTGGTCTGACACAGTGGCTCACACCAGTAATCCCAGCATTTTGGGAGGCCAAGACAGGCTGATCACTTGAAGACAGGAGTTCAAGACCAGCCTGGCCAGCATAGCAAAACCCCATCTCTACTTAAAATACAAAAAAATTTAGTGGGCATGGTGGCACATACCTGTAATTCTAGCTACTTGGGAGGCTGAAGCACACATGAGAGTCACTTGAACCTGGAGACAGAGGTTGCAGTGAACTGACATTGAAATCATACCACTGCACTCCAGCCTGGGCTACAGAGATTCTGTCTCAAACAAACAAACAAAAAAAAGTCAGTGAATTTTATCATTGTATGATTCAGATGGATTCAGAAAGAGGCCTAATGTACGTTTCATAAATATACTCATACAATTAAAAAATCATGGCAAAAAAGCATTTTTATTTGAAAAACATATCATGAATCAAAATGATGAGAAGGATTTAAAAACCTGAGGGCCATGTCTAGCTCTCATAATTACTTGTAATATTTAAAACAGCCAACTTTTTGCCTTTCTACATTTTTTCTTTCTTACTCACCCCCTCCCCTTTTTGTTGAGATGGAGTCTTGCTCTGTTGCCCAGGCTAGAGTGCAGTGGCAGAATCTTAGCTCACTGAAACCTCTGCCTTGTGGATTCAAGTGATTCTCCTGCCTCAGCCTCCCAAATAGCTGCAATTACAGGTGCCTGCCACCATGCCCAGCTTATGTTTATAGTGACAGGTTTCACCATCTTGGCCAGGCTGGTTTTAAACTGCTGACCTCATGGTCCACCCAACTTGGCTTCCCAAAGTGCTGGGATTACAGGCATGAGCCATTGTGCCCTGCTGCCTTTCTGTATTTCTAAAGGATTTAATTGTTCTAATGTAGTAATTTTAAGGAATTGTTGATATAATTGTCCCTCATTATCCATGGATTCCATATCCATAGATTTAATTCATTAATCCATGAATAAAAAATATTCAAAGAAAAATTGAATCTGTACTAAACATGTACAGGGTTTTTTTGGGGGGGGGGGTCATTATTCCCTAAACAGTATAACATAATAATTTATATAGCATTTACATTGTGTTAGATATTATATGTAATCTAGAGATGATTTTAGTATGTGAGAGGATATGCACAAATGATATGAAAATGTTACATCATTTATATAAAGGAGCTTGAACATCTGTGGATTTTGGTATCCAAAGAAGATCCTTGAACCAATCAATCCCCCATGGATTCCAAGAGATTAGTGTACTTAATAAATTGTATGTTATTTAAAACTTTGTAGTAATAGTTGTAAAATATCCTTCCTCCAATAGTAAAATATTAGCATATTAAAAGTAACACTACAATGAGTTATTTCCTACTGTATTCAATATATGATTTGAGGGCATGGAAACTAATTCATTATAAGCATGGAAAGAGAATTTCAAAGTCATATCCATTTGTTTTTCTTCTGTTTGTATTTATTAAAAATAAGGTTGATGTATTACTTGCAGGTATTATTAGTATTAAATATTTGATGGATTACATTAAGCTAACCCTCTTTGAATTCAATCATTCTTCTTTTGAGCAGTGTAGAAATGACTTAGAGTTTATTAAAGAAAGAACAAAAGATGGGATGTAATTTGACTGCAATTTTAAGGGAAAAATTCTGCTTGTGGTGATGAATTTGGAGATACTTATACTTTCCACAACCTATTGGTGCAAAGCCAGTGATGGTAAGAAATCACATTCCTTTTATTAACTCATATGTTAAGAACTTAAAAGTGAACAACAGCATTTTCAGTTCTGGGCAAAAATTGATATAAATATACGTTATCTGTCTCATTCAATGAACAAAATCATATAAAATTATATAAAAGAAATATAGCAGCTATTTGAGGACTTTGAAAATAGATAGCAGCTAGTACATAAGTAAAGAACACCACGGCTTAAAGCACCATTGAACATGCAGCGATTTACCATTACTTTTCAACTTATATCCCTCAGCCTCAATTTAATGCAACCAGAAATTCGGAAGTGAAAGCAATGGCAAAAACAGACACCCTGAAATCTCCTGAAGTTTTTCTTTCTCTTTTCTCCCTTTCTTGAAAAAACAAGAAACTTTCTATATAATTTAAGAACAAATGAATAAATTAATGAGTTAATAAATAAACAAAATTTTGGAGGTGATAAAAACATTAGGTAGATAAATATCTCAAAGTGAATTGCTTACTTATATCTGAACAGCAAGTAGTTAGCAATAGGAATGGGGAAATAATGCAGTTAAAATAGTGTAGAAGTATATAATAAGGACATAAAGATATTTGATAGGAATGACAAGAGATATATAAGAAAAACATAAAATGACATGAAAATTATAAAATATTTTTGAAAACAGAAAGTATACCAAGCTATTAAGTGGAAGTTTTAGTATCATCAGAATAAAAATTATTCAAAAATTATCTCTACAGATACTTTTATTTCAGTATAATTCTTTTATATGTTTTTCATTTTACATGAAAATGTATCACAGAAAAGGAAAATGTTCTCAGAAAATACAAGTCACTGATTTCAATTTAACATCATTTTGATGTGAAAACATGAATTCAATACATACAAAAAAGTTAAGAATCCAGAAATAGATACTGCAGTAGATTATTCTAAATCTCATGTTTTTCCATGAACATTATATCAGGGGATTTACTTGAGGTTTGCATCTACAGACCAAAAATGACATCATAATATGCCACTCTATGCATGTGTATTTTCAAATTGGCTATAAATATTTCCAGAACAGACATCTTGAAGAGTTTTGTAGCAATTACATTTCTGCCAAAAATGTTTTCTTTGAAGAAGTTGGAATCTAGAGCCAGACATTAAAATTCAAACCACAGCTCTGCCATATACTTGCTAAGCAAACTGAAACAAGTTTATTTACCTATCTGTGCCCCAATTTTATCATCTATAAATAGTAGTGCCCTTAAAGGGGTGCTTTAAGGACTAAATGACTTAATATTTACCAAGCATTTAAAGAAGTGTCTGATACATGAATGCACTGTGTAAAGGAAAACTACATTAAGAAATGATGACAAGACAAGGATGAACACAACTTATAAGAAAAATAAAAATAAAAATAAAAATAATGTGCATATTAAAATTAAAGGTTTGAAAAAATAACACAAACCCCAACAATAACTATGTAATTTGTGTATTTCACAAAAACAGTAGAAGCATGTCCCTTAAATGAACAACAACAATGCAAGTGTTTTTGCTATTTTATTTATTTATTTGTTTTAGTGGAAAGAATGAGATTAAACATCTAATTCTTAATCTGCAGGCATCACATTACCTGATTTCAAACTATATCATAAGGCCATAGTCATCAAAACAGCATGGTACTGGTATGAAAACAGGCACATAGACCAATTGAACAGAATAGAAATCCCATAAACAAACCCAAATATTTACAGCCAAATGATCCTTAACAAAGCAAACAAAAACATAAAGTGGGGAAAGGACACCTTATTCAACAATTGATGCTGGGATAAATGGCAATTTATATGTTGGAGAATAAAACTAGATCCTCATCTCTCAATTTAAAAAAAAATCAACTCAAGATGGATCAAAGACTTAAATCTAAGATCTCACACTATAAAAATTCTAAAAGATAACATGAGATAAACCCTTCTAGATATTGGCTTAGTCAAGCATTGCATGACCAAGAATCCAAAAACAAATTCAATAAAAACAAAGATAAATAGATGGAACTTAATTAAACTGAAGAGCTTTTGCATGGCAAAAGGAACAGTCAGCTGAGTAACAGACAACACAGAGAGTGGGAGAAAATCTCCACAATCTATACATCTGACAAAGGACTAATATCCAGAATCTACAACAAACAACTCAAACAAATTAGCAAGAAAAAAATCAAACAATCCCATCAAAAAGTGGGCTAAAGACATGAATAGAACATTCTCAAAAGAAGATAAACAAATGGCCACCAAATACATGAAAATACGTTCAGCATCACTAATGACCAGGGACATGCAAATCAAAACCACAATGTGATACCAACTTACGCCTACAAGAATGACCATAATCAAAAAACTAAAAAATAATAGATGTTGGAATGGATGCTGTGAACAGGGGAACACTTCTATACCACTGGTGGGACTATAAACTAGTACAAACACTATGGAAAACAGTGTAGAGATACCTTAAAAAACTAAAAGTAGAATTACCATTTCATCTAACAATCCCACTACTGCTACTGCCTATCTATCCATGGGAAAATAAGTCATTATACAAAAAAGATGAGCCAGTGTGACAGGCCAAATAACTTTCTTATGAGTAAAAAGTAAAATAATTTAGTAATGAAAAGAGGTTTGCTTTTTATTACTTGAACCACTTACAAGTAGTTATGTTTTGAAAATTATATCTCTTGTTCTTAATCATAAAATTATGCTATTTTGTCATAAAAGTGATACATTTCCTTCAAGAAGTATCCAAATCCTGACTATATTCCAATATGCATCACTTGAACAAACAAGTGAGAAAATATATTGATATCCCTGGCATAAATAAATAGTTATACCTTGTTAAATGAGGCTATTTTCTGCTACTTAGTCCCTGTGAATAAAGTTCCCAATGCATAATTTATGCATTCTGGATACCAAGGAATAATTTTAAAGCGATATCTTAACAAATCAAATAATTAGCAAAATGAAATAAATGTTCTATAACACAGCATTTCAAGTCTCATCAGAAATCTCTGGCATTTTTTTCACCTATGTACCACTCATATGCCAAAATCTGTTGCTTACAATACAGGTCACCAGTTTAAATCTTTGTAAAGTTTTTTTTTTCCATTTAACTGTTCGTGTGATGCTTACACACAGTGTATAACCTTGATAATATGTTATATTAAAAATATCAATGATTTAAAAGAGTGTTGCTAGTAACTCAATCTGTTTTCCAAGCCTTTATTTTTATAATTAGTTTTATAGCTAAATAAATTTATATATCAAATAACAGAGCTCCAAAATTTATACAGTAAAAGCTACTATTAATCACAGAATAAATACTTGAAAGAGACAATTGTAATAACAAACTTTACACATGGCTAGCATTTTAAGAAAGGTTAATTATAACTGAGATTGTTTCCTTTCATACTTACACATATGGCTCACCTGTAACTGACTTTATATTTTGCTAAGACACTTTTATGCAATTGAGGGAATCTAATTTCCTTATGCTTAAAATTTCATAACCTGAAAGAGGTTAAATGTCATTTTAATTTAAATAGGATCATTGTATTCCTGTTTTCTAGTGGTCAGCTATAAAGACATTGAAGCCATCCCCCAACTCCTGCCTGATTTTGCTCTATTTTACTGCTATGTTGTAACTTTATTACTTAAAAAAGTCTTTATAATTTCAGCATTAAGCAACACAGACTACACTGCATTATTTGTAATATATTTCTACTGTCACTCAGAAAGACTATTGAGATATTCAATAAAATAGAGTTTCTTTTAAAGTCAGATTTGCAGTAATATAAATAAAAATTACTAGATTCATTAAAGATAATCACTGATATGGTTTTACAAGGAAGTTGAAAAGCTAACAACATTTCAAAATTAAGCATTTTCTAGTTATTAGTACAGTTGCTTCAAAAAGCACATGGCAAATAAACGTCAATCGTTACACTAATTAACAGTCCCCAAAAGCTGGAGAGTAAGAATTTTTTAAATATATTCTTAGGATGTTCTGCTCTGCAATCAAATTTATGATGAAAGAAACATAAAAATCAATAAAGTAAAATATTAAAAAATAGACTTTGATCTAATATATTTTCTTGGTTTTGTGAAAGTGACATTTTTCTGTTTGAAGAAATCACATGACAAAAGCATTTTTCTGGGATTATAGTGCAGAACAATTACTTAGTAATGTCCTTTTAAGTTGAGATTTATTTATTCCTTTTTACAATAAGAAGATACGAGTAAGGGCAAAGCCTCAAGACTGGAACCAAGAAAATAGAGATAAAAGACAGAACACTGCTATCAGGAAACAAAGGCACAGACCATCCTAAGATCCTAGGCTAGACCAGTTCACCTGGGACTGAGAACGGAGGGTGGTATCATCTTAGCACTCAGGTATTCAGACACTCCAAGCTCCATACATGCTAGAGCAGTAAAACTAATTTAACAACCCACCTTTTTGGACCTTGAATGTCATCTGCCTTCATGACGGTGAATTCAGGACTGAGAAAGTGAGAGCCTATGATGAAGAGGGTTTGAGGGAAGAGCAGAAGCAAGGATTCACACAAACAACACATTTTCTCTTTTCCACTGTTAAAACTCCTTGGTTTTAGAGTAGGTTGTTTTACTTTAAATTTATTGTAATGTATATTTTTTATTGAGACAAAAGAACCCACGCCATTTTAGAATTTTTATTTCCTTGAAGACAAATGCTATACTAAAAAATAGTTTTGTTCAAAATCAGCAATGCTTATAGCTTTAATTTTAGGATTCTTTACATTTACATCTTAAGCTTAATAACACATTTATAGGAATCACAGTTTTTCAGCCTTAAAGAAATTTTATTTTATGTCTATGAATATAACCTCAAAAATGTCCTAAGAGACTTACAATTTTATTTTCCTATTTGAAAGAATAATACCAGCATTACAACTAATAAATTAAGATATAGTACATTTCCATTTACCATAAGGTAATGGTCAAGACATACATATAATATTCTCTGTTAATATGAAAAAAATAAACAATTAACTTCCATAGATAAGGAAAGTGAGGAACTAGAGTTTAAGACTTTTACCCACAATACACATCTGGTGAATGTCAGTGTTTTCACTAAACTCTTCTGTCTTTACTGCTACACTACACAAAGTCTCTATACTAAGTCTCAGTTTCTTTTCCTGTAAAATGAGGAAAAATAGTGGCTACATCATAATGTTTAGTGAAAGTTAAACAATAAATACAGCATTTGTCAACTGTATTTAATATTGGTGTTAATAATATGCTATGTTTTGACTAATACTAAGGAGATTACCCTTAAAACAAAAATATAATGGTTGGAAAAAACATATTAGGCAATGAATGGTATGTTTGCATGAAGACTGATTAAACACATGGGAGATGGTTTTTATGAATAAGCATAAATAATTTGTTTTCACATATATCATTTAATTAAAGAGATAATACTCATTGGTTAAACAACAACTCTCCCAGCACATTGTTTATGATCATATCAAAGGTTTTTGCAAATGCTCCAGTGATATTTAGAAAAATAATTAAGACTGGAAGAAAAACACATACTGTTTCATATGTTTGAATAATATCAAACTAATCTTTTTTCCTTTATTTTAACAGCTATATTTAGGTATAACTGCTATACAGAGAATTGCATTTACTTAAAGTGTACAGGGCATAACGTTTCAGTTATGCTAGATAAAATAAATTCTAGAAATCAGCTGTACAATGTAGTGCCTGTAGTTGACAATATGGTATTTTGTACTTTGAAGTTTATTAAGAGGGTAGATTTTATGTTAGGTGTTCTTTTCACAGAAAATATTAAACTAATCTTATGTAACAGTCTATACAATTGCATATGTCTGAAGGTTACTTTTGAGGTGATCTTGTTTGTTTACATGAAGCTACTTATGAGAAAGAAACTAAAGCCTATTCTGCAACAAATTTTCAGTAATGTTTCCAAACCAGCAAAACAAACTAGGACCTGATTCTTACATGTCCTCATTATAATGAAAAGACATTATTATATGATAAAGATAGAAATATATATTGATATGTTGATATAAATAGTATATTTATTATTTTTAAAACCACTTTTGAAATTAATTGTAATTAATATTTTTGTGCTTTTTATTTTATTATTTTATTTTTTTAATGTGTTTTTTATTGCACTTTAGGTTCTGGGGTACATGTGAAGACCATGCAGGATTGTTGCATAGGTACATACATAGCAATGTGGTTTGCTGCCTCTATCCCCAGCAGCTATATCTGGCATTTCTCCCATTGGTATCCCTCCCCAACTCCCTACCTACCCCTGTCTTTCCCCTAGTCCCCCCACAACAGACTTCAGTGTGTGATGCTCCCCCACCTGTGTCCATGTGTTCTCATCAATTAGCTCCCCTTATAAGTGGGAACATGCAGTATTTGGTTTTCTGTTATTGCATTAGTTTGCTAAGGATAATGGCCTCTAGCTTCATCTATTTCCCTGCAGAGGACATCATCTTGTTCTTTTTTATGGCTGCGTAGTATTGCATGCTGTATATATACTACAATATTTTATCCTGTCTATCATTGATGTCCATTTAGGTTGATTTTATGTCTTTGCTATTGTGAACAGTGCTGCAAAGAACGTACATGTGCATAAGTCTTTATAATAGAACGATTTCTATTTATTTGGGCATATACCCAGTAATGGGGTTGCTGGGTGGAACGATTATTTCTCTCTTCAGGTCTTTGAGGAATTGCCACACTATCTTCTACAATGGTTAAAACAAAATCACTGTACAAGAATGAAATTTGAAGTTTTACAGTTTAGGGTTACATAAAAAGAAAAATAAATAAATAACTTTGGAGTATGGATTTCAGCTGCTTAAAGTGATGCAAGTTCAGCAAACTTAAGTTTTTAAAGCAACAGTTGGGTATTATTAAATTAAATTTAATGCTTTTTGCATTGAAATATCTAAAACATATAACAGAAAAATATATGTATGTTTTGGCTTTGCAGTTTCATGTTGGAAACTAGTATATATGCAATTATCTTCAAAATAGAAATCTAACTAGAAATGCAAAAATATGCATGCAATTCATTCTTTTTATCTCATTCAAATGCTTGATCCTTATTTATAAGGTATACAGTTGAAGTGTATTATGTAATACTTTAATATATCAAAACTATTTCTAAAGTAGAACATGTCAAAAGCAAGATTATTCTATGATTATTATTTGATGATTTACTAATAAAATTTATCAATTTACAATTGTAATTCTTGTTTTTTTTATATTTATTCTTTAAATAAATTAACTATTGTTTCTACAATGTTTGTGACTTTTTGGCCTTGATTGTATATCTGAAAGAAGAACTGGTGACAACCTTATGCAATGCTACTAGTAATCCCAGAATCAAACTGGGCTTTAATCAAGTCAAGGCATTGGCCTGAAATAATTAAGATTAAAGAGAGTATTGACTAGAATAAGCCATCCCCAGGGTACTCATACTACTTGAGGTTTTGTTAAGAAAGATGATTTTATTTTTAAGGAGAAGTCATCCTAATGATTGACTTAATAAAATTAAGCACCAATTCCGATGTTTGAAGAGAAGAGGTATGTAATATATGCAATATTAAATATATACATGTATGTAATGTATTTAATATATAGTGGAAACATGAAGAAGTTTTTACTAGAGGGAATGGAAGCCTATCAAAGTTAAGTAAAACAGAAGAGGGAGAAACAGAACACATCTCAACGTGACCCTAATTTTAATTGCCTTTTATATTCACCAGAAAAGAGCAAGTTGGAGAAACCCCAAAGAGAAACACATTTCAATGAGATAAATGAAATTGAAATATATTAAAAATAGTTTAAATTTTAATAAAAGTTTTGAAAAGTTTAATTTTAGAATAAAGTAACTCCCAAATACAAAAATAATATCAATGACTTCTTAAATATTAACCATTTTTAAAAATTTCTTTTTGAAGTCTAGTTTTGTTGTCCAGGCTGGAGTGCAGTGCTGCAAACATAGCTCACTACAACCTCCATTCTGGAGTCCAGCCTAACTTTAATCATTTATTAAGGATAAAGAACCAGATCAAATCCTTTGCAGGGATATGGATGGCATTGGAGGCCATTATCCTTAGCAAACTAATGCAGAAATGGAACACTTAAAACCGCATGTTCTTACTTGTACGTGGGAGCTAAATGATGAGAACACACGGACAATAGAATGGAACAACACACACTGGGGTCTGTCTGAGGGTGGAGGGTGGGAGGAGGGACAGGATTAGGAAAAATAACTGATGGGTACTAGGCTCAATAACTGGGTGATAAGTAATCTGTACCACAAATTTCCATGAAACAAGTTCACCTATGTAACAAACCTTCACATACACCCCTGAACTTAAAATACAATTTAAAATAATAAAAATAGTTTAAAACACTGGAGGAAAAAAAAAGGCATAGAAAACTTGCTCATAATGGTTTTAAGTTTCCTTTCATTGTCCTTACTAATGATGTATAAGATATAGTTATCTTATTGCTGGACTAAGTCTACTCTATGCTTATCTCTACGGATACCTCAAATTCACTTGGTTAAGATAAGGCCAGGCTGGGCATGGTGGCTTATATCTGTAATTCCAGCACTTTGGAAGGCCAAGGCAGGTGGATAGCTTGAGGCCAGCAGTTCAAGACCAGACTGAGCAACAGATTGAAACCCTGTCTCCACACAACACACACAAAAAAATTTAGCTGGGCATGGTGGTACATGCCTGGAGTCACAGCTGCTCCAAAGGCTGAGGCATAAGGATGGCTTGAGCCTGGGGAATCGAGGCTGCAATGAGCAGTGATCATGCCACCGCACTGCACATCAGCCTGGGCGACAGAGCAAGATCCTGTCCAAAAAGAAAAAAAAAAAGATATGGCTAACTATAAAGTAATAAACTTTTGAACAGTTTAATATTTATAACTTGCTAGGGTGTCCTGGACCAGCTGGATTAGGATTGTGTACATTGGTGGCTTACGCCTGGTGTAACTGAGCCTGATTTGGCTACCTGACCAGTGGGACCTAAAACACCTTGATAGGAATTTTTTCCCATGTTACCCTGAACCCAAGATTCTTTACAGAGGATTTGCAATCCCCAAAATTAATACATCCTAGACCACTAAGAAAGAAGCAGAGGGAACAGCCACTGGAAGTCTTTTGGGTCCCTATGCTTGCCTGCACTTTCTTTCTCCAGCTCTTTGGTATTAATTACAGTAAGGCCTTATAGGAGTGCAAACTGTGAGTCCTTTTAAGTCCCTTTAATTATTCAAACTTGTGAAATTGTTGGAATTCAGTTCTCCAATTATCTGCTACCTTGAAACCAAAGGGCATATATATCTTTTCTTTTCCAGAGAAAAGAAAATTGAGGTTGTGAGTGGTTATATGATGAATTTAAAAAGCAAGGATTATGTTAGCCTTTGGAATCCTACCAAATTCATTGCATTCTCCAGCCTTTCATTTGAAGTCTTATTTTATTTTCTTGCCCTACTTTTCTGCTGCCTACTGGAACTATCATTTGGCAAAGATAATTTAGTAAGGGAAGACATTCCTCTTTGATACCTGGCTATTCATGTCTTATTTTGTCTTAATCTACTTTTTTTTCTTTTTCTAATGAAATTTCCCCAGCCATTACCTAGGTGATTGTTGTGGAAGATAAACTGGTATAGCTTCTATGGTAGACAATCTGGCATTTTCTTAAAATGTTAAACTTATTGCTATTCTGAGATTCAGCAGTTTGACTCAAATTGGAAACAACCCAAATGTTCACAAACAGGGTTACAGATAAACAAATTGTAATGTATTTATACAATGAGATGCTTCTCAGTAATTAAAAACATGTGCTGGTAAATGCAACAGATAAATGAGTGAAAGAAGTCAGTCACCCAAGACAACATAATATATAATTCCATTTACCAAGTTCTTGGTTAGTTATAATTAATCTATGGTGAAAGATATAACAACAACAACAACAAAAAACCAAACAAACAAAAAAACCACATTAGAATATTGGGGAATCTATCTGGAAATAAAGACTGGGTGTCGTTCCAAGTGTCATGTTCCAGCCCAAGCTGAGGACTGAGGACAGTGGGTGGACAAGTGGCAGGCAGCTGAACGAACACTCAAGTGATCGTAGGTAGTTTTGACATGACTTTATTTCTCTCTGGGCGCAAGCAAGCCAGCCATATGTACAGCATCAGCAGGAGAGTTATACCTCTTATGGACAATAGTGGCTCTGAGCCAAGCATGAGCTCATGTGAGTGGGTACCTAATGCACCTCACGTGGCATGGCTACATAATGTGGAGAGTTGGGTGCCTGTGTTCCAAATCCCCTCAGGCACGCTGTACTGGAAGGCTGCCTTGGCCAACCCCTGACTAAAGTGCAGTCATTTCCCTTAGACTCCGCCCCCTAGGTCGAGGGCATCCTTTTGGCAAGGACATGTGTCCATAGTGCAGAGTCCTGAATCTGTAACCCACAACAACAATGCAAAGAGCAACAGCTCACTACTAGCATCCTAGCCATGCTATTTATGACTATTAGGGCCCAACGTAGGACAGAGCCTATAGATGGTCACCATCTCTGCAAGGGGTCATCAGTAAGGCTCTCGACTGCCTTAATCTCCTGTGAAACCCCTTGTAGGGCTGCTGTTATGTTCTGCCGGTTGTCAGGGGTAAAGGTGCAACATTGTGTTCCTAAAAGGGCACAGGTCCCTCCTTGGGCAGCAGTTACTTTGTGTAAGGCCATTCAGTCTCGCAGTACCACATTTTTCATCTGATCAACCTCATCCATGAACAGGATGAGGGCTACTCAGGTGTAATTCAGAGCCCGAGAGGTGTGCTCTGCAAGAGCAATAACTTGTGCTTCTACAGTTAGGACACCCACTCTAGGGATAGTCATTTTCAAGGGATAGAACCAACAGGGGGCTCATTGCACTTGCAAAAACCGATAGTCTAGCACTTCCCACTTATACGGGTGTCTGGGCAATGTGGGGGAGAACAGTGGCAGGTACGTAAGGCCACCCCCAGGTACAACATCCAGTCCAGTTTGCTGCTAGGTAAGGCTACACGGTGTTCCCATAGAACCATAAACTCCCAGGGGGCACAAAGTCCATCAAGGTCTGACCTTGGTGGGGCTGCTTGTTCCACCAAACCTTCTGTGTGGTGATGTGTGTTATGTTTGCACAGGCTGTGATGGGTACCCATCCCACAGTGGAGTTACCTCAGTGTTGTTCTATGCATCATGGCACATGGACCAGGGGTACGACATGTTCCCTCACTAGCCAGCCCCACCCATGATAAACACTATGGGCCAGCCAGGGGGTGCACACACCATGGGTCTTGCAGCATCTGTTGTCCAAGGCTTGCAACGTTGTATTCCAGGCATTGGCCATGGGACCCCAAATCTCCAGCCACATCTAGTTCTCTGCAGACACTGAATGTATGTGCCAAGGCAAGCTGTCTGCTATTGCAGCCTGAAGGGTGGTGCAGACATCCAACTGCTGGAAACATTGGTCACCTCAGTGTAGGTGTGGGCCCAGTCCACAATGCAACTGGAGCATGTTAGACTACTGTCGAAATGACAGAGCAGGCACAGGTATGAACAGAGGTAAATCACAACCCTCAGGCAAAATACAGGCTAACCTTTCATCCTGGATGGCAAGGCAGCCGCCACAGTTATCTGTGCTGGGCACTGTTACCACATTTTCTTAGCTCCCCATGGTTCCTTTGGATCCTGTATCCATGCCAGAGTCACAGGGGAGCTCATAATAGGCCGTACAGACAGTACATATGTCCCCCCCGAGAAGGGTTCCCTCCATGACTGTTCTCTTATGAACAGTCAACCATGGGGGCCATGTATTGAACATCCAAGGAGTGGCATGCAAGTCATACTGTATGCCCTCCCCCCCCAGAGAGCTTCGATGGCCAACCACCAGCAGTGGGAGGCTTTGGAGGGTCCATGGCTACAGCCAGGTTTTCTGTTCCCTTGCCTTCAGGGGCATTGGGATAGGCAACAACAGGTTACCATTCATCTCCATTCCTAGTTGGGGAAGGTCATCCTTCCTCCCATAGGTTTTGCCACATGGCTTGACCCCCACATGAACTGGTTACCAACTGGCCACTTCTGTATTTTCCAGGTAGTTAACCACAAGGTTAAGCCTCAATAGACAACCAACTATTGGTACAGATTACCATAGGTGTTACCTCTTTACTGATCACCAACCACACTGCTCTAAGTTCAGCCCATTGGCTACTTTGCCCACATCCAGTTTCAAGCCATATGATATCTGTATTAGGTTGGACTGCAACAGTGGTCCAGGCAGCAGTAGCACCTAGTACTGTGCATGTACCAGGCACAGAAGCTAGACCCATCTGTGTATCATGCACCATTGGCAATAGGGAGGCACTGTTCCTTAAATGGTGATGGCTCGGCATCTAGGGGTGCCCCAGGCCCCATGGCCTTATCTCTCATCAGGACTATGAGTCCCAAGATCTGTTGCAACTCTGCTGCTAAGGGACTCATATTCACAGTATTCCACTGCTCCAAGTAGGTGTCCCACTTTGCTGAAGTGGATGTCTGCGCTGTCCCAGTCCTGGAGGTCTTTACCCATAAATGCACCCATCCCGCTATAGGGTAAGTCATCCGCATGACAACTGTAGCCCGTCTTGTTACACTTTCATGAGCCTGAAGGGCAGCATACACAGCTGCTAGCTGTTTCTCTGTCCAGGAATACCAGAGCTCAGCTGCTTTCCAAAGTTGGGACCAAAAACCTACTGGCATTCTAAAGTGCTCCATGCCAGACACCCCAACCAAAACCATCTGTGGTCACCTGCACATCCAGCTCAAATGGGCACTCCTAGTCAACTTCCTGTAGGGCTTGTGGTCTTAGGGGTACTATTCCACTCCCAGGTAAGAGGAGCGTTGCCATTTCTAAATCTGCAAGATAATCAGAAGTTAACATAGTATCATCAAGGAGACCATGACATATGGAGGGGCTATGCATATAACCCTGTGGCAACACTGTGAAAATCCATTGTCATGGACCCATGAAGGCAAGTTGTTTCTGGGCCTCTAGAACAATGTCAATTGACAAGAATCCATTGGCCGGGTCCACCACGTAATGGTACTGTTCCAATTTCCTCGTCAAGTGGTCCACCAAGTCCGTGATAGACGGGACAGCTGCCAAGCTGTGTAGAACGTCCACCCCCAGAATGTATCTGTACTGGTGTCTACCAGTGCTAGCACTTGATGTATGTTGGTGGGGACAAGTGCATTGCTAATTTCACATGTGGCGTCCAGTCGTTTGGTGTTTTTCTAATCTGGGCACCTTGGCCAGTTCCCTAATCAAACAGAAAAGGCTCTACACCTCCACCCAGCGGCAGCAGATAATCTTTGACCTGGAATTTCCAGGTGGAACCGGGTCAGGCATTCTCCTGGATGACTCACACAAGTCTGTATAGGACTGCCACCTATTGACAGTTTCGAGTATTTCACCAGCATTATTTCACACAGTTCCTACGGCTGCCCATAGTCTCTCAGTCAGGATGTGGTCACCTTACCCTTGTGCTAGCCGCGTACTTGCAGCCGCTGAGGAAGCGGAGGAGTGTCATGATAGAAGCCAGCTTTTCCATCTCACAGTTTGAACAAGATGTACAATCTGACCCCCTCATCCCACAGACGAAGCATCCAGGCGGGCAGTGGGTTCCTGGACGCTGGCTACACTGTTTTCTTTAATTCCCACACCTTCCCTCGGGATGCCTTAGGGACGGAGCTTGCGCTTCCCACAGCACAGTCACAAATGCCCGTCCAACTCTGCTGTCAAAGGCTTGCTCCTTCTCTATTCTCTGTGCTTCCAGTTGCTTCAGTGCCTTCTCCATGCTTGTAGGGGACCCAGCTACCACCACCCAGGTTTCCACCGGGCTCATTCGAGCAGCACAGCCGCCACCAGGTAACACAACCCATGTTGTGGCCACGTGGTTGACCTGAAATCAGCAGGGATCAAAGGCTCACTCATCTAGGTATCTTGCCGACTAGGTCAGGTGTCATGCCAGTGTCAGGATCCAGCTCAAGTTGATGACCGAAGGTAGTGGGTGGACGAGGAATCTCCACTTGAGGAATCGTAAGAAGTTTCTACATGGCTTTCTTCTCTTTCTGGGAGCAAGCAAGCCAGTCGTATGTACAGCATCAGCAGGGTAGTTATACCTTTTACAGACAATAATGGTTCCGAGCCAAGTGTGCTCATGTAAGTGGTTACATAATGCGCCTCACATGAAGTGGTTACATAATGTGCAGAATTGTACACCTGCGTTCCAAACCCACTGAGTCATGCTGCACCGGAGGTTCGTCTTGGCCTGCTCCTGACTAAAGCACAGCCATTTCCCTAACACTTGGGAACTTTAGTAATGAAATGTTCTTCCTCATTCTTTCCTTTTGGTTTTCTTTTGTAAGTTTCACATTTATATGGAATTAGCAAAATTTGTCAAATGGAACACTTAGAACTGTGTGTTCTGTTTTTTTTCTATACTTTGAGTTTCTATTTTAGCATTTTATTTTTTACTGCCATATAAATTGCACCTGAACTTAAAAAAAAAAGTGAATGAAATAAAGCAAGCATGGAACCAAAGGTAAGGAGTTATAGTAACTTATTTTACTTCCCACCACCACAAAAATTAAAGGAAATTAAAAGGACTTTATTTTTAGTGTCACTAGATGTGATTTGACCTACATTCGAATGGTCTAGATTAGTGAGGTTCAGAGCATTTATAGTACAATCAGGAAAAAGGTATGTACGGAGGAGATAGAATAGCAAACTGACATTTACATGGCATTATGTTTTAATATCTTTGTTTAATGTCATTCAAAGTATCATCCATAATTGCAAATGAGATTCCTTTTAAGTATAAAACTATCAGCAGATGTGTCTGTTATTTGTAACATTCTACAAATATTTGCTTTTAATTCTATTATCTAGAAGAAAAAAATAGGGAAATATTTCAAAGAAATAAAGGCTTGACATGATTCTACCGAAATATCCTCTAAAATGATAGATTATTTTTGTAAAAGAAAGTCTCAGAAACACAGAGTAATAATATAGAACTATATTTTCTATAATTCACAACTAGTTGACTTCTGCTAATTTGTATTTTTTCACCTTGTCTAGTATTAGGGAATTCATTTCAGGATTAAGTGTCTCCTCATTCCTTCTAAGAAGTTATTTTCTGAATAAAAGTGACTGCCTGGGCAAGATGAAAGGTGGTTTCAAAAAAAACTGACACCAGGATTCTAGGAATATTTATGAAAATATGCATTCTAACATAGGAGTCTAAAAGAATTCAGAATCTCAAAAACATTGGTTTCTATGAAAATAACATTTTGATCATTTTTACAGTGATATTTCTTATCTACATTACTCATTCACTGCTTGTAGAAAGATCTGAGTGTATTGGTCTTTGCAGGTATATTCAGTTTTTTCTCCTTAAACCATCACCACTAATTTATCAACAGCTCAATGTTTCTGAAGGGTTAAAATAATCTATTTTTCTTAACCAATTGATAAAGCTATAGGTGAGGAAGAATAGCCAAAACGTGTTTACGAAAAGCATTCCCATTATATACTTAGATGAAAACCAATCTACTCTGAGCCAAAGAAAACAAAAAATAAATAAGTAAAAGAAACTCAGGTACTTTCAGCATTTTTGCAACAACTTAACATTTTTTTTAAAGTCTGAGTTTTTTATACCCTCAAATCTCAAACAGAAAAAACAATTTTTCTCCTCATAATTACTTAATAATTTAATTATAATATTGGTATAAAACTATCCACCATATGAAGATTAATTATCATATAAAAGGTAGCTCCCTTCACCAAATGGGCTATGTAACTAATCCAGGGTCACTCCTTATCAACATCCTCACACACACACACACACACACACACACACACACACACACATGCAGGCATTTCCACATATTCATGAGCACTCTTACAAACAGTCATACACACATATGTAAACACACAATTCTCAGAAATTCCTCAAGATACTGGCCATCACTTTTTATGAGTTTATATTACTTGTAGCATACTCAATAAAACTTAAATATATTAGATTCATTTAACAATTATTAAATACGTGCTAAAGGTAAAATATCTCAAAATATTTTTCAATATAAAATTTGTATTAAAAGCTGCATCTGGTTCCTCCAAAACTACATCTAGTATGTTGTTTTTTGTTGTTGCCAAATGAATATAACACAATTTTGAAATCTGCATTCCTCAGTTTATAAGCACTCCAAATTCATTTAGTGAATGGTCACTCTTAATAAATACATATATACATCTATGTTTACATACACAAACACAAAATCCAGGTCAGAAAACTCAATAAACAGGGCAGAATTTTTTTTAAACTATTTATTTTTTATCTTTTTGTCCTGTGGATATTAGCAAATAACAATTTTTAATAGATGCCATAAGAGATTTTGACATCATTTGTGTTCAATAAATATTTGTTGAATCAATTAACAACTGTAGGAGGCAAAAATTAGTTATCTGGAATTGTTTTTGAAGGCAATATTCAGAAGTATTTGTGTATGAAAGAGAAAAAATATTTCACTATTCCTTTTAGCTATAAAACTTGAGCACCAATTAACCACAAGCCAAGGGACTGAAGGGGAAAAAATGTGGTTTCTGTAAAAGAGATAGGTATAAGTGTAATAAAAATTTATAAAGAGTGATTTGCAATTAGACCAGAGAACTTCACATCTCAATCTTAGCAATCTCAGATTTTAATATAATTATTGCTTGGCTTTTCTAATATTATTACTATTTCATGTTGCAAGATCAATGCACACAGGGTAATTATATTAAAAAACAGAACAATGCTACAGATCACATAGTTTGTAACATCTTCAATTTTATAATATTTACCTGTATTCTTAGGATTTCTGTCTAGACCTCTCAAAAACACAATGAGCATTTTACCCTCCTCGTAATATGGAAATTTTCAGTATTTGTTTCTAATGTAATGTTTACTAACTCAATAGGTGGACAGAAATCCCATCCTTTTCTACATGTAACAAATATTAGAAAATTAGCAACAAAAATGTAGTTATTAATACTAATCTGAATACTAGATCATATTCCATAGTTTGCACAATAAGAACATTAAATTGCAATTAAATATTTGATTACAATTTAATAAAAGAGACAATTATTGCTCACTTTGCTAAATCAAAATAAATAGGTTGAATAGCTGCAGTTGACTTACTGTCTGAACAAAATTCTCTCAAAACTCTTGCAACATGTTTTTAACTACAGAGAAATAGCAATAATTCATCTTGAGGAACCAATCGACATTTAAGTAACTAACATCCTTTACATGTAAATTAAAACTTATCTGAGTAAGCTAATTGAAAGTGTTTCTAGGGTACTTTTATTGATATCCCTAACAACTTTGATTATTTCATTAGTTTAGCTTTATAGAGTAACATAAAAAGCTTTATACTATAACCATATCATATAATAGATACATAGAATAATATTTTTAAATAGGCAAATACTACCTTTATCCAAATTTACAAGTGATTTCATGTTATACCAAGCCTATTCATTGTCTTGAACTCATACAAAAACATTAAGGCTGGAAAATATATAAAGGTTAATTTAAAAATAATTTTACTTCTATCTGAACACTTAAGCAGACATTAAATGCATTTTATATTCTGAATCTGTGTTAAAGCTAATACTATTTTGGTCAGTACTTTGAATCCAAGCTATTTAATCTATAAACACAAGACACTGGTATCTCAAATAACGGCAAAGTAGAGCTAAGACATTTTAGCCTAGAAACAGCCATTGAGACCGAAAACTTCAACACCTGTCTTCAAGTGTCATTTCCAGTAGAATGGAGTTTAATTGGAAGTGTTTCCAGGGTGCTTTTATTGATATAACATCACTTAACCTCTCATATGGCATCAGCATCTGCAAATTAAAAGCTCCATTTTAATAATAAAAATGATAAAAAGGAGAGAAAATAAATTGTTGATGATTATGTCCATAAAGGAGAATTATTTGTTTTCTAAAAATGAAAATTGCAAAGACAGCATAAACTTTCCTGAACATCTTTAACTTTTTACTAATTATTTTGCATGTATTCTTCATTTTTTTAAACTGGGAAGTTAAAAATGACCTTAACCTAGTTGAAATTGTTTGATGTTTTTCTAGGTCTATTGCTTATGTATTATTAGAATGTCAGTTTTTCTCGTTAATGGCTCTTGCTTTCCTGCTAGTAAAAATGTTATTTAAAAGGCTTATTCATAGAAAGAAAAACAGGCTTATTCATATTAAATTGGTGCATTGATAACTTGAGTAAATTTAACTTAAACATGTAGCAGTTTTTAAACATAACCTGTCAGAATTTCAATAAGAACAAAGCATTTAAGTCAGAAACTATAAGACATTTTTTATTTCAAAAATGAGAATCAAATGGAAATAATGTAATTCTACTTCATTTATGTGAATTATCACATGATGCTGTACAGAACATTTAGTTTTTCTCACTGGAGGAGTGAAAATAAGTTGCTAATTCCCTATTCACTGAATTCTGATATAAAATTACATATACCAAAATGAAAATCTATTAATCTTCAGAAATTTAGTCAGATAAAGAAATAACACTTTAATCCAACACTAAAAATAACAATTCATGAAAGAAATGCTGTGATTTTTATTTATTGTAATGGTACAAGTATCACTGAAGTTATTCCCATCCCTTCAAATCTCTCTAAAATAAAATATTTTCCCCACAAGATTAGATAGAAAATCTTACCTTTGCGATGGTTAGTTTTTTGTTTCAGCTTGGCTAGGCTATGATGCCCAGATGTTTGATCAAATACCAATTTAGATGTTGCTGTGAAGGAATTTTTTTAGATGTGATTAATATTTAAGTCAGTAAAGTTTGAGTAATACAGATTACCCTCCATAATGTGGGTAGGTCTCATCTTCATCCTTAAATTGAAGGTATTAGAGGAGAAAGACTGCAGTCCCCTATGAAGGAAAAAATTCTGCCTCCAGATTGCCTTTGAACTCACAACACATGAATTCTAAGTCTCCATTGTTCTGACCTGGTCTGCTGATTTTATATTTACCACCCCATATAGTCACAGGAACCAGTTATTTAAAATAAACCTCTCTCTTTACACACACACACACACCCCCATTGGTTGTTTCTCTGGAGAACTCTTACATAAATTTCTTTAACTATATCATGCATTAGAATCCATTAAATAAGCATGATATTTCTCATGGCTTTTCTTGAGGTGCAAAGCAGCAAATTCACCATTTGCTACTCTGATAATCAACTTACAGATTGAATAAGAATTGAAGCAGGATATATCAATAAGGAAATAATTGTTAAGTTTCAATAGACCCCTGGTAATAAAATCTTTATTACAATAACATGAAAAGTAAATGATGAAATAGCAAATATAGACAAACCAGCTATTAAGTCTGGCCACACAAACCAGTAAATCTGGAAGAAATGGATAAATTCCTGGACACTTGCACTCTGGCAGAGTGCACTCTTTGAAAACCTTTGCTGGGCTGTATATACATTCCCTGCCTTTAGTGAACATCCTCACTTCCACATCTCCTTACATTTCCCGACTCCCGACCCTCTTCCGCAGCCTTGTGAAGTAAGGCTTTAGCATCTCAAACTGGGCAATCACAGATGTCTATACTTGCCTTTTTATGAGTATAAATTCATGTAACAATGAACTCATAGCTCCACCTTGGGCCTCATTGCAGCTTTAAAATATATAGTGAATCCAAACCAGGATTTTCCTTTCAGAATTAGCTGGTGTCCTTCAATTAAGAAGGTAATAAAATATGTTAGGACTGCAGACCATCCAGAGTGCTGCTGCTGTTTATGAAAATCCTAACTGAATTATAATCCACCTGTTTTAGATAATGCTTTAGAAAAACACACTGCCAGTAAGAACTACCATCTTTTCCATATTAAGATTTTCCTTCCCATAGCTATTTGTTCTTCCTTTTCTCTTAACCAAGTCTTCCCTTTCTCTCCTCTCTAAATTCATTTCACAGCATGTTCTGGACATTCTGTCTTTTGGTAAATGAACTTTCATTTTTAACTTCTCACTTTCACATTCCCTTTACCTGTCATGACAATAACAATTAGGTTCTTCCTGTCTGCAGTCTCATGGAAAAGATATTTTTTCTTATCTACTCTTTGTAACTAAAAAAATGACAGTTGGAGTCTCAAATATGCCTGCCTTCTATAAAGGCTTCAGTACACTTTTGTTAATAAAGATTAACAAACTATACTAACTAGATTTCATATGATTATTATCACATGCAGACTTTATTTTCCTAAAGTAAATATTTTCCCTAATATAATTATTACAATTTTGAGGTTACAAAATTTTAAAATGTTGATTATGTAGTTTTTAGGTTTTTTTCTCTCCTTAAAAGCAGAAATGTAATGAAGTACATCAAAAAGAAAAATGAAGTTTGTTTGCTAATGTTCCTCTTTATACTTCCCTATACATAATCCATTTTCAATAATTTAGTGATATACATAAACAAAAGCTAATGTCTCCAAAATTTTTAGAAATTAGTTAAACTGACAACACAATATAGATCTATGTTAGCTGAGTAGATTGAAAGCTATATGTGTTGTTAAATCGACAATCTTTTTTCTCCATTAGAGAAATAAAAAAGATCTTGCTCACATTTTATTGGTACATTATATTAGTATCTTCCAGTGTTACAGAATGTTATGCTGATATAGCTCAGAAGATAAGATTAAATATAACTCTGCCTTATCTCTATAAGGGATTCTCTGGCTAACTCTGGCATAAATTGGGCATGAAATGAATGTATTACTGCAAAAGCGTGGAAATAAAACCCATTATAAACTAGAAATTAATCGTTGCAATGGCAAATCATTTTGTAAGCCACAGGATTTTCTTTCTGACTGCTTTGCTTTATTCTTTTTAAAGCTTCACTGAAAAGCAATTACTTTCCTTTTTCTATTTACTTTTCTTACTTATGACTTTCATATTAATGTGTACCTCATCGATTTGGTATATATTTAAAGAACTAATTGGTTTTTAAAAGTCTATTGATTTGGTGGCCATAGTCTGTATTTGCTTTTCACCTATCTTTTAAAAACCTGTATCCTACAACTTAAAATTGTTAAAAAAATAAAACACTTAATAAAGCATAAATCATGTAAAATGAAAATTTTATTCTTTGATGTATGAAATATTATGAGTCAATGCTCTGGAACAATTAGAATGATTAGAATGAATTTCCTGTGATTTTTACCTTGTTATTCTCAAATTCCCTTGTGTCATGACAATATGATTAATGTATGGAAAAGTAGCAGGCAAGTGCATTTGTTATCTATTCAGTGATTTTATGTATGTATATTTAGTAAATTTTAGGACGCATCACTTGTTGTTATAAATAAGTTATAACTTCAGGAAATCGATATGTATATGTAATTTTTAAAACATTTTAAATTATATCATATATTTTATGACATTTGCTTTGTGAAACTTGTTTCACACCTTTTAAGTCAAACCTACTAAAATTATATAAAAAGAGAAGTTCAGACTCTAACACTATATATGCATTTGTGGAATACAATAATTGTAAAAATATCTGTGAATAAAAATAGAAATGGGTCCATTGCACTTTGTATCCAGAATACTAACAAAAGCAATAACTATACAAATAAAACTCTCACACATGAAGAAATATTACAATAAACAGTCTTTACCAAACAAAATGTGAGTTTTTTGATGGAAAGGAACATAAGAAAGGAATAAACAGCTGAGTTTTATAAACAAAGCAGAAGTAAATTATAAGTAGAAGTTGCAGGTGAAGATGCAGGTGAAAGCCCTTTGTGAATTACAGTGGCATTGCAGATGGAGGGCTCTGGCCCCTTTTCTTTGAATGTACTCACCACCATAATTGTGAGAGAGAACTGTAAATAAGCTTTTAATGCAGAGGACGAGGTCAGGCTCATCCAAGAGGAAGATCATGGAGGTAAATGATAATTCTACCTGGTATTCTTTCCCCTTGCCTATGTTAATAAACTTATCATTCAGCAGATCCTGATGATACAAGTTTTATGTGCATACATCAATGAGACTTCCAAATTATATTGAAGAATTACCCTACTTAGCATATAAACCAATACTTATTGTGAGGTTATATACTGAAACAGAGTACACTATGTCTGTTTTACATCATTAATATTTTTTCATTTTATCTAAGTATATGATTTCTGAAGAAGCCTTGTTGAAGGACCTGTTTGTTTACACAACTACAATAGAACTCAGTGAAAATACGTTTATGATTTCCATGGAAAAAAATCCTCAATAATCTCTTGAAAGCAATTTCTACATACTAAGTATTTAAAAAATATAGACTGATCTTTCCAAATATTTTAGAGTAATGGACTTCTTTTACAGATATAAGAGGAGACATTCTCTTCAGATACAGAGTTTAGTTTCTAAAAATTTTTCTATGAACTTGCTGATGGTCCCCATATTTTTTTTTTTAGTTTGAGGATTCTAGGTTAATACCCAGTTCTGCAGAAGGACTATAATCAGTTGAGTAAATGTGGGAAGAGTTGTCAGAAATATTCCTAAATAATAAACATTTATTAAAAGGCTTCTGAAATAAAAAAAAATTCATACTAAATGTGGAGTTGAAAAGAAATACAAGTCATGATTTGTGTGAGAGAATTTTAAATTTCCATCAGGCATTTTAGTCATATAATTTAACAAAACCAAAACGATGTGATTAATGATTTTTAAACTTAAAATCAACATATGGGAACATAGAGCAGGGGGAGTCAGATCAAAGTAGAGTTTAAAGAAGGCCTTCAGGTGGATGTAATAGTTAAACTGAATTTTAGAAATATAAGAATACATTAAATAATTTAAGAAGTATATATTTTGTCCAAGTCAAGGGGAAATAACACATGCAAAAGCCTAAAGTAAAGAAACAATTTGTTGAAAAAGTAATTCAATTAGACTGTAGGGAAAAAAAGGTAATTAAACAGACAAAAGCAGTAGGTAAAACTAGAGATTAGAAGTTGGCAAAGTTATGAGAGATACTTTGCACTTTGATTTTGAAATTAAGACTGCCTTCAGTAGACAGAGGAAATCTAAACTCAAAGATATAAAATATGTATGAATCTTTCTACTATAAGGACACATGCACACGAATGTTCATTGCAGTACAGTTTACAATAGCAAAGACCTGGAACCAACCCAAATGCCCATCGATGATAGACTGGACAGGGAAAATGTGGCACATATACACCATGAAATATTATGCAGCCATCAAAAACGATGAGTTCGTGTCCTTTGTAGGGACATGGATGAACCTGGAAACCATCATTCTCAGCAAACTGACACAAGAACAGAAAATCAAACACCGCATGTTCTCACTCATAGGCGGGTGTTGAACAATGGGAACACATGGACACAGGGAGGGGGAGTATCACACACTGGGGTCTGTCGGGGGGAAAAAGGGACGGACAGTGGGGGGGGTGGGGAGTTGGGGAGGGATAGCATGGGGAGAAATGCCAGATATAGGTGATGGGGGAGGAAGGCAGCAAATCACACTGCCATGTGTGTACCTATGCAACAATCTTCCATGTTCTTCACATGTACCCCCAAACCTAAAATGCAATAAAAAAAATTAAAAAAAAAATATGTTAAATTCCTTGTTTGGTAACAAAAATGTCATTTATTTTCATGTTGATATAAGACAAGTTTAAGAATCTTTTAAAAATATTGTTACATTTATTCTTATAAATACATTAACCTTAAAAATAATTAATGAAAGACAAAAAATAGAAAATATATAAAGTTAGTTAAAAATTTGTGTCAACTATGATATTGACATAGACTTTCACACTGAATTTTTAATAATAGCAAACAGTAAATGCATCCTACAATAGGCCTTTGAGAAGAATGACACATAAAGATTATAAGTTGATGATTAAATTTGGCAGGCAACAACATGCAAAAAATAAAATGACATTTAAAATACATAGCAGAAAATTGGCTAGGTGCTGTGGCTCACACCTGTAGTCTCACCACTTTGGGGGGCCCAGACAAGCAGATCACTTGAAGCCAGAAGTCTGAGATCAGCCTGGCCAACATGAGAAAACCTGGTCTCTGCTAAAAATACAAAAATTATCCTGGTGTGATGTCATGCACTTGTAATCCCAACTACTCGGGAAACAGAGATTGCAGTGAGCTGAGATCAGGCCATTTAAAGAAATACTAATACCAATCCTTCCCAACTTATTTCAATAAACTGATGAAAAGGGAATACTCCCAAGCTTACCCTAATATCAAGAGCAGACAAAGATACTACCATAAAAGTACAGGCAAATATTTTAAATAAACATAGATGCATAAATTGTAACCAAAATACTAGCAAAGTATATTCAACAACACATTGAAATAATTATTCAACATGATTAAGTTGGGTTTATTTCTGGGATGCAAGAATGGTTAAAAAACACAAATAAATAAATGTGATATATTACATTAATAGAATGAAGGACAAAAGCCATATGATCAGACCAGTTGATATAGGAAAGGATTTGACAAAATTCTACTTTCGTTTATTATAAAAATTCTCAACTCATTACGTATAGAAGAAAAGTACCTCAACAATAATGACCATGTATAACAAGGCCACAGCTATAATCATACTCATTGGTCAAAAGCTGGAAGTTTTTCTTCTAAGATCAAAAACAAACAAGGGAGTTCACTTTTATGACTTCTTTTCAATGTAGTTCTGGAAATGGTTACCAGAGTAATCAGGCAAGAAAAATATTAAATAACATCCTAATAGGGAAAAAAGAAGTGAAATTGTATGTTTGCTGATGACATTGTCTTATTATAGAAAATTATAAAGATTTCATGAAAAAAAAACTGTTAAAATAAGTGAATTCAGTAAGGTTGAAGGATACAAAATCAACATACAAAAACCAGTTATCTTTGTATGTATTAATAATGAACTCTCCAAGGAGAAATTAAGAAATCAATCCTACTTCCAATAGCAATAATAATAACAAAAATACTTGGCAAAGAAAAATTCTTAGATGTAAATTTAACCAAAGATGTGAAATATCTGTATACAGAAAACTATAAATCATTGATAAAAGATATTGACAAAAACACAAATAAATAGAAAGACATATTTGTACATAGATTAGAATAATTAATATTGTTAAAATATCCAAACTACCTAAAAAAATTTACAGATTTAATGCAATCCTAGTAAAATTTCAATGTTATTCTTTTCACGCCAACATACAAAACAATAAAAAAACCCATATGAAATCAGAAAAAAATGCCTAATAGCAAAAATAAAAAGAGAGAGAGAAAAAAACTGGGAGACATCATACTACTACTGGGCATCAAAAATATTACAAAGTAATAATAATTAAAACATAATGGTATTGGCTTAAATATATATCACACACCAAACAGAATTTTAAAATCCAGAAATAAATCCACAAATTTACAGAAATTATATTTTATAAAGGTGCCACTAATACACAATAAGGAAAGGACTGTATATTCAGTGGTATTGGGAAGCTGGATGACCACATGCATAAGACAAAATTTGATTCTTATATCATATACAAAAACATCTCAAAATGGACTAAAAGTAAAATGTAAGACCTGAAACTGCAAAGTGAATGAAGAAAATATTGGACAAAAGCTCCTTAGCATTGGTCTAAGCAATAATTTTTTGAATATGGCCCTGAAAGTACAGAAAACACAAGCAAAAATAGACAAATGGGATGACATTAAACTAAAAAGCTTCTACACAGCAAGGAAAACTGTGTAGCAACAACCTACAGAATAGGAGCCTATATTTGCAAGTCATATATCTGATAAAGGGTTAATATCCAAAATGTATAGGAAACTCAATAGCAAGAAAACAACCCAATTATAAATGGGCAAAGACCGGAATACACATTGATCAAAGAAATACGAATGTTCTATAGATTCAATAAAAAAATGCTTAACATTACTAACCATTAGGGAAATGTAAATTAAAACCAGGATGAGAAAATACCTCCTACCATTTAGAATGACTATTGTCAAAAAGATGAAAGATAAGTGTTACTGAATATATAGAGAAAAGGAAACACTTGTATACTATTAAGTGGGATGTAAATTAGTACAGCCATTATGCAAAACTATATGGAGGTTCCTCAAAATATTAAAGATAGAATTACCATGTGATTCAGCAATTTCATGTCTGAGTGTATATCCAAAGGAATTAAAATTAATATGTCCAATTGACGTCTGCACTCCCATGTTCTTTGCAGCATTATTTATAATAGTCAATATATGGAATTCACCTAAGTGTCCATCAACAGATGAATGGATAAAGAAAAATATGGTAAGTTTACATAATTGAATATTATTCAAACTTAAAAAAACAGGAAAATCTGTCATTTGCAACAGGATACATGAACGTGGAGTTTTTTTAAGCCAGGCACAGACAGCAAATACTGCATAATATCACTTACACGCGGAATCTAAAAACGTTGAACTCATAGAAACGGAGAGTAGAATGATGGTTATGAAAAGATAGTGGGAGCTGAGAGAGGGAATGTGTAGATGTTGGTCAAAGTGTAGAAGTTTCAGGTAGAGAGAATGAATAAATTTTTGAGATTTATTATATGGCACAAAGACTACAGTTAATAATAATATTTTATATATTTCAAAATTGCTGAGCCAGTTTTAATGTCTTACCATTAAAATAAGTAAGATTATAAATATGTTAATTACTTTCATTTAGTCTTTAAGTTGTCAACACATATCAAACATTATATTTTACCTCATAAATGTATGCAATCACTATTTGTCACTTAAAAATAATTTGAAAAGAAACATTTCTGAGATTGAACTCTAATGGAGTAATATTTCAAATATAACTACAAGGGATTTGGTTTGAATGTTAATACATAAAAGCCTTTTCTCCTGTTAGTCTGTCTCTTGTCAGTTCATTTCAATTAACCTTCAAAGGGCAGAAGGAAATATAAATAATATATGTCTTGTTAAAAATAAATAAATAAAAATTGAGACAATATTCTGAATACCCTGAAGTCAACCACCCATAGCCATGTAACCAAAACTTACATCATTCTGATTTTCCCAAAACACGAAGGTTAAATATAAATAAAACACAAACATAAGCTTTTTATCCGTATCTCCATGATTAAATGAAATTAAACCAACTAAACCAATCACATATCAGCTAAAACAGCTCTATTTACCTGAAAATATACCTGGCAGTCAGTCATTACAAAGTCAAAATACTTCCTCCTTTCTGATCTGTAAGGTGTGCTGTAACTGCTGTAACGTGGTGACTTTGTGCCATTTTTTTATTTGAAAGTCTCTCAGTTTGTGAAGTTTTTTTTGTATGGATAATAAACATTTCACATTATAACTTGATCTGATTTTAATTTTCACAATATATTATTGTTTATATTTATTTATATGTATATATAAATCTATGCAATTATATATTAAAATAATATCTAAATTAAAATTGTACCTCTTTTTTATTTCTGCTTCTTCTAAAAGTTACATATAAATGGGTGTCAAGAAGGCTGACAAAAGCTACTCTGTTGGTCCTGGCTGACAGTAAAATTGTTTTTTGCTTCCTCTTGGTGCTGGTTTCCTTGAAATGATGCTCCTTCTATGTACCTAGTTCAAGAATTAGTGCTTAGACCCAAGACCATCAAATTTAAAAACTTGCTTTGCTCTCTTTCACATTTAGTACCATAGTTTATTGTCATTCCAGAAAATCTTCAGATTTTACATTCATTCCAGAGAGACTGAAGTTTTATATCAGGGATTAGCTGATGACCCTGTGCCAGTTTTGTTCTTCCCATGCTGTTCCCTACATCCAAGTGCAAGCTACCATCCTTACGCTGTAGGATTTCCTTCAATTGCCTTTGTCTTTGGGGGCTTTTTCTTGCTTTTGGCCATTTTGATAAGTGTTAAATCTGGTATGATAAATCTTAACCAGAAAAATTGTATAAGCTATTTATGTTTAAAAATTTCCCTAGTTATCGTGTCTGCTTGGCAGCAGACAGTCAGTTTAAAGCTATGGTAGTGCTACAGGTGGAGTTAATAGCAGCAGTTAAAATGAATGTATTTGGATTATATTTTATGGTAGGAATTGATGAAAGATGATCTATTAAGAGCAACTAGGAGGAATCAAGGGATTAGCAGATTTGTTTTTGCAGGTGCTAATTAAGTGAGAAGAATATGGGAGAACCTAATTGGTGTGGTAGAGAGGAGACTAGTGTCATCAATTTTGCTTTTAATGTATTAAGACTGAGATGCGTATTAATGTTACATTTAGGAATTTGGTATAGGGAAGTGGATTTATTATTATGTTGTGTTGAGATGAGTTTAAAGATAGAGGCAGGAATTTGAGTATAATTAACGTGTGCATAATAATCTGTGTTATGACTGACTTCGTATTATATTTTTAATGACTAATGTTATAAAATTACTTGCTTGTTAGAAAAATTATCAAGAATGTGAATCATTATGGTTGGGAAAATATTTTAAAGCAATTCATCCATATATTTAGAAATAAGAAATTAGATATTAATAAAAATAAGGATTCACTATAACAAACATTAATTTTTCTTGTATTTTACTATTTAACATGGTTCAAAAGTATTCAGTGCCAATGTATGAAGAAATAAAATATCTAAAACAATAGTTTTATATGCTTTTAAGCAAGATACTACACAGAGAAATGTAAAAGATTTATTTTAAGACAGGGAGAATGGCAGTTATCTTCCAGCTACATATTGCAGCCTACCTAATCTTTAAAAATTTCTCAGGAAATGTCCAAAATAACCATGATTAAAAGGCAAAGGAAGCTTCCTGTCTTCCAAAAAACAGCTCTGTGTCTCAATGGATCACTCCACGCATATTGAATAATCATTTTACTAACTTCGGAGTTCCATTCGTAGGTTGTTATGAAACGTATTATATGTAATTCTGCATAAAGTTTTTAAAATTTAGGATCCCGTTTACTTATTTTATACAAATACCTTATATTACCCCTGAATAACATTAAATCTACTTAGTGAAATTATTTTATCCCATGTAGTTCAAAGATTATTGCCCCCAGAATAAATAGTGCCTTATGGACATAGTAATTTATTCTGTGGACTCAAACTTATTCTTTCCAGTTGAAAAGATTTTATTTATTATGGGAAGAAAGAAAGCAGCTGTTTATTTTTTCTTGACAAAATAAGGGAAAGTTCAGAGTATCTGAAGAAAGCTACTTCCTGAGATGAAAGCCAGCTGTGAAGAGACACTGGTCCATTACGGTTAGATGACAGCTTTCAGTGACATCAGTTTCATTTAAAGACACCATAACAATTCTGTGATACTATATTTAAAGTACTTTTAGTCTTCTCTTTAATTCAAAAATGCAGGCTTTATGTGACTTTATCTCTTCCAACTAGAGGAGACTATGGCAATGGAGTTCATACTTCATTGAACTGCACTGTACTGTGAGTTACTGTTACAGAATCCAAACCCAGAGAAACAAGAATTGATTGAAACCTACTATTTTCATTTGCAATGAAGAAACATACTAAACTTTATTTTTAACTGAAAATTATGAATTACTTGGATATTTCCCACTCACTCACAATTTGATTCTAGCAAGCTATTTTTATTTAAAATTCTTACTGAAGCACTTTCTAATAAATGTTGGTTTGACATACAGGTGAGTTTTACTTAGGAGATTGTTTAATTAAATGTTTTTTCCTGATAAAAATGGAACTGTCACTGAATTTTAGTCACGGCTGTAGACATCCTCCAGAAAAATCACTTAAAGTCATGTGGGAGTCTCTTTCTCTCTCTTCTCTCTGTCTGTCTGTCTCTTCCTCTTTCCAAGAGTATAGCTATTAGTAGGGAGAGCTTGGCACCTGTGGTTGAAATTTTTGCCTGACTTCTTGTGTCCAAACAACACTGTTTACAAAAGTGAGTAAATGTTCTCTTTATTTTTGCTGCTATCAGATTGAAAGTGCACATGGTCTGTTTCCATATCTTGCAGGTAAATTATGCTGTTTTCTAATTCTAAATGCATTAGATAGATGAAGTGGCTTATCAGATAAGCACACTTTGTTGGGGTAAAGTTGACATGTACAGCACATCTACAGCTATTTTCCTTGCTCTTCCTTTAGGTATTAAATCCTCCTTAGGATTTATAAATAGATTTAGTCTATGTCCACCTCCCATATAGAGTGGCCTGCTCATTTCAATGTTGTCTGCAAGCAAGTATGGGATTCAGAAAGTAGGCCCATGGACTTCCAATCAGGTAACATAATCCAGTGTATCCTTGCCAAGATCGTAAGTGATATTTTGATCTCTATATTTATTTAGTGCTTCCTCATCTAATCTTTTTAAAGATGGGACATGAAAGGTGAGTGTATTTATTAGGGACCCTCTTAATAACCATAAAAAGTGAGATTTGATTGTTTTGTTTTTTGTTTTTAGTTTTTTTTTTAATTTTCAATTGCCTGTTAAGGTTTTGTACCTATTTTAACAGCATTGTTTACCTATTCCTAAATATTTGGAATTGTACTCATTTCTTTGATATAATAGTAAAGAAGATAAAGTCTTTTAACTAAAATAAATTGCTTAAAATACACAAATATTCTTAAGAAACAATTACTATTTAGTTCCCAGGATGGAGGTGTTTTCAAAATGCAGATGATAGGAGTAAATAATGATACAATTAAGTCAAAACAGCTTTGAGAAAAGGTGGAGGGATATATTGTTCTCTAATGTGTCTTAACATGCAATGATGCATATTAAAATTATGCATCTTTAAGATTATGTTCCTAAAAACGTGAATACTTCTAAAATATTACAGTATCTATGCTTTGTAAGAAAAGGAAAAAATGTAAGTTTAATATATAAAAAGTAAAAAAATTGCAGAAATCATTAAATAAATTACAGGACAGAAAATGCATTTTTATAAGATAGAGTATTTAGAATGTACAAAAAAGTTATTGTCATTTTTCCATAGTTCTTGGTATAGCAACTATCCATAATTACGTGGCTTCAGTTTAGACTAGAAAGGTCAATGACTCTTGGCATTCCATGTAATAAAATCAACAAAAGTTTGCGTTCTCATTAAAGTTCTATCTCTGAAGAAGTGTAGCTCATGATGACATTCTTTTCTCAAGCTGTAAGTAGAGATTTCAGTTCTTGGGAGGCCAAATGACCTGAACATAATTTTCCTATTACAGTGCAGTTGACATTTTTTCTGGGAAAATTTGTTCACTATTAAAAAGTGTGTACATAATATATTCCCACCCTATCACACATTAAGAGTCTAAAATGGTGTATTGTTAGTTGATATCACTAGATAGTCCCTGTTAAGTAATTTTTTTTTTCACGTCTGAATATCAAGGCTTAAGTATGTATCTCAAACATTTGGAAAAAATATTTTAAAAGACTATTTATAAATCCATAGAGATTTTTAGTGACCTAATCTATATTTTTTATTACGTGAATCATACATTTCATTTTTTGCCAATTTCCCAATATTCTATCTAATATTCTGCACATGTGCTACTACTATGCAGGTTCCGTCTGCTACTCGTCTATTTGTTGTAGTTAAGATTCTAAGCTGCTCCCTTAACACGAATACTGCCTTTTTACTTTTCCCTAATCAGTTCTTGAGAATGGAGAGTGTTATTCTGTATTTATAAACTATGGGTTATTAAATTTTAATTTTTTAATTTTTATGTTGTAGAGAAAATCTTCCTCTGTTGCGAAAGGCACAGTCATAGATGACTGTAACCTTGAACTACTGGATGTAACTGATTCTCTCGCATCAGCTTCCTGAGTAGCTAAAACTACAGGCACACACCATCATCCCCCAAATAAGCATTAAAAATTTTTATAGTGATAAGAGTCTTGTTTTATAACCCAGGATGGTTTTGAACTCCTGGCTTCAAGTGATTCTCCCACCTTGGCATCCCAAAGTACTGGGATTACAGGATTCAGTCACCATGCTAAGTCTATTATAAATAAATTTATTTTTATAAAACAAAATTTGATACTCCCCTCCCTGAGGATTTGGGGTGGAGAGTTCTGTAAATGTCTATTAGGTTTGACTGGGGTCTGTGGGGGGGAAAAAGGGGAGGGATAGTGGGGGGGTGGGGAGTTGGGGAGGGATAGCATGGGGAGAAATGCCAGATATAGGTGATGGGGAGGAAGGCAGCAAATCACACTGCCATGTGTGTACCTATGCAACAATCTTCCATGTTCTTCACATGTACCCCCAAACCTAAAATGCAATAAAAAAAATAAATAAATAAAATAAAATTTGATATTATCAAATTATCAGGTATAAATAACACATAAGTAATTTTAAACTGTAGTAATAAAATGAATACTTGAGTACATACCACTTAAGATCTGGTATAATCTTATAATTTTAATATCTCATCAAAATAGTACAAAATACTATAGAAAAATGAAAGCATAATGTTTTTATTAATTTTTGTTTCTATAACAAATTACCTTGATTAGGTAATTGATAAACAATATAAATTTTTTCCTTATAGCCCTGGAGGATGAGAAGTTTAAAATCAAGGTGTTGGCAGATTCTATGTCTGATAAGAGCTCTGCCTTTGCTTTAAAGCTGGGACCTTCTTCCTGCATCCTCACATGTCAGAAAAGTTAAACTGGCCCCCTCAAGCCTCTTTATAGTGCACTAATCCCATTCATGAGGATGGAGCCCTTATGACCTATAACCTTCCAAAATCCTCACCTCGTAATACTGCTGCATTGGTCTTTATTTGAATTTTGGGAGGACACAATCATTCAGACTATAGCATATACATTTTGAATACAAATACAGTATTGATGACACAGCGTTTGAATTTTGAATCCTATTAAAGAAGCTTCCCTGTTGAATTTGATAATCAAATACGAATAAAGGTTATAGTGTATACAGCAATTGTTAAGGGATGAATATGTTCCTTACAAATTTATATATCAAAATATGGATTCTAACCCCAGTACCTTGGATTGTAACTGTATTTGGTGATGGAAACTTAGAGGAATAATTAAGTTAGGATAAGATCATTAGGGTAGACACTATTTTAATACGATATATGTCCCCATAAAAAGCAAAGATTGGGGCAAAGATTCACAGAATGAACACAAGGTGAAGATGTTGGGAGAGGACAGCTGTGTACAATTTAGAAGTGAGTCCTTGGAGGAATCCACCTTGACCTTGAGACTCTAGCCTCTAAAATTGTGAAGATAAATTTCTGTTGTTTAAGCCACCCATTTCTGTGGTGCTTTGTTATAGCACTGTTAGTATAATACTACAGTAATTTTAGCCCTGTCAAATAATGACATGTAAGTATATTTCAAAAGACGTACATTATAGCCGTAGAGTACTCACTATAGAATAAATATTTGTGTCCTTCCAAAATGCAGAGGTTGATACCTAATCCCTAATGATGACATTAGGAGGTAGGGCCTTTGGGAGGTTTACTAGGTCATGAGGGGCAGAATCCTTATAAAAGAATTATTCGTGTCCTTGTAAAAGAAGCTTGAGATCTCCCTTATCTTTTTCATCAGGTAAGGATGCAGAGCAAGAAGAGGGCTATCTATGGACCAGGAATCAGGCCCTCACCAGAAACTGTATCTGCAAGCACCTTAATCTCGGACTTCCTAGACTCCAAAACTGTGAGAAATACATTTCTGTTGTATGTGTCACTCAGTTTATGATAATTTTCTTATTGTAGGCTGACTGGACTAAGACAAGTACTTAGATTTTCAAAAGCAGTGAGCTGGCATTGTCCTTTACCTTATCATAGATATTTTTGCTTGTTCATTGGCCAAATAAATTTGAAGCATATATATCACTTTCAAATTTCTTTATCTTTTCTTACAGGCTTATCTCAAATATTTTACCTAGAATTCCTATGATTCATACCTTCTTAGACTTCAGCTCTGGCAAGCTCTAATAGCTCGTGGCATTTGAGTTTTAGTTTTTGTCCTGGTTAAGATTCCTTAACTTTCTATGTGAAAGAGGAACTAAAAAAAAAATGGTCAAAACTACCACAAAATTAAATGACTCAGGTTAAGAGACACTTGATGAAGAGCATTTACAGAAACATAATCAGGAATTAATTATGTACATATATGAAGCTATGTTCTTTGCAAAATTGTTAAAATTTCAGGTTTTAGTTTCAGACACTTCTGTGTTCTAACTGTCCCGTCACTTAACAGCTGTTGATTCTGATCCTGTTTGAACATTAGTGAAAGCTGCCATAAAGAGGGATAACATAATGCCCACCTCATCGTCATGAGATAGCGTTTGTCGTATAGAAATAACTCAGTCTCAAGTATTTGCTAGTAGTTATCTGCACACTTCATGTTTAACCTCACACTGCCCTTGGCTAGTTTTCAAATGAGCATTTGTTTTCTAAATACAAGTGAATAGAAAACATGAACTGCTCTGGCAATCATGCAGCAGGCAGTTGGCTTGGTGTTAGAGATAGATGTATAAGAGAGAAGTCCACTAGACAATCTTGCATACTAGTCAATGGGGATTAATGAGATTCAATTACGTTTCCACTGTTTGAAATATCACTAGTATTTATGTAAATTAATATGATCCTGAATTTGAAAATAAAACCAGAAGCAGCAGTATTGCCTTTCATTTTTTTCTTTTCTAATCTTCAAATAGAAAATCTCTATTTGATGAATTACATAGTTACTGAATCTAGGAAAGGTAAAGCTATAAATCCAAAGACTTATTCTGTACTGAAAGTCCTTATTGAATATGAAATTCTGTGTCTTTATGACCACTGTCACTCAGCTGTGGTGGAGATTGAAGACTGCAATTGAAGAAATGTCAAGTACAGTGCAGGATCTCTCCTTGACCTCCTCTTTCCAGTGAAAAACTGTGTTGCTTTCTCGTGAGGTGAAGATACTTATAAAGTTAGGTGTAACTCAGAAATTTCAAATTTTGAATTTTAAAGTGATGCTAGCCAAGCTGGGCAAAACATAAATCCACCTAGTCTCTGCTCCTCTCCCTAGCCTAACCCAATTTGTGATATATGATTCACTCATGACCATCCGATGTGATTTGAAAAACATTTTTTTTAAGCTAAAAAATAAAGTCTTTCTATTTACACTGCATTGGGCTTTCTGGAGTCTAGATTCTTAAATGATTAATAGGCAGTTGAATCACTCAGAGTAAAGAATCTGCAGTACAGTTTTATAAGCAAATAAATAAATCTTTGGAGTATTCTCTTCTGCTAAATAATGACATGAGCAGAATTTTCTCTGAGGTCAGATATTTAGTATTCATTTTTATAAATCAGCAATAAGAAGCTTCATATTTTAATTGAACATAATATAATTTATGATCACGAAGTATGATCTAACTATGAATATACTGAACAAAATAAAAGAACTTAATTTAGGTAATCATAAAATTTTATGAAAAATATGTAAGAAGATGAAAATTAATGTAGAGACATTTAATGCTAATAAGATGAATATTTGTTAGTTAAAGGTATTTGTTATCCTTCATTTGATTTGTGGCATTAATGTGAATTAAAACAGTGGGGGGGTGGGGGAGGAATAACATGGGGAGAAATGCTGGATATAGTCAAAGGGGGGAATAGAGTCAGCAAACCACGTGGTTATGTATGCACCTACACAACAACCTGCATGACCTGCACATGTATGCCAGAACTGAAGGTAAAATAAAATAAAATGAAATTTAAAAAGTTATAAAATATATATGCTAGAGGTGGCTATCAAATATAGACTTAAAAATGGGAAGAGTAAGACAACAGTGTGAAGAATAACCTACTAGGTATCCATCTATTATTTGAGCAGCCTCAATGTTTAAAACAACGTTCTTGGCACAGCAATATCTGTGTATAACAATAAGAAAATGTTCTAACACTTATTACATCTTTATATAATACTAAGCTGCCATTGAAAATGAGTGGGAAAATAAGAAAAAGGTACCAGAAAAATTTATTAACCATGTAAAGTAAATAGACATTTATTCCTTCATTATTCCAGCTACAAAAAACAATTCAAGAAAGATAATTTATTGGTGAATGTTATGTTTTTCCAAATAATATATAAAAATATCCTAATCATGCTATGATTTGTGGAAGGAAAATATTAGAATAAAGGGTCAAATCTTAAACTACAACTATATAAAATTTAAAATTATTTTCATCAAAATGTTATGGAAATTTGGCAGAAAGACAAACTACAACTAGAAGATATCTACAAACTTAAAATAGGCAAATAATTGTTCTGTAAAATATATAGACATCTCCCATGAATCAATTAAAGGAACAATTTACTAGCAAAATGAACAAAAACATATTAGTAGACATTATGCAGAAGATGAAAAACAAATAATCAATAATGTATGAAAAACTGTTCAACCTCATTTCTGATTAGGAGACTGCAAGTTAAAAACCATAATGATACAACATTTCACTCTCAGCGAATTGTCAGAAAAATATAGTCTGCAACACAAGGGTTTCATCAGTATGGTCTTAGGAGGAAAACTGTTACAGCTCTTTAGAAAATAGTTTTGCATTAATTATTGAAGTTAAAGATATATGTGCTTTTAACTAACTGCATACTTATGAAAAGAATTCCTTGCCATGTGCCTTGGAATGAATGTTCAAGAATGTAACAAATTTTCAGTAATAATAAATGAAGGATCATAAAACAGTTGTCATTCAACAATGTAGCATGTAAATAGCTTGTGGTATATTCATACAGTGGATTATTTTATATGTGTACATACGGCAAATTAATTCTTCAATTTTGATATTGATTTTATATTGATAATATTGACTTTATAATCATAGTCTCCAAACCCCCATCATTATATTTCGCACAATGCTATTTACATAAATTTCAAAAATAGGTAGAAATGAACAGTAAAACTATAAAAATTGACAATATGTAACACTAATTTCAGGTTATTAACTTTCTAGAGAGAAGTGGATATTACGTTAAATTAAAAGACACACATTGAGCAGTCACGGTATTATTAAAATTCAGAAATTTGCTGGTAAATATCCAGATGTTGCTTACTTATTATTAAAACCATATATAGTATGTTTTTGTATGCAAGATATATATACTGTAAGATTTTTAATTAGACAACTAATGAGTATAAATAAATATATACAACATAGTTTTCTACCAAAATCTCAGTGAAATTACTGAAATACAAAACTTGATAACATTTTCACTACTATGTGTCATTCAGCTGTACCAGATGGGTTATTCTGAGGACCAAATGTCTGTGATTTACATGTTAAAAATTCATAATACACTTGACTTTTTCCAGCTCCTAGAGTCAACTTAAGAGACTGAGAATGCAGAGAATATTTGAAGGCATTTATGCTTTCTTCATTACATTTTAAAATGTTAGTAATATATATGAAAGCTTAGCTATCACTTGCTATAAATTAAGTTGCTTTCAACATTACCTTGTCATCAAGTTGTAAGGTCAACTTTGGTGCTTTGTAAGGAAATGATACATGAGGTATAATCAAGACAAAATTTATAAAAATATGCCATAGATAATTACAAATTTTTCACCTTTGCTTTTACTGGAACATACTAAATCATGAGTCCCATTGTATTTAAGGTCTTATTAAGGTAATATTTGTCATATAATTTCATGTCACGATATTAAACTTTCCAATGTTGGGAAGAAGTATATACAGTTATGTGCACAGTATGAAGGGACCAGTAAATGTGTGCATAAACATGCATCAAGGCAAAGAACTAGAGTTATTATTTAGATGGAGTTATGAAGGGCATTTTATATCCATTATCTACTTTAATTGTAATTGAATAAACAAGTTGAATAAATAAAAACATATTTAACAAATGAGGCTGTAGAAGCAACAGTAAAATGTAGGGGGTTAAATAGGTGATTGACTTGGAATGTAGCAAGGCTTATTACCAAATCGAGTGACGCAGCTCCTAGAAAATCTACAAACATCATGGAAATAGGTGAGGATAGAACTATGTTCACAGTGCCACATGATCCCTGGATAAAGCTCAAAGTTATCATATTTTTGAAAAATAAATGTAGGGGGAAAAATGAGAATAAAACAATAGTAAGAAAGGAAAAATTAAAAAGTGAAACAACTGAATGACAGAAAGAGACAGTCTTGCAAACAACACAAGAGCAAGAAGACAGAGAAGAAGACAGGGTGCCATTTTAGGGTTTGAACATAGGTAACTTATTTGTAGCTTACTACACAGGTGGAATGTCAAGAACAGGTAGGTTACTCAGAAGGTTTTCCTTAAGAGTCTAATATTTTTACCAAATATTTTATGATTATGATTGACACAAATATTATTAAGCTCAAAGAATTGACTGGTTTAGGAGATAGAAAATCCAAATATTATTGAAAACAAAAGGGAACTTTTTAATTAGTTCATGAGAAAAAGCCTAATGGCAAGTATATGTATTAAATGAAATAAAAATATGAATTAAAAATCTATTCAGGACATACTGGTTGTGTACCTGGGGCAAGCTCACTTCATTTTAGGCAATTCATCTTTAAAAATTTCTATTACAATTATTTGCATGATTAAAAGAGATTTACAAGCCTGGCAACATGGTGAAACCCCATCTCTACAGAAAAAATTAAAGATAAATAAAAAATACTAGGCCAGGGTTGGTGACTCATGCCTGTAATCCCAGCACTTTGGGACACTGAGGTGCGCAGATCCCCTTGAACCCAGGAGTTCGAAATCAGCCTTGGCAATACAGCAAAACCCCCGTCTCTACAAAATATACAAAATTTAACCAGCGGTGGTTACAGGCGCGTATAGTCTCAGCGGCTTGGGGCCTGACTTAGAAGAATCTCTTGAACCCGGGAGGTTGGGGCTGCAGTGAGCGGCGATTGCACCACTGCACTCCAGCCTGGGAGACTCAGTGAGCTGCTGTCTGGGTGAGAGCGAGGGGGGAGGAAAAGAAAAGAAAAAGTAATTTTAAAATTACATAATTAACTACACAGCATTCTGCTTAGCACATGATCTATTTTCTATAAAGGCCCATTTCTCAATTAATTTTGCATCTGTATCCTTAAAGTAGAAATAAGAAACAAGTTTTACTCAATAAGTAAATATATTGAAATCAAAAACTCAAATATCTGAAAAGATTATTTAGACACAGTAACCTACAAATAAAAGGTTGCTTTACTTCAGTTAACAAATTTGCACAAATTTTTCTGTGAAAAAAGTTTGCTGTTTTTGCTACAAAATTATTTTTAGAAAATTTATAAAATTAATAAATATATTTTCTCTTTAAAGTAAAATAAGTTAACTAATAATGTCATAGAATACCAATCATAAGAATTGTGAAATATTCATATAAACAAAAGAAAACTTTTAAAACTATTTCCTTGAGTTTAGACTAATGAAGCCAAGAGAGTCATACGTTTTATTTTACCTTTAAGTGTGCAGTAAAAGAAGAAATTATCTAATTTCACTACTTCAACAAAGATATTTTGCAAGCATGCATACTTTTTAGAGGTTAATAGTTGTGGTTTAAACATTTATTAACAGTGTAACATAATTAAGCAAGGAACATTATTATAATTACAGCATATGAAATCTAAATGTTTCTTTTTACAGGACCTATTACTCACTGAGATTTAAATTTTTAAAGTATTATTTTAAAATAAATATTTCCAAGGACAATTTTGTAATAAAAAGCAAAACAATATTGCACTATTTTTGTACATGCCTTCACACTAAACAAAATATAAGGTTGGGAATTGGAGAATGTTCTTAATATAACACTTTATCAGATTAAACTTTTTGAAGGTTATATAGCTTGAAGTTATATATTCACTTTTTTATAGCTTCAAGTAAGGGAAGATTTTAATCTTCTTAACTTTCAAACATTCTGTTCCCTAGTGACATTCTCAAGGCTAGGAAATGGAATTAATTATTTAGCAATAAGCAAACAGAATAAACTTAAAATGCTCAAAGCTTAAAATATGGGAAACATAAAAAGGCCAAAAAATTTTTGAAAAGAAATATAAAGTATTTAATGTTTTTCTAAATAACTTCTTAACAAAAAGAGAAACAAGTCTAAACTAGCTTTAGTAAAGAGGAATTTATTACAAAGAAACTGGCACATTTCTTTAAACTCAATTGCCATAGCAGACTTAACAACAAAAGAAACTGAAAACTACCAGAAAAACTGTTTCATTTTTCAGTATCTCGTTTCCTTCAGAATAATTATTTTTCTCATTTTTTAAATCCAGATTTTTTAGGGTGTACTCTTTTCAATAAATAGGGCTTCAAAATTTGACTTTGACATAGACACTCTAGAACTGTATCTAAATAACTTTAAACCTTAGTTCTAACTAATTAAAGTTGATTGTATTTTATTTTTCCATAAGTTATTGGGGTGCGGGGTGGTATTTGGTTACATTAGTAAGTTCTTTAGTGATGATTTGTGAGATTTTGGTGCACAGATCACCTGAGCAGTATACACTGCAGGATATTTGCAGTCTTTCATCCCTCACTCCCACCACGCTCCCTCCCCCCAAGTCCCCAAAGTCCATATTATCATTCTTATACCTTTGCATCCTCATAGCTTAGCTCCTATAATTCAAAATGGCAAAATCGTGGAGCCAACCCAAATGCCCGTCAATCAACGCATGAATAAAGTTTCTTCATGTGGAAATTTCTAATTTTTGTGAGTGGTTTTCTATTTGGTTGTATTAGGTAATCTGTAATCTACCTACCCCTCCCTGATCCTTTATCTGTGGCTTGCGTGGAGAATGTTATTGGAGGAAAGTGCATATGGCTTGTCTCTCACACTTGTAAGGGTTGTGAAAGTCAACTGTCTCAGGAGCGATGTGAACATGGGAGATGAAAATTTCGCAGAGAAGGGAACGTGTTTGGTCAGACATTCCAAGAGCTATTTAGATATGAACACTGCCAAAAATTGTTAAAAAATCTTGAAGTTAGAAAATAATTCAATTTATATAGCTTAATTTCTAATTATTCCATTATCATTTTTCCATCTCTCAGAAGCTTGGTCATTTGTGATAGAAAAGAGATTGTCATGTCAAATTTAATTGGCTTGTATAAAAAATAAAAAATTCTAACTGAAAGCAGGACTCTCAGGAAAGGACCATAGAATGAAAAATTATGAAAAAGCTGGGAACATCACCTTTGTTATTTTGCTGAAGTTAAATTTTAAAGATAGTTCATTGCATTTTCTTTGCATTTAAAACTTTTTCTTTAAATTCAACTCCAGATATTTTTATGTTGTTACACATGAACATTTCATCCTGAGGCCTGTCAAAAGAAAGAAAAAATAGTACTATAAATTAAAAAAAATAGATGTGGCATTTGAATAGCAATGAATTGTCTGTTGTCAGAAAGCAGATGCATTTTTAACACCAAATGCTTTGCTCAGCTCATTTTTTATTTCAAAAATGTGGAGATTTCAATCTGTGAAGAGCGTTTGGAGATGTGAGGTGGTGCACATCTGTAGTCTCAGTAACTCCAGAGACTGAGGCAGGAGACTCTCTGAAGCCCTGGAATTTGTGGGTACAGTGTGCTGTGATAGCAATGATGAATAGTTACTGCACTTGAACCTGGGCAACATAGAAAAAAGAATTAAAAGACCATTTGGAGTCAATAGAAAAACATGTACAGCCTTCGTGAATAGTAGCTAAGCTCCCCTTTCACAAGTTCTTTGACACTTTCAAGTTGCTGACACTGGTGTCCCAATATTATGGCTTAGTGTCCTTTCATATCTCTTGGGAATTAAACATGACATTGTTTTAAAGTTAGAGAAAATAATGGACACATTTTATGTCAGCGTGGATGAAACAACTGATTCACAATTTAGAGGATAGTGTTTCTTGCTATTGCTGATTCTTTTAGACTTTAAAGTGAACATATTCCATATACAGTAATATACAAATATATAGGGAAGATAAATATTTTGATTATTATAAATACACCCTTGGATATACATAATGAATTTGTTAATATCTAGCTTACATTAAACAATAAAATTATACATTTAATAGTTTTTATTTTGGTCTAGATTTACTAATTCCTAGGATTTCTAAATAGTAGGTAAAGGGTAGATGGGCCATTCAGTGAAATAATTAGTGCCTGACATCTTAGAAAGAATATACTTTATTTTATTAAGTGACTATCTAGCAATATGGTATATTGAAAATAAAAGTAAATTGGAAGGTAGATCTTCATTTTGTTTGATTTCAGCACTTTCTTGCCTGCTGACTCTGAACAAGACCCTTTACATCTCAGTTTATCTGTTTAGCATGATGGTGATACCATATTTGCACAATTCAAATCTCACTGTATGTTTTGTATCTCTGAAATTAGTTGGGGGTTATTGAACTCTCACAAATAACTTGCTTGCTGACAGGCAGAGGGTGAAGTGTGAATGTATTGCCCTTTGCTGAAGTGTACTGAGCCAAAGAACAGAGGACTCTGCTTGTTCGATTGTTAATTGAGATAATGCACTTCCTTCCATTGCTGTAAAAATCGTCCTCTTAGAAGAAGTTAGAGCTAGGAGAGATATTTAAGAATGATTTTGAAAAATTAATTAAGTGCTGAATATCCTTCAAAACCTACAGGCTGATATTCAAGAAATGTTAATCAGCAACATGAACTTAAAGGAGAAATAAAATAAAAATTTAAAGAGCAAATCCAAATGGGAGATGGAAAATAACTGCACATGTTCTCCAACACACTTTGTGTCCATATTGTTGAGTCTAATGCCTCTATGTTAGGAGTTTCCAGGAGACTCTAAGACGAAAAACGTTACTATGAACAGTCCACCTCCCTAAGGCAAAACGTAGAGGACTCAAGATTGACTATTGTCAACCTCAATTACTAAGGGATTAAGTTAAATTTTGATATTGACTATGAACATGAATATATGGCTATTTGTCTTACTGATTATTGTTTAAATGGTGTTCTAAAATCAACTTGTTAAAATTTATTTTAAATTACTGTTTTCAAGTGTACAATTGGATAAGTATTGAGAAATGGTCCAGGTGTGCACCATCAACACATTCAGGATGCAGAATGTTTCCATCAACACCAAAATTTTCCTTCTACATCTTTGCTATCTATCACATTTCCTCCTGGACCTTGGCAACTACTGATGTTTTCCTTCTCTATGGTTATAATTTTTATATAATTTAAAATAAATGAAGTCATATATGAACTATTTTGTATCCGGCTTCTTTGGTTCAGCGTCATACTTTTCTGATAAGCCTATAGTGTTGTGTATATCAGTAGAATATTTTTGGTTGCTAAATAATAATTGGTATAATTGACAATAAATCACATACTTATTATTTACATTAATAACCACAAATCATTATTTTATATTTATTGTCATAATTATTATTGATATTAACACCATAATTATAACAATAACCCAAAATTATATAACCCTCCAAAAATTATATTATATATATATTATTAACCCAAGATTTGTTTATCCACTTGATAGTTGATGGATAACTGGATTGTTTTAGATTTTGGCAATTTTAATTAAATATATATATTTCACAGCATGCAATTAATTTTAAACTTTATGTATCAACGATTTCAATCTTTCCGATATTGATTTTTAATTTCTTTCTAATCCATGTAAGTCTTTCTTGTTAAATTTGTTGACACTTACTTTTTGGTTGAGAGCATAGTCTGTCTTGGTAAATGTACTATATGCATTTGAAAATAAAAATTGTCTGCGCTTCAAGAGGGTTAGTGTTGGTTATAAATATCAACTACTATCAGCTTGCCTTTTGTGTTTTCTTCAAGTATTTGTAGAGGTATGTTGACATTTTCAATGAATAATTGTTAATTTTTAAAAAATTGATCTCTTTTATTTCTGAAGAATTTGTGCTTCATGTATTTAAATATCTAATTTTAGGTAAAGACAAATACATGATTATTAACTTATCTGAAATAGTTCTTCATTATATTGAAATGTCTCTCTTCAATAACTAATAATCTTACACATTTTGAAATCTATTTTTGATAACAATACTTAATCCACTGCAGCTTTCATTAATTCAAGTTTGCATTGTGCACATTTTCATTATTTTATTTTTATTCTATGTCTTCATATTTTAGGGAGCAAAGGATTTACTCTTTGTAAAATCAAAATAAATTATTTTATTTTTATTTTATTTAGTGTGTTTGAACCATTTCAATTTAATGTAATTATATATTCACAATTAATGGTAATTGTATATATTTCATCAGATTATTTCTTTCCTACTTGTCCAATTTTGTTTGTTTGTTCCTTTTGTGGCTTCTTCAGCTCTTTAATGAATTGAATTTGCATTCCTTTTAATAATTTCACTTTAGATCAACTATTGGCTGTTTGGTTACATGTCTTCATTTTCTTAGTTGTTGATACACTGTTTACAATATCTATCTCAAACTTACATAGAACTTAAAGTGGTAAACTACTTAATGTATATTCTAAGAACATTATAACAGTATATTTATATTTTTCACTTGTATTTTTGTCCTAATTTTGCCATACATATTGCTTCAATATATAAGTAACAAATTACAATGTTTTTATTTTGGTTGAAAAATAATCATCTTTTAAGAAGATTAAAAACAAGAAAATATTATTTTACATTTACTCAGATAGTTTCCATTCTGGCAATCTTCATTACAAATACAAATATCCATCTACTATTTATTTTAAAAGAAATTCTCTGACATGTTGTTTAAGAATCTTCTCATTTTGTCATATAGATTTTTTCAGGTGTAGAATTTTACCTGGAAGCTTTTTATGTTTTCTTTCTTTTTAACAATGGCATTCTGTCGTCTTCTGGGTTGTAAGTTTCTGAGGAGAATTTGCTGTTTTTCTTATCTTTGTTTCTCTGTGCACAATGCCTTTATTTTCTTAGTCTGCTGTAATTTTTTTCTAAGCATTGTTTTTCAGTCATCTATGCCATCACTTGGTGTGTAACAATACAGGTTTTCAGATTGCGCTTCATTCAGATTTTTATAATTGTGTGTTTATAGGTTTTAATATATTTCAAAATATTTTGGCCATTATTTTTCTTCAAATATTTGTCCCTCTTCTCTCTCCTCTCATTCTAATATTTCAAATAAAATTTCATTGGATTTTTGGCTTTGATTTGAAGGTCAATGGTCTTCTGTTGTTTCTTTTTTAGTGTTTAATTATTTTTGCTGTGTCTTTCATTTTTGCTACTCATCTTGATTCTAACTGAATCTCCAAATCTACTTATTTTCTCCATTGTTTACTGTTCATTTTTCTTTAAATTGTAGCTTAGTTTTTACTTAGGATATTGCCTTTTTACAATTCCAATTCCATTTGGAATTGTAACTTTTTAATTTTCACATATAAAATTGAGGTTGCCCTTTACCTTATTGAACATATGTTGCACATTTATAATAGCTGTTTAATTTCCTTGTTTTAATATTGTCACATCTTTAATTTTGGAATATGATTTCATTAACTGATTTTGTTCCTGATATAGATTACATTTTTCTGTCCCTTTGCAAGCCTGGCAATTTTATGTATGCTAGACAATGCAAATACCACAAATAGTACAGGATTGTAGAGCATTTCAGTACAACCTTGGAATTTCCTGGTATCCAGTTAAATTACTTGGAATTAATTGTGCCATTTTGAATTGGCTTTTCAGCTTTGTTATTGTAGGTACAGAGGAACCATCAATCTAGGATTAATGTATTCCCCCTTCTCTGCTTTGAGAATCCCAAACTCAAGTGCCTTTTTCTGCATACGATAGATAGCATAAATAATTAGGGAAGCTAAATAAAAATGGTAGAGAGTGGTGAGGTCTATGGAGACCTGGGTGTCCATATAAAGGCAGAGTAAGCTATTCTTTTCCAGCCAGTTTTTACCATGCCAAAATGTAGAGCCTTAAGTATGTAATTTCTGAATGTTCAAGGAAAATCAGAAAATCACATTTTTTTGTATTAAAATTCTTAATTATTAAATATTAGACACCAATTAAAAACCTTAAAAACATTAGAAACTCAAATAATATGTAGCTGGAAACAAACAGACTCAAAGACTACATTTTTAAATCGGGCCATAATATGCGTAAAATATTATAACATGTGCCTAGATTTAATAAACATACAAGCCCACATTATCTCCGGGTACTTTGAGCATATTGAAACATGCTGTACAAAAGTTAAATAACTATCTTGGCTGGTACATGGATGATAGCTCAAATATCCAAATATTGACAAAAATAAAAATTAAGCTATTTAACTTGGTACAAACATAATCAAAGTTTTTACCATCACTTTTCATGGCAAAAAAACACAATTACTTTTGAACCAACCTAACATTAATTTCTTCAGTCTTAACATTCATCTCCTGGTGAGTCAATGTTTTGATAATTGTATTTCAAAACTACAGACCCTACCTGTATATTACTTGTTGTGGTAGCTCTTAAAGCAATGCATGTGTTTGGATATGGCAAGCATTCAATGGAGCTTTTGAGGCAAGTGGAATTAATAGAGATAATATATGAAACGCAATGCTTTTTCTATGATGTGAATATGTCTTCCAAATATCATGTGTTGGAAAGTTAATCCCCAAATTGATATAGTGATGACATTTGGAGTTGAGGCCTTTGGGAGGTAATTAGGAATAGTTAAGATTATCAGAGTGAGGACCCCATGTTAGGACTGGTGTTTATATAAGAAGAGGGAGAGAGACTGAGCTAGCATGCTCTTGTCCTCTCACCATAAGATGCCCACTGTGTGTTGTAAAGCAGCAAGATGTCCCATACCTGAGGCCAGTGCCATGCCAATGGGTTTCCCAGACCCCAAACCACGAGCTAAATAAACATACTTTCTGGCCAGGCACGGTAGCTCAGACCTGTAATCCTAACATGTCAGGAAGCAAAGATGGATGGATCACCTGAGGTCAGGAGTTCCAGGTCTGCTTGCCCAACATGGTGAAAACCTATCTCTACCAAAAATACAAAAATTTGCCCCGGTGTGGTGGTGGGCGCCTGTAATCCCAGCTACTCAGGAGGTTGAGGCAGGAGAATCACTTGAGCCCAGGAAGCAGAGGCTGCAGTGAGGTAAGATTGTGCCATTGCACTCCAGTCTGCGTGACAGAGCAAAACTCTATCTCAAAAAAAATAATAATAATAATTAAAAATTAACTTATTTTCCATGTAAATTACAAAGTCATTGGTATTCTGTTAGAGCAACAAAAGTAGACTAAGATTGCTTTTAATAGTGTTTCTAATATGCCCTTTAATTGCAGAATACATATAATTTTTAAGATGTTCAGGAACAAACATAATTAATATGTTCAAAGACACAGCATTTACCAAAATATGTGTTGTATTTTTAAACTGCACCTACCTGTGAATTTTATTTATTTAACAGTAAAGAAGTTTCTTTCTTTCTTTTTTTTTTTTTTAAGAAATTTTGTTTTGCCTCTTGTATCATGGAATACTAACCCTTAAAGGGCAACAATCTCAACCACATATTTGTCTGCAAAGTACTATATAAACAAGAATTGTGTTTTGTAACTGCTACTTTCTATCATCAGAAGAGTCATAAGTAAAACAAATAATGTGGAAATAATTGAGACACAGATTGGTTTAGTAGAAATATTGTGGGCTAAGTGGCTGGTCAATTTTCATACAAACCCCAGTTCATCCATTCACTGTTCCTGTAACTTGGGACACATACTGTACTCTTTTCAAGTTCCCCACCTGTATGAATCAAGTTACAACACCTGCTTTCTGCTATGTTCTGGAAATGAAAGATAATGTATAGAGTGTTTAGCATATACTATGTACTCCTTAAATAGTAAGTAATAGGAAGAATGATAATCAAACCTATGATATGATTTGCATTCAATTTACATATTTAAAGAGCGGAACTTGATCTTGTTAAGATATGTCAAAGTTTAAACAGAAAACATATTTTCTTATTGGCTTTGGCTCTTACTTGTGTGCAGTAATATCTAGGATGCATTTATTGCCTTTGCAAGAGTTCTAGTATAATACAGACTATTAGAGTGAACTTCTTTATATAGAGAATTTAACATTAGCGCCCTGAATTTGGGAGAAGTACGGGGATCTGTAACATTATCTCCAAATGAGTTCTTTTGCTGAATAGTCAGCAAATTTAATCACTCACATGTCATAGTACTGTGAAAATCATAAAGCATTAAACAAATGTAAGTCATTATTATAAGGATTTGTTAACATTTTCACCTGCAGTTCGATTTTACTAAAAATAATTACATAAAATTCTATTTTAGTGTAAAACATTCTGCTTTAATTCATCAAGGAACCTGTTTGAGAATATTTGAAGACACCATTCAGTTGCTTTAATTTGCCTTTTAATGTTTGACTAGATCAATAGAATCAGATAAAATGGCAACATAGGTATTAAAACTTTGAAAATCTAGGGGAGATAGAAGTTAAATTATACATAAAATATTTCACTGGCATTGATTTCCCAGTCATACTGATGTCATTTTTTAAAATTATCAGCATCAGTGAAAAGTTGCATCAAACCAGTAAAATAGATAGATTTGATTATTTTTCTTTGAGAGCTACATTCCTTAAATCCTGCAAGTATTTTTCAACTTATAAAGGATTAGGTAATCTGAAATTACTTTTAGTTTATGCCAGAGCCATTTTGGAGATTTTCCAGGGTTAATCAGATTATGTGAGTGACTGATTATTTTACTGTCTATGTTAGGCAACATGAAATCTATATAATTTATTGCATATTTTGGAGTACCATAGATATAAAATTAGTAGCAATAAAATGTACCTAACTCAGTAAGATAGACTGTACAGGGCAAATTGTTCTTCACTGTAGTAATTCATCTGCTGAAGAAGAAATTAGCAAGTTTTCTTGAATAAAATGTTACATAAATTTATTGATTTTTTGTTACATTTGGATATATGCATTTATATAATGTAAATAAATACAGAATAAGCAAATAGCTAACTAATTTAAAGTAAAATGATTTTTTTTTCCAGAGATAAGATCTCACCATGTTATCTAGGCTGTACTTGAACTCCTGGACCCAAGCAATCCTCCCATTTCACAAGTACCTGGGACTATTGGTACATGCCATGGTGCCCAGCTCTAAAATGACTTTTAATCCTAAATATTCATGTTTAGCAAGGAGTTATGGCTCACGCCTGTAATTCCAGCACTTTGGAAGGTCGAGGCAGGTAGATTACCCAAGGTCAGGAGTTCAAGACCAGCCTGCCTAAGATGGTGAGACTCCATCTCTACTAAAAATACAAAAATTAGCCGGGCATGGTGGCACATGCCTGTAATTCCAGCTATTAGAAGGGCTGAGGCAGGAGGGTTAGTTGAACCTGGGAAGTGGAGGTTGCAGTGAGCCGAGATTGTGCCACTGCATCCAGCCTGGGCACAGAGTGAAACTCCATCTCTAAAAAAAAATTCCGTATTTCGAATACATATGTTATTTGTTTAAGAGTCTTCACATAACTATTTTAAAACTTCAATTTGTGTGTTTATGAGGATTCCAAAACTTTCTATACAATTTTTCTACTATAAAAAGTTATACATGATTAAAAATTTATTTGTAATTAAGTAAATAAAATAGTTAATATTTTACTTTTAAATAGGTAGCTTTTTCTTAGAATTGGCAAAGATACCAGAGCACATGCAAATTGCCACCTTTGGAATACAAAACTTGTATAAAGAGTTTAAATTTAATTTCAAAAATTTAAAAAGCCATTGCAAAATCACAATTGACCCAGTCCTATAGAGTTAGATTACATTAATCTGTGGTTTAATCTTTGGTTAATAATATGACTTTCTTTGATTTTTAATGGCTGCACAATGTAGTGGATATCATATATTACTCTGTTGAGAAAAAGTGTAAAATATATCTTTAATTTGGAAAAACTAATTTTGCCTTGAAATCAAAAATGCTTTTTTGGCAAAAACATAGAAATTTATTATAAACATATATCATCTTTCAAAATTTAATAAACCTTAGTAGAAATAAAGTTACACTGAAGTATGTGTGTGAACACATGCATGTACAAATGTACATATGAATAAAAATGTTTACATTTTGGGGAAATAAATTTCTTAAGATAGCCTTTCCCCTGATACATTTGAGTCAGTTATATAATGAAACAGTAACATATGTGGTTCATTACTTTATAATATCAAATATGTAAATATCATGATATCATTCACAAATGTAAGGAAAAATTAATCGAATTCAAATATTGTGTTACCATCAAAACACCACAGTTTACACTGTTGCACTTGTTGTTATGAAAAGCAAATTAATGGGCATGTAACATTAATGTGTCTATCCTTGAAAATGTTTCATCATCAAAAGACAAATTTTTAAAAAATGGAAAAGTGATATTTTTAAACAGTTTCGCTTAAAATTTTGTTTAAATTGTTCAACACGTTTTTTTTTTTTCTACTTCCATTAGGCATGTCTTCTGTGAATTCCAAGTATCAAATGGTATGAGTCAATCCTGATATGATTTATTGTGATCAGTGACTCACTGATATATTTTGTGTTCAAATGCTTCTTAAAAATGTCTGTTCTAATTAGGGTTTTTCAAAGAGGAGTGTAGTTACTGTCAGTAAGTCATTAATAAAAAAAGTTATTCTGAAATATTTTAACAAAAACTCTCTATGACTCAGCTGAAATGGCAAAGTACTGTTTGATTGAAATATGCCATTGAGTGATTGAAATATTCCACTTGTGGAATAACATGTGGGATATACATTTTATGACAGATTTTTTTTCTTTAGTCATTTTTCTGTGTGAGGAAATTTAAAGCTATAACGATTATATTAAAATTAAGAAAAGATATTCCTATTTATTTTAAAGGAATTCTATTTTTTTTAGCCATTGAAATAAAATTATTTGAGGCTTACAGGAAAAAAACAATTGACTCCAAAATATCAAAAAAAAATTAAATGAAAATCGATGTGTCTAAATGTTTAAAAATGTAATCTTGTACATGTAGATTTCTATATTTTCAAAAATGAGGTTAAATTTATACTTATTTTAAAGTTAACAGGTTAAAATCGTCTAAAAATTTTACAGCAAAATTTTAAATTTAACATGTATATGGATACAACTAAATACTAGAAGGAATTCTGAAAAGTGATTAGGGCACACATTGTTCTTACAACACTTGGCAAGTGGCGTAGTGGGGGTATGTTTACCTTAGTATCAGAAAAAAAATGTTATAATTTACTGGTATCTTCACAGAGCAGGGAACATCAGAGCTAAGGGTAATTTAATTGACCTTTGTCAAATGTATAAAATTGTCATATGAATTCCACAAAGAAAAATGATGTTATTTTAACAGTCCAGAATTTGTTTCATTTTATTAAAACTAAATATTTATTTTAATTCTATTTTAAAAGTAAACTCTGTATTTTGTACCCTCCAGCTTTTATTTTTTTAATATTATTTTTGATATACTATTTTACTTTATACATTTAGTCAAATATAAATAATAGTGAAAAGTTATCCACTCAGGGAGATTTCATTTTTGGTACTGGTGAGCTAGAAAATTTTCATCAACTCTTCCATGGTGAATAATTAAGACACCTGAAGGGACTGAAGAAAAGAAGAAAGAAAAATCATATCTAATCTAAATCTAAGAGAAAAAGAAGAGATGTAAGCTTTATGTTTGAAATCATTCCTTACCCAAAGATGTCTGCCAATTCAGAACAATCAGCTGAGTGACTGACAAACCAAGCAAAAAATCATTACTTTTCATAACTTTCTGGAGAGAGAAAGAAAGAAAAAAGGGATTCTATAGTCAACCAAGAATGGTTTTTGTGGTTAAAGTCAGCCTTTGAATAAGGACTCTGAAAGGCAATGTGAGCACCAGGGGGTGAAGTGGAACTATGTGGCTCCAGACAAGGCCAAAATATATAAATCTCGGAAGAAGAAATAATAAATTCTCTCAAGAGGAATATAGTATCATTCTAGGCCTCAAAGAATTTTTAATATTTTCATATAAAGTATTAGGCATTTAAACAAAAATTAATAGTAACACAGGAGAGAAGATACTATGTTTAAAATCAAGTCAATAGAATCAACCAACAGGTTCATATATCATGGGGTCATCATGCACAGACTTTGAACATATTTATGGAACTAAAAGTTGAGATTAAGAGTGTAATCAGATAATTTGAAATAATAATGATAATAAAATTAAGTAAAAAATGTATCACTGTAAAGCATCAACATTAGTGAGGGAGAAATGCAGAAATTCAGGTCAAAGAAATCAAGCTGACAAAAAAACTAGAAATATACATATTGGTATATATCAATTAAATGTGATCACATCAAAAAAAACTATTCTAAAATCATTTTTGAACCAGCAGTTAAATTAAAAAGGAACAAGAGTCAAAACAACACCAAACTTTTCAATAGCAGCATTGTAAATAAAATAATAATAGAACAAATACTTCAAAGAGTTGACATAAATTGACATTGCCTTTTAGTGTTTGAAAGAATTATAGCTTTATGGTGTTTCATTGAAATACAATAAACTGTAGGTACTTAAACTGCATAATTGGGTAAATTTTAACAAATTAAAACATCCTGAAATCATAACCATGATCAAGAAAACAGACATTTTCATCACACCGAAAGTTTTATTTTGGTCCATATTATAAACATCTGTCCTACACATGCCATTCTCAGGAAGCTGCTGACCTGATTTTTGCCGCACTTGATTTACTTCCATTTTCTTGAAGTTGTACCAATTGCTCTAATTCTATACACTCTTTTCTTCAGCCTAGTTTTTTTTTTAATATTTACATCATTTTCTTAAAATTCATTTGTGTTTTTGCACATATCAGCATTTCAGATAATTTTATTGCTTAGTAGTATTCTATTAAATGCTTATAGTCTAATTTGTTTATCCATTCATTTGTTGATGAACATTTAAACTATTTTTAACTAAGTGCTATTACAAGACATCTTTTAAGTACATTTTTAAATGTATAAATCTTTGGATATATTTTATTTGACTTTGGTAAGTGGGAGTGGGATGTCTGAGTCATATGGTATGTGGATGCTTAACTTTTAAAAAGCTTCCAGTATTTTTTCTACAGTGTTTTTAGCATTTTGCTTTGCTACTAGCAATGCAGTAGATTTCCAGTTGCTTCATGGCCTCACCATCAATTTAGGAAATAGATAAAACCATGTGGTTGGCTATATTTTAATTTTAACCAATCTAATACATGTATTAAGCATCCAAAAATGTACATATTGGCAAAAATATCATGTAAATAAAAATGGTCCATTCAAGATATTCATGCACACAAGACCTAAAAAGATCTTTTTGTGAAAATATGCTTGAAGTAATAAGTTGGAAAGAACAGCAATAAACCCAGAAGGTCCTATGAAATATACAGGTAGGAAGATTAAATAAATTAGAAAAATACATTGTCTAAAGAAGCAATTTTTTAAAGCTCAGCGTAGTGGATATATTCACACTACATGTATGTCATTGTTGATGGTGACTTGCAGATATGAAGAAATATCAATCATATCCTCTTTATGGTGAGACCAAAATGTAGCCATCTTTGTGAATCCCATTCTTGTTCAAATGCACAGAATTTCTAAACCTTTCTACTTCAGAGTGCTCTAATTTCTAATAAACCTTTGTAATGTACTGCCTTTCATGTAGCATATTATTACTTTTAATGGATAAATATAGTTACAGGCTTGATTTTACACTTATGTAGGTGTCTAAAAAATTACTGAACTCATTTCTCTTCCATAAAATGGAGATAAAAATACATTTCAAGTATTGTTATCAGGGTTACATGCTGAAGCACTATAGATTTTTCACTATAGTAACTTACTTTTTTATCACATGATTACAATGTCCATGAGACATTTATTGAATAAATCAAAAATAGGATGTTTGAATTATAAACAGAAACATATAGCTTCAGTGTATATTCTCATGAGTAAAAGTGAGATTATTCAGCAACTAGACCAACATAATATTTAAATAATGTTGTAAATAAAACTAGTTTTGTGATTCTCTAGGTTATATTCTCTCCAGTATACATAGTTTACAATAGCAAAATAAAGCTATAACCATATCCTACAGTGGGTGTCAAATAACACCTGCCAAACTTTAATGCCAATGTCTACCTTCAGTGAACAAGTTTCATTAATTAGCTTTAAATTTGGCAGAAGCCTTACTGTTAGAAACTCAACAGCAGACACTTCATTATAAGTGCAGTTAGTACTCATAAGTGATGATTGAATCTAACTCAATATAAACCCAACCATTTGCCCTTATAAGATTGTGTGGCAGGTAAAATCCACTGTTCTTACAAAAACACACAAGGCCGAAAGTAAACGTCAATTATATCCATCTTACACTATTAACACATAGAGTGACTTAAAGATGCTTCCCAAAGCAGTAACATCTTCTCTACTTCTCACAAAAAAAAGAGAGTTAAATGCAGTTTTAATTAATAAATTTATAGTGAGTATAGATGTTCATACAATATGATTCTTAACTCTGCATGGCTGCTTCTGAAATTCAAATCACATAGCTGAACACATTAGAATAGCATAGCCTCTCCATAATGACATATGGCAGATTTGCGTGTGTCTCTTTTTGTGGCAAATAATTTCTCTAATTTCTTTCACAGAAATGAAAGTGATTGTTTTAAAGAAAAAATAAATGTTTCTATTTAGAATAACCTGCGGCCTTATTCTCTAAAGTTAATGCATTTTGGCATTGTGAGGTATGGAAATAGCTAAAGTTGTGTGCAATATGCCACTAAATATTTCCTGAAATCTTACAATAAGAATAATTTATGGACTAGCCAAAAATTAATATCTATGATCAAAGATCACTATTGTGAAATATGATAATATCAAACATTATCTATTAATGAATGAATTTATCTAATTTCTGTGAACATTTTACTTTTTATCCTAGTGACTCATTATCTCTGATGTACTTCTCTAGCTTTTACGTGTTTTAGCCTTGTTTACTCACGATTTCTCTTTGTAGTGGTGGAAGATTAATACCGGTTAGTACAAGAACTGCCCATTTAGTTGTGCTGCAAACCTGTTGCTCTCCTTGTTGCTGCTGAGGAAATACTTGATACTTCGCACATTTTTATGTGCTCTTTTTCCTACTGTGTTCCTTTGCATGGCTAAAATGGAAGCCAAGACTCAATTCTGTATTGGAGAAAGTGAAAACAATTTCTAGACCCATAGTATTTGTTTCCGATGTCTGATGTAACAAATTACCAAAAACATAGTGGCCTTGAGCAATGCCTGTACCCCCATTGTACCTAGGAAATAACTCACTTGCTTTGAAACTGGGTAACGGGAAGAAGTTGAAATAGTTTGGAGGGCTCAGAGAAAGACAAGAAAATGTGGGAAAGGCTCATAGGTATAGAGTACTTGAGTTGAGACTTTGGATTGCAGACTTTTGAGTTAATGCTGAAATGAGCTAAGATTTTGGGCGACTGTTTGGAAGATATGATAGATTTTGAAATGGAGATCATGAGATTTTGGAGGGGTCAAGTGTGGAATTATATGATCTGGCTGTGTCCCCATCCAAATAGCATATTAAATGCCCATGTGTTGTGGGATACAGTGGGAGGTAATTGAATCAGGGCAGCCAGTCTTTCATGTGCTGTTCTCATGACAGTGAATAAGTCTCACAAGATCTGATGGTTTTAAAAAGGAGAGTTTCCCTGCACATGCTGTTTTCTCTTGTCTGTTGCCTCATGAGATGTGCCTTTTGCCTTCTGCCATGATTGTGAGGCCTCCCCCAACCATGTGGAACTGTAAGCCCATTAAATTTCTTTCTTTTGTAAATTACCCAGTCTCAGGTATGTATCTATTGGCATGGTGAACAGGCTAATACAGCTGGTTAAACAGGTTTCTTACCCTTACCTTTAGGAAAAGAACTACCACGGTTATGTTAGTAGTTGGTGGAGCTATATGTATACCTTTTCTTTTCTCTAACTGATATCTGCTTTTTAATGAGTAGGTACAAGTATGAAGTTAATGAAATATATTCTAGTTATGTTAGAATAATTTAATTTGCAAGTTTATTTGTGTATTTCAAGCTTTTGCAGACAAACTCCATAGAGATATATACTATATCCCTGAGAAAAATTACTACAGAGATAAATACTCAGTCTTTCAGATATCTACTACCACTTCCTTCCCTTTGTAGTTTAAAAACTAGCTTACAAACTTACAGTGCACAGGAAAAAACTGATACGGAAGATTCAACAAGTCCTCTAGACTTTCAAATTTCTGGGTTCTTAGCAAACTAGTTTGTTCCATGAACTGATGACTGTTGAGGTATGTCTGATGTTCTTGGACTCTTTGAGTGGCTGATTTATAAGAGTGGAGTAGTGACCATGTGCTTCCGGGCTCAACAATTCCAACCAGAGAGGTATTATTTTTCCAACCTGACTTTTTACAAACCACATGCAATTAAGTAGCTTTGAAACCAACTCAATTGTCCCAAAGAATTGATGCTTACTTTTTTTTTTTTAAATAAGCATAGAAATCAACACTCCCAGTCTTAAAACTTAAGGAAGTTACAGTTTTCTTATCTGAGTTCGTTTTCAGGAAACCAACCATCAGGCTTCTTAGATAGTATCAATGAACTGAAACTTACCAGATCATTGCATCTGCACAGTTAGACACTAGACCCCTCATCTCATCATCGTAATTGCCTAAATGATCACCTGCTTCCTGTTAACCAACTCCTCTTCCTTAACTTTTGCTAATTCCTATTTTCATGCATGCAGCTACATTTCTTCTCTGCTACATAAACCTCTGATTTTAGTTGGTCAGAGAAAAGGCTTTGAGACAGCTCTCCCATGTCCTCAAATGCAGCACTCAATTAAAGCTTTCTTCCCTGGCAACATTTGTTGTTTCAGTGATTGGTTTTTCTACACAGTGAACAGCAGGATGTAGACCAAACCCCTGGTGTTTTGATAACAATTTCATGTATTTTATTTGGAAGAATGGGACCCACAGATCCTCTACATAGAATTATAAGACCCATGGTTTGTCAAAAAATTATTTAACTTACCTATTTAAGTACTATCTAATAATGATTCATTGTCTCTGCATTGCACTAGGTTTCAAGTGCTTCCTACAAACTTGTATAGGCTCACAATTTTTCCTACATAAGCCTGAAAAAATACAGTTCCCCTCCTGATTTTCTGCTACTATACCAAAGCTATGTGGAAGTTTCTAATTTCACTCTAGCCAATAGGTGTGGGCCAAAGATGTTGGTAAATTCAGAGAAACAAAACCTTAGTATATAATATTATTTTAGTGTAGTTATTATGCATTTTTTCTCCTTGCAAAACATCACAGTATTAGAAAGGAAAAACATAGCATCTTCTAAAATTATTTTTACATCTTGTCTCTGTTCTTCATGGCTGAGAAATCCTAATTGTTTAGTTACCAATGGAAGAACTAATACTTAGCTATGTTTTGGAAGTGTTTGTAATTACTAATTTGAATTTGTACAACATATGCTATAGTGAAAATAAGTTGGATAGAGTTTCGATTTTGTATTTGGTTCTACTTTTTCCAGTATAGATGTTTATTTTGAATTTGAATTTTGCTATTAATTTGTTGTATTAGTTTTTTCTTTTGCTAATAATCTAGATTATAACATCTAATGAGAAAAAATTTTATGGAAAAATCATTTTAAAAATTTGAGTCATTAAAACTATTAATTTCTTATTTATTTGTTTATTTATTTATTTTGAGATGGAGTATCTCCTTGTCATTCAGGCAGGATGGAGTGCAATGGTGCAATCTTGGCTCACTGCAACCTCTGTCTCCTAGATTCAAGCAATTCTCCTGCCTCAGCCTCCCGAGTAGCTGGGATTACAGGCATGTGCCACCATGCCTGGCTCATTTTCTGTGTCTATATGTAATTCATTATTTTGGTAAAATAACTTCCTCATTAGATCAGAAAATATTAAGTGAGTGAAAGACATTTTTCTAGGCTTCTAAAAGTAGAATGACTATCTTATATCAATTTAGTATAAATATTTAAACTAATCAATTTAAATCATAAGAAAGTTATTCATGCCTAGGATAACAAAATAAGAAAATTCTTAAGGCAAAAACTCATCTTTTGTATATTATAAATAGTGATCATTTGTGCGAGATTGAAGCATTGTTTAGCTAAAGAGCAAATAGTAGGTATTTGAGATGATCACTTCAACAGCATGTGAAGAGCTTGCATTTCAACTGCATAAGGAGCCAATGAAGATTTTTTGAATAGGTAAAACGATATAAAACTTTACAATGTCTAAGTCTGCCCTTAGCACCTCTTACTACTCTGACTGCATAGATCCCTCCTGGCTGTCACTCTGTAGCAAAGGCAATTCCACTCCTCACCACTCAGCATGGTCTGGAGATCTCATCCTAGAAACATAAAACTCTATATGTCTTTTGCCTCAGAAGATAGAATTTCTATCTCAATCAAAATCCTGTTAACACTAACAAATTCCAACTGTTTGATTTTTTCTTTTTTTTTTTGTAGAATAACTTCAAATAGGATTAATTTCATCTTCAGGAAAATGCCACATTATGTTCTTGCAGAATTTCCTGAACTAGGGTAAGTTAAATGGTATCGGAATATAATATAATACTTTATTGTTAGTATGTCATGAGCTAGTCATTCATTAATAGTGCTATGCATAGGTCAATATTCAAGACAATATACTTTTAAAAAATGCCTATGACATAAAGTAATGTGTGTGTGTGTGTGTGTGTTTTGCTTTCTTTAGTTGTTTTCAGTTCTGAATCTCAGACTTGTGATTCATATACAAATAGTTTCAACAGTACAATCAGCTGATCAAGAGAAAGCACTAATTTAATTATGAATGCTTCAAATTGCTGAAAGTTTTATGTCAGATTTGCATAGGTCAAAAGAAGTATACTTTCATTATTTGCTGATGCAGGAACATGTGTTTCTGTGGAATTTTAAGTCAGGTAACTTTAGGAATAATTTTCTACCAGAAGCTAGATAAATTTTTTATTAGGTATTATTCCAAGGGCCTGAGGAAATGACTGATACTGGTTGGAATTTAAAATGCATACACTACAAGTAGAAATTTTCAGAGATTGCAGTGTGGTTATATCTGAATGAGACTTTACAAGGATTACCATTATATAGGGATTATGTTGGGATTATAATTTACACATCCCATGAGAGATTCTTTCAGAGTGTAGATTACTGAATGTCAAGGTAAACAATAACTATGAAACATGCATTGATGTCATCATATGTAAGCAAGAGAAAGGGGGAAATTCTGCTACTATTTGCACCATAGATAAATTACTCTTCTCCTGGGAGTGGTAGAACATGGCCTAGAAAATCAGAAATAACTAATTCCAGACAGTAGTGACACATAGGTCAATGCTGATTTATAATAAGTATTGTTTGCTAAAAAGTGGTTGACTAACCACAACCCAAAAAAAGGCTGTGGACATTATGTTGCTGATAAAATCAAACAGACTATGTACTAGTCTGTTTCATGCTACTGATAAAGACATACCTGAGACTGGGCAATTTACAAAATTTGTTTATTAGACTTACAGTTCCATGTGGTTGGAAAGGCCTCACAAGTATGGCAGAATGTGAAAGGCACATCTCACATGGTGGGAGACAAGAGAAGAGAGCTTGTGCAGGGAAACTCCCCTTTATAAAACAATCAGATCTCGTGAGACTTATTTCCTACCATGACAACAGCATGGAAAATTCCTGCCCCTATGAATTGATTACCTCCCACTGGATCACTCCCAGAACAAATGGTAATTCAAGATGATATTTGGGTAGGGACACAGCCAAAAAATAGTATTCTGCCCCTGGCCCCTCCCAAATCTCATGTCTTCACATTTCAAAACTAATCATGCCTTCCGAACAGTCCCCCAAAGTCTTAACTCATTTCAGCCTTGACTCAAAAGTCCACAGTTCAAAGACTTATCTGAGACAAGGCAAGTCCCTCCTGTCTATGAGCCTGCAAAATCAAAAGCATGTTAATTATTTCCTACATACAATAAGAGTATATAGGCATTGGGTAAATATAGCCACTCCAAATGGAAGACATTGGCCAAAACAAAGGCGCTACAGGTCCAATGGAAGTCCAAAATACAGCAGGGCAGTCAAATCTTAAAGCTCCAGAATGCTCTCCTTCTACTTCATGTCTCACATACAGGTCACACTGATGCAAGAGGTGCATTTCCATGGCCTTGGGCAGCTCTGCCCTTGTGGCTTTGCAAAATATAGCCACCCTTCTGACTGTGTCCATGGGCTGGAATTGAGTGACTGTGGCTTTTCCAGGCACACAGGGCAAGCTGTTGGTGGATCTACCATTCTTGGGTGTAAAGGATAGTGGCCCTCTTCTCACAGATCCACTAGGCAGTGACCTAGTAGGAACTCTGTCTGGGGACTCCAACTCTACACTTCCCTTCTGCACTGCCCTAGCAGAGGTTCTCCAAGAGGGCCTCACACCTGCAGCAACTTCTGCCTGGGCATCCAGACACTTCCATACATCCTCTGAAATCTAGGTTTCAAACCTAAACATTTTACTTCTGTGCACCCACAGGCTAAACACCATGTGAAAACTGCCAAGGCTTGGGGTTTCCACCCCCTGAAGCTACAGCTTGAGCTGTACTTTGACCCCTTTTAGCCATGGCTTAACAGCTGGAACATAGGATACCAAGTCTCTAGGCAGCACAGAGCAGTGGGGGGGCCCTGGGTACAGCTCATGAAACTATCTTTTCCTATTAAACCTCTGGGCCTGTGATGGTAGGAGTTGTCCTGAGGACCTCTGACCTTGCCTGGAGATATTTTCCCCATTGTCTTGGTGATTAACATTTATCTCCTCATTATTCATGCAAATTTCTGCATCTGGCTTGAATTTCTTTTCAGAAAATATAATTTTCTTTTTTATTGTATTGCCAGGCTGTAAATTTTCCAAACTTTTATGCTCTGTATCCTTTTTAAAACTGAGTATCTTTAACAGCACCCAAGTGACTTCTTGAATGCTTTGCTGTTTAGAAATATCTTCCACCAGATACCCTGAGTCATCTCTGTCAAGTTCAAAGTTTCCAAATCTCTAGGGCAGGGGCAAAATGTCACCAGTCTCTTTGCTAAATCATAACAAGTGTCACCTCTGCTCCAGTTCCCAACAAGTTCTTCATCTCCATCTGAAACTACCTCAGCCTGGACCTCATTGTTCATATCACTATTAGCATTTTGTCAAAGCCATTACACAAGTCTCTAGGAAGTTCCAAACTTTCCCACATTTTCCTGTCGTTTTCTGAGCCCTCCAAATTGTTCCAACCTCTTCCTGTTACCTACTTCCAAAGTTACTTCCACATTTTTGGGTAACTTTTCAGCAATGCATCACCTCTGATACAAATTTACTGTATTAGTATATTTTTACACTGCTGAAAAAGACATACCCAAGACTGGGAAATTTACAAAAGAAAGAGATTTATTAGACTTACAGTTCCATATTGCTGGGAAGGCCTCACAATCATGGCAGAAGGTAAAAGGCACATCTCACATGACAGCAGACAAGAGAAGAGAGCTTGTGCAGGGAAACTCCCCCTTTTAAAAACCATGAGATCTCATGATACTTATTTGCTATTACAAGAACAACACGGGAAAGAACTGCCCCCACGATTCAATTACCTCTCAGTGGATCCCTCCCACAACATATGGGAATTCAATATGAGATTTGGGTGGGGACACAGCCAAACCATATCAGACTACTATGGCAGTTTACTAAACATCAGATCAATTAATGAAATGCCAGATCTGAAAGACTAATTATATTCATATGCTAAAAATGAGAAATTCAGTTGTATAGTGATAACCAGGTTCTTCATTTCTTAACAGGGATTTCAAAAACAAACACTGTTTTTCAATTTGGTAGTTATGAGTATTACTAAATTTCAAGTATGTTAAAATTGATGACCAATAGTATCACTGTAATATTTTGGCTACATATCTCAAAGTATTGTCTTCATGTTACTTATATTAACATTATTGCTTCTATTAAGTAATATATTAGTCCCATATGATGTTAGGAGTTCAGTAGAGTGATTAGAAATTAAGACAGATGTTGAGATTAAACACTTTCTTAATTGGTGGCTGCTTTGGGGCCAATTATGATGGTAATATTTTTCACTCTCTGTAGCAAGGTCTGCAGAGATCTAAAGGGGTCTACAAAGCTGGCTGTCCCTCTTTAACAGTTAAACTTACAGTGAGATTAAATAATTCTGTGGGTAAGTTACAAGTTGAAACGAGATTCCATTTTGGACAACCAGCTATCACCAGGCTCAATAGGCTTGTCACTACTACTCATCAATTTTCCCACTATTTTGCCACATAGGTGGGTGTGCTCTTAATCACACTCACTTGGGTAGCTCGTCTAGTTTCGGGAGACTTCATTATAGTTCTCTGTGTAAAGTTTTTTCTAGTTAATACATTATGCACAAGGTGTAAGGGCTTGTCTTTGCTTTTTAGTGCTTGATATAGTTCTTTCATCTTTCCTTTATGGTACTATGTCTACTGCACCAGGGTAAAAATTTCTATCTCTTATACTTTTGTTTAGGGCAATTGGTTTAATTAAGATAGTTTGATAATATTTTTAGCGAGGTGTGGGGGCTAGAGTTGGCTCAAAGTGATCAGGTCATAATGAAATCTTCTGGGTGTAAGCTGGATGCTCTGGGTTAAGCTACACTTTGGTTTGTCCAAGAACACTTTCCAGTATGCTTACCATGTTACGACCTATCTTGTCTATAAGTGCATATAAAATTTTTAGTAATAGTGATTTCTAGAGTAATATTTTAGGAGGGTGATGGGCTGTGTGTGCATGCTTCATGGCCTTACTCAACCAAGCATTTTGTTCTTGCTTTATTGCTAAATCTTCCTTGAGCCCTTGTATTTCATAAAGGTTGTTGTGAGATTTTCTACATGTAGAAAATGTAGCCTGTTTCTTATCACCTCATGAGCTACACCATGACCTAACATTTTCATGTGTGTACTTGTGCTTACTTTATAACCTTTTTAGGGTTTGCTGAAGATGACTGTATAGGCTGGGGGCAAGAGGTGGTGAGGTGTATCAGAGTTTATCAATTATAGAACAGGCTCCTCTAGAGTGATACAAAGCACCACCAAGTCCTTTGAGTTTTAAGCTGTTGCTTGTATTACTCTGGTGAATGGTTTTGTTAATGTAATGAACGGAGTTTAGGGCTAAGCATAGTGGGGTATCTAATCCCTGTTTAGGTATTAGCTATTGTGTCTTCAGAGTATTAAAGCCACTTTTGTAGTATATTTTATTTCAGCAGGAGTTTTTCTTACAATCTAGGTGGAGTTTAGCTTTATTGAGAGTAGAATTTAAATGCTCTTTACACTGTATTTTGTTAGCTTGGGTTAATCGTATGGCAGCAGAGGCTGGCACGAAATTGACCAACCCTAGAGAATAGTATAGCTTCGTTAAACTTTCATTTATTACTAAATATTTATCACTGTTGTTTCCTGTGGGGGTGTGGTTGAGCAAACTGTTTTGAGCAGCATTCCTGCATGCTTGATACCTGCTCCTTTTGATCTGGGTGATCTAGAGGGCAGTTTCACTGGGACAGGGGATGTTTGCAAGTGTAATCTTACTAAAAGCTAATAAAAAGGCCAGGACCAAACCTACCTGATAATGGTGTTGTGCTGACATTTTCAGTGTCTTGCTTTGAATAATTATGTTACATTAACTGCATAAATATTTAAGGGTAAAAATTAAAATACAAGAAAGAAAGAAATGTAAATAGTGTTTTACAGTTCTGGAAATTCAGTGTCTTTAAAGCTGATTTGACAGAGGCTTGCCTGAGAGGATCACTCATAATTATAGCATGATTGATTTAGGATATGATACATGGGGCAGAGCTTTCAGAGGGATATGCTTAAGGTGTTATATTAGTATTAGGGTGTAAATTTAGTTATGATATTTATTACACAAAATGGAGGATTAATTTAGTAGGAGGGTCTTAAGATTTTTTTAGAAAAATTACATTAATCGAGGAGTAGCTGTTGGGGTGTTCGTGATTAAAATATGATTTCTGGGTTGGTTTGCGTTTTAGTCTTTTGTTTTGGGGGTTTGGCAAGGGTCCGTTTACCTGGGTTGATCGTAAAGTCAGAGATGGAGGGAGGAGGGGTTTACGGATTTAATCGTAAATAGTTCTTGAAATTGAGTGTGCACACATGAGCGTATGTACGCAGGAGAGCATACCTGCACGTGTCAGCGTGCGTACGTGCAGCAGCGTGCATACATGCGTCAGTGTAAGCGCATGAGCATGCGTACCTGCGTGAGCCCACCTACGTGCTTGCGTGTCTATTGATTATGTACTTAAAGCATGAATTAATTAACACCTTGTTATTATGCCAGCCTAGAATATTCAATATTAGCTTCAGCTTCTACAATTGATTTGGCAGGAATCAAATCTGAGTTCATCTACAGTGGATTCAGCAGGGACCAGGCTTTCAGCGATGGTGAGTGATGGCATCCCTCAAAGTTAAAAATACCAAATGCATGCCAGTGCTCCCGTGACTGGATAATACGGTGGTAGTCATTTTATTTAAGGGGAACTTGTGGGCTATCTTAGTTCTATGACCCTGTAGTAAGAACCAGATGCCAGCTGTAGTTTCATTATAGTCACTATCAGGTGTCATGGGCGCAGAGCAAGGAGGGTAGTACTCCCGAGTGGGAGGATGATTTCTCGGGGGTTGGTAGATTAAGATACCAAAAATTGGTAGGAGATATCCATGTTGACAAGGGATTTCTTGACTGAAATGTGCTATGTCTGGGGAATGAATGTATGCACTGTGTAATAGTAAAGATTTACAGTACGGGTTAATATACATGTGGGTTAGATTTTATTGTACAGTCAATAATAGATGTTTTATAGTTGATTAAGAAATTATGCTTATATGCATGTGGACTCTGCATGTGGAAGATTACAATTTATGAAGCGTTAATATTTTTTAAAAACCTAAGAATGCTATAAATATCAGTAGATATAGGAAACAACATACACAGGAATAAATGTAGCATGACGTGCAGTCAAATCGTCTTCTCACTGTAGAATAATACTAACTAGCATTTTAAAAATCATTTTACATCATAGGAAAAGATAGGTTTATATATTTTATGATTTTACTTAGTTTAGTTAGCATAGCAAAATAGAGCATATTTGAGTTCTCATTAAACTTTGCCAGTTAACTATTAAAAATAGATGCCAGTGCATTACCAAATGTGTGTTTTTTCAAGTTATTCAAATTCATTAACAAGAAACCTCCAAGACTGGACTTGGCTTATACTCTGATAACTATGTGCCAAAATTCTTTTCTGATTTTGTTTCATATAAATGTTCATATCCCTAAACCTTTATTTTTTTCATCTCCCCCATGCCCTCGATATTCTGAGAGTGAAATAATCCATTAATTATGGCATGGCCTAAAAGTTGTATCATTAGACTGTATTTAGTACTTCACTTCCATTTTATATATTCTTATAAAATATTAGACAGCTTAACATGTACCTTCTCAAATCTGAAGTTACCACTGTCTTTTTCAAAATTGCCAAGGAATATGAATTTCCTGTTATGATGATTAGCATGACAGTGTATAAATAGTTTCATGCAAGACAAATAATCTAAGCCTTTCTGATCTAGTAGAAAACGCAATAAAGTTGCAGCAAACCATTTCATGTTTAATTTGTGGATCCTAGGCTAATTGGATATGTGCTGTTCAATTATGTACTTAAAACAGTATAAACTTCAATCTCCTTATATGTATAATATTGATAGCACCTATAGACTATGTTATGTGATAATAAAACAATATGTATTACATTGAACTCCCCTAAAAATTGTTAAGGGCTATAAATATGTTTATTAGTAGTAGTAAAGTTTCTACAATACAAATATCAATGTAAATTGCCAGAAACTGCTGTATTAATAATGCATGCTATTATCATTTTAGATAATATAGCACACTTAAAGAAAAGTATGATTTGTATTTACCAGACTCAATCAAACCTTTAAAAATTCATCTATACGAATTCTGTGGACTTCCTCCACTTCTCCTTAAGCACAAATAAAGTATTTGATTTTATAATGTGCTGATCTGTAAAGAGGTTGTCTGGTGATTTTGAAAGTTATATTGTAATCAGATCACATCAACTTTCACCTTTCTCCTGGAAAGTTATGAATCAATAATAAGCTCACTTCTACAGAAAACAACAAATCATCATTTAAAGGCTTCTTCTTCACACAGCCCATGAATTATAAAATATCATAATAAAAGTAGTAACAATTATTGCATTAAAACATTTTTGACAAAATTATTACACAGTGTAGTTAAAAAACAGGTATGGGTTTTTGAGGTATGCTCTAGAAACTTAATTCAGGGAATGTAAAACAGGTCATTTCAAGCTTATTACATGCTGCCCATCATGTCCCTCTAAGCTCCTACTGAAAAGAATTTGAAAACTGCATAACCAAGCTAGAGGCACCAGGACTTCCTCAGAATTGATAATAGCAAGTTGGAAAAGTAATCAATGGACTTCTTTATGAAATATTTGAAATGCATGTGTTTGAAAATTAAAAAACAAAATTGAAAATAGAAGATATTTTCTCAAATAGAAGATTTTCTTATTCTGTTGAAATTAATAACAGAATAAGAGAAGAAAAATACAGTAAGACACAAGCAAATGAAAATAGACAAGAGAAATATTGAATGAGTAGCTATATGTGATGATAATTAAACCATCAGAAACTTTCAGGGAAAAAAGAGAGATAAACTGTATAATAAAATGATAATACAAGAAGTTGGAAAGGTGGTTATTATAATGTTCTCAACAAAATATATTAAAAAACTAAACTTCAGGAATGTTCATGAAGATGGAAAGGGGCCATGTTCACCAGTGAAACTGAGTGTAGTTAACTAGGCTGCAGGCTACAGGGTCACCTTGTTGGTGTGCCATGTCAAACAATAAGCCCTGGCATGGGGCTGCATCAGCCCTGAGAAAGGTATTTCATTTTCTAATTAGTCTTTTCCGAAGAGGAGCTATTTTTTTTTTCTCATCCATCCACCTAAGAAAAAGGTTTTCTCCTGCTCTGACTCCTCTTGCTTTTCCTCCCCCTCTTCCTCTTCTTCACACAAAGGCACTGTACATGCTTTGTATGGTCTTCCCCCCCACAGAATGGAATAAGGTTACAGAGGAGAGTGCAAAAAAATGTTTAAAGTCAGAAAGTGATCAGAACTTTGAGAAAATGTGCATTTTGTGGTATGGGTCACAGGTGGGTAGATGACTGAAATTGTCCAGTGGATAACAATTAAGCTAGGAAAAGAAATTGGTTGAAAATACAAGGAACATGTTGCAGATGTCATCAAGCTGGATTTGGTAATTTCTTGTACGTAAAGATTATAGAAAGAGGAGTCATTAAAATATAAGGCTCCTGGCCAGGAAAATATGGTACCTAATCAAACAATGGTATTATTACTATAAAAACAAGAGAGGAGAGAGAATAATTTTGTATGTTTTGTCACGTGAATTAAGTCTCTTATGCTGAAAGGACACTTGAAAACACAACATGAAAATTAAAGGATATATTTTGAAGCCAACTGTATAAATTTGGGGTTAACCACCTAAAATAAATCTGATAAAAAATTTATTAAATACTAAATCATTTCATTTATTTTATCTCCTCAAAAAAATGTTGAGGTCCTGTTTTATACGGATCATCTAACAATGCTCTAGATATTTAAAAATAAGCACCTAACAGTGCCATTGAGTAGCAATAGATCCACCCTGTCATTCACATAATAAGTTTATGAAGTCCCTAGTAGAATCTACCAAGGTTGTATAATATACTGTGGCATTCTAAGATTCCACTCAAAGTGTATTTGACTTTCACCTGCATTCATTAAAAATTGACATGATAAAAAATAAGCTTTATTGTTAAATTATGAAAATTTGTAACTAAATGATCTTAAGAGTATAATGTGTTACATTAATTAAGAGCTCAAAATATAATATGTTTTGAAATGTCCTGACATCTCAACATTTTTGACTTCATTCCTATGGGTAAATACAATTTTAAAGTTAAAATCATTACTATGAATTACTGTTGAATTTTACCTGACAAGTCATAAGTGGAGAGACTCTCTACAATGACTTTAGTACATCCAGGAGTGTGAAATTTTATTAAAAAACAGTTTAATAATTACTGTCTACGTGGAACCTCCCATATTTCTTCTAAGGATAATTCCTTTTTTGTCTATTATATTCACACATTGATTTAAAACAAAAATCTGGTATCATTTCATTTATTATGGTGTAAAGAGTGATGGCTTTCCATCATGCTAATAGAACAGAAACAGAAAAAAAGGAAGACTCATCTAACTGTGCCAAAGCCCCTCAATGGTATCAAACAGGAAAAAAAGGAAGACTCATCCAATTGTGCCAAAGCACCTCAATGGTGCCACCACCTTTATAGTCAATGACAACATTTTTGCTTTTCTACATGACCATGATACTATGCCATACGAGTACATATATGAATGAGTGGAGAGAGATACTGTCTGAAAATGATTTGATGAACTAGTATCATCTTTTAATAGCAGTTAGGCTCTTGAAATGGCACTGGTGAGACCTCCCTGAGTCGATGGATGATAAACAGTGTTTATTCAGCTGGTAAATGTATCCAAAACCATACAGCACAGGAATGTCTAAAAATTCTTATTAAATATTAGTACTATATTCTTCCATGTGTTTAAAGTGGGACATGCATGAGCAACAAATCTGAACTTATGTTTTTTAATGATTAAGATAAAATAGCCTCTCCTTGGGAAAAAATGAATTTAATGACTATTTGAAGTTCCTTTGCTTTTTATGTCTTTGGTAAGAATAACCACAATCAAATGATTATTATCCTATGTCTTTAAAATCAAACTATATCAAAGTAGAAAAGAAAATAAAAGATCTGTCTATTCTTTGAACATTGTACCAGAATGATATAAAAGTCTATTTGCATTTTATTTGCTTGTTTGATTGTTTTTTGTTTTATTAAATTACCTATTACATGGATTCAAAATTCAGGTCTATTTCAATTGAGATATTGTAATTTTGGTTTAAGAATAGGGTGGCTTATCTAAGTTTTACTTATTTTCTGTAGACTTTAACAACAAAAAATAATAAATTTGAAGTATGAATATTATACTTCTTCAAACCATTTGTAATCACTGACATTTAAAAACTTTCTTTTCACAAAATGTTAACTGAATCTCATTTTATAACATAAACTCTCTGAACACAATAGGTTTTCTTGTAAATCATTGTACATTGATTTTAAATTGCTAACAATATGATTTCACATTAAGAATGCTTGATGGAATTACAAGTAAGATTCAAAATCCAAGGTGTTTTATTTTGTCTATTTAATGGCTGTCAACCAGAAATCTTTACTGTAATGATGATGAATGGACAAGGACTCAACTACAAATCTTAAATAAATATCTTGTATTCTACCCAGAATACAATCCAGTGTTTAGATCAAAGTTGAGAGTGCACACTGATGGAAAAGATAGCTGAAATCTGTTATTTAATGTAAAACTGATCTGTCAAAATGTAAGTAAACTATGTTAAGCCTTTGAGGAGTAAAAATATTGATCAGTGTGTTGTGAAACTGAGATATATACATATATATACACACACACACACTTATGTGTGTATATATACATATATATATTTTAGAATGATTTTCACTGTATTTTTCTGATTGTATTTCTTTAATATTTGATTTCTTGTATGTACTCTGCTTAAGACAAAAACATCTAGATAATCAACAATTCTATTCAATATATATAAGCATGAAAATATTCCCAAATTTGTTCACTCTTCCAAAATTTGCCCATTACTATTATTTTTAAAACTATATGTTAAATATATTTCTTAATAAAGTGATAAAATAATGGTATCTCTACACTCTTTCCTAAAATCAACTGAAAATTAAAAAACAATGTAATTAAGCCCTATGGCATACATTTCTTTTGAGCCAAATAAGGTAGGATCCTGATGAGGTATGTATTTCTACATAATTCTAATCTCCTATGCAAAATTCTGTATACATGATTGTACAACCACTCATTTCTTACTTGGAATAGCATGTCAGATTGTTGTATTTTAAGGCATCTCAAAACTAAATTATACACTAACGTATGGGAAGAAAATGTCATCAAAATAAGAAACCAGGCAAATCTTCCATGTTTACAGGAGTAGACTGGATCAATAGCGTATTATCAGGAAAGCAGAAAACATTCAAGATATCTCTCAAAACTATTGGAAGGGCTGGGGAAATAAGGTGATGAGGAGAAGCAAATAAATGAACACATAAATAAATAAAAACAAAGACAATTATTAGTTAACCTTAGTTAACTAGAATGAAGAATTATTTAAAATAAAATTTTACTGAATTGAGTGGTTATTGCCTTAAAACCATATAAATACCATGATGAGTTCTATAACTAAAGTTAGCATAATTGCCTCTAATAACACTAATGGTTCAATCATAAGGATAAATCACTAAATTATTAGCTCAATTTACAAAGTAGACAATAGGAAATTTCATGAGCACCAGAGCTTTTCTAGCAGAGTAAAAATATTCGTTCTCCTGATCCTTCCAGTATCTGATTTGAAATAGTGGGTGAGATGATGGTCCCACCAGATTGCATAAGTGAAATTGGTTTATTGATTGGAAGAGTACAGCTGGAAGAATATATTATGTGCAAGTATCTGGGTAACTAAGAGCTCTCTGAACCTCCATGCCATCAAACTAACTTTGCCAGAAGAAGCAATAATGCTTCCCTTGAATGATGAAACTCATATCTTGCTTTAATAACAATTCTCTTGCCTAAGGTAAGTTCCCTACAGTGGAAAGCTGATGCTCCCCGTGCCTCAACCCCCATTTTCCAGGACTATCAGTAGAATTAAATATTAGCCTGTCTCTGTGAGAGGCATAAACACAGATTAAAAACAAAAACCTCAGGAAATTGCTAAATGTATAAATAAACTCTGAAGATAATGAAAACAAAAAAGAGAGAATATTACAATTTTACCCTAGAGTAAGTTTTTAAAAAATGAGTACTTTCCTCTACAATATAGATTCAGTGGACCAACTGGAACATCAGTCTGTGGTTCCAATTATCCCAGTCTATACTTGCTTAGTTAACAGGAGCATGGCCTCCAAGAAGATCGAGGTGACAGAAATTAGAGAAAAATTATTAGAGAAAGCACCAAGAGATTTGGGATGTATCCACTTTTGCCCAAACTATGTTTGAGAGCTCAAGAGGATACTCAATCATCTTAAGAAACATTTAACCAAGGGGGACACTAGTTCTGTATATGTCATTGTATTGATTGTTTTAGGGGGTTGTGATCCTGTTGGGAGATGGTGTTATTAGAATTTGCTCCCACATTTTAGTAGAAAGAGATCACCTGGGGCACCAGAGACTGCATATTTGTATTACAGTGCCAGAAGTAGTGTTTCCAAAAGAGATAGAGCCATTTAAGCACAAGAATTTATATCAGAAGGAAATCTTTAATGTTGCTCAAATGTGCACAGCATTCCTGGACCAAAATAAATGGATACTAATTTGGTATTCCATTGATTGGTATAATAATAAATATTTCAGTCATGTTAACAGAATCCTGACCTGGAATCAAATATTGAAATCATAGTTTCTTACACAATTTTCAGAATTAAGTCAGTTCACATACTCAGGCTCCAGTGAAGGAAGTAAATGTTCAATATACTTGAAACTGTATTCTACAATAACATCACCAGTATATTTCAACATGTTTTCTCTTATATCCCAGATTTATATGAATAAAGAGTTCACAATTTCGGCACTAATCTAGGAGACATTATTTTCCCAAAACAGACTACTATGATAAGTTAGTTTTAGAGTTCCTCCCTCATTCTCCTGGGATTCTAATCCAAGTTTAACCTAGGAAAGGGAAAGAACAACCTATTTACTATATAGGAGTGTCAGAATGCTGTCAAGATTAAAGTGACTACAATGTGTTTCTGCCTTATTTTGTGATCTAGTGATAGAATAACAGAGGAGAGTTAAAACATTGTGGCATTTTTTGCAAAGCAAAATGAGAGTCAAATACAAGTGTTAAGCAGCCTCACTGGAAAAGGAAAATAGCATTAGCAAAAGAAACTCTTGAATGATAACATGATGAACAGTCCTTCTCACTGTCAGAGCAAGATAGGAGTGGAGAAAACCATTTTTGAGAGGCGGGTTCTGAATCTACATAGTATACATAAAGAAAATTATCCTGCCATTAGACAGCAACAGAGCCAATAGTGATCATAAACTGTGTTGCTTAGATGATGTTTTTCATATTGAAGTTGGTGAGGTATTAGTGTGTTAAAACAGATTATGTGAGCCCACCAAATATTTTTGCATGGAATAACTAGAGTGGATTAAAATTGAATAGAATAAATTGAAATAGAATCAATCTAATACATATAATATTTTAAATCTTCATTGGAATATTAGAAATACACTATATTAATAATTGTGATTACAAAAAAACCCAAAAACTTATTCCCCTAAGCTAGGACAAAATTCATATATCACAAGAGAGTTTTACATTTTTAAATTTAATGTATTGTCTCAAACATGCTAATTTGGTTACAGAGGTAAATAGTGATAACTTGTCAATAAAAAAATGAATATCAATACTGTAAGACTTTTTCAGTATTTTACTTATAGCACCATTAAAGCAAGCTAGAAATTGCATTAAACGAATCAATATGGTGATACAGAAATTGTAAGGCTAATACTTTGAACTTTAAATTCATAGTTTAACGAATAGTTGTTAAATATTTATTCCTTGATGATTTACTCCCTTGTTTAGTTTGTAAAGCTTATCCTACCTAAAAAAAGGGCAATGTGGAATTATTGATTTCCTTTACATTAGATTATATAAACAGTCTTCAATGCTGGGCAAGCAAAAAGAAAAATTAAAAAAGATCATTTAAAAAGAAGGAAGCTGAATGTTTGTTATATTCTGTCATAAATTTTGAGGTGGTAAAAGATAAAAGGGCAAGAATGAAAAATTGACATTCTTCTGTTTGACATTTAACATGTATACCATGTTCTTTGGAAAAATGATGCATTTGTAAATATATAACTTTATCTCATTCTTTCTTCACTTGGTCAACTTTTATCTTTTTTTACACTGTGTTCTATATTAAATATGCAGTGATTGCTTTCTTTTTTTTTTTTTTTTTTAATTGCATTTTAGGTTTGGGGGTACATGTGAAGAACATGGAAGATTGTTGCATAGGTACACACATGGCAGTGTGATTTGCTGCCTTCCTCCCCATCACCTATATCTGGCATTTCTCCCCATGCTATCCCTCCCCCAACTCCCCAACCCCCCACTATCCCTCCCCTTTTCCCCCCCAACAGACCCCAGTGTGTGATACTCCCCTCCCTGTGTCCATGTGTTCGCATTGTTCAACACCCACCTATGAGTGAGAACATGCGGTGTTTGATTTTCTGTTCTTGTGTCAGTTTGCTCAGAATGATGGTTTCCAGGTTCATCCATGTCCCTACAAAGGACACGAACTCATCGTTTTTGATGGCTGCATAATATTCCATGGTGTATATGTGCCACATTTTCCCTGTCCAGTCTATCATCGATGGGCATTTGGGTTGGTTCCAGGTCTTTGCTATTGTAAACTGTGCTGCAATGAACATTCGTGTGCATGTGTCCTTATAGTAGAACGATTTATAGTCTTTTGGATATATACCCAGTAATGGGATTGCTGGATCAAATGGAATTTCTATTTCTAGGTCCTTGAGGAATCGCCACACCGTCTTCCACAATGGTTGAACTAATTTACACTCCCACCAACAGTGTAAAAGTGTTCCTATTTCTCCACATCCTCTCCAGCATTTGTTGTCTCCAGATTTTTTAATGATCGCCATTCTAACTGGCGTGAGATGGTATCTCAATGTAGTTTTGATTTGCATTTCTCTAATGACCAGTGATGATGAGCATTTTTTCATATGTTTGTTGGCTTCATGTATGTCTTCTTTTGTAAAGTGTCTGTTCATATCCTTCGCCCACTTTTGAATGGGCTTGTTTGTTTTTTCTTGTAAATGTGTTTCAGTTCTTTGTAGATTCTGGTTATCAGCCCTTTGTCAGATGGGTAGACTGCAAAAATTTTTTCCCATTCTGTTGGTTGCCGATTCACTCTAATGACTGTTTCTTTTGCTGTGCAGAAGCTATGGAGTTTGATTAGGTCCCATTTGTCTATTTTGGCTTTTGTTGCCACTGCTTTTGGTGTTTTGGTCATGAAGTCCTTGCCTACACCTATGTCCTGAATGGTTTTGCCTAGATTTTCTTCTAGGGTTTTTATGGTGTTAGGTCTCATGTTTAAGTCTTTGATCCATCTGGAGTTAATTTTAGTGTAAGGTGTCAGGAAGGGGTCCAGCTTCTGCTTTCTGCACATGACTAGCCAGTTTTCCCAACACCATTTATTAAACAGGGACTCGCTTCCACATTGTTTGTTTTTGTCAGGTTTGTCAAAGATCGGGTGGTTGTAGATGTGTTGTGTTGCCTCGGAGGCCTCTGTTCTGTTCCATTGGTCTATATCTCTGTTTTGGTACCAGTACCATGCTGTTTTGATTACTGTAGCTTTGTAGTATAATTTGAAGTCCGGGAGTGTGATGCCTCCAGCTTTGTTCTTTTTGCTTAGAATTGACTTGGCTATGCGGGCTCTCTTTTGGTTCCATATGAAGTTTAAGGTGGTTTTTTCCAGTTCTTCAAAGAAGGTCATTGGTAACTTGATAGGGATAGTGATTGCTTTCTTTAAAGTACTTGCAATTATAGAAAAGATTAAGATATTTTGTGAACTAATATATATATTACACATGTAAATAATTAGTAAAACATGCCTGAGTCATTTTATTTTAAAGAGCAAAAGCAACATTTCCTGAACTACATAAGACAAAAAGGATAACAATAAACAGGTAAAATTTTTTTAGGGAGTAACTGGGAATCTATAAAGAATCCCTGAGAAGAAAACAGGGGTATGGCCTAGGTAAATTTTAGTCTTCCCTGAATGCTCTTTTTCATTTGATCCTTGAGGCAATATGGAAATAGTCTGAGATTTTTAACCAATAAGTTAAAATATCAGTTTGAGAAAGGATCAAACTGATTAGAAAAGGTAGAAAAATTGTCTGGTATTTTCTATCCAAATAACCTACTAACTGAAGCATCAATTGGCTCAAAAAAAATTTTTTTTCATAATGATATGAAGACTTGATGCACCTAAATTCTTCAAAAACATAATCTCAGGCTATTTAGAAAAAAGAAAAATGTTTTCATTTTTTAACACAGGATATCCCAAATGAATCTTAATCCTAATAATTTAATAGTTTTTTTGCTTTCTTATTTTGTCAGAAAGTCCATTTTTTCCAGACAATTTATCTACATAGCATTTATTTTATATTTCCAATTTTTATTTTCACATTTTGATATTCTAGGTTTAGGCTTACTAATATTTTGAAGCTGCAATACTGAAAATAATTCTTATGACAGCCACCTGGAGTTAGTTCCAAACCTGTAAGTTAAAGACAGCCCACACTTCAGATGACAGCTACAAACTTGGGGTTCCCAGGCCACCTGAACTTCTAATCAACTGGCCACAAATCCAAGGAGTTCTCATGACCCCCTGAAGCTTGATGGTTTCTGGAAGACACACAAATCAGGAATCTGCTATGCTTATGATCACAGTTTTATTATAAATGATACAAATTAGGAGAATATGAAATGAAGAGACACATGACGCATGGTCTGGGAGAATTTCAAATGAGGAGCTTCTGTTCCCTCTCCTCATGGAAAAATGTATTCTAAATTTAAGACCTTGAGTATGAGCTGAGATTGAGTATAACTTTCCCCTGAGATGAAGATAAACTACTGGTTCTATGGGAAATTGATTTTAAGGCGGCTGTTCTTGATGAAAAAGGGACTTCATTCTTCAGGATGAAAATTTCCAAAATAAAACAAAGAAGTCCTCTGTGCAATTTATAATCTTTTTTTTTTTTTTTTTTGCAGTGACACTTAACATAGTAAACATTTATTATTCAAATAAATCAAACCAGCACCACAGAGGTATGTTGTTTCCTAAAGCCATTCAGCAACTGAGGTTGATGGAAGCTTTGACCTCTTCAGTATGTGGCTTCCAAAGTAACTCAGAGTATTGAAACCAAGCTGGCAAATGGAGTTTATGAGATAGAATGCATAAGAGCCTGAAAGTGTTACATATTTTATAATGTGTTATACGCCAACTTTTCATTGGACAGAACCAAATAAATTGGCTAAAACTGACATTCCTAGTTCCCTTTCCAGAAATCCATTTTAGCTTCTCATCATGAACTACTACAGAAGGTTTTCTTAAAATCTGGAAGCTGGTGGACTTTTGCCAAGATGGCGGAAAGGGAGCTTCTCCAGAATGCAGCTCCCAGAGAGGGAGACACAGAACGAGAGTGATCTCCACATCTCCAAACAAGGTACCGAGTTTTTTTCAAAGGGATGGGTAGACAGCAGGAATAATCTAAGAAAGGTGGCAAGAGTACCCCAAAAATGGTGAGCCAAGGCAAGGCAGGGTTCTGCCCCACCTGGGAAGTGCGTCTGGCATGGAGGATCAGGGGCTTCACCCCCTGGGTGAATTCAGATACTGTGCTTTACTCTGTGACTTTGGCAGGCCACAGCCTAGGAAAATGCCACCTGTTGGAGAACTGCCCCAAGTTGCAGACCTGGGTGACAGCCCTGCCTGGCCAGGTGCTGCGAATTGTCAGCACAGACCAGGGTAGAAACTTTGACTAACACCAAGAACTCTTGTGGGATGGAACTGCCCATCCCACAGAAAGAGGGAGAGTTGAGAGCAGGGAGTCGGATGATATGGCCAGACAGGTCCCACCCCAACAAGATTCAGCAAGCAGAAGCCCTCTCATGGGAGAGTTAGAAGTTAACACATCAGACTGAGCTCCATCAGGGATGAGTGGGCTCGGCGGAGGGAAAGATGCCAGCCATTGGGAAGGTGGGACTAATCTCACCTGTGTAAGAGAAACCAGGAGAAGAATAAACAGCAGCCTGACTGAGACCAAGGCAGCCCAGCAGAGCCTCCATAGGCAGACAAGGCACAGACTGTCTTAAAGGGCACACTGACCCTGTGTAAGAAAAGAAAAAGCCTCATATAGGAGAAATAACCCCAACTTCAATAGAAAGGATGTCCACTCACAGATCCCACATGAAATCACCAACTTCAAAGATCAAAGATAAATAAATCCATGAAGATGGGAAGAAACCGCACAAAAATGCTGAAATCATCAAAGTCCAAAACGCCTCTCCTTCCCTGAGAGATCACAACTCTTCAACAGGAAGGGAAGAAAACAGGACAGAGAATGAATTTGATGAACAGACAGAGCAGGCTTCAGAAAATGGGTAATAAAAATTTCTCTGAGCTAAAAGATCATGTTCTAACCCAATGCAAATAAACTAAGAACCTTGAAAAAAGGATAGACAAAATGCTAACTAGGATAACCAGCCTAGAGAAGAACATAAACGACTTGATGGAGCTGAAAAACACAGCATGAGAACTTCGGGAAGCATACACAAGTTTCAATAGCTGAACTGATCAAGCAGAAGAAAGGATATCAGAGACTGAAGATCAACTCAATGAAATAAAAAGAGAAGGCAAGAAAAGAAAAAAGAAGAGTGAAAAGAATGAACAAAGCCTCCAAGAAATATGGGATTATGTGAAAAGACCTAATCTACATTTGATTGATGTGCCTGAAGAGGACAGGGCGAATGAATCCAAGCTGGAAAACACTCTTCAGGATATTATCCAGGAGAATTCTCCAACCTAGCAAAGCAGGACAACATAGAAATACAGGAAATACAGAAAACACCACAAAGATACTCCTCAAGAAGAGCAACCCCAAGGCACATAATTGTCACATTCACCAGAATTTACATGAAGGAAAAAAATGCTAAGGGCAGCCAGAGAGAAAGATCAGATCACCCACAAAGGGAAGCCCATCAGACTCACAGTGGATTTCTTGACAGAAACCCTACAAAACAGAAGAGAGTGGGGGCCAATATTCAACATCCTTAAATAAAAAGAACTTTCAACCCGGAATTTCATATCCAGCCAAACTCAGCTTCATATGTGAAGGAGAAATAAAATCTTTATGGAAAAGCAATTACTGAGAGATTTCATCACCACCAGGCCTGCCTTACAAGAGCTCCTGAAGAAAGCACTAAACACAGAAAGTAACAAGCAGTACCAGCCACTGCAAAAATGAACCAAATGGTAAAGATCAACAACACAGTGAAAAAATCTGTGTCAAACAACCAGCAAAACAACCAGCTAGTATCAAAATTGCAGGAACAAATTCACAGATAAAAATATTAACCTTAAATACAAATGGGCAAAATGCCCCAATCAAAAGACACAGACTGACAAATTGGATAAAAAGTCAAGACCCATTGGTGTGCTGTGTTCAGGAGACCCATCTCACGTGCAAAGACACACATAGACTGAAAATAAATGGATGGAGGAAGATTTACAAAGCAAACGGAGAGCAAAAAAAGCAGGGGTTGCAATTCTAGTCTCTAATAAAACAGACCTTAAACCAACAAAGAACAAAAGAGACAAAGAAGGGCATTGCATAATGGTAAAAGGATCAATGCAACAAGAAGAGCTAACTATCCTAAATATATATGAACTCAATACAGGAGCACCCAGATACATAAAGCAAGTTCTTAATGACCTACAAAGAGACTTAGACTTCCACAGAATAATAGTGGGAGACTTTAACACTCCACTGTCAATATCACACAAATCAATGAGACAAAAACTCATAAGGATATCCAGGACTTGAACTCAGATCTAGACCAAGTGGACCTAATAGACATCTACAGAACTCTCCACACCAAATTCACAGTATATATATTCTTAGCACCACATCACACTTAATCTAAAATTGACCACATAATTGAAAGTAAATCATTCCTCAGCAAATGCAAAAGAACTGAAATTATAACAACCAGTCTCTCAGACCACAGTGCAATCAAATTAGAACTCAGGATTAATAAACTCATGCAAATCTGCACTACAACATGGAAAGTGAACAACCTGCTCCTGAATGCTACTCGATAAATAATGAAATGAAGGAAGAAATAAAAATTTTCCTTGAAACCAATGAGAACAAAGATGCAAAGTGCCAGAATCTATGGCACACATTTAAAGCAGTGTCTAGAGGGAAATGTATAGCACTAGATACCCACATGAGAAGCGAGGAAAGATCTAAAATCAACACTCTATCATCAAAATTAAAAGAGCTAGAGGAGCAAGATCAAAAAAATTCAAAAGCTAGCAGAATACAATAAATAACTAATATCAGAGCAGACATGAAGGAGACAGAGACACAAGAACTCTTTAAAAAATCAATAAATCCAGGAGCTAGTTTTTGAAAAGACCAAGAAAATAGATAGACTGCTAGCCAGATTAATACAAAAGAAAGAATAATAGAATAGATACAATAGAAAATGATAAAGGGGATATTACCACCAATTCCACAGAAATACAAACTATCATCAGAGATTAATACAAACAACTCTATGCACACAAACCAGTAAAACTAGAAGAAATTGATAAATTCCTGGACACTTACACCTACCAAGATGAAACCAGGAAGAATTTGCATTCATGAATAGACCAATAACAAGGTTGGAAGTTGAGGCAGCAATTTATAGCCTACCAACCAAAAAAAATCCAGGTCCAATGGGTTCACAGCCAAATTCTACCAGATGTACAAAAAGGAGCTGGTAACATTCCTTCTGAAACTATTGCAAACAATACAAAAAGAGGGAATTCTTCCTAACTCATTTTATGAGACCAACATCATCCTGATACCAAAACCTGGCAGAGACACAACTATAGAAGAAAATTTCAGGCCAATACCCATGTTGAACATCAATGCAAAATCTTCAATACTGGCAAACCAAATGCAACAGAACATCAAAAACTTATCCATCATGATCAAGTAGGCTTCCTCCCAGGGATGAAAGGCTGGTTCAACATACGCAAATCTATAAACATAATTCATCACATAAACAGAACTAAAGACAAAAACCATATGATTATCTCAATAGATGCCAAGAAGACCTTTGGCAAAATTCAGCAGCCCTTTATGCTAAAAACTCTCAATAAACTAGGTATCCATGGAATGTATCTAAAAATAATAAAAGCTATTTATGACAAACCCACAGCAAATATTATACTGAATGGGCAAAAATTGGAAGCATTCCCATTGAAAACTAGCACAAGGCAAGGGTGCCCTCTCTCACCATTCCTATTCAATATAGTATTGAAGCTTTTAGGAAGAGCAATCAGGAAAATAAAAGAAATAAGGGGTATTCAATTAGGAAAGAAGGAAGTCAAATTGTCTTTATTTGCATATAACATGATTGTGTATTTAGAAGACTCCAATATCTCAGCCCAAAATCTCAAGATAATAAACAACTTCAGCAATGTTTCAGGATGCAAAATCAGTGCGCAAAAATCACAAACATTCCTATACACCAATAACAGACAGAGAGCCAAATCATGAGTGAACTCCCATTCACAATTGCTACAAAGAGAATAAAATACCTAGGAACACAAGTAACAAAAGACATGAAGGACCTCTTCAAGGAGAACTACAAACCACTGCTCAAGGAAATAAGAGAGGACACAAACAGATGGAAAAACATTGCGTACTCATGGTTAGGAAGAATCAATATTGTGAAAATGCCCATACTGCCCAATGTATTTTGTAGATTCAATACTATCCCTGTCAAACCACAATTGACCTTCTTCACAGAACAGGAAAAAAAAAAAAATCTTAAACTTCATATGGAACCAAAAAAGAGCCTGCATAGCCAAGACAATCCTAAGAAAAAAGAACAAATCTGGAGGCATAACTCTACCTGACTTCAAACTATACTATAGGGCTACAGTAATCAAAACAGCATGGTACTGGTACCAAAACAGAGATATAGACCAATGGAACAGAACAGAGGCCTCAGAAATAACACCACACACCTACAACCATCTGCTCCTTGAAAAACCTGACAAAAACAAGCAATGGGGAAAGGAACCCCTGTTTAATAAATGGCATTGGGAAAACTGGCTAACCATGTGCATAAAGTTGAAACTGGACCCATTCCTTACACCTTATACAAAAATTAACTCCAGATGGGTTAAAGATTTAAATATAAGACCTAACAGCATAAAAACCCTAGAAGATAATCTAAGCAATACCATTCAGGACATAGGCATAGGCAAAGACTTCATGACTAAAACACTAAAAGCAATGGCAGCAAAAGCCAAAATAGATAAATGGGATCTAAATAAACTTCAGAGCTTCTGTACAACAAAAGAAACAATCATTAGAGTGAACTGGCAACCAACAGAATGGGAAAAAATTTTTACGATCTACCCATCTGACAAAGGACTAATATCCAGAATCTACAAACAACTAAAACAGATTTATAAGAAAAAAAACAAACCCATCCAAAAGTAGGCAAAGGATATGAACAGACACTTCTCAAAAGAAGACACATATGAAGCTGACAAACATATGAAAAAATGTTCATCATCACTGGTCATTAGAGAAATACAAATCAAAACCACATTGAGATAGCATCTCATGCCATTTAGAATGGTGGTCATTAAAAAATCTGGAGACAACAGATGCTGGAGGGGAATGTGAAGAAATAGGAATGCTTTTACACTGTTCATGGGAGTGTAAATTAGTCCAACTTTTGTGGAAGATAGTATGGTGATTCCTCAAGGATCTAGAAATAGAAATTCCATTTGACCCAGCAATCCCATTACTGGGTATATACTCAAAAGATGATAAATCATTCTATTATAAAGACACATGCACACATATGTTCATTGTGGCACTATTGACAATAGCAAAGACTTAGAACCATCCCAAATGCCCATCAAAGATAGACTGGATAAAGAAAATGTGGCACATATACACCATGGAATACTATGCAGCTATAAAAAAGATTGAGTTTGTGTCCTTTGCAGGGACGTGGATGAGTGTGGAAACCATCATTCTTAACAAACTGACACAAGAACAGAAAACCAAACAGTGCATCTTCTCACTCATAAGTGGCTGTTGAACAATGAAAACACATGGACACAGGGAGGGGAACATCACACACTAGGGTCTGTTGGGGGTTAGGGTGCTACAGGAGCGATATCAGAGGTTGGTGAGATTGGGGAGGGATAACTTTAGGAGAAATACCTAAAGTAGGTGATAGGGGGTTGGATGCAGCAAACCACCATGGCATGTGTATACCTATGTAATGAACCTACAAGATCTGCACATGTACCTCAGAACTTAAAGTATAAGAAAAAGTATGGAAAAAAAATGTTGAATCTCAATCTCTTCTGGTTTTTATGTCATAGTTCTTGCACAATGTCCTTTTTTATCTTTGTGGGCTGTTGTTCCTTCAGTCTTTGAACTTGTTGTCCTTTGGATGTTTTTAATCCTCTTTGGTTATCTTGGGGGTTTAATTGAGGTATAAGTTGGCTTCAGGCAACTGGCTGCATTACCGGAAGATTTTAGGGGACCAAGGCTCGACTTAGGATTCCTGGAGTGTGTATCTAATTCTGGCAAGATGATATCAGGCCTTGGCCTTGATTTCTGGCTCCTACAGATTAGAAACCTGCTATGCTGGAGAGGCCAAGTTTTTCCTGGGCAGCTGATCACAACTTCTAATGGGTGGTGCCAGTGAAAGCACTCCCTAGGGCAGTGGCAAAGGGATCCATATTTGTTTGCATGTGCCAGCAGCAGCAGAAGTATCCCAGTGTGGCAGACTTTACGTTTGTTTGCTGTGGTGGGGTGCTATCCTGTAGACATGCATTCACTGGGGTGATGGTGGCAGTATGGCACGGGGGATTGGGCCCATGCCAGCAACTGTGCATAGGTTCACACCCAAGGTGGTGTTAGCATGGGGGTGGGGCACTGGTGGGAATAGGGCACTGTTGTTAGTGGGGCTGGTGGACTTTGTGCCTACTAATACTCAGAGGAAACAGTGATGTGGGGCTAGGGGTAGAGGGCACTCCTGCTGGCAACAGTGGCTGGGAAGGAAAGGCTAAGTCTGCCCATGCAAATGCACTGGCAAAGCAGTGTCGGGGGTGGTTGTGAGTGAGTGCCTGAAGACAAAGTGGTATGGGGGAGACTCTGGGTAGGGAAGGGCATGAACAAGATGGTGCATGTCTGTGGGGTATGTCTCTGCTGGAGCACTCTGCTGGTCAGGTATGGTCTAGCAGTGCAGGAGCTATGATGCAGATTCTCAGGAGATACCTGGGAACTGCACTGCTGACAGGCACAACCAGGCTGGGGCCCAGGAGGAACCAGCAGACCAAGGAGTGCTCAGGTTGGACTCTCTCCATCTCATAGGCAAGACTACCTTGCAAAGTTCAGGTCCAACAGTTCCCTAGGGCTAAAGTATTTTATGAGAGCAAGTTGGGCCTAGGGGCTGGATATCCATGGCCGTGCTCCACTACAGACACTCCTGTACCAAACCTTCTGGGTTCTGCCCAGGCTGGAATTCTGCCTTTATCACTTTTCTAAGCAGCTTTCCTTACCAACTCAAGTGTCTGTGGTAGTTGAGGGGTCTCTTCCTGCCAGTATTCCTGTGACAACAACAGGTTGCTCCCTGCCTGTCCAACTCACCACCTCCATAGTAGTAATTAGGTGTCAAGAACAAATCCTGGTGTATGGGAGCCTCATGTCGGGTTCCCAACTTTCTCCCTCTCAGCCCAGCCTCTGTGCCTCTCCTCTATGTGCTCTCAGTGCCTTCCCTCTGAAGATCTGCTAGACGTGCCCCAGTCTATACGATGTCTCTGTACCTCAGTGTGAGATGTCCCACTTGGCTGTGTCTAGTCAGCAATCTTGGAGCAAAAGGAGTTTTGCCTTTAAATTTAAATTAGAAAGATGTATAGAAAATAAAATACTTTTTCATAAAAGTTGGCATTTATTTATATTTTCAGGACTTTATCATTTCAAATATAAAATTTAAGATTTAAAAACTATTTTTACATCAATTACTTGTGTTAATAATGAATAACTTCAGCAAACTGAAAAAAATTTAAAGTAACAAATAATAAATTTGTTGATATGTTTGTATCTGGCTCCAGTTGTATTACTCCTAAAATCTCAATGTCATTTTAACAGTCTTCAAATACAAGAACTATTAATAAACTACAATTAGTAAGGCCTTTATATAAATGAACCGTGGAAAACATGGAGGGTTTCAAGCTAGTGGATTTTTCACAGTCTACTATTTTGAAATTAAGTTATGAATGGATATAAGGAAATGAGGTGTGATACCAAATATTGATTCTTGAATATCATGCTGCAATGTAAATTTTTTCTATAAAACTGTAAAAGATAAAATTGCAAGTGAGAGAAAGCAAAAATTTATATACTCTACTCATATACATTTTCCACAGTATAAAAGAAAAGAGATATGCAAATTTATAGTTAACTATTATATTACATAGTTATATATTATATATATAATATATAACTATAATTATAATTATATAATATACTTATTATATTACATATAATAAGAAACAATTTTGTTGAAGTCTATAAAACACTATAAAAAGGTGTTACCTGTGCATAGGGTCCTTTTCCTTGATGCTAGACCAGTGAAGTTAGTCAAGGCTCTTGCTTAGAAGGTCCCATTAATATCCATTATACACAGTCATGTACATAACTGCTGCTTCTGTTTAACATTTTTTGTTTCTTGGAGGTAATCTTTCCATAATACTTTAAAAATCCAACTTTCATACTTTCAAAAAACTGAAAAGAATTATTCATATCAATAAAACAATATTATTCTCAATTTCAAACAATGGAACTAGTTGGCAAGTTACCCTTGCTATAATAAAACATATAGTTTTAAACTGCATACACTACAAAATATTAATAGCAATAAATATAGCCAGGGACCTCAAACTTAGTTGCTGTTAAAGTTTTCAGGTAGTGACACACATAATGTTTAACTGGAATTAACGCTACATACAAATATGTTGATTGCCTTCCTAAGATCTTACCTCCCAAACTTAGCTGCAAAATGCCATGAAATAGCAAATAAAAAATTAAATGAATTATTAAAATAAATATTAAACTATTTTTTTTGAGATAGGGTCTTACTCTATCACCCAGGCTGGAGTTCAGTGGTGTGATCTCAGCTTACTGCAGCCTCGACCTTCCAGTAGCTCAGACCTCAGCCACCCAAGGAGCTTAAACTACAGGTGGACACGATAAGACCTGGCTAATTGTTTATATTTTTGTAGAGATGGGGTTTTGTCAGGTGGTCAAGGTTGGTCTAAAACTCCTGGGCTCAAGTAATCCATCTCAGCCTCCCAAAGAGCTTGGTTTATAGACATGAGCCACAACGCTTTTCATGCTTGTTTCTTCATTTTAATTTTTATGTGTATCATATATCTAAAATCAACATTAAGAAAGTAATGCTATGAATCAATTGATTACATCATCAGTATAAGTTCTTTGGAAATAATTTTCTGATTTTTTCATGAGCAATTGTTCTCCCAGGAAGCAAAAGGTGAAAACTGATACTCTCAAATTGCCGTAGAATTATATAATGTTTAAGCTGAAAAGATTTCTAGAAATAATTTAGCCCTATCCCTAACACTTGACATTAAAAAAAGTCAGACACAGAAATCATTTCAATTATGTATCCATATCATCGCATTATTCACTAAATCAGTGGATAAATGTAATAATTAAATTTCAAAGTCAAATGAAGAGCAGTCAAAATGAGAGATCTGTGAATTCCTTGATTATCCTAATATCTTACCTTTAAAGATTAGAATCAGAACTTCACCAAGCAGTTAATTAAAATTATTTCTAATTTTATCAGATTCTGCCTAACTGTATTTTTACCTAACAATCATGAGCAGGAAGGTGACGAGAGTTGAATAATTTTATTATGTCAGGTTTGCTTTCCAGGCAGTCTTCTTGAAAGGTTTTCTCTGGTTATTGCTAATCAGATAATCCATTATTGAAATGAGACTCTGAATAGTTTGTAAGTAACACAGTTCAAGGATTTTTTCTCACGCCAAAATCCATTAACTCATTTAATTAGAAATGAGGCATTGATTTTGTAACAACAATTTATATTAAAAGCAGTGCAACTTTTAATCAGGAAATTTTTTTTACTAATCAAGGATACTAAGCTACTTTGGTGGCTGGCTAATTATTCAAATAATGTAAAGGAGCAGAAAATGGAATAATTGATAATTATGACTTTAACATTTTTCTATATTCACACTGAATATAAAACATTACATTTTAATAAAATAGTGACAACTCTATTTTGAAATATTTAATGTGCAATAGTATAATTTAAATAATTTAAAAAAACTCATTTAGAAGTACATGTAATTTAACTTCTTACTATTAGATTATCACTATTTTTCAAAAGAAAATCTAATGCCACAAGCCTAAATTGTCATATATGCTTTCTATATTTTCCCATGAATACGTTAAACTGAACACTCTTCTTCTGTAACTAGGCTTCAGAGCTAGATCATATATCATAATATTCAAGAGTAGTCATAAAACAAGTATGTCTAATTAATGATGACAACTTTACAGATTTAGGCATAATACTTCTCAGAACTTGATTGGAAGATTTTTATTAACTTGATTTTGATAGTTTGCTTTTTACAGCCTATTCTTACAGTGCTTGTACATAGGGCTTCTAGCAATCTTACTCTAATGAGTTCAATAGTATATATTTAATCACTTTAAAATGCATGTCTTCTTCCTTAAAAACAGCAAAAAAAGAATTTTTCTGACTAAAAAACTATATAAAGTAAATATACATCATGGAATACTATGTAGCCATGAAAAAAACATGACATCATGTCCTTTAGAGCAGTATGTGGGAAGCTGGAGGCTTTTATTCTAAGTGAACTAGCACAGAAGCAGAAAATCAAATATTGTATGTTTTCATTTATAAGTGGAATCTAAGCAAATAAACATAAAGATAGAAATAATAGTAAACCCTTGGGATTACAAAAGAGGGGACAGAGAAAGAAAAAGAGGGTAGTAAAGTTTGAAAAATTAGCTATTGTACCCCATGTTCAATATTTCAGTGGTGGATATACTAGAAGGTCAATCTTTATCATTTTGTCATATACCCATGTAACAAACACACGCGTGTACCCTCGAATCTGAATTATAACTAAAAAAAAAAATAAGAAAAATAATTGTGATTTAAATATCTTTGATTTCTATATACTCCTTCTGAAAAATATCTCCCTGGTTTTTTTTAGGTACTATGTACACTGTTCCACCAGGTCAATGTTATGCTTCCATCCAAGCATGGAGCTTCTTTGTCATTGCAAGGTAGAATGGCACAGTTGACATGCAAGCAACTTGATAGTTGCTCAATAGCACTTTCCTGCATACCACTTTCCAGAAATTTAAATATTTAGTTTCCTCGAAAACAACAACGATGTTCTTTGTTTGATAAGAAACAAATCAGAAATATTCCATTTTTAACAGTGCCTCTCAACGGCTATTTGGTTGATATATTTTATTATCAAATTCTATCTTATTCTATTATCAAATTCTTATTTTATTATCAAATTCTATCTTATGAAGAATAGAATGATCCAGTTCTATTGATTTAGTTTGTCTACTAAAAAAAAGTTTCAAGTATATGGACCGATGCCTCTTGTCTTCTATTTATTAGGTATTTGATATTTAAATGATTAACCATAACTTTAGGTCAAATAAATATTTAATATTGAATAATAACAGATAATGTTCTATGCCATTCAAGTCTGTGTAAAATATTTTATATTCGTATGCAACATGTTTTCCTTCTGCAAGTCATAACTTCAATTTGTTTGCATGAATATTGTAAGTAATCTTTGCTCCACACTACTGTAAGTTTATAGATGTAGAAATTACATTTACTATATGATCATTTATCACTTCTCTGTCACCTAACATAGTGACTGGCACATGGTAAGGCCATATCAACTCATACACAATATGAGTTGTATATATCAGAATGGCTTAAACCCATCATTTCTAATAGAAATTTCAAGAGGGAAAATTTGATGATGCTTCTATAAGAACTTGCAGGGGTATATAAGTCATTTACTGATTAAAAGTGACTTTTTAGATTGTTTAAGATACCAAAGCTGCATTCAGTTAAGTGAACAGGGTCATCTTTTCATCATGCAATCATTACTGTAAATAGACTAGGTCAAGGCTAGAATTGTACTGCTATGTTTACACTTAAATTCGTTAAGAAGGTAGATCTCATGTTAAGTTTTCTTACCATTAGAAAAGTAGGAAAAGAAAAGAAGAAAAAAAATGATTGACATAAAGAGTCATTCACTTATCTAATTTCATTGGTTCTAATACAAAGGAAAAATAGAGATGAATGAAAAGATACAGATACAGTATGAAGAGATGAAACAGTGCTGAAATTAAGAATCAAATAAGCTGAAACCAAATATTAATCTATCAAAACTAAGATCTGATAAATGTAGCTATACTGAAAATATATAGAAAAAAAGACTAAAATGCCTTTGCACCAATAAGGAAATATATAAATTAATATACTGATAATGATAGCAATAAAATTTTTAATCTAATAATTATTTCTAACAAACATATCCCATACATCTTATGTGAAAAAGTTAAAACATAGCAAAATGCTTATCTAAATAAACATCCTGAGGTATTGAATAGGATGACAAAATTCTATAAAGACACTTTCCCACAAATTAATTTATGAGTAATTTCAATCCACAAATATTTGACGCAGCTTTTTTAAAATTTCATTTATTTCTTTTAAATTAACAGCTAAAATGGTATGCACTTGTTGTGTACAACATAATGTTTTGAACTATAAATACATTGTTCAATTATTAAGTCTAGCTAATTAGCACTTGTATTACCGCACATAGTTATCATTTTTGTGGCAAGAACATTTAACGTCAATTCTCTTAGCATTTTTCTAGTTAACAATATATTATCACTAACTATAACCACCATACTGTACAAAGATTTGTTGAACTTTTGAGGAAGTTGAGTAGGTTATGATAAAATTTATATGGAGAAGAAATGCTGTCTCTTCTTAAGCCAAGTAAACTTTAAGAAAAATTACAGAGGGTCTTCCCTACCGTGTATTAAGATATACAACAAAGCCACATTCATAACCAATGTGGTATTGGATTAAAAACAGAGGAAGAGACCATTGCAAGAGGGTAGTGAGGGTAGGACCAGATTGCATATGAAATCTTCCTATACTATGCTAACTAGAAACAGCAGAGGTTTCATTAAGCTTCAAAGTGAAATTTTGAAAGGCTGTTACTGTATCTTATGATCATATTTTTATTTAATTCACTTAAATGAAAAAAGCTATTCACAGATTTTTTTCTAATGTTGTAATATGATTGCGATTTTGAGACGTAGTCATGCTGATTATGGCATATAATTTTGTGAATAGTTTGTTGAGAAATTTACATCTATTTGCAAGTGGGATTTATCTTTTCTTGTTCTATCTTTGTCTGAATTTATTTTCTTTTTATTTTCTTTTATTTTTTTTTTAATTGCATTTTAGGTTTGGGGGTACATGTGAAGAACATGATGCAAGATTGTTGCATAGGTACACACATGGCAGTGTGATTTGCTGCCTTCCTCCCCCATCACCTATATCTGGCATTTCTCCCCATGCTATCCCTCCCCAACTCCCCACCCCCCACTATCCCTCCCCTTTTTCCCCCCCGACAGACCCCAGTGTGTGATACTCCCCTCCCTGTGTCCATGTGTTCGCATTGTTCAACACCTGCCTATGAGTTTATTTTCTAGATTACACAAGCTTCATAGATTCAGTTGGGTAAATTTCTCTCTAATTCTTTCTCTGGAGAGTTTGTAGAAGATTTGGGCCATCTATTACTTGAAAACTTAGAAGAATTCCAGTTTCAACATCATTTTAGTGGGAAGATTATTGCTAGCAAATAAATATTGTTAGAATTTACAGGAATTATAAGGATTTTGTATGGTAGAGTCAGTAGTAGTAACTTTGATATTTTAAGTACTTTTACATCTCTACTTTATGTCATAAACATAAATTTTAACTCTGGTAAGTGTATTTCTTTTTTGTCTAAAGTTTTCCATTAATCTTACAGTAATCATTGCTTTCAAATTCATTCTTTAGATTTTCCTAGATAAATTGTAAGATGATTGCATTGTCTTCTTGCTTTATTTTTATGTATTTTACATAAAAATTTATTTTTATTATCCCCAAATGTGCAAAGTAAATGGAACATCTTGTTTTTAACATATAGTTGTTCTTCCTCATTTGCACCCCTCTGTAGCATAGAGAAAAGAATAAAACATACAACAAATATATTTGAACAATTAAATTTGATAAACATACTATAATTATGAAGTGTGAGTATAAGCAAGGCCTCTTATCCTCTGCAATCTTATCCTTCTTACTAAAAAATAAATAAAATAAACCTGTTTTCAGGCTTCTATCTCTAGAGGGATGATCAAAACATAGAAGTTTTACTCTTGGTTTCTCATTTTTCTGCCTTCTTTCCTGATAATATTCAGAAACTTGCTGTAAATTCTTGTTATTTCTACATAATTTTCCAGTAGGAAATATCCTAAAACTAAAATGGCAAATGGTATGAAAAAAGGCAGCCTAAATCAATGGGCATTTAAAAATGTATTAACCTTTTAACATCTTGTGGGCAGAGTCATATTTTCCAATTTCTTTAACATAGTAAAGCATTTATAGTCTAAGTACTTTCTCTTAAGGGAGATAAAAATAAATTTTCTTTTTAACTTACTTATTTTCTTTTTTATTAGCTCTGGAATTGTCTAATTTTTTACTTTAACCTATTTTTATTCCATGGAAGCCCATTTAGGTATCTGTTTCACTCCAAAATATCGGCATCATTTTTCTTTATTTTCCTTGTTTACAAAACTATTTTTTTTTCTTAGATCATTACACTGAGCACTAGTGTTGTTATTTTCCCATTTAAAAAAATACTTCTTCTCACTTATCCTAGTGAGAAGGAGGGTGGACAGAAGCAGTTAGTAGATTTGTGTTTCTTTTCATTCTTTGTATGCCCAATAAAACCTGCATTATTTTCCTTTTCATCCAGGGCATGGCTAAAGTCATAGAATGATCCTTCAGATTTTGGATTACTCCCTATGAGAGAGTAAACTAACAGAAGAGACTCCATTGTGTAACCTAGAATTTGTGTTAATTTCTTCCCCCATTTCCTTATATGTAAGATTTTATTCTATTTATTCTACTACAAAAATCTTCACTCCCTTTTTTTTTCTTTTGGGGAAGAAAAGGTCCTAATTCTAAAAACTTATCTGAGGATTAAACCATATTCATCTGCCCAAAGACTGCACTCTACTGGGGTACCTAGTTTATATACTAAAACCCTGACCCCTTAACTTTATTACTAAAGTGAGTTGGTGACAGAGAATTAAGTATAAATTCCAAGTTTAATTTTATTTGAAATAAACAATTTTGATTTTACATAATACTTCTTGTTTTTAAATTTGAAGTTATCTTTCATTAATTTCAGAGATGCTAATATGTCTTTTGCTTTATCAAATGTTTATTTTTAGTAAATATGGAGAAAATAAAGTTGTACAAGATTGTGTGTTTAGTGAAATGTAAAATTGGATGTTCCCAGTAGTTTGGCAGAAAGTCATAATCCAGAATAGTTCAACTCTAGCTACAAACATAATACATGATGAAAGTAATTAAACCCCAATTATTTTCAACTTCTATGTGATCTCAAAAAAAGGGAAAAATAATAAAATATGCATATAAAAATAAAAGCACCTTAAGGTATTGCCAAAATCTTGCGTGAGAAGCAACAGTCTGAATGTGGTGACTTAGAAGGTATTGGATTAGGTAATGGTTGATGTTTTTATATCCATAAGGTTTCATTAGCCTAAGGCAAGAAGGAGAAACTGAGTCCATAGGAGACAGTCAGGAATTCCAGAGGAATATTATCCATTATTTTAAAAAACAAACTAGAAAAACTTGAGCCCATTCAAGAAAAGGTATTGAAATATGATATTTACCTGAAATATAGAGTGGAGTTAGAAAGTTATACAAAGCATCTCATTAATACCCTGATATGCATGGGAAGAGGAACTCAAACCTCACTTATGTGGTGTATTGAGGAAATCTGAGACAAGAAGTGAATTCCAGTGAAAAGAAATCCCAAGGACCCCAGCAGAAGCAAATGGAAAAATTTCACAACCCATGAGACAAGGGATTCCAAAAGGGAAAAACTCATCTTGGAGAAAACACAATGGAATAAAATCTAGTAAAGAAGAATCAGCCTATTCAATAAAAAAGAGAGATAGTAACCGAAGAAAAAGACATAATAGAGCCATGAAAAGGAGACCAGAAGAAAATGTATTTAAAATCATTAAAATGACAAAAGAAAGAATAGAAACCAACATGGTCATAATGAAAAATCATTGCATTATACCATTGTCACACTGCTAATAAAGACATACCTAAGGCTGGGTAATTTATCAAAGAAAAAGGTTTAATTAACTCACAGTTCAGCATGGCTAAGGGGGACCCAGGAAACTTACAATCATAGTGGAGGGCGAAGAAAATATGTCCTTATACACATGGCGGGAGCAAGGAAAAGTGTCCAGCAGAAGAAGAAAAAGCCCCTTATAAAACCATCAGATCTGTGAGAACTCACTCACTATATGAGAACAGCAGCCTCGGAGTAAACAACCCCATGATTCAATTATCTCCACCTGGTCTCTCCCAGGACACTTGGGGTTATGGGAACTGCAATTCAAGATGAGATCTGGGTGGGGAGACAGCCAAACCATATCAATCATAATAGTACAAAATTAAATATTAAAACAGAGACAAAATTTAAAGGCATATAGAAAGGTTAAAATACAATTTATGTTGACTAAAGTTAAACAGTAAATGGTTAATTTTATGTTTAGATTTTATCCCTTCATTCTCACTTGTTCACCTAAATGTTTTTTCTTTTTATCCCACTTAAAAGCAGAAATAAAATCCAAAGAATTTCTTCATCTAAGTGTCAGAAGAAAGTTTAACTGCATTTGTTTTCAGGATTAGGCTTCTCTTCTCTTTGGTACTAGATAACCCTGAATCTGGGAAATAGGATCATAATTGTTCATGATACTAAATATCACATGAGTTATTCTCACTTTACAATTTCATGGAAAAATAAACAAAATTTTTAATTCAGCACTTAAACGTTTATTAATCTGTTGCCACATTTCTAATTAAGTGATAACACCAGATTACAGAATGAGAAAGTACAATATTTAGGATGGTATTCTGGCATCACTCTCTTTAAGCCTCCATGATGAATTGCCTCTTTATGTTGAAAGATTCATCAAAGCCTAAAATATAGAGGCTAGAAAAATTTCAAGTAAAATCACTTTATTCTAGTCAGCCTTCTTATGAAATGTCTAATGTGACCCATCTTTGCCAATCTGCATCTCAGTAGATATAATTCATATTTGTTCTTTTTCCAGAAGCAACATATTAGACATGAAGAATATTCTCATGACATGTCACATTAGAAACAGGATTACTGCATCTTGTGCAACTACTGATTAGCCTTGCTGCCTTTTGGCTCCAGGTTTTTTACCATGTCTGAATAGAAGTTTTGAGTCAAAATATAATGCTTCTAAGCGATCATTCATAAAAAATATCAACACTTTTCTTTAAAAAAAAAAAGACAAAAATACTGAAAAATGACGGTGTAAAGAAAAATTCAAAGTCAAACATACTGCATGGTAGTATTAGGGCTTCAACATGGGTTGTCTAAAAACATGCTTTAGACTTCTAACCTTTAAGCCTGACCAGACTTCTGTCGCTGTCCAAGGTTCTGAGATAGAAATATCTAATATCTAATATCTTGGAATATCTAACTCCTCTGATTTATTTTCCTTCTATTTTGCTTTCTCCTCCTTTTGTATCTTTTTAAAGGGTAGACAAAGGAAATTTATATAATACTCTTAATTATGATAAAACAGTAACATATAATATATAACAGGAAACTATATATGTTACCCTAGGGATGAGGACAGTATCCAAGGAAGGACAAACCTGGAGGGAGTTCAGAACTCATGAAAGGTGTGTTTGGTTTTGGTTACCAAATAAAAGAGAAAGTCAGTGGTATAAACAGGCCAGAACTATTCTAAGAACTATGAACATAAATTTTCGTGGCCAATTAGAATGAATGTGGATGTCCACAGTAAGGACCAGTTCTCAATAAGTTGTACTGGAATAAAGTTGCTGTTCAAACCTGAATTGACTAGATCACCACCCTCAAAACCTGGATCCATAATTGCATCAGATATGCAATACATTTGTCATCATAGACTGAGCACAAAATAAATAACTACATGTTTCTGAATCAGAATACACCAATGCATTGCACACTTATAATTCCTGTCAAAATATGACCTTCTTGGGTACATGGTAGAAAAAGTCACATTTTATGGGACTTTTCTTCCTGCCTTTTCTTTGAAGATGGATTGCATTCTTGACATCTGTAACACTCCCAGAGCTTTCAGTAGCTCCTCATTTCTATTGGCATTCTTTTAGTTTAATGTGTTGCTGTTCCAAAATAATCAGCCAACTTACACAATTGTGACCCTTGAACGTAATATGTGGTATGTTTCTGGGTTTCTAGACCATCCACAGTCTCATAGTTGAGTACCTTTTGTTGCAAACACTATCCAACAATAGGCCAGTATTCAATGGGTTTTACTAATAATTTCGAGCCCCCTACCATCTGCAGGTATATGGTATTATTGAGATATGTAATGATTGCCTGAAAAATCAACTTAAAACAATCCTTGACTATAGCTCCCATACTTTGCCTTGTTCATACACCTTAGTTAAACAATTTAAGTACTAAATGTTGATATACCCAGAACAGGACCAGCTTGTTTTGGTTAGGTACTGGGTAATGATTAGAATGTAAAAGTGTTACAGTGGTAAAATTTGAGATTTTGCCATTACCATTGTTGAGGATGATAATTTTCCATATATGTGTGTGTATATATACATATATATATATATACATACATACACACACATATATATATATACACACTCTAATGGCATTTGCATATACTGGATGTTTATTAATAATTTATTGAATTACACATGACCAGAGATAATTGAAATTAAATTCAAATAGCAACTTATCAAATGCATACCATAATAGAGTAAAAAGCAATTTTTAGGAAAACATATGTAATACACAGATAATTAATTCATATATGTTTAACAGTTTTGTTATTTTCACCTCATGGTACAATGTAAAATATGAAACTTTAAAATAAATAAATTGGTTTGTTCACAAGGAGTATATAGACTAATTGAAAAGCAGATAATTAAAGAGTTTATGGCAATATAATATAAAAACTATTTTACTGAAGCACAAATAACATTGCATCATTGAAGAAAGTACTTGATAACTATTTGACAAGATTGTTTAAGTGAGCTCTGTGCAATATTTCATATGTGGTGTACCTGAAAAACAACAAATCAGAGGAAGAAAGAGGAACAGAGGTCAGCAAATCCTTTGGAAGAAGGTGATTTCATGAACATTGAAAGAGGGGCAATAATACACAGACAGGAGGGGCAGAGCAATATTTTCAAATACAAGGCCACAATAATTGTCCCCCTTGCAAGGAACACCACTTTAACAACTATCTACTCAAAAAAAGCACAGCCATCAGAACCAAACATCAGGTGAGCACTCACAGTACCTGGTTTTAACTTCATTCTGCTGAAACAGGCACTGAAGAGAGTAGGAGACAGTTTTAAATTGCCAGTGCCACTCCTCCCTGATTCCCTAGCCTCATCCACATGATGCAGAGACCTGTGCCTTTGGGGGAAGAAAGAGTACAGCAATTGCAAGTCATTGCAATTGAACTCAGTGTTGTCCTGTCACAATAGAAAGCAAAACCAGTCTGAACTTGGCTTGTGCCTGCCCATGGAGGGAGTATTTAAGCAAGCACTAGCCACAAGAAAACTGCCCATCCCAGTGATGGAAACTTGAGTTCTGGCAAGCCTCTCCACCACTGGCTAACGTGCTGTGGGTGTCTCAATAAAACTGAAGTACATGTGGTGGGTCTTGTGCAACTGTCCTGCAATTCCTGGGTGACTCCTAGTCAAGTCCTAGTGCTAAACTGGGTTCAGAGCTCATGAACTGAGGGGACACAGAACCTACTGAGACTCCAGTTGTGGAGGCTGAGGAAGTACTTGTGCCACACCTTTCCCAACTCTAGGCTGTGCAGATGGCAGTTCGAAAGAGACTGTTTCTTCTGCTTGAGTACAGAAAAAAGGAGACTAAAGAAGACTTTGTTTTGCATCTTGGATTCCAGATCAGACACGGTAAAATAGGGCATGAGTTGGAGTTGGGAGATCACGCATCCAGGGTCTAGCTCCCAGAAGAAATGTTTAGACACACCTGGGCCAGAAGGGAACTCACTGCTTTTGAGGGAGGGACCCAATCCTGGCAGGGCACACCACATGCCGACTAAAAAGCCCTTGAAACCTGAATAACAGTGATATGCAGGTAGTATATCATGGGGCTTGGGTGAGACTGTGAGACATGCTGGCTTCAGGTGAGACTCACCATATTCCACGTTCTGGTGGTTCCTTCTACTTCAGAGACTCTGAGACAGTGGCACCTTCTACTTGAGACTAACTCCTTCTACTTGAGACAAGTAGAGGGAAAAGTAAAGGGAACTTAGTTTTGCACTTTTATCACCATCTTGACCACAGGCAAGCAGAACACCAAGTGATTCTTAGGATCCCCAATTCCAGGCCTAGGATCTTGGACAGCATTTTGTGACCTACCCTGCACCAGAAACAGAGCCCACTGCCCTAAAGGGTATGTCCCAGCCAAGCAGCATTCACCACAGCTGACTGAAGAGCCCTTGGACCTTAAGAAACATCAATGGCAGCCTGTCAGTATTCCTTCATGGGCTTGTGGTGGTGGCCACAAATGGGAGAGACTTTGTCTGAAAATGGGAGGAAAGAGTGGGAAAAACTACATCTCATAGTTTGAGTACCAGCTCAGCCGCAATACAATAGACCACCAGATAGGCTTCTAAGCTTTGGGACTCTAGTCCCTTCTTCCCAGAGGACACCTCTGGATCCTCCCAGGGCCTAGGGGGAACTCGCTTCCCTGAAGGAAAGGACACAAGACTGGCTGGCTTCACCATGTGCTGTTGGAGAGTCAAAGGGTCTTGAGAACACACAGGCCATACCCAGGTAGTCGTTATAGCAGGCATTGGGTGAGACACAATCCTCTGCTGGCTTTAGGTCTGACTTAACACACTTTCAGTGGTGGCCACAACGGTGCCTGTGTCACCTCAGCCTACCCCTGGCTTCAGGAAGCTCAGATCAGAAAAAGAGAGACACTCTGTTTTAGAGAAAGAAAGGGAAAAGAAGAAGAATCTCTGCCTAGTAATCCAGGAAATTCTTATGGATCTTATTCAAGACCCTCAAGGCAGTATCTCCAGGAGGCTGCAAGAACCATAGCATTATTGGGCTTAGGGCACCCCCTAATGCAGATACAGCTTAGATCACAGCACCCAAGTCCTTCCCAAGAAAGACAATTATAGACAAGCTCAGACTGCAAAGATTACAATAAATATCTACTTCTTCAATGCCTAGACACTGAAGAACATCTAGAAGAAGGCCATTGAAGAAAACATAACCTTACCAAATGAATGGAATAAAGCACCACAGACCAATTCTAGAGAAACAGATATGTGACCTTTCAGATACAGTATTCAAAATAGCTGTGTTGAAGAAACTCAAAGAAATTCAAGATAACCCAGAGAAGGAACTCAGAATTTTATAGGTAAAATTTAGCAAAGAGACTAAAATAATTTAATAGAATCAAGCAGAAGTTCTGGAGCTGAAAAATGTAATTGACATACTAAAAATGAATCAGAGTTTTATAATAGCATAATGAATGAAGCAGAAGAAAGACTTGGTGAGCTTGAAGACAACTTATTTGAAAATAGTAAGAGGAGGGAAAAAAGGAATAAAAAACAACGAAGCACACCTATAGAATCTAGAAAAGAGCCTCAAAAGGGCAAATCTAAGTTATTGGCCTTAAAGATTTGGTAGAGAAGAGACAGGGGGTAGAAAGTTTATTCAAAGGAATAATAAAAGAGAACTTCCCAAACCTACAGAAAGATATCAATATCCAAATACAATAAGGTGATAGAATACCCAGCAGATTTAACCCAAACAATACTACTTCAAAGCATTTAATAATCAAGTCCCAAAGGTCAAGGATAAAGTAACAGTCCTAACAGCAGCAAGATATACAAAACAAATAACATACAAGGGATCTCCAATATGTCTGACAGCATATTTTTAAGTGGAAATCTTATAGACCAGGAAATATTATAATGATATATTTAAATTGTTGGAGAGAAAAAAAATCTTTTACCTCAAAATAGTATATCCAGCAATAGTATCCTTCAAACAGGGAGAAATAAAGACTTTCCCAGACAAACAAAAGCTGAAGGAGTTCATCAACAACAGGCCTGTCCTACAAGAAATGCTAAAGGGAGTACTTCAATCAGAAAGCAAAGGATGATAATGAGCAGTAAGAGATCATTTGAAGGTACAAAATTCACTGGTAGTAGTAAGTACACAGAAACACAGAATATTTTAACACAGTAACTTGCGTGTAAACTATTCATCTTTTAAAAAGTATTTTAATTTTTAAAAATAATGAGATTCTGTCATTTGTAACAACATAGATGGAACTGGAAATCATTATGTTAAATGAAATAAGCCAGGCACAGAAAGACAAATTTCACATGCTCTTAGTAATTTGTGGGAGCTAAAAATTAAAATAATTGAGCTCATGGAGTTATGGAGAAGAAGGATGGTTACTAGAGGCTAGGAATGATGTAGGGGGTGGGTGGAGAAAATGGAGATGGTAAATGGGTACAAAAATATTTAGATAGGATAAATAAGACCTAGTATTTGCTAGCACAACAGCGAATACTATGTCAAAATAATTTAATTATATATTTAAAAATAACTATAATTAAAATAATAGCTAAAATAATTTAATTATACATTTAAAAATAACTAATACAATATAATTGGATTATATATAACACAAATATGCTTCAGGCGATGGATACTGCATTTTACATAATATAATTATTAAACATATATACCTATATTAAAATATCTCATGTAACCCATAAATATATATATACCTATTATGCTCCCACAAAAATTAAAACTAACATTAAAAATTTTAAAAAGATATAAGCATAGAAAGCTGCATAAAGTCTCTTTGTATGTAAGCATGTCCAATATTTTCCTATTTTTATTTTATTTTATTTTACTTTAATTTCTGGAGTACATGTGCAGATCTTGCAGGATTGTTACACATGCCATGGTGGTTTGCTGCCTCCATCCCCCCATCACCTACATTAGGTATTTCTCCTAATGGTATCCCTCCCGAAGCTCCCCCACCCCCTTCTATCCCTCCCCTAGTCCCACACCCCAAAACAGACCCCAGTTTGTGATGTTCCCCTCCCTGTGTCCATGTGTTCTCATTGTTCAACAGCCACTTATGAGTGAGAAGATGTGGTGTTTGGTTTTCTGTTCTTGTGTCAGTTTTCTGAGAATGATAATTTCCCAATTCATCCATGTACCTGCACAGGACATGAACTCATCTGTTTTTATGGCTGCATAGTATACCAGGGTGTATATGTGCCACATTTTATTTATCCTGTCTATCACCGATGGACATTTGGGTTGGTTCCAAGTCTTTGCTATTGTAAACTGTGCTGCAGTGAACATGCGTGTGCATGTGTCTTTATAACAGAACGATTCATAATCTTTTGGGCATATACCCAGTAATGGGATTGCTGGGTCAAATGGAATTTCTGTTTCTATATCCTAAAGGAATCACCACACTGTCTTCCACAATGATTGAACTAACTTACACTCCCACCAACAGTGTAAAAGTGTTCCTATTTCTCCACATCCTCTCCAGCACTTGTTGTCTCCAGATTTTTTAATGATCACCATTCTAAGTGGCATGAGATGGTATCTCAATGTGGTTTGGATTTGCATTTATCTAATGACCATTTTATTGTAGACATTTATGGTTATTTCTTATAGTCGTTCACATTCTTTCTATTTGTATGTCTTTCTATATTTCTCAATATGAAAAAAATGTTTATGAGAAGAGGTAGTTGAAGCATTGATACTATGCAAATTTGGTTGTATAATTTTTAAAAAATAAATCAAATTAATATACATATGCATATATATTCATGCACACAGACACATATATATACATACAGCTTATAAGTGGTTAAACAGAATTTGGAACATAGAGGAAAATATCTTGCCTACTAAGAGAACACTACAGTGCTCTCATATAAAATGGATGCTATTTTTTCATTTCTTTTTCTAGGCACCACAGTCTGTACATTTTCTGCCAATCCTTGTGATATCTCAACTGATTTTTCTTCCTCTGGTTTTCCTGGTGTAACAAATAATTATTGAATTAATAAAAATGTGGGAGAGATTTCAGTACTTGATCCTCTTCTCTTTCTATACTCAATCCTTACAAATAGAATTTAGTCTCATGGCTTTTATAAAATCTTATACTAACTCAAAGTTATTATTTTTAAAATTTCAGCATATACCTCTATCTAACAACAGAGTGAAATATTTTACTGTCTACTCAACGTTTCCACTTAGCAATCCAATCAAGTTTTCAAACGAAACTTTTAGACCTATGAAACAGATCTACTACATTTATGCATCTATAATTTATCCCATTCCATTTATAATAATAGCAACTATTCTCAGACCTAAAATTTGTGTAAATCTTTATTTCTGCTATTCCCTTGTGTTTTATTCAGAGTATATTCTCAAAATACATCCAGAAATTAAGCATATTTCACTACCTTTATTGCTATAACTCTTGTCTAAGCTATTATTTCTTACTGGAATTATATTGAATTCCTAGACTTCTAACTGGTCTTCTGAATTCATATTTTCTACATACCCTACCTTGTTTATTATCAATAGGATAGTGTGAGTACTCTGGCATTCATTCAAGGAATATTAATAGAAAATCTATTTCTATTAATAGAGATTCTAAAGGTTTAAGTTAAAACATATATCAGACTGCTTGATTTGATAATCAGTCTGCTGAAAAATAATTTATCTGCTCAAAAATCTGCAATGACTCTTCTTTCCTCAATGTAAATGATAAAATTCTTATGATGGTGTATAGATGGGTGATCGTATGTTGCAATTTGCTTTGGGGAAATCACTGTTTATACCTGATTCTCTGCGTAGTTATTAGTAACTTAGTTCTTCAGAAATGCACTATTTGACATTCTATGTTCTACTACCATAGCCCTGGCCCATTTTGCTCCAGATTTTATTGTGATTGTAACACCTCTGATATTCTTCCGCCTTAGATCTCTTGTTTTAGCTATTAACTTCTGTCTAGAAACTCTTCCTTCAGATCTACAAGATCTTTATTAAGTTTTTGCTCAAATATTACCTTTATCTTATAGCCTATCCTGACCACTCTAGTTAAAATGGTAAACCTATACTCTGGCCGGGCACAGTGGCTCATGCCTGTAATCCCAGCACTGTGGGAGGCCGAGGAGGGTGGATCACAAGGTCAGGAGCTTGAGACAAGCCTGGCCAACATGGTAACATCATGAAATCCCATCTCTACCACCACCACCACCACCAACAACAAAATACAAAAAGTTAGCAGGTGTGGTAGTGTGCGCCTGTAATCCCAGCTACTTGGAAGGCTGAGGCAGGAGAATCCCTTGAACCTGGGAGGTGGAGATTGCAATGAGCCGAGAGCAAGACTCTGCCTCAGGGATAAAAAAAAAAAAGGTAAACTATGCTCCTGAATGCCTTCAACATGTTTTAACATTTTAACAAGAACACATAATCTTTCACTAAACTACATACTTTCTGTTATATTTCTATATATTTTTGTGTCATTCTTGCTGAGATATAATCTATTGGGGAGTCAATTATGTTAAAAAAAAACTGTTGATGTTATTCTGGTACCTAGGAAAGGGTTTAACAAGCAAATAATTATTTTAAAAAAATGAATATGTAATGCTATAATATTACCTACTCAGATTTCAGGATGATGAAGTGTTTGTTCATTGGGCATTGCCCTCCTCCACCTATAATAAGATAAAAAGTGAAAGATTCTTGTAGATTAACATAGAAGTCATTAAAAGAAAAGGTAAGGTGAAGGAAATGACTTACCTGAATAGAATGTTATACTGGCCCGAGCATAGAAAGTCAACACCAAGACAAAAGTATACCAAATTGCAGGGTCTTTATTACCCGCGGCCATGAAGGACTCGCGTCTCTCCAACCTGTGGCCCTGAAAGGAGGGTGTCAAGAACTTTTATACCAGTAAAAATCACCTTGGGAGTGAAGGTTAGGGGCGGGGGTGGGGGTGAGGGGCTTCAGACATTCCGAAGGCTAGTGGATTCTGTAAATCACCTTCAGGGCGGAGATGAGGGTAAGGGTCGGGGGTGGGGGTGAGGGGTTCCGGGCATTCCGAGGGCCAGGGAAATTTTTGACATTCTGATTGTTACTTAAGTGGTTCACAAAAGTCAAGATTAGCATTTGTTTACACATTGTCTGGGTAGGGTGGCAATTACAGTCCTTAATTACTTATTCATATTTGAGTTATAGAGAGCAGTTTCAACGGAAAGCCGAGGTATGGTTGAGGTATGCAGGTTTATGGGGCTTTTTACCATGTCACAAGAGAAAAGCAAAAGCAAAATGAAGATAAGTTTAGAAAGCTGTAAAGACTTTTCCTGTTTATTTTCTCTAACATAAAGGAGAGTAATAGAAAGAATATGGATGCTTCATAGCATCATTGTGAAGCTAAGCCCTTTAATGAAACTAAGGCTGATCTGCTATCTAAGATTCATCTCTGGGCTTGTTACTGATTATTTAGTGAATATATGTCCCTTATTCAATGGTGATTTGTCAAAGTTAATATGAAATTCATACACTGCATGGGAAAATGTTTGTCTCAAAATGTTAAATAATTGGTAATTATTTTTATATGAATATAGTAAAAACATGGTTATTAATTCTGTGGGAGTAAGTGACTGAAGGTATTCTAAAGTGACATGACAGTTTCTGGCTTTTCCATTTGGATTTTTTCTTTTATGTTGTCATATGGCTATTTTGTTTCTTTATCACATATACATATTTCAGGGTTTATATCTAAAAGTTAATAACTGTTAAAGTTGCAAGTCATACATGTATGTGCTGCTGTATTACATCATTCTAAAAAGTAATTTTTTAAATGGCCAAGTCAAATAGTTTAGGCAAAGATTGCCTCAGCACATTGGAAAGGACTAAGGATTATTAGCGACTGTATTGTGCTAAGAATGTGTTGCAGCTCGTATTGTTAGGGGGGAGAAAACTCAAGTGAATGACTCAAGAATTTAGTGATCACTACTGAGTCATAGAATAGTTGTTGCAAAATTGTTGTTGCAAATAGTTGTAGTCTGAATCAGGAACACCTAATCAAGGCATGCTTCAGCTTTCTTACATTTTAAGTCAATCAGAATTAGGCTGGAATAAATTAACATGCAAGTAAGAGGAATAAGGGAACCTGACCAGAGAGCATTTAGGCAAAGGACATAAAGTGAGAGTAATTAGCACCACATACCATTAAAATGTCCTTAGCATTTATATTTAGATTTGCTTGAATTCAGTGTCTTCACTCCTTTCAAAGTAAGCTGACAAATAATGCAATTTTCTTTACATTCCTACTGATAAAATTTGATAAAGAAAGAGAGTCAGGGATTTTTTCTTTTCACTGTTGTAATAGCGAAACTACTGTAAACTAATAGTGAAAGTAATGTCTTTTAGAAGGCACTTTTGTAAATTTGTGTGACAGTTACAATAGTATAACATTTCATTAGCTAGATAAATTTAAGCATAAATAACACCTATTTACTTTGAGCCCCTGTTCCGTGGGTCTAAGCACCATAGAGTTTTATGGATTGTCACAAGTAGTATCTAGCAAATTACAGGTCGAGATAGTATCATGACTGCATAAACTTGAAATCAAATGCACTACCTTCAGTCTGTTAACGAAAATGTCGATTAACATGGTTCATAATAATAGTAAGTTTAGCTGAGTTTCACAACAGAAGAATTGGGATTAAAGTAAAAAGATTCGTCATAGAAAGAAATAGAACTTTAAGCTGAGTCACATAGCTCTAATTTAGCTCTGTTAGTATTAATAACTGGCTGGAAGGTACTAGTAAAAATCCTTTAAAGTTTGAAGACTAGAATTGGCATCTAAAACTATCTAGATTAACTAGCTCTTTACTGGTTCCAAAGAAATCTATGCAACATCATCCAAAAATAATTCTTATGTAGTCACTCCTGTAGAAAGTCTTTGAAAACCAATTTAAAGGTTAACTACTACAGTTGAATAATTAAATTAAGACAAAAATCCTCAGAAACTCTGCTTTAATGACACATTAAAAATATATTATATAATCTTAAGTTTAAATGGTCCATAGGTAGGTCATTACAAGTAAGAAATCCATCAATACTGATATCAGTGATAAGGTCACTAACAGAGTTGAAATAATTAAAATGCATGATTAAAATGCTCATTAATACACAAAATAGTATAGTATTAAAGAGTTCGAGAAATATTTTTGAGTGGTATATTTAATTTTTTAAATGCAATAAAAATATATTAAAAAAAGAAAACATATTGCATTAAAATATTATTTGTCTTGATAAAAAAAATCTGTATGAAGAAAACTAGTAACTTCAGGCAATTCTCTAAAAATAGTTAAAATAACCAACAAGATTAAATAGCACATTTTTTTTCTCACCAATAATAATTAACATACAACTTCTCATTTGGAGTTGATCTGAGAGAAAACATAGTAATGTAGACAGACAAGTGACTTTGAAATCAGGAATTATAGAGTACAATTTCAAATATCAAAATCTAACTTTATGACCTTGGTCAAAGACTCCAAATTTTCATTGCTTCTTTATCTGCCCATATTGTAATGTATTAGGAATAAATTGCAAATAGTACCTGGAGTCTTTAAAAGTGATGTAAAAATCTATCCTAAATAAATCCGTGCAGTTTTTTAATACCAGCAACAAGAATTGTGATTCTACTTTTTACTGAAATTACTAGATGTATCAATAAAGAGAATTACTATCAGTTTAAAAAAAAACTGTGGTATATAAAGTTATAGATGACATTTAAATATAAATTGTATTAGGATCCACCAGAGAAATAAAATTAATAGGATATTGATATAAATGTAAATAAATTTATTTTAAGGAATTGGCTTACAGAATTATGAAGTCTGGCAAGTCCAAAATCTACAGTTCAACTCCCAAAGGCTTTAAGCTGTAGAGGAGGAAAGAGGCCATGGTCCAGTTTAAGTCTGAAGTCTGAGAGGGTGATAATTTAGGGAAGAGGCAAGGTTACAGTTTGAGTCTGAAAGTTATCTGCTGGCAGAATTCTTATCCACAGGAGGTCAGTCCCTGGGGCTATTCAGACCTTCAGTTGATTGGGTAAAGCCTAGTAATCTGCTTTTCTCAAAGTCTCTTAAGTGTTAATCTCATTAAAAAAAAATACACAGAAACATCTAGAATAATCTTTGACCATATATATCTAGGCACTGTGGACCAGCAAAGTAGAGACATATAGTTACACCATTACATAATCTAAATATGATCATAAATTGTGAATTCAATATATTAATTATTATTTGTTTAACTACAAAATGGTCTTGGAGTTTACATAAGGCAAAGTATTTACCAAATAAATGTCAGAAGAATCCCAAAGTTTACACAGTCCTTTGTCCTCATCAGATGGACATTCTATGTACTCATTCCCTTGCCCTATATAAAGGCTTGTACATAGATAAAACCTTGTAGCTTCCCCTGAGCTTCACTTGAAATACTCCCTTTCTGAAATTCTTGAGAAGGGAAGGATTGGCATAATTTCCCCATATCTTTTGTTTTTCATATATGCAGAACTTACATCCAGGTCTACTCCTGTGGCCTTTATTGTGTTGAGTTAAATTTCTTCTTTACCAAGTATATTGAATATTTTTATCAAAAGAGTATTTTTATCAACTGTATTTTCTGAATCTATTAAGATGATTATGCTCATCTGATTAGTATACTTTGTTTTTGTTAATGTGGTGTATCACATTTGCATATGTTGAAACATCCTTGCAGCTCAAGGGCAAATCTCAGTTGAACATACTCTATGATGTTTTCAATGTTCTGTTCAATTCAACAGCTAATCAATTTGCTACTATTCTGTTGATAATTTTCCACCTATGTTTTATCAAGTATATTGCTAGCTTGTGGTTTTTTCTTGTAGTACTTTTGCCTAGCTTTGATATCCAGGTAATGCCGACATCATGAAATAAGTTTATAAATGTTATCTCCAATTCTTGAGAAGGGAAGGATTAACATAATTCAATTCAAATGTTTCTTAGGATTCACTTGAGGAGCAAATTGGCCCTGGGCTTTTCTTAATTGGGACATTATTGTTTACTGATTCAATCTCCTTATTTGTTGTAGGTCTGTTTAGAATTTCTATTTTATAATTCATTTTGCAGCAGGTGTATGTTTCTAGAAATTTATCTATTCCACCTAGATTATCCATTGTGTTAGTGTACAGTTGTTCATACATTCATAATAGTTTTTATTTATACAAACTCAGTTATAATATCTCCTTTTAATTTCTGATTTTGTTTATTCAGTTTTCTGTCTTCTGTTTTTTCTTGCTCTAAGAAATTTTGTCATTTTATAAAACTCCAATTCTTAGTTTTGTTGACTTTTCTATTGGTATTATAATCTCCATTTTGTTTATTTCTGCTTTAATCCTTCTAATTTTAGGCTTAGTTTGCTCTTTTCCTGGTTTCTATAGGTATATACATAAGCTCTTTATACACTTTTTTCCTTGTTAATATAGGCATTTATTGCTATAAAATTCCCTCTTAGCACTGCTTTTGCTGCATTCCTTAAGTTTTGGTATGTTTTGTTATTTATTTTCATTTTTTATGAAGCATTTTAGAATTTCTCCTTTCTTTTTTGACCCATTGGTTGTTCAGAGTATGCGTTGTTTAATTTCTACATCCACCCTGATGTTTGGTGCATATATTTTGGATTGCTGTAGTTTCCTGATGATTGGGCCTTTTATTATTATACATTAACTTATTTATCTTTTGAGATAATTTTTTATTTAAGTCTATTTAGTTTGATCTAACTGTAGCCTTGACTGCTTTTTTTTCCTACTGTTTGGATGGAATCCCTTTTTTCATCCTTTTATGTTCAGCATTTGTGTGTCCTTAAAAATATAAATTGAGTCCTGATATGGTTTGGCTCTTTTTCCCCTCCCAAAATCTCATCTCGAATTGTAATCTCCATGAGTCAAGGAAAGGACCTGTAATCCCCACATGTAGAGGGGAGGGAGGTGATTGGATCATGATGTTCTCATGATAGTGAGTGAGTTCTCACAAGACCTGAAGGTTTTATAAGTGTTTGGAAGTTCCTGTTTCACTTCTCTCTTTCCTACTGCCTTGTCAAAAAGGTGCTTGCTCCTTCTTTGCCTTCCATCATAATTGTAAGTTTTCTTAGGCATTTCCAGCTATGAGTCAACTAAACTTCTTTCCTTTATAAATTACCCAGTCTTGGGCAGTATCTTCATAGCAGTATGAAAACAGACTAACACAGGTCTTATAAGTATTTTCTTTGTGTTTAACCCAAAGATCTCATATAAGGTCTTATTCTTATAATAATCATTTTAAGTTGAAATAATTTATCAATTGCACATATGTAAAGCAACACTTTTACTTTTCCAATAAACACAATTTATGCCATTGATGTTGCAATTTACATCTTGTATATTGTGTATCCATTAACATTTTTATGTAATTGTAGTTATCCTTAATATTTTTGTCTTTTAACTTAGGTACTAAAAATTTAAATGTATTTACAAACCACCATCACTGTATTCGGTATTTGCCTGTATATTTGCTTTGCCAGTCAGTTATATAGTTTCACATGCCTTCATGTGGCTATTTAATGGCCTTTTGTTTCAAATTGAAGAACTTCTTTTAGCATTTATTCTAAGACAAGTTTAGCAGTGATAAACTGCCTCAGCTTTTGATTATATGGAAAATATTTTGTTTCTTCATGTTTGAAAGACTTTTACGAAATGTATATTCTTAGTTGGCAGATTTTTTTCCTTCAGCACTTTGAATCTATCATCCCACTTCTTTCTGCCCCTGAAATGTTTCTGTTGAGCAAAGTGCTGATATGGAAGCTTTCTTGCATATGACGAGTCTCATTTCTCTTGCTGCTTTCAAATTCTGTTTGTCTTGATCTTTTGATGATGTGATTGTGATGTGTCTCAGAACAGATTTCTTTGCATTCCTTTAATTAGAGATCTCGTGGTCTTCATGTTCTGAATATACATTTTTCTCCTTAGGTTTGGGAAGTTTGGGGACATAATTCCTTTAAATAATTTATATGACCGTCTATCTCTTCTCCGTCTGTGACTTCCATAAGGCATTAATTGGCTCACATAATGATGTTTTATATGTTTCTGATTTTTTTTGCCCTATTTTTCTTTCTTTCTTTTTGTTCCTCTGACTTTACTGGTTCTTTTCTCTGCTTGATCAAGTCTGTCATTAGTACTTTGTATTGATTTTTTTTTGTTTCAATTATTGTATCTCTAGTTCTATAATTTCTGCTTGGTTGTTTTTATGGTTTCTATATTTTACTGATATTCTCATTTTGTTTATTCATTATTTTCTGATTCCATTTAGTTGCATAATGCACTCTCTTATAATTTACCAAGCTTCTTTAAGACCATCATTTTGAATTTCCTGTCAAGCTATTCAGAGATCTTCATTTCTTGAAGGTCAGTTAGTGGAGATTTATTTTATTCATTTGGTTGTGTCATGTTTCCATGATTTCTCATTTCTTTTTGTTTTATATTGGTATCTATGCATTGAAAGGAACAGGCAATTTTTCCAGTTTTTACAAATCAATTTCAATAAAAATGACTTTCAGCGATAAGCCTCCTTAGAGATTCTGGAAGCCTCTGAAACCTTTTCTGTGACAGGTATACTCTACTCCTCTTTCTTCCTCTTTCTGGTGTTGTCTCAGTGTTTTATGACTTCTCTGGATCTCACAGAGCCATACTATATACAATAAGCTAGCATGTTCTCTCTTTCCCTTTGGAAGCGCTCTAAAAGGCTGGGGTGTTGGATACAAGCTTCACTCTTCTCCTTTCATCCTGGACTAGAAGGATAGAGTTGCCCATCTTGTCCCAATCTCACATAGCTGATCTGACAGCAGTAAGCCATCGGCTACTTGTCTTTATTCTTAGATCTCCTGAAGGCAACTCAACTCCACTTGTTCCATCCATTATGTTCAAAGGAGAATAATATGCAATACTTACAAACTTGAAGTCACAACTGACGTGGTAGAATTAGTACTTTCCATTTATCACAGAAGTATATGTTTTATGTAAGTAATCCTGCTTTATTTTCCTCAATATGAATAAAATTTACATATTTGATATAGTTCAAAAAATGTCTTTAAAAACTTCACTATCTGGAAGCGTAAGCTCAAAAATATGTATTTGTAACATATAGGTGCAGAACAATGAATTCCTTAGATATCAAGTCTATTTATACAATTCAAAGAAAAAAATTACAGACCCCCTAATGCAGAGTTGGAATAACTATACTTTTAGTCATAATGTGGAAATTAAAATACATTAATATATTTTGTTCTGTCTAATTATTTGATGTTTAAATTTGTGTGTGTAAGTGAATGTGTGTGCATGTTTGTAAAAATAACTAAAAACGTAATCTTGGTCAGACTCTTCTACTGCCATGTTATTTATTTTAATTCAAATATTAGAAGTAAACCAGAAAATGTGAGTGAAATAAACAGATTTTTCAAAAAATGACAACAGTTTTACAAAATATCCAATTCAATCAGTGTAGACTCTTCCTTAACTCACATTCTTAGGTATATTTTAAATTACTTAAAAATACTTCTATAATTTTTTCTTATTATAACTTTGTACCCATACATATTTTGTACTTTAATGCCAACTTGGCCTTTGTCTATTTGAATTTTATGATGCAGTGACCTATGTGCTATTTTGCTATTTATAGTCTTGGCTCTACTCACTAGCTGGAGCTAACTATCATGATGGAAGAATAGTGGTATTCTTTGAGATTATAAATCATTGCATCTAGTATATTTTCCAATAAACATGTGTATTGATAGAATACATTTTACAGCAGAAGTTTATAGACTTTGTTTAATGTAATTCTCTAACTATGTAAATGACTAAATAGAAGTACAGAGAGTCAAGTGTCTTTTCCATGATAACAAAAGTTTATTTTGAAAAATCTAGATAATTTCGGGCCTTCAGACTTTTAATTCAATATTTGTTTTCCAAATGTGTCATACTACATAAGACAAAATTTTCTGTCTCTCACTTAATTTGTTTCTCCATCATTTTAACTAGGCCATAGAAATAAAGAAGCAAAAGGAGTAGTAATTCAACACTTCTATTTATACTGAGCAGTTTGCAAACCTTAAGCATACAACTTGATATACTGTCACAAACTGAACCCGTCTACACAACTACCAGCCAAGTGAGTGCCCAGACTCATAGACACCTTTCTTGCTCCCCCATGCATGATGATGTATTTGTCCTAAATCTTGCTTCCTCAGCCACTCTTATGCCTAGTACTATATTCCCATTTCCAGCAAGAGCAAGCTGTGGCACTGGTCAAGTACACAATTGCAGGTCACTCTGTATGCCAACATATAAAGCCCAAGTCAAAAGGTTGAACCATGTACTTGATCTTTCAAGTTGCCCACAAGATTAATTCACTTTCTGAGTAGCTGACCGCACAAAGATTTATTGTTTTTATTCACTCAAATTTGTATATCCAATAGCAAGTTCCCCTTTGCTTACACCAGTTAAGTGGTATAGTGGGTGGAATAGTGTCCCCCAACATCAAAAAAACAAAACCAAAAGACTGAACCTATGCATAAAACCTCATTTGGAAAAAAGATCTTTGTGGCTATAATTAAAAATTTTGAGATAATCCTGGATTACTCTGGTGGACCCTAACTCCAAAGACCACTGTCCTTCTAAAAAAACAGAAAAGGAGAAGACACAAGAAGAGAAGAAGGCCATGCAATGAGAGAATCAGAGATTGGAATTATCCAGCCACAAGCCAATAAGTGCCTGAAGCTACTAGAACATAGAGAGGCAAGGAAGAAATAATCTTTGCATAGTGACCATGTTCACACATTGATTCAGATTTCTGGTATCCAGAGTTGTGAGAGAATGAATTGCTATTATATGCCATCAGGTTTGTGGTAATTTATTATGGTATGCCTATGAAACGAATACATGAGAAAAGACCTGAAGATTTGCACAGATGTTACAATCAGAGCAATAAAGAAAAATGACTAAAGTAATATGCAAATAAATAAATAAATAAAGGGGAAAACTAATTTTATAATTCTTTTCAGGAAAATAAAGGAAATATAGGAAAACAAAGATGTAAAGACAAAGAAATAAAAGTGTACATAAATGAAGGACAAATCATGTGTCCCCTGTCATGGAGACAAAAATCTTTATTAGGGGCATTTTTAAAAAGAAGTCAATTGTCTTCCTTAATCTTTGTATATCTTCTGAATTTTAATAAATGTGGGTACATTCAGTATAAAGTATGTAAGGTGTTATGTGCTTGTGGATTAAGGGTGGGTTGTCTTAAATGAGTATCAGATCTGTATCAACAAGATGCAGGGCAGCGATAGACTAATGAAAACAGGCTTCCAGAGTTTTAGGGAAATTTATGGATACAAAATATTTAATTATTCACAGAAATATTAGGGAGTTTTTTTGAACTTTTCTGTGGTTTGAGATTACTTCAGCTTAGCAATCACAACATTACATTCTCCTCCTAGTGGTTTTTATATTACAGCCTTATGATTGGCTAACTACTCTCCCTAAATTAGATCTGTGGTTATCTGTTTCAGCACCTGTTTACCAACTTATTCTGCTAGGATGGTGAAATTCAACAAGGAGAAGACCTGGCAAACGTTTCACATCTGTCACTAGCAATAATATTCTACTCAATAGAAGGTAACCAAGAACAGGAAAATAAAATTCTAGTAATCTTTTACACCTTTTTAAATCTGTAACTTTCCTTGTGGCACTTATTTTTTCTGAGTGTGTAAATCATTTATATTATAGTAAGATGTCAGTAATCAGGTATCACAAGGAACCACTTAATATCATTCAAACTGATTGCTGCTGACAGCAAGTCTTTTAATGTTACCACACAAAACAAGTTTAGCACTAATGAAAAAACATAGGTACAAAACATGACCAAAATTGTACAGAAAACATAGTACAACTTAGTCTATGTCTGAAAGCGCACTTTAAATTTGGAGATAAATAGGGAAGGTTTTAATTGTTAAATAATGATGTAAATTTTTCATTACTCAATGCAAAACCAGGTGTGATGATGAATAATTTATTTGCTCAGCTGTTGTATTAAGTACTGTAATTTTGACAGGAAAATAAAATATAAAATGTAACAAAGTAACCTTAACTTAGATGATAATAAAATTGTCCCAAAATATGTTGTAAATTGAGATAGCTTTTCCAATTATTTGTATTAGGGTTTTTTTCTTTTTGCATAAAGTATTAAATATCTCCTTTATTATCTTAAACTGGGTCTTGACACACTGACAAAATGAAGAGCTGAACTGTCTTATTTATTAAATATAAAATTGCATTTGCACATATTAAAATTTAAGTGTAAATATTCTAGAGATATAAGAATAAGTTTTACTGATAAGTATGGTTGCTTTTGAATGGTTAGAAACAATTTTTATTACTACAAGAGTATGTTTTGTTTGTGTTTTTCATTTTTGAAAGCATGATGATAATTATCTTATTCATAGAAAAGTTTTATAAACTTAAGCAAATAATTTATAAATATGTTTATTTGCTTATCTTTCCCAATTTAAATCAATTTTAATTTATTCTAATTTATTTTGGTTTCTTACTTAATCCTTTGATCCCCTCTCCATATCTTTCCTACAATTCCTCTGGAGAAGACCAACACTCTGAACACTTCTGGATTTTTTATTGTCCACATTTTTAATATGCAAAATCTTTAAATTGCAGTTTCTTATCTGAAACCACAGATAGTTTTCTTTCTATCTCAGTTATTCAAATCCATTAAATACCATTATTTGTCTTTTTCAAGTCTCCCAGTCCATTGAATTCTCAAGTTTCTATTTGTATCTTCTAGCATTTATTTTCCAATTAGAGTAATTGACCAAAGGAAAATCAGTCCTTTGGAAATACTTTAAACTTTGCTTATTTCCTCCATTTTTCTTTTTACCTGGCAACATCTGATGGACAGAAACTGGGCTATAATAATTTCTGCTCCTTGAGCTAACTCGGAGTCATGTCCTGTACTATCTCCCAGAGATCCCTAACAAAACAGATAGCCCGTTTCTCCTAGTGCTAACATGCTCATTAAAATATGTTGAATTTGTCTTAATTTCTCATTTTCATTTCTCCATCCTCTCTCTGGTGATTCTTGTAGTTAACTCTCAAATAGATTATTTGCACTTGAATATTTTGCCTTAGAGTGTGTGTGTGTAGGGGGGGAACCAAGACTATGCACTTGATACTTAAAATGCTCCTAAGAGAGACACTTATCATGGGAGAAAGCGATGGATCACCTGCAGACCAGATGTCAGCAACTTCATTGAGACTAAGTGGAGCCTGTTACTGCCTAGCCTGGCATAGTTTAGCACCAAAATTATTAAATGATATATTGGTATTGGCTAGAAATGGCAGGGGTTATAGTGGCTTAAGTAGTAGCTCGTGTGCCTGAAAAATAGGAAAACATGATGATTTTCCTGTTTATGGATTTAGTTGGATGTTATTAATTGCCAGAGAAGTGCCAAAGTATGAAAATATCACACTCAATTCTGTTGGCTACCAATTTAGTATACAAAGTGAATATCACAAATATTTTAAAGCAGTATTTAAAATAACTTATGCAGTGAGAGAGCTGACTCTATTGTAAATTAAATGGCCCAAGAAATGATTATGAGTATGACAAAATTATAATTAAAATCAAGTCCATTTTCCCTGCAAGTTTCCTACACTGAAGTAAAGGAAATAGAAGTAGATCCTGAAACAATGCATCGAGATATTTTTCTGTATGTATTTGAGCACTTTCATCCCCAAAATGCCCTTGAACCTTTGGGTTGAAAGGAGCTGACCCTTCATAATCTCCAGAAGAGAACATCTTCCCAACATCTGGAAAACATTCAATATTTCACTTGAGAAAGTTACTTTGCAGGATAGTATATTTCTACTGATTCTCCTCCATTTCCCCACTTACTGCCTCCATAACAATAACTAGTTCAAGTTTCAGAATGATTTCAGTGGCCATAATCCAACTAGAAGGAAAAATGTGACATTTATGAAAAAATTGCAAGATCTAGCTAACATTCCTGGAAGAACCATGAGGACATGCTTGTGAATAAACTTTGGAAATACTGCATCACAGAATGTGAACAATAAGGCTGGGTAACTGAAATTTTGTTGATACTAGGACATTTTTGATTGAGGAAATAAGTCTTTATATAATTTTTATTTGCCATTATCATGGCTGTTTAAAACTTGGAAATAATAATGGCCTTTTTTAAAAGAAATGAAGAGAGAACTGTTATCAGAACGTAACCATCAGAAACAAGGCAAGCAGAATTACTGCGAGGATCAGTAAACTGACATTGCAATTAGAGATTCTGACTTGCAAGGATCGTAGTGAAATGGCTGATAGACCGTGGTGTTCCTAGGGATGAGAGAGATGCACAACCAGCTGTTGTTTTGTTTTTTCGTGTGTGTTTATTTTCACTTATATAGCCATAAAATATCAAGAGTGGGTAAGTCAATGCCTAATATTTATTACTACAATGTAAATATCATAGTATCTGACTCAATCTCTACACCTGAGCCAAATCTCAGATCCAGAGTCAGTTGATTGAATAAAAAACTTATCTACATATTTTTTTGAACAAAGACCCTGAAATTCTGCCCATTGTATTTGGTGGCTCTTCCCTCAAAAAAAGTAATGTGTACTGGGGACTGCAGATTAAATAGAAACTTCTATGAGTAGCCAAATAGTAATACCAGATGAACCAAATGAAATAGGTGTCTTCCATTAGAATAGGAGTATATGGATACAAGGTGATAAATGCACTTCTGGCCCAGGTCTATATCAAATGTCCAACGATTCTGGAAACCCATCTTGCAGTTATTTCTCCAGTTTCTATGTGAATAATTGGCATGGATTTACTTAACAGATGGTAGAATATTACATTGGTTCTCTTTCATGTGCAGCAATAAAAATTATGTTAGGAGAAGTCAAGTGGAAGACTTTGAAACTTATTTTACAGCCAACATAGTACATCAGAAACAGTGCCACATCCCAAGTAGAATGGCATATATTAATGCCACTCCTAAAGGCTTAAGGAATACGGAGAACTACACTTAATTCAATGGCTTTGATCATACAAATGAGAGGGGATCATGAGAGATGATTGTGCAGTCCCAACTGCAGCTGCTTCTTACTTTTCTACTTATCTCCACTAGAGATTCTTGCAAGTCAAGGATTTCTATTTGCTTTTTCAAATTTGCTGATAATCCTGAAAATCCTGCCTGCCTTATTTCTGGTGGATAGGTGTTGCCAATAGTTCTTTTTTTATTACAGGCCATCATTGTTATAGAGTTTCAAGCACATATTTAGGAATCTTTTATACATATTCTGACACTATATCCTTTGACCTAGTGAATATGTTTCTTTTAATTTTCATCAAAATTTAAGGTAAAGTAGTTTGCAGTCACCCAAGGCCTTTCCCCAGGGCAAAGTAAACCCTCTTGTTCTCTATCAACATATAAAAGAACAGGGATTTAACCATCTTGACATAATAATGGAAAATGCACTGGTTCATTCTAATGATGTGATTTGGTTAATTAGACTTGAAAGTAAGAAGTAAATGATTTGGATGTCCTCCCCTGATAAGATACATGTAAACAAGATAGTGAGAGATCATCTGTACAGATTTTCATAGGTCTGCCATATCAGAAGTTTTAAGGGGTCAGTTTTTCTGGCATACACTTGGGCATGTCTGTCCTCCAATTTGAGTTAAAAGTTAATATACACTTTACTTCTTATCGAAACAAAGGAGGTTAGAACTTGATAGACTGCGTTAGAAAGTGCAAACAGCAAATGTCACATCTACAAGTATTGCCTGGATTTTGGAAGGCTGGCAGTTTTAAGTAGAACCTATAGAAAGAGAGTTCTGCTCTAGGTTTAGCCTGAAGTTCAATTAGTTCTAACTTGTGGGTCTTGTGACCTGCTCGAAGTCATATGGTGTTATTTGTATCATAAGGATGATGCATGGAGTCTCAGACAGTCCTCAATAAAGAAGTTATAGCATAAAACCCTAGGTTATGCTATCTTTAAAAGCAAACTTTTTATGATCTAAAAAGCAGCTTCCAGAGTGCAGCTGATATCTCATGGAGATTGAATCCCTGACTGCTGGATGTTAAGTGAGTATGCTTCTCTTCATATGAAGCTGCTTCATATGAGTTGAGCATTGTCAGGTCCACCAAACCCAAATGTTGGATGAGTCTAGTTCAAACACTTTACATGATGGAGATGGCATATTCAGGGTTGGTTCTGAGTAGACACAGAAAGAGAAAGTAAAAGAAGTCGAAGAAGATGGTTGTGTGGAATTGGGATCCCTAGTGTCAATAGGGACAGTCAGAATTGTTAACTTAATTATCATTTACCTGCCTTGCTTCAGTTCCTCTCTTCCTGTTTGTATCAGTGGAATCTGAGTGATTCCCTATGATGATTTGATAGTGAAAGATGTGCTAGACATATTGGTGCCTGTGGACATATTGGTGCCTGTGATTATTAATACTATGTTAACTTGGCAAGACAGTAGTACCCAGATATCTCATCAAACATTATTCTGATGCTTCTATAAAGGTGTTTTCTGGATGAGATTAACACTTAAATTGGTGGACTTTGAGGAAAGTTGATTACCCTCTATAATGAGGGTGAGCCACATCTGATCAGTTGAAAGTCTTAATAGAACAGGCTGACCACCGCTGAGCAAGAAGAAAATCTTCCAGCAGATTATTTTCAGACTTGAACTGCAACTCTTCCCTGGGTCTCCAGCCTGCCAGCCTAACTTGAAATTTTTGGATTTGCTAAGTCTGCAGAACTGTGTTGTTAGTTTCTGAAATAATAATCTCTCTGTCTCTATCTTTCTCCTTTCTCTCTCTCTGTTCTGTTGCTCTGGAGACCTCTGATCAATATAATATCTTGCTACACCTTCTCTTAAGGTAGTCCTAAAAGGCACTGATGAAGAGAAATATTGCCATAAACTGAATTAAAACAGTCAACCTGTGCCATAAACTTACATATAGGAAGAAGGTAGACAGAAATAAGTATATAAAACAGTTTTTTCTTAAAATAGCACATAATTGGTACTGATGATGAGGGGCCTGGAGAATGCAAAACTGGAAAGAGGAAAGGCAGGTAGATGAACTCTGGAGAACACCAAGCATTCACAGATTTATTTCTAACATCACTGCCCACCAAGCAGCATTGATTGCAGAAGAACCACTGGACCAATAATCACAGAAAGATCCGGGGCAGACTAATCAGTTGTTTAAACATCTTAATTGTATATATGTAGCTTGCGACACCAGACAAGAAAACTAGATGAACAGAAATCCTGGCCAAATATAAAGCAAATCTAGAATGAGTGTTGAGGAAGATGATGATAAATACAAACTTGGGTTGGAGGTGAGCTATGGCAGTGAGAAATGTGGCTTATCTAACTAATCTTCATTATTTTTTTCTTTTATATGGTTATTTTAGAAATTATAACCAGCCACCACCTGGAAGAATCAGTGTCCTTAAAGTCAACATGAAGTATCACCAGTAGATCTTAGCGGTTCAAGGGGTAGATTGTAGCAGACACTATCACTGCCTAATCTACACTACCTTATATCTATTTTATCCAACCATGTTACAGGCTTCTCACTGCAAACACCAGTGACACATGAGATAGGTCTGGAGTATCACAATATTAATATCCTCAGAAGAAGCCCTCAAACAATGATGAACAGGAATTTACTATTATGTATCCCAGCCTCTTCATGCTTAAGGTGGAGAAACTCACAGAGTTTGCCCAATGAGTCTGAGATGTCCCTGGCGTGAGTAAGCCTTACTACTTGACATAATGATAACCTGCTCTTCCATGTAACCTATCTTAGCTTTCCTCCTTGGCCTGTCTCATTTCTAGACTCTACTTTTAGCTCTTCTGAGAATCACTTTCAAAGTAAATTACTTTTATTTAAATCTTATTTTAGGGCATATTTCTGGGAGATCTCCTCTAATAATGGAAATATTTTGATCACATCTGTTTGAGAGAATGGGGTAAATTTTGAAAGGTAGCTTATACTTTCAGTACTCCATACATTAATATAAAATCTTTAAATTTTAAAATTTATCTGTATTTAAATACCAAAATTTCCCCTGATTACATTGTAATCATTACAGATTCTTTATACAATTAATTATATTCAAGGTAAGAAAATGTACTTTGAAAAATATAACCAGTAGGTTCATGTCATTTTCTCTCTAAATATTATCTGTAATTTTTTTTTCAATTTAGTTGAAATTGAAGAATCTGTACTTGAGGAGGGGTCAAAATAAAACTGAATTTCTGCATAAGTCAGTTTTAGGAAAGACAATTCATTTAATATTAGTTCAAAATGTTAATTATTCTTGTTTGACTTACATTGTTGACTTGTAACCTTGAAACTGATTATGTGAATATAAATTGCATGTTCAATGTGTTGTTGGAAAACTACTTGAATTTGTTAAAATAGCAAACAAGTTCATTTTAAGAGGTTGAACTACTAATTTTGTGATAATTATTTATTAACTACAGATTTATTGTAAATATGATTTTATTATAAACAAACAACCAGTATGCAAAATCTACACTTCTCTTGTTGAGAATACTATTTTAAAATATTTCTGCTTAAATAAATTATTTCCAATTAGCAAATAAATGGCACTAATTTATTAACTTCTAAATTCACCCCAAATTTCATTCTTCCACATTTTGTGACAGTTACTCATGGCTTTGCATAAACTATTTTTCATTCATCTTTCTAACAATATGTACTACTAATCTTACCATGCATATTATTTTCCAATTAACTGCAGCTGTCCAATAATTGTCTCCCTAATTCTTACTTATAGGAGTACACCTACATGGAATTTATCTATTCACAAATCTACATTTTCTGTGTATTCTACAGGGTATACATCACCATCTCAGTTGTAGCTGTGAATATCATATATAAATGATTTATTATTCTCTATATTCTTCCCAACACTAGAAATCATAAATAACACATAATACTACAGTATAACTGTTAATCAGTAAAACTGATAAACCTTGAACCATGCTAACCAAGAAAAAGAATAAAGATCCAAGTTATTACTATCAGAATTCAAGAAAGGGCAAACAAAACTGATCCTCATGGACGTTAAAAGGATAATAAAGAAATATTATGAGCAACTCTGTTCCTTACAATTTGATAGCCTAGGTGAATTAAGTTTTTGAAAGACAAAATCTACCAAAACTCACATGATGACATAGAGCTCCTCTGAATAAACAAAACTATATATATTAAAGAAACTGAATCATTAATTAATAACCTTTTAAAACAGGAAGCACCAGTCCCAGAATTAACTGTGAATTCTATCAATCATTAATGAAAGAAAGGTAATAATTTTCTAGAATTTTCTCAATAGAAGAGAAGCAATGATAACATTTCATAATTATTTTTCCTATAAGGTCGGTATTACTATAATTCCAAAGACAAGGACTTTACAAGAATAGAAATCTACAGACCATATTTCTCATGAACATAAGTACCAAATCTTCAAACTCTATTAGCAAATAAAAGTCATTATTGTATAAAATACTATACACTAAGACCAAGTGAGATTTATTCCAGAGATGCAAAACTTGTTCAACATTTGAAAATCAATCAATGTAATCCATCATATTAACAGGCTAAGAGGGAAAATCATATGATTATATTAATAGATGAAGAAAAATCATTTCATTCATCCATGATAAATGCTGTTAATTAGGACTAGAGAAAGTATTCCTCAAATTGGTGAATAACATCATCTACCAAAAAATAATAATAATAATAATAAAGTAGAGCTAATAGCATACATCTATTCAACATTGTATCGAAGTTCTGCCTAATGCAATAAGACAAGAGGAAATAAAATTTAAGTGTTTTATACAGTTTGGGAAAAAATAAAGCTGGCTTCCTTTGCAGTTGGCATGACAGGCTATGTAGAAAATCTCGAAGAATACACAACAAAAGTGCTTGAACTAATAAGAAATTATAGCAAGGTTATAGGATGCAAGGTTAATATACAAAGTTAATTGCTTTCTTACATACTAGTAATGAGCAAGTGATATTTTCTTAAGATATTTTTTTCCAAGCAGTATTAGACTTGCAGAAAAAATGAGAAGCGAGGGGCAGAGGTTTCCCATATAGCCCTGTCCCCACACATGCATAATTTACTCTATTGACATTATCCCCCACCAAGATAGTACATCTTCTACAACTGATGTACCTACATTGACACATCATAAACACCATATGTCCATAGTTTAATCTACAGTTTACTCTTGGTTTTATATGTTCTATAGAAATGGATACCAATATTTGGTGGTGTTAGTGTTCTAGGTTTTGGTACCTACCATTCTAATGGATGTGTAATAGTATCTCATAGTTGTTTAAAGTTTCATTTTCTGATGACACAGGGTATACAGCATGTTTTTATAAACTTACTAATTATCTGTATGTCTTTTTGGTTGAGGTGTCTCTTAAGATATTTGGCCCAGTTTTAATCAGGTCGCTTGTTTCTTATTTTCCAGTTAAGAGTTCATTGTAGACAAATCTATTTTCAGATGTGTGTTTTACAAATACTTTATTCCAGTCTGTGGCTTTGCTTCTTATTCTCATGGCATTGTCATTCACAGGGTATATATTTCAGATGTTTATAATAAAGTGCAGTTTATCAATTATTTTTTTCATGGATTGTGCTTCTGGTGTTGTATCTAGAAATTTATCACCATTCCAAGGGTCATCTAAGTTTTCTCTTATGTTATATTCTAGGAGTTTTATGGTTTTACATTTTACGTTTAGTTTGTAATCCATTTTGAGATAATTTTATAATGAGTATAATGTCTGTGTCTAGATTAATTTTGTTCAGCATGTAGATATCCAGTTGCTCCAGCATTATTTGTTGAAAATACTATATTTGTTTTATTGTACTGCCTTTGCTTTTTTGTCAAAGATCAGTTGGTCTATATCTGGGCTTTCTATTCTGTTTTGAGAATATATTTGTCTATTGATTTATCAATATCACACTGTGTTCACGACTGTAGATTTATAATAAGTTTGATGTTGAGTTATGTCAATTCTCCAACTTTGTTCTCCTTCAGTGTTGTGTTGGATATTCTGGGTATTTTATCCTTCAATAAATTTCAGAATTAATTTATTGGTATCCACAAAATAACTTTCTGGGGTTTTGGTTGAGATTACATTGAATCCATAGATCAAGATGGGAAGAACTGATGTCTTTACAATTTGAGTCTTTTTACACAGGAACATAGAATATATTTTTAAATATTTATTTTGTCTTTGATTTCACTCATCAGAGTATGTAACTATGTTTATATATGTTTTATAAACATTTTGTTAGATTGACACAAGTATTTTATTTTGGGAGCTGCTAATTTTAAATAGTAATGTGTGTGTAATTCAAATTCCACTTATTTATATATGGCCGGTATATATAAAAGTGGTTGACTTTTAAATTTTAATCTCTTATCCTGAAATTTTGCTATAAATATTATTATTTCTAGGAGAATAATTTTGTTGATTCTTTAGGATTTTCTACACAGACAACTATGTTCTTTGTGGACAAATATGTTTGACTTGAATACCTTGTTTTATCTTTTCTTGTCTTATTGTATTAGAAATTTCAATGAAATCGTTTTTAAAAATTGGCTAGAGGGGGACTTTTTTTTGTACCTGATCTAGTGAGAAAACATCTAGTTTCTTCCTATGTTAGTCCATTCAGGCTTCTATAACAAAATGCCTTAAACCAGGTAGCTAATGAAAAACAGAAATTTATTTCACACTATTCTAGAAGTGGTAAGTCTGAGATCAAAATATCAGTAGATTTTGTATTTGGTAATGGTTCACTTTCTATTTCATAGATGGTACATTCTCACTGTGTCCTCACATGGTAGAAGGGGCGAGAGGACTCCCTTTAGCTTATTTTATAAGGGAACTAATCCTATTTATGAGTACTCAGCCCTGAAGACCTAATCACTTTCCAAAGACCTTACCTCCTAATATCATTACCTTGGGATTTAGGATTTCAACATGCAAATTTTGGGAGGACATAAGCATTTGGTCCATTATACTCAGCATTAAGTATGATGATAGCTGTAGAATTATTTTTGGAGATATTCTTTGTCAAGTTTTCAAACTTCCCTTCTATTTCTAGTCTCCTGAGTGTTTTTTACCATAAGTTATTGTCATATTTTGAAAAATGCTTTCTCTGCATCTATTGACATAGTCAGAATAATGGAAATTTAAAATTTAAACATAACACCATTTACATTAGCACCAACACATGATATAATAGGTATAAATGTGAACCAGTTCTCTATGAGGAAAACTACAAAACTCTGATGAAAAAAATTAAAGAATACCTAAACTAATAAAAAGTTATTGCAAGCACATATTTCACTCATCAGAGTATGTAGCTATCTTTATATATGTTTTATACACATTTTGTTAGATTTCATATTGTTAATAAGTTAGTTATTTCCAATTGGAACCACAAATTCTAGGTAACCCCTCTCATAATTTCAGCATGCCACTTTGCAAATACTGATAAACCGATTCTACAGTTTATATGGAAGAAAAAGTCTAAAAATAGCCAACATGATACTGAAGAAGAACAAATTTTGAGAACAAAAACTACTGTAGTTCAGCTTTCTTTTAAAACTATTGTAATTAAGACCATGTGGTATTAGCCAAAAAATAAATAAGTAAACAAATAGATCAATGGAATAGAACAGATAGCCACAAAATAAACCCAAATAAATATAGTGAACAAATCTTTGACAAGGAAGCAAAAACGATCCATGAAGAAAAACTATTTTCATCAGACAATTCTGAAACAACTAGATATCCATATGCAAAAAAAAAAAAAAAAAAAAAAAAAAATCTAAACATTGACCTTAAAACTTTAATTAAAACTAACTCAAAGTAGGCAATGAGCTCATATTTAAAGTGCAAAAACTATAAAACTAAGTGAATTAATGCACAGACAGAAAACCAGCTACTGCATGTTCTTACTTATAAGTGGGAGCTAAACAATGGATACACATGGACATAAAGATGGGAAAAATAAACACTGGGGGACTACTAAAGGAAGGAAGGAGGGGCAAATGCTGGGAAATTACCTATTGGGCATGATACTCACCATCTGAGTGATGGAATGGTTAGTACCCCAAACCTCAGTGTCATGTAATATACCCTTGTAACAAATGCCTTGATTTAAAAGTGAATCAAAAAAAATAAATAAAGAAAAACAAAGAAAAAAGAAATGAGCTATTGCAAAGATAGGAAGTAACCTCAAAGACATGTTGCTAAGTAAAAGGAGACAGTCTAGAAAGGTTGCATCCTGTTTGAGTCCAGCTATATGATATTCTATAAAAGGCAAAACTATGGAGACAGTAAAGAGATTAGTGGTTACGAGCAGCTGGGAGGTGGGGGAAAGGAAGGAGGAAGAGGTGAAGTACAGAGGATGTTTAGGGCAGTTAAAGTGTTCTGTATTATACTGCAATAATCAAAATGCCATTGCAGATTTTTCAAAACTAGTAGAATATATAACACAATGTGAAACCTAATGTAAACTATGACTTCAGGTAATAACAGTGTGTCTAGGCTGGGCATGGTGGCTCACACCTGTAATCCCAGCAATTTGGGAGGCCGAAGTGGGCAGATCACCTGAGGTCAGGAGTTCCAGACCAGCCTGGCCAACATGGTGCCCCATCTCTACTAAAAATACAAAAATGTGCTGGTTGTGGTGGTGTGTACCTGTAATCCCAGCTACTGGGGAGACTGAGGCAGTATACTCGCTTGAATCCAGGAGGTGGAGATTGCAGTGAGCTGAGATTGCACCATTGCACTCCAGCTTCAGCAACAAGAGCAAAACTCCATCTAAAATAATAATAATAATGTATCTAATTTGGCTCAATAATTGTAAAAAATACACAACACTAAAACTTCCCAAAAATGGTATATTAATTTAAAATTGCAACAAAAACTGTTGGGACTGATGACTATGCTAATTTTCATGATTCTGTTGATGGCTTCGCAGGCCTATACCTCTATTAAAATTTAGTGACAAAAGGAAATGAGCTATCAAGCCACAAAAATACACAAAGTAACCTTAAATTCATATTAATACGTGAAAGAAGCCAATCTGAGAAGGTACTTAGTGTACCATTCCAAGACTACATAATGTATGGTATGCTGGGAAAGGTGAAGTTATAGACAATAAAAATATCCATAGTTGCCAGGGGTTGAGAGGGTAGGAGAGAGTAATGAATAAGCACACGGATTTTTTGTGATACCGTTTTGGTGGCTATGTGACATTATGCATTTGGCAAAATCCATAACATAGAGTGATCAATAAGGGAAACTGTAGATATTAGTTATAATATCTATAATGTCAGTAAGTATCATTTATTTTCTTTTTCCTTCTTCTTTTTTTTTTTTTTTTTTTTTTAGCTGGAGTCTCCCTTTGTTGTGCAGTCTGGAATGCAGTGACGTGATCTCTGCTCACTGCAACCTCTGCCTCCTAGTTCAAACAATTCTCCTGCCTCTGCCTACCAAATAATTGGGACTACAGGCCTGTGCCACCACACCCGGCTGGTTTATATATACATTTTGACTTTTGAGAAGACATTTTCTTAGAACCTGAAAATACATATAAGTATATATTTACAGAGGTTGTTTTCTAATGTCTGGCTTAAATGTTAGCATCGTTGTTGATATAGTCTAGTAAGAAAATGGTTATACTGTTTTTTATATATTTAAGTTCTGTGGTACATGTGTAGATCTTGCAGGACTGTTGCATAGGTACACACTTGCCGTGGTGGTTTGCTGCCTCCATCCCCCGTCACCTAGATCTGGCATTTTTTCCAATGTTATCCCACCCAACCTCCATACACCCTGCTATCCCTCACCTAGCCCCCCACCCCTCAACAGACCCCAGTGTGTGATGTTCACCTCCCTGTGTCCATGTGTTCTCATTGTTCAACACCCAACTATGAGGGAAACATGCGGTGTTTGGTTTTCTGTTCTTGTATCAGTTTGCTGAGAATGATGGTTTCCAGCTTCATCCATGTCCCTACAAAGCACATGAACTCATCGTTTTTGATGGCTGCATAGTATTCCATGGTGTATATGTGCCACATTTTTTAATCCGGTCTATCAATAATGGACATTTGGGTTGGATTCAGGTCTTTGCTATTGTAAACAGTGCCTCAGTGAACATATGAGTGCTTGTATCTTTATAATCCAACAATTTATAATCCCTTGGGTGTATATCCAGTAATGGGATTGCTGGGTCAAATGATATTTCTATTTCTAGAACCTTGAGAAATTGCCACACTGTCTTACACAATGGTTGAACTAGTTTACACTCCCACCAACAGTGTAAAAGTGTTCCTATTTCTCCACATCCTCTCCAGCATCTGTTGTCTCATGATTTTTTAATGATCACCATTCAGACTGGCATAAGATGGTATCTCAGTGTGGATTTGATTTGCATTTCTTTAATGACCAGTGATGAAGAGGATTTTTTTCATGTTTGTTGGCTGTATAAATGTCTTCTTTCAAAAAGTGCCTGTTCATATCCTTTGCCAACTTTTTGATTTCTTTTTTCTTCTTGTAAAACTACTTTAGTTCTTTGTAGATTCTGGATATTAGCCCTTTGTCAGATGAGTAGCTTGCAAAATATTTTCCCATTCTGTTGATTGCCAGTTCACTCTAATTATTGTTTCTTTTGCTGTGTAGAAGCTCTTAAGTTTAATTAGATCCCATTTGCCTATTTTGGCTTTTGTTGCCATTGCTTTTGGTGTTTTAGTCATGAAGTCCTTGCCTATGCCTATGTCCTGAATGGTATTGTCTAGGTTTTCTTCTAGGGGTTTTACAGAGCTAAGTATTATGTTTAAATTTTGATCTATCTGGAGTTAATTTTTGTGTAAGGTAAAAGGAAGGCATCCAGTTTCAGCTTTCTGCACATGGGTAGCCAGTTTTACCAACATCATTTTTAAACAGGGAATCCTTTCCCCATTGCTTGTTTTTATCAGGTTTGTCAAAGATCAGTTGGATGTAGATGTGTGGTGTTACTTCCAAGGCGTATGTTCTGTTCTATTGGTCTATATCTCTGTTTTGGTACCAGTACCATGCTGTTTTGATTATTGTAGCCTTGCAGTATAGTTTGAAGTCAGGTAGCATGATGCCTCCAGCTTTGTTGTTTTTGCTTAGGATTGTCTTGGCTATGTGGGCTGTTTTTTGGTTCTATATGAAGTTTAGGGAATTTTTTTCCAGTTCTGTGAAGAAGGTCATTGGTAGCTTAATGGAGATAGCATTGAATCTATAAATTACTTTGGGCAGTATGGCCATTTTAATGATATTGATTCTCCTAACCATGAGCATGGAATGTTTTTCCATGTTTGTTTCCTCCCTTATTTCCTTCAGCAGTGGTTTGTAGTTCTCCTTGAAGAGGTCCTTTACATCTTTGTTAGTTGTATTCCTAGGTATTTTATTCTCTTTGTGGCAATTGTGAATGGGAGTTAACTTATGATTTTGCTCTCTGTTTGTCTGTTATTGAATGCTTGTGATTTTTGAACATTGATTTTTTATCCTGAGCCTTTGCTGAAGTTGCTTATCATCTTAAGGAGATTTTGGGCTGAGATGATGAGGGCTCATAAATATACAATCATGTTGTCTGCAAATAGAGACAATTTGACTTCCTATTTTTCTAATTGAATACCCTTTATTTCTTTTTCTTGCCTGATTGCTCTGGCTAGAAGTTCCAATACTGTGTTGAATTGGAATGGTGAGAGAGGGCACCCTTGGCTAGTGCCAGTTTCACTTGCTAGGTGAGGCAGCACCCCACCCTGCCTCCGTTTGTCCTTCTTGGGCTCCACCCATTGTCCAACCAGTCCCACTGAGATGAAACTGTTACCTTGGTTGGAAGTGTGGCGATCACTCACCTTCTGCATCACTCTCACTGGGAACTGCACTTTGGAGCTGTTCCTCTTCCTCCATCTTGGTGGAAGTCTCCTTTTGTATTTCCATTAGAGACGAGGTTTCACCATGTTGGCCAGACTGGTCTTGAACTCCTGACCTCAGGTGATCCATCCATCTTGGTCTCTCAAAATGCTGGCATTACAGTCATGAGCCACTGTGCCCATCCACTATTGTTTCAGTTGTAACAAATGCATCACACCAGTGCAAGATGTCAATGATAGGGAAAACTAATTGCAGTGAAACAGAAAGTATACGGAACTCTTTCTACTTTCTGCTCAATTTTTCTGTAAACCTAAAACTGATCTGAAAAAAGTTTATTCATTTATTTTTTGAGATAAGTAGATATGAAAGAGTAATCAAAACTAACCTTAGGTTTTTGTTTTTATCTGTCTTGTTATGTTTTGAAGCCATCAAAAACAGTCATTTTGGTTTTCATTATAAACCACAAAATTTATTATTTCCACAACTGATTTTGTCAAGGTATTCATAAAACCCTTCATTTCAAACATTGCAGAAAAAAATAAACTTTATTCAGAAATACTGTTTATTATTTCATTTTTAAGTGTGGTAAAATGAATAATATGTTAGAGTGTGCTCTTGGCAAATTGCTGCAATAGACAGATGTTTTTTCATTATCTATTACACAGAACTACAAGGTCGGTGACAGTGTGTTTGACAGGGATGTTTATAAATCTGCGATAGAGTAATTTTTGAGCTGCTTGGCCAGAGCACATTCTAAATCTTTCTCTCTTCCCCCTGCATCTGAAAAAACATCTTTCTAAAACAACATTGTGTGAGTGTGTGTGTGTGTGTGTGTGTGTGTGTGTGTACAGCTAGAAACATACTTTCTATCTTGTGTCTTCCCAAAGGCAAAATCATGTAAGTATAAAGTGGGCTATTTAAAATGATGGTAAGGTTATTTTTAAAGTGTATTCCTCCTTTTGCTTAAAATGCAAAATCTTATTTGGTACTTATTTTGCTTTGTTGGCATATATTTCTAACAATTAACTTAGAAAAAGTAATTTCTCTTTGAAACAGCTTCTAAGTGGCAACAATTGGAGTACTAGCATGGTTATTCATCTAAATACTATGTTTTATAGACAAAGAAATCTTCAGTTAAATAATACAATTTCATACTATACAGTTTAAAAAGATGCACGTATCTTGTGCCTATTCTTAAGTAAAATATAATTTGTTATGTCTCATAAATGCTATTTTTGAGAAATACTAGTTTGTACAATTTTCACAACTCAGGAAATTAATTTTATTTAAAGAATAGATTGAGAATCTTATTTTATTATGCAAAAGTATTCTCCTTTAAGTTGAATATTGTTTGTATTTTCAGTTTGTTCTGTTTTAATTTTCTTTCTGCATTAATCTTTCTTAAGTAGTAATTATTGAAGCTATATATATATGTGTGTGTATGTATATATATATAGCTTCAATAATTATGCACACACATATATATACACACACACATATATATATGCACACATACATATATAAATTCTACTGTTTGAATATATATATAGCTTCAATAATTACACACACATATATATATACACATACATATATATACACACACACACACATATATATATATATAATTTACTCTTTGAAATACATGTCGAAGCTTGGTAATTGATAACTACATGAATCTAGATTCCTGTAGTGATTCCTCATGAATCTAGATTTATTTTCCTTTTATCTGGAACCTTACCTGCCAGTTTTTCAAGGTCACAAAATTGGCTAATTGAAGTAAGATGTATAGCAAAGGCCATTCGTCATGTTCACTTTCGCATTCATATGCCCTATCAAAGAAGGAAGTCTGCTCAAACTTCTTAGAAAATTTCAAATGAATTCATTATGTAAAAATTTCTGGAAATCATACTAATGGAAATTACCCTACAAAAATTCTGACTCAAGTTGTTTAAATTGTTTTTCTAATCTCCTCACTTGCTTACCGTGGTTTTTGGCATATAATCTGATCATATCCTAATAATATAATTACATGAATATCAAAGAGAGCCAAACATGCTAGCAGAATGATGTTTTAATTAAGTTTTTATCAGAGAAAAGTCAAGTGCTTTCCAACAGTGGCGTCCTTAGGTTTTCAGATAAATTTCCGAATTCATTTCCATGAAATTAATGGCAATAGATAAGTTTAATCCTCTCCAACTATATTAACATGCTCAGATGATAATTTTTAAAATTTTGGAAGTGAATTTCCCCAAAATATAATAATCTGGAGTCATCAAAAGTGTAACCTATAGCAGCTAGGGATATTTGTCTTGGATCAGAGAAAATCAGAGGTAATCAGGAGTTGATTCAGACGGCTACCAAGATGTAGAAAACCTCTCCTGGTAATGAATATCAAGGCAAATTTAATTCGTATTTAAATTTAGTACATAAGATAGTTCATATCTTGAACCACAGTGAAATAAATTTAATTCTATGGAAATGATCATAAGAATGTTGGAGAGTGACAGAAAATAAAAAACCAAAGAGTAAGAAAAAATATTCTCTGTTAATCATGTATAATCAGTTTATATTGTCAGATAATACATTATGATATATTATCTGTATGAAGTTTCTTTTACTTCTCTCTATTAATATGCAAGTCTGGATTGATATGGAAATGACTTCTTATAAATTTTAGTGTCCTTATTTATTCTGATAGGCATTGATAGCAAATCAAATCCCAATATTTTTGTTTCACTTTTTTATCAATGGTATCAATGCATTTTGTATTAATGCAAGAATATGTATTCTTAAAAGGCAGATACTTTTGTCTTAATAGGATTGCACTGAGTATGAGTGTCCGTGGTTAATACATATATACTTAAAACTTTAAAAATTTGGTTTTCGCCATCATTTTGAATTAGTAAAATTCAAATCTTGACTTTCCACTAAATCTTTCTTCTACTTTGTTCCTTATCTCTGTTGCGCCTTTATCCTCCATTCTGTATACAGCCATAACTTTTCAAATTATCATTGACTTTCTTTGCTATACAGTAAATTACAAAATCCCATACATTTTAGTTTTTCTATTTTTCAAGCTTGTTTTTTCATTTCCAAGCCAAAATTTATCTTCCTTCAGATGTTTAACATCTCTAGTCAAATGTTGTGAAAACTTAGAGAAACTTTTCATATTGAACTGTGTGTGCTTAAAAAGTTAATATTCAAAATAAATCTTTGATAATACTAAGTAAATATTATGTAATAAAGAATAATGTTGGAATTTTCCTTAAGTATTAATGTATTTTATGTAGATAAAATAAAATGCACATATTAATGTGCAATATGTATTATTTTCATACAATGATCCAAGTATTTTCTACAAATTAGTTTAACTTACATAAAATCCTATTTATTATCACAACTTTATAAAGAACCAGAAAAATATAAATAAACATAGTATTGATTTCTAGATTCTATATAAAATGTTCCATATTTTCATAAACAAATATATTGCTGTAGTTAACATTGTTTTCATTACTCATAGCCATACATCAAGTAAAGTTTTCAATCTGCAGCAGCAAGTAATAGCTTTCATATTTTGCTTTGATGAACAACATATTTTCCCATAGATGCAATTATAGCATGTAGCCTCCAATGTGACTGAATACTTTTATGATCAGTATATATGTATGTGTGTGTAAAAATACAGTAAAATGAACAGAATATATGTAACTTTAGTAAAGTCTGTACATACATACTGGAGATTATACTAAAATCTCTGAATTCTAAGTGCATATTCTTTTTTGATATAAATTGCTGAATATTAGATTGATACATTAAAAATTATAGACACAATTAAATTAACTAAATGACAATTTTAAACATTTAAGGAATAATTATATTAAACTATGCTTTTCTTTGAGGCAAGGTAAATAATTCATCTTAACTTATGTAAAACATTTGGACCATCATGTGGAAATAGGAAATATAACATTAGTGGTGTAACAGTTTCCAATTTTTCACTAATTCTTTTCACAAAAAGATTGACCTTCCTTTCCATTGTTGCATGATACAGCCTTCTCCAATGAGAAGAGTACACTCAGTTCCAGAATTAGTGCTGGGCTTCACCACATGACTTGATTTAACCAATTGCATATGAGCAGAAGTGATAAATGCAACAGGTTTTAGAGCCATGGCTGTTTTGTGCCTGCTCTCTTGCTTTTTATCTTGTTACATATAGATAAGCTAAATAAACACAGAAGCAAAGAACTGTAGCTAACTCTTAGCTGCCAAAAGTGACATAAATGAAAAATATCATTATTACTGTAAAACCACTGAGAAATTTTGAAGGGTTTGTTATTGAACTTTGCCAAGGGAAGATTACAAATGCTCTTCGCTATTTTATGCATTGTCTCAAAGTTGCTGGAGCATTTCTCATGTGGCAGCATGCTGTAAGTCATTAAGAGTGAAATAATCCTGTAAATTTGATTATTTAAATAATTAAACCAATATCATAGAAATATGCAATCTGGAAAAAAGCCATGCTGTAAAGAAATCATAGCCAAGGGTCAGAAGTATGGCTGCTTAGAAAGGAGTTAACATAGAAGGTCTGAGGTTGCTGTCCATATAAAGACCTGCTGGCAAAGTTGCCTCTTCTCTGGCATCTGGGAACCTGGATTTTGGGAAAGTTCCCACTATTCTCAGAACTAAAAAGAATGGCTCACCTTGCCTAAAATATTCATAAAAACAAAATGGCTTATTCTGAACATCTAATTTCTTTAAGTCTGATATTTCATATGTGTTAGGCATAGGGTGCTTACATGACTAGACCCTAATAAAACCATGGACATTGAGTCTCTACATGTGTTGTCAGAACATTTGTTGGAGGAATTAAGCATGCATTGTGTAACTCCAATAGGAGAATACTCTATCTAAGCTTGCACTTGTTTTCCTCTAGAATTTATCCTGAATCTATTTATTTTGCTAATTTTGCTTTGAATCTTTTCACTGTAATAAGTAATAGTGACGAGTATGGATATATTCTAAGTCCTATGAATCCTCTTTGTGGATTATCAAACCTGGGTGTGGTCTTGACGATTCCCCACCACAATAATCATATTAATGGTTATAGTGAAATACATTAATTAAATGTAGCAAAGAGCTGAGAGACTGGATAAATTTTAAAATATTGAAATACATGCTATAAACATAAGATATAATTAACATTTAAAAAATAAATTAAGAGCTAATTAATTTTATTAAGATGGAGTGACACTCCATCTTAATAAAAGTATTTTTTAAAATTTGTTTAAGAAAATAATTAAAAACCAAGTAAATAAAATAAACATGTAAGTCAGAAAATAGGAGAGATTTCAAAAATAAAGAGGTATTTATTTATGTAAAACAAGCATAACTTACCTAAAAGAAAGGTATTACCTACACAAAATAAAGAAATTTACTAATAAATTAAGACAGATGAAGTGAATGCTCTGAGAAACAAGTGCTACAGCATGTTCTTTGGAAATAAAGGAAAACCTAAATTGATCAAGAAAGCAATATATAATTCACAAATACAAATTGAAAGTATAAAGCACACAATTAAACGTGCCATATACACTTTACAAAATGAAACATATTTCACATTTTATGTGTGTATCTTCTTAAGAGAGCTATTTTATTTTTCTGTGTATATAATTTATTCAATTATCACACTCAATAGATACAAAGTTTATAATAGCAAAATGAACTATCATATAAAGCTATATATGTATAAACTTACATATTATATAGATATAATATTTTATTTTGCTATTATTTAAAAAAATATGTGCAAATACTTCTACAAAATGTATTCCAAGAAGCGAGATTGCTGAGTCATAGGCTGTGAACATTTAAAGAGCTGGTTGTTGGTGACAAGTTAACCCAGCATAAATGGGTATATGGGTATATTCGCAAGTAAAATGTATGGAGTGTCTACTTATCTCATCTTTCTCTTCATCACCTTTTATGTCTGTGCCGATCTAACTGGGAAAATGTGTTACTCCACTGAAGATTTACTTTGCAATAATTCAAATATCCTTTTTACTTATTCTTTCTTAATTGGTGAGCTAATCTTCCATTTTACACTTTAATAATTCAATAAGCTGTATACTTATGACTTGTGTACATTTCCCTATGAACATTTGTGACATTTATCTATGATGTGAAAATAGCTATACTTTATTCGTTGCATTACCCCCTGGTATTATACAATCTACTTCTCCATTCTTCTATTTAATAACAGTTTTAATCTTCACTAAGATGCATTACTATGGCTATATTCTTTATTCTCATATGTTTCCTGAAATATTTCAAATCGTGCAATTAAATTTCTAAAAGAAAAGTTATGTTAACTGCAATGGACTGAATAATTGTGTCATCTTCAAACATATATTGAAATCCTAATCCCCAATGTGATAGTTTTAGAAGATGGAGTCTTTGGAAAGAAATTACTTTGTATGGCAGACCCCTCATGAATGGGACTAGTGTCACCATTTTAAAAGATCCAGAGAATTCTTGAAGCCTCTTCCTACCACAAGAGGAGATACAATATGCAATGAGAATTCTGCAATGTATAATCCAGAAAAAGATCCTCAGCAGAATCTGATCATTTTGGTGCCCTGATCTCAGACTTGCAGCCTCTAGAACTCAGAAATAAATTCCTGTTGTTTATAAGCCATGTAGTCTATGATCCTTTGCTATGGCAGCCAAAATTAAATAAGACAATAACAGTTATTATAACAACACATTTTATTTATTACATGTTTATTTTCTCAATTGTAAGCATAATTTTGAGTATCTCTTTTTATATTTTGGGGATTCCCATGATCACTATGTTAATAGTTTATGGGTGTGGGATAGGAGATAGGGTCTGGTTAGTGGATAAATAATCTTCTTCTAGTTTTTACAGAAGTAACTCATTTCAGGCTACACCGTAATGACAACAGCAGAACTTTTCCTGACTCCAAATGGAAGATTTCAACAATTATTCTGTGGACATGGAATGAGAGTTATGATAAAGAAGAATACTAGTACAAAGTTGGTTATAGCTTCAGGATAATGCTTCTCTGAGTCCTATTAGATAATGGATATATTTTGTCTCACTCAGTCAGCTATAAGACAGGCAGGTGAGTTGGTGAGACTGATTTCCTCCCTACCTCAGAGACTGACAGGATATATATCACTCCTCATCCAAGAAAAAAAATGTCATCATATCATCCACATCCTATCTTATTAATTTGCACTATCCCCACAGTGCACACTGGTACACTAGTATGTGTACATGTGTGCACTTGCGTATGTGTGTATATATATATAATATATATCTTATTATCAATAATTATCACTTCCAAAATTATGTTAAACATTTAGCTTGACTGCATTCATCTATTTTTCAAGATTACTGACTCCAATATTCTCACTCCAGATATCATTCCAACACTTTGCATCATCTAATTTACTGACATCACCAGTTTTTAAATTTCACCACACCTATCATTTTCTTTATTTCTTCTTTACCCAACATAAAGACATGGCTTCATTATTTTTTTCCCTGCTCTACATTTCTTATACTTTCTGGGAAAATCTCTGGTCTCTAATTTTAATGATTAAATCCAAGTAATTTCCTATTTAGCGATTTCATGCAAGAAGTATACAATTGAAAAAAAATTGAAACAGCTATGCTCGCTCTTTTCATTTTACGTGAATTGAGATACTCATATATCTTATGCAATTTATAATTTCTACTAAGCATTTCTCCTATTCTCCCCCTAGTATTTGAAATCTCAAATACTGCCAATATAAATGTTTGCTCTCATCAAACATCTAACATCTCCTTTCCTCTTGCATCAAGTTGATGTTCTGCCATCTATTTTACAGAAAATAGAGTAACAGAAGAAAAAAATTCTTCTTTCTTCAATAAATATTCCACCTGCTCTGCATCTGTCAACATGCTCTGGCTTCACTCCTGTCACTGAAGATCCTTCACTGCACAGCTCTTTACCTCTACTCAGCTTGAGTCTTAATGTCTCTTTAGTTAATTGTATAATGGCCATAGCCCTCTTAGAAATTTATGGTGATGCTTTTTAAGGATGTTAAAATAAATCATGAGTCTTGGTCATAACTTCATAATAGTACTTGCCCAAATTACTTATTTATTAGAAATGGAAAGACAGTAATATCGAAGAGCAGAAGTCACACTACCTAAACTCAGCAAAACAAGTTAACCTCACCAGTATTAGGACAAATAGAAATAATTATACTCAGAGAAAGATGAAATATTTTATCTTGTAACCCTGCTAAAAAAGTCTAACTTGAATTTAATCATGAAGAAACATCATACAAATAAGTAAATAGAGGAATATCCCACAAATATCAAGGACATCAAAGACAACAAAAATCCAAGGAATTGTTTCAGATTAAGGGAGACTAAATAAATTTAACAACTCAATGCATGTTAAAATTCTACCTTGGTTCCAGGGCCAGATTTTTGTCACTTATAGCAATAGAACAGTAGGAAAAATTTAAGTGAGGTCATTAAATAAGATATGAGTACTGTACAAATACTGATACTATAATTTTTATACTGGCACTATAGTTACATATAATCTTCACTTTTTATCTTTTTTCTATACTTAAGGATAAATATTGAACATAACAAGATAGACTTAAGACACTGTAAGATGGTAACAGAAAATTCAACAGGTTTTTGACTTGTTTGCTATAGTAGGTGGAGGTACTGACTTGAAAAATACAGAAATTCACCATTCTGAATTATCTTGTATTTTATTTCAAACCCATTTAATGAAGAACCTTTCAAACATATGATGTTAAATATCCATGTCTTATATAGAAAACTGCTGGAAACATTTCTGTGTTACTTGAATAAGCATTATGTGTATATGCATAAACCAAGAAAGGTCTAATTGCTTTTTGCATGGCTTATTTACAGCCAAGTGGTCTATGAAAAAATGAGAGTTCATAAAATGTTATTGTGTGCTAAAACCAATCTGTGTTGCTCATTTTAATTGTGAATGAGAAGAGCAGTTTATAGATTTTAGAAGCATAGGCTTATGAATGTTTCTCACAAAGAAGTAGAACAAAGGTTATAGAAGCAATCTGTCAACCAAATGCTTTAATAAGCTTTCATACACAATGCATTATTTCCCCCAGATAACTGGGTTTTCTGTTTACAAAAGGTGGATTACTAAGATGTCCTTTTTATTCTGTGGAACTAACTTATTATCATTTTACCTAATATAGTTGTAGTATGTATGTACGTATGTATGTGTGTATGTATTGAGACAGCGTCTTGCATCTGTCACCCAGGCTGGAGTGCAGTGGTACTATCTCAGCTGACTGCAACCTCTGCCCACTGGGTTCAAACGATTCTCCTATCTCAGTCTTCTGAGTAGCTGGGGATTATAGGTGTGCACCACCATGTCCAGAGAATTTTTATATTTTTAGTAGAGTCAGGGATTCTCGATGTTGGCTAGGTTGGTCCAACATCAGGTAATCTACCCGCCTAGGCCTCCCAAATTGCTGGGATTACAGGCATAAGCCACCACACTCAACCTGTTGTAGCATTTAAACAAATCTAACATGGTGACCGCCATGGAGCTGATATTGTTTTTTGGTGTTTTCATTTATTTGTATGGCTTATATATTCAGGGCATTTAAAAATAGAGAGGAGTTTCTGGGTTGGTGAACACACGAAGGATCTGGAAGGGTGGGACGCCCTGAGAGGGCATGAAAGCTTCCCGCATACCTTGCCCTATGCATCTCTTCCAGTTGACTATTCCTGAGTTGTGTCGTTTATAATAAACCGTGACAAATCAACAGTACCTTAACACATTTCCATAATGCTTTGGAACTTGCAATAGGTGAGAGAGATTCAGCATATCTGTCTGTATGAAGTTGGTTGGTGCCAAATGATAAAGTTGAATTCCAAGGATAAATTGTATTCCTCTGAGAGGCTGAAAAAAATAAATGAAGAGTTCAGAGGGTCCCAGTGTTATCTGACTGTTTAACTGCAGTTTGTCAGGAATCTGCTGGTGATGTGGGAGGCACAATTTGTCTTTAAAGAAGTTCACAAACCCTTCAAAAGGAAAAACAACTCAATTGAGCAGTTCTCTGAAAAAGTCAGAGAGGGTTTAGAAACAAACCTTCACCAAACTGCTCTGTTACAGAAAGCCCTTCCAAATGGTTCTGATCCCAACCTATAGAGGGATTAGTCAAATTTAACCAGTGAGTGGATAATTCAATAATCTGTTGAATTAAAGTACTTGCTTCTTTGTGCCATACACAAATCTCTAGGAAACTCAGATGTTGTTCAGTTATTTCAGCAAGCAATTAAAGACGAGTTGTGTCATCTTCATAAATTATATGTTCAACTGTATGCTTGCTGTGAATTTGGCTATCTTCTAGTGAAAGCAGGGACTAGAGAGAAGCAGAACTCTACTTCTTAAGAAGAGTAGGATTGCTCTAGCTAAAACTTTGAAAGCTGATTGCATTTTTATATCTATGCCAGTCTTTCTGAGAAAATTGGCTCCTGAGTGACAGATGTGGTATTTCTGCTCTGTCACTCTCCACCCAGGTTCTGCTCTTTAAGATCAAAGCAGAGGACAAATCTCCTGTAGAGATTAGCTTTTGTTCTGAAATTCACCTATGCCAAAGACACACTTTTCCAGTTAGGCTGACGTATTAAATAACTCCTCTTTTAAACATGTAACTAAGAAGTAATAATAATAATAATAATAATAATGACCTGGGAAGACAGTTAAATGAATTTGTTCAAACATTTTAGTTTTGTGACTTATTTTTAAACAAAATCAAATTAAATATTCAAAAATAAAATACAGAAGGGACTAATCTCAGCCATTATTGATTTCAGCATATTCACACTTGAAGAGAATGGGAGGACGAGACAGCTATACATTCTTCCTTTTAATTTTTGTGTTTGTTTGTTTGTTTCAATGATAAAAGCAGGTGAGTCTCTTCTTCTGGATACCAGAAAATGTCATACCACAATAAACTATAAGTTATTAAAGTTCTTAATTAATTAAGCAGGTTTTACCTGTAACACATTCTAGTTGAGTCTCATTTTAATTTTTTTATACTATGTTTTCTTTGAAATAGAAAGTAAATAATGTTTTATTGGCAGTTATTTCCCCTTATTAACTAATTCTGATTATATTTATCCAATATTTTTTGAGCTCTACCACACATAAAGTGCTGTGGTAGACTCTGACAATACAATATTAAATGAGATACGTCCCCATCTCCATAAATAAGTATGTGGATTTCTGAATGATATCTGAGCAGGATATCAGAATAGAGATAAACAGAGGATAAAGTGAAAATATAATTCTGAGCATACTTTTAAACTCTGCATTGTAGTTTTGTCCTTGTTTCATACAATATTCAGAAATTCATGTTTATTGACCGTTAAATGATAAAAAAGAATCAAAAATATCTGACTCGTGAAGACAGATGCTATGGGCAAAAAGGAGAAAAAAGCCAAATTAAATTTGAACTTGTCTTTTTATTATTATTTTTTTAAGTTTCTGCTTTCACTGATTTTTTAAAAAAACGCAATTACAACAAAGTTAATTTTTGCTTACAGAGAGAAGAATATTCAAGAGAAAAAAGATGATACATTTGAAATCACGAGCCAACTTATCAGAAAGTTCAGTGTATCTGTCTTGATATTCAATGAAATGCCTAATTTGAATATTAGATTTTAAAAAAGCCATGCCCATTATTGAAAGCTCACTCAAAGTAGCCAAATTCTTTACAATCTTTAGAGATGTTTAATATAATATTTCTATATTCAATGCGAATATTTCATAATTTTTGGCTTAAAAATTTAGCATACTCCATAGCCTAAAAATGTAATGAAATGATAGGTAGAAGCTACCCACATTTGCAGTCTTGGCTATGTCCTCAGCTCCTCTTGATGGGCATTGCTCATATCTGAAGCATACAAACACTCTTACAATAGACAGATCCGCTTCAGTAAGAATGGCATAAGTTACATAGTCATTTTCTTCTCTGAGAAGATGAATTTAAGCCTTTTTTATTTGCAGAGGTCCAACCTCATGTAGTAAATTTTTCTTTTCACAGTATTTCTCCAGCTATCTTCTTTTTGCATTATCATCAGATACATAGCTTTTCACCTCATCTAATTCAGAAATTGTAAGGTGTGGTCATTTCATATTTTCGGTCTTTCTTTTGTTTCTAATCCACATGAAAACCAGCATCCAATTTAAATTCTTAAAACTTAAACCTGACACGAACACTTTCCTGATTTGATATCATACAAAAGCAAACAAAAATCTCATATTACCCCTATTCTCTCCATAATTAAATGCCATTTTCTCACATTGACAGTCCACGCTTCAACCACCAATTCTTATTTTGCATTCATTATCTTCTCCCAGTACGTTTGCTGATATCCAAAATGTTTTACTGAACACCCATAGTATTATTTAGCTTCAGTAATGGTATCAATAATAGCTAACATTTTCTCTGGGAGCTTTCTGTATACCAGGCATCTTCCAATAATTTTCCATGGAGAATATAAAGTAAAATGAGGGTAACTTTCATAATACTAAGATTCTATAGATAATAAGAGAGAGTGCCTGGATTTGAATCACTCTTTTGCATTACTATAGCTTACTTTATTTTATACTTATATATTCAGGTGAATTAATTTTCCTGTACCTACTCCCCTATCTGATTGTTAGTTGTAACAAGTAGAGACTGGCCTGTCATCTTCAAATCCCATGTCATCAATATTTGAATATTTATTGACTCAGACAAGACTAACACAGCTCTATAAATATATGGAACACAGGGTGAGTTAAAACCACATGTATAAATGTTTATGCCAAATACTAAAAATAAGAATTAATTATGTTAATTAAACCTTTCTTTGTGATGCAAAAGAGTAATTCTACCAGTGTCACTTAATTATCTTGATATTATTTTTTGCAGTAAATGAATTATCAAAATCTGAATTTCCTAAATGTGTTTATTTATAATATAACAGACACAAATTAGTCTAGTCAACCATAATTATAGTGAAAATTTGAGCATGTGGAAGAATATATACAATAGTGTGTTGAATGATTATTATAATAATGAACAAACTAATTAAACTCTATTCAACCAATTTTAAGTCACATCAGAACCTTAACAATAATGCTTCTTTTGTTGAGAATTATGAGTAATAATGCTTTATTTATTCAAACTAGTCATTTTTGAGAAAAGTATTAAAAATAGCTGTTACCTATGGACTTATAATGATTATAGTGTACAATTCTAAGTCCCAGAAATCAGACTAACATATTTTCTCAGAAGCTGTGAATTAAATGAATTGTGTGAAAGAGCTCAGAGAGTGATGAGGTTATAACACCGGGGCTAATACCAAAGAATATTCCAGACAATTGAAAAAACTTATATTATTATTATTATTATTTTAAGTTCTGGGTACATATGCAAGATATGCGGGTTTGTTACATAAGTAAACATGTGCCATGGTGGATTACTGCACTTATCAACCCCTCACCTAGGAGTTAAACCCAGTAGGCATTAGCTGTTTTTCCTAATGCTCCCCCATGACCCCTGTCCTCTTTCAACAGGCCACAGTGTATGTTGTTCCCCCTCACTGTGTCCATGTGTTCTCATTGTTCAGCTCCCTTTTGTAAGTGAGAGCATGTAGTGTTTGCTTGTCTGTTCATGCTTTAGTTTGCTGAGGATAATGGCTTCCAGCATTATCCATGTCCCTGCAACATTTTAAGGAAATTTTTGAGGTGATCTTTCACATTTTTCTTTCCAAATGCTTTAGAATTTTAGTACAAAGGATCCAAAATTGAAGATACTGCAAGAAGTCTTTGATCTACTATTAGTTACAAAAATTTCCAAGTTTTTCTTCAAGTTTATCTTGACAAAAACACTATCCATGGCATTCAACAATGATGGTAGACTCCTAAATATACATCCAATATTTTATGAGAACAAGATACATACCTTATTCCCTATAGTTCTTGATTATGGTTTATTTTGATCTCCTACGCTACCTGAATTCTACTCTGCTCATTTTATCACTTTTTTTTTTACATATTTAAAATGAGATTTCTCCAATTACTAGGGATTTCTAATCTTTTTACATTATAAAATAACACTTACCTATTGACTTTAATAAGAAATACAAAGTTTGTCAACATTAAGTGACTCTACCTCACCAATAAAACATTTTTAGGGGAATCATTATATATATATAATAAAGTTTATATATATATATGAACTTTGCTTACTGTAAAAGCAAAGTTTACATTTATATATATATTTTATTATATATAAATATATAAATTTTATTTTATATATATATAAATTTCCTTTCAGAAATTAAGTTAGCATATTGCACATGATGGTAAGTTTTACAGTAAGCAAAGTATTTACTTTTGAATAAAGCAATGTTTAAGGAATTTGACTATGCAACGAATTTTTCTTGCAGTATATACAACAACATTTTATAAACCACTGTTTTGCTAAATAAAATACTGGAGGGGCAGAGACAGAAGGTTATTTCCAAGGAACTATTCTCTGCTTGTTTTAAAAATTGGCATTTTCTTTATATCCATGCTTCTCAGAGAAAAATACATTTTAAAAAGGAGTATACTTCCAATCTTCAGTTATGTGTGAGTGCGGCTATGGTCTAATATCTGTCTGCTGCTGGTAAAAAAGTAGTGGCTAAAATTGATTTGTAATTTGTGTGATTAGCTTATAATAAAACAAATTTGCTAAATTATTATAAATTGTAACAACATTTTGAAAAACATAATGGTATGTATACTTCTTTGTCTTTACAAAATATTTTTGGAAATTTGATTCTTCTCGTAACTAATACTTATTATCTTCGTAAAATTTTCAATGAATATGGAATGTTTGTATCATTTATGGAAGTAAGTTTTGTGTTTTTCTGCATTTTTTTTTTTGGGGGGATGGAGTTTTGCTCTTTGCCCAGGCTGGAGTGCAGTGGCACCATCTTGGCTCACTACAACCTCTGTCTCCCAGGTTCAAGCGATTCTCCTGCCTCAGCCTCCTGAGTAGCTGGAATTACAGGCATGCACCACCATGCCTGGCTAATTTTTGTATTTTTAGTAGAGGCAGGGTTTCGCCATGTTGGACAGGCTGGTTTCAAACTCCTGACCTCAAGTGATCCACCCACCTTGGCCTCCCAAATTGCTGGGATTACAGGCATGAGCCATCATGCCCGGCCATTTTTCTGCATTTTAGCCATTAAATACCATATGGATTTTTTATTTAATTTTTGATATGAAAATTTTTTTCCAGTGACAACTTTTATTAAACTTCATACCTTTTCCCTAAAATTTTAATTTTGAAATGGCAACTGGCCATATTTCCCAGAGTGCTAATAATCTGAAAACTGATCATTTATTATTTGAAACAATGGTGATCTTTCAAGCTCTAACTTTATTTTATTTTTATACTTCTATTGTAGGTTCAAGGGTACATATACAGGATTTTATAAATTCGTGTCATCGGGGTTTGTTGTACAGATCATTTCATCACCCTGATACCAAGCCTAGTACTCAATAGTTCTTCTTTCTGCTTCCCTCCCCCTCCCACCCTCCACCCTGGGTAGGCCCTGGTGTTGGTTGTTGCCCTCATTGTGTCGATGTGTTTCATCATTTAGCTCCAACTTACAAATGAGAATATGCAGTATTTGGTTTCCTATTCCTGTGTTACTTTGCTAAGGATAATGTCCTCTAGCTCCATGCATGTTCTTGCAAAAGACATGATATTGTTTTTTATTATGCCTGGATAGTATCTGTGGTTCAGTGGTGTGTATGTACCACATTTCTTTGACCAGTCTGCCATTTTTGTGGGCATTTATGTTGATTCCATGTCTTCCCTATTGTGAACACACATATGTGTGTTTCACTATGATGGAATAATTGATACTCCTTTGGGTATATATTAAGTAATGGGATAGCTGGCTTGAATTGTATTTCTGTTTTTAGCTCTTAGAGGAATCACCAGATTGCTTTCCACAATGGGTGAGCTAATTTATACTCCCACCAACATTGTATAAGTCTTCCCTTTCTCTGTCATCTCACCAACATCTGTTGTGTGTGTGTATGTGTGTGTGTGTGTGTGACTTCAGTAATAACCATTCTAAATGGTGTCAGATGGCATCTCATTGTGGTTTTGATTTGAATTCCTCTAACAATTAGTAATATTGAGCTTTTTTTTCATATGCCCTTTGGCCACATGTATGTCTTCTTTTGAAAAGTGTTTGTTCATTTCACTTTTTAATGGTTTTTTTTCTTGTAAATTGGTTTAAATTCTTTACCGATGCTGGCTATTAGATGTCTGTAAAATGCATAGTTTGGAAATATTTTCTCCCATCCTGTATGTTGTCTGTTTACTTCATTGATAGTTTCTTCTGTTGTATAGAAGTGCTTTAGTGTAATTAGATCCCATTTGTTAGTTTTTGTTTTTTCAGTCTTCTTGTAGCCTTTTCCCTCTATTATTTTCTTGAAATACATTCATACAAAATATTATATTTCATGTTATTTGTTATGTTTATTTTACATTTTACTTTATTATACGGGCAATATCAGAACTGTAAAAAGTGTATGGTAATTTTACCCTTACAAACCAGGTACTCACAAAGCCAATACCCAGATCAAGAAAAATACAGAATTCCAGATATCCCTTTGTTTCCCTCCTTCTAGACATTAATCCCCTACAAAAGTAAACAGTACCAAACTCATTGCACCATAAATTAGATTTTCCTCTTTCTGACATTTATGTAAACTGAATCATTAATTTTGATTTTGTTTAGTGGTTTCATCCTTTCAACATTATGTTTGTCCAATTTTAACTGATGGTTGAGAGTAGCCATGATGCATTCATTTTCATTACAATTTATCCATTCTATTTTTCACAGACCTTCAGGTTCTTTCCCCTTCTGTGTTATTGTGACTAATACTGCTATTGGTGCCTTATGTAGGGATTGTTACTGGATCAATACATAGAAATAAAAGAGCAGAGTCTGCAGGTTGTAGTGAAATGTATCTAGTATATATTTAATAGTGTTTAATTATATCATTAAAAAATAACTAGAACATATATATGAAACAAAAAAGAAAACAAGTCAGTCAAATGAGTCTAAGTATACACACAAGTAGCTTGTGAGATAAGTTACACATAAATTATGAAATAAATTTTACTTGTCAACATAAAAATGAAGGACAGAAGGAATAAGAAAGGCACAGGATATTCATTCACTAAGTATATGAGGAACTTTGACACCCTAAATTATGTAAATAAACTATTAAATATTCATGATACAGTTAATATGCAAGTCACATGAGTCATTCAATATTCATGGGGTTTTTAATCAACCACCCATAGGGACGCCTGTCATCATTAGTCCTCTGCCATATAATACCCATAACGGTTTATCTGGCCAATTGGTAAGGCTTAGGTACAGGCCTGCACCTTCCTGTCTTCAAAAGAACAAGAATGTTATGGTTACAGTCACCTCTGTCTGCTGACTTTCCTTTTTCATATCTTAACTCTGGTTCTTGTATCCCTACCATCAGTAGAAAAAACTGATGAAGCAGAAAGAGATAGAGCACATGTACATTGCATAAAACAAGACTCAGGTAGCTTGGTTGTTCTACCCTACTTGCATGCTGTTCTAAGTGTATAACCCTACCCCATATCTGTCCCCTTAATTCTCACTGTGTGTTTGAAATACATTTGACAAACCATGAGATTCATTTATTTCAATTTTCTCAGTGAGTCTGTTCTGTGACTTTAGTAATACACTTGTATCAATATTTCACATTTCCACAAGGATAGAATGCAATTATATAGGCTTTCCAATTAAATTAGCAAGAGGATGAATTTGTGCTCTAAAAAATATTCTCTGAAATGAAAGCAATATTCACGATGAAGAAATCTAATGTAGAAGGACTATTAAACAATACACCCACAGTTTATATTAAGACGTTAAACTCAATTTAGATTTAATAAGCCTCCAAAGAAAGGTCTTGAAATCTAAAAGTAACAGCCCAAATCTAAAGTTTCCAACTTTGATATTGATGGAAACTTTAACAAATGGCAGAATAGAACAGAAAAAATATATCAAATATCAAATGCCCAAATATGAGGAAGTGATCCCAGAAATTGTTTTCAGTATAAAGAAACTCAGAGCCAATGCAGCTAGCTTAGATATTATATAATGATCTCTCATCAAAAATATGGCAAAAAATTAAGTTAAAACAACCCAGCTATGGAAAACATAATATGTAAATTTGCATTTGCTTCTCCTTTCTCAGTCTCTATCCAGAGGATAATAAAGTAAATTTCTAATACATAAATTTGTATTTGTTTCTCCCTTCTCAGTCTCTACCCAAGGATAACATTATGATCTGCTGATGTTTATTTATAAATCCTAAGAAATTGCTGGTGACCCTCTCACTTTAAATTCAGAAACTAAGAACTACACCAGGTCAAAAATTCTATAAATGAATTAGAGTGTGTAATTAAAACTTAGGAAAAAGTAATGAATGGTTAGAGTAAAGTAGAAAACATTCTATTCAGAGCCACTCCTCTACAGGCTGCAAGCAGTAAACCTTGGTGGCAATTTCACCATGTCATCTCCACTAGTACACAGAATTCTCAGCTGTGGGTGCATGGCTGTCTCCACTTAGATTTCAAGGATGCCCCAGAGAGCCTCAGGGCCCAGGAAGAGAGCTGCCACAGGATCAGGGCCACTTCAGATAACTCCCACTAGGGAAATGTCTAGTGGAGGTTTGGGAACAGGGCTACCCTCAATACTCCCACCTATGTTACACTCCATGCAAGGAGAGCCATAGACTTCATATCACCACCATGCTTGGGACCACTGGTACCACACCTGTGACAGCTGGGTATTACTGTGCCAGAATGCAGGGAGCAGAGATTGGTGGTGGTATAGGAAAGGGAAAAGAGTGTGGAGGCCAGTGGAGGCCTCAGGTCTCTCTTGATATTTTTCTGTCTCCCAGGCCTTTGTACTCTAGACCTATGATAGGAGTGACAGACCTGATGATATCCAAAATGAGTTTGAGGTCATTCCTCCATTGTCTTGATCAATAGCACCTAGCTCTTCCCATCCATAGGAAGGTCTGCTTGTCCATTCCCTTAGTGTAATGTTGCAACCAAGATTTTTCCTTCTTTGCAACATGGGGAAACTGTGATTCTTCCAAATCTTTCAGTTCTGCTTCCTTTATGATGATCAATTTTGTATTTAAATTATTTTTCTCTTCTGATATTTTAAGTAGTCAAGTGAAGCCAACCTGCTCCTTCAACATTTTGCTCACATAGTTCTTACACCAAATATCCCATTTTATCTCTCACAAGCTTTACCTCCCACAAAACACTAGGACATGAACACAATTCAGCCTAGTTCTTTGCCACTGTATAGTAAGGATCATTGTAAGGCCCGTTGCCTCGCCGGGAGCTCGGACACACCCATCCTTCCCGGCAACAGGGAATTACGTCACCACTCTGCACCTGACACCTAGCCCCCACTGAAAAATCCCGCCCAAAAATTTCAAAAAGCCACACCAAACCCTGCCCAATAACTCTTTGTCCCATTTAGATCATTCTTCCCCAAGACGGCCCACTCACCAAAGATCTCGCCTACCTACCAGTAATAACTGCCTTCACTCTCCTTCCTGGGTCCCAATATTCAGTCAAGTGCCTTATGCTTTGTCTCTCCTATATCCAATCAAATGCCTTCACTCCGCTTCCTGGGTCCCAATATCCAGTCAAGTGCCTTATGCTTTGTCTCCCCTATATCCAATCAAATGCCTTCACTCCTTATAAAACCCTTTGCCCTAAAAAGTTAAGTGCAACTTCTCTGGCCCTTACCTGGACCATAGAACCTCGCCTGGGAGCTAAATAACTCAAATTTTCATTTTCTTATACTGGCTTCAGTTTCCTCATTTCGACTCGACAATATACCTTACAATCATCTTTTCTCCAGTTTTCACTAACTTGCTCCTCATTTTTATCTGAGCCTCATCAGAATGGAAACACTGTCCACATTTCTACCAATATTCTCTTCAAAATATCTTAGGAAACATCTAAGAAGACTGAAGCTTTCTCTCCAGCTTTTCTCTTTTCTGAGCACTCACCAAAACTACTCTTAATTACTACCTCATTTATGGTAATGTGGGCTGTTTTTCTAGCATGTACTTCTGAAGTCTACCCATTACCCAGTTTTGAAGTCCCTTCCATATTTTTAGGTATTTGTTCCAGCATCAGCCTCACTTCTGGTAGCAATTTTTCTCTTAGATTTTTCAGACTGATGTAACAAAATACCTTGGATGGTGATAATTTATAAACTACAGAGATTGGTTGTCCATAGTTCTGGAGGCTGGAAAGGCAAAGATAAGATGCCAGCAGATTTAATGTCTGGTGAAGGTTCACTCTCTTCCTCACAGACGATACCTTCTTGCTGTATTCTTCACATGGCAGAAGATGCAAACAAGTTCCCTTGGGTAGGCCTCTTTTACAAGGCAATGATCCCATCTATCTCATGACCTGATCATCTCCCAAAGGCCTCACCTTTTAAAACTATTCCACTGAGGAGATATCAAATATGAATCTTGGGAGAACTAAAACATTTAGAGCACAGAAAATAGTGTATCAAATTAGTATGCCCAAAAACTGAATCAAATATTACATAAGAGGTTTCAGTGAAATATATACTTTAATCAAATGAAGTTACGCATTTAAAATATATAACCCTACAGAGAGATCCAAGATGGCCAATTAGCAGCAGCTCAGGATTGTGGCTCCCATTGAAAGCGTAGAGAGTGAGTGGACGCCACATTTTCAGACGAGTTTTTGTTGCCCACAGACCAGGAGATTCCCAGCAGAGGAGCCCACAGGTCGCCAGTGCGACCCTTTTGGCCAGCGCAGCTGTTTTGCAGGAGCCCGGTGTGGCAGTTCTCAGTCCGGAGTATGCAGGACTGAGTGCCCTTTGGTTGGCGTTGGAGCTCCGGGAAGACAGAGTCTCCCGTTCAGCTGATTGAAAAGTGGACTGAAGTGGGGAACCAGACAGGGAGATTCTCGGGGCAGAAAAGCGCCAGGGGATCTTAACGCCGCTGTTTCAGCAGGCGTAGTGGGTCTCCGCAGGGGAAGCCTGGTCCCCCCCGCCACAAAAAGAAGACAGCAGTTGGAACTGCTGAGGATTGAGAGTTTCACAGCAAGTACAGCTGAACCCAGGAAGGTCCAGCTCTGTGGGGGGAGGGGCATCCACCAAAGGAAAACTAAGAAACAGAAAAAACTTTACCACCAACAAGCTGGATGTCCACTCAGGGACCTAATCTGAAAGTCAGCAATTACACAGATGACAGGTAGATAAATCCACAAAGATGGGAAGAAACCAGCCCAAAAAGGCTGAAAACACCCGAAATCAGAATGCCTTTCCTCCTATAGAGGATTACAGTTCCTCTTCACCAAGAGAACAAGGCCTGATGGAGAATGAATGTGAGGAATTGATAAAATCAGGCTTCAGAAGGTGTATAATAAGAAACTTCTGTGAGCTAAAAGAACATGTTCTAACCCAATGCAAAGAAACTAAAAACCTTGAAAAAAGGTTTGATGAAATGCTAATGAGTATAGACAATTTAAAGAGGAATGTAAGTGAACTAATGGAGCTGAAAAACACAATACGAGAACTTCATGAAGTATGCACAAGTTTTAACAGTCGAATTGATCAAGCAGAAGAAAGGATTTCAGAGGTCGAAGACCAACTTAATGAAATAAAATGAGAAGAAAAGATTAGAGGAAAAAGGGTAAAAAGGAATGAGCAAAGTCTCCAAGAAATATGGGACTATGTGAAAAGACCTAATCTACGTTTGATAGGTGTACCTGAATGTGACAAAGAGAATGAATCCAAGCTGGAAAATATTTTTCAGGATACTATCCAGGAAAACTTTCCCAACCTAGCAAGGCAGGACAATACTCAACTCCAGGTAATACAGAGAACACCACAAAGATATTCCTCAAAAAGAGCAACCCCAAGGCACATAATCATTAGATTCACCAGGGTTGAAATGAAGGAGAAAATACTAAGGGCAGCCAGAGAGGAAGGTCAGGTTACTCACAAGGGGAAGCCTATCAGACTCACAGCAGATCTCTCAGTAGAAACCCTACAAGCCAGAAGAGAGTGGGGGCCAATATTTAACATTCTTAAAGAAAAGAATTTTCAACCCAGAATTTCATATCCAGCCAAACTAAGTTTCATAAGTGAAGGAAAAATAAATTTTTTTACGAACAAGCAAGTACTCAGAGATTTCATTACCACCAGACCTGCTTTACAAGAGCTTCTGAAAGAAGCACTATATACAGAAAGGAACAACTAGTATCAGCCATTCCAAAAACCCATCGGTAAGCTGCATCCAGACCTATCCCACATGCAAGGATATACAGAGACTCAAAACAAAGGGATGGAAGAAGATATGCCAACCAAATGGAGAGAAAAAAAAAAAAAAGCAAGAGTTGCAATTCTCATTTCTGATAAAATAGACTTTAAAGTAACAGAAACCAAAGAGATAAGAAGGACATTGTATAATGGTAGAGGGATCAATGTAACGGGAAGCGCTAACGATTCTAAGTCTATGTGTATCCAATACAGGAGTACCTAGATACACAGGGCAACTTCTTGTTGACTTACAAAGAGTCTTGGACACCCACACAATAATAGTGGGAGACTTTAACACTACATTGTCAATACTGGACAAATCAATGAGACAGAAGGATAACAAGGATACCCGGGACTTGAACTTAGACCTCAAACAAGTAAACTTAATAAACGTTTACAGAACTCTCTACTCCAAATCCACAAAACATAAATTTTCTTCAGTAACACATCATATCTATTCTAAAAGTGACCACATGGTTGGAAGTAAATCACTCCTCAGCAATTGCATAGCATTTCATAGGTTTAAATGAAATATTGGTTGGCTGTTTGTTTGTTATTTTCCTCCCTTATTCCTTCCTGTCTCCATTGTATAACACAATTACTAGTATAAAAGAGCTTTTCAATACCCATTTTTATACTGCATTCTAACCTGGGCAATAGAGCAAGATTCCCGTTCTCTCTCCCTCTTTTTCCTCTTCTTTTTCCCTTTCTTTCATTCTCTTTTTTTTCTTGTTTCTCTCTTACTCTCTTTTTTCTTTTCTTTCTTTTTCTTTTTTTAAATATATATAACCCTAATATTCTTTCCATAATATATAAATAATTTTAATCACTCTCGTTTCTAATTTCCCAGTGCATGTAATCCCAAGAGGTATTAATTTCTTTAAAAATCAAGTGAATTATTTTAGATTAACACATAAAAGTTAGATCAACATATCTGTTGGTAAACAATAAAATGTCTTAAGACATTTTAATAAGCTAATTACCAGGCTTCACAGTACTGCATATCTACTCTCAAGCAGCATTTAAGCAATACATTTTTTTCTGATTTTCATTAATATTTCTCAACTACATTTTTCTAACGTTTAGAATACATATTTTAAAAAGTTAAGCAGAGTGATAAATAATATTAATAATAATAATTATAGTGTCCAGTATTTTCGCTTTGTTATAAAGGCATTTTCATATGCGTAATCTCACCGGATTATCACCAAAAATGAATATTATTATAGATACACAAAGAAGTGAGGCAAACATAATGTTATGATTACATGAAAGTAATAAAGCCATTAAATTGCAAAGCTGGAATTTTCTTCAAGATATTTTAACTTCTATTGAAAAGCTATTTTCCACGATTCACCTACTTCAGAGGGAAAAAAGACAAAAATCCCACTCATAGTAATAGCTGTCACTGTAGTGATGTAAAATTTATTATAGAATTAAGAGTTGTTAGAACTTTTATATTATTTATTATTTTCTGAAATATTTACATTCATATGCCCTGTGAACTTGTTCCTTTGAAAAGTTATGATAGTTTATAATCTTTTGCAAATTTACTTTTTATTTATAGAATTCCCTGTTTCTTCAAGTACACTATCCTTTCAGAATTAATTCATGTAACTAATATTTTAATACATAATCCATACAGTAAATAATGTTATTATTTTTGTTGATTTACTTTTATACTTATGCTTCATTCCTTGTAGGCTTTCTTCTTTCATTTTTCATTATATTTAATGAACAATTTCTGCTTATTGTTCCAATAATTTTTCCCTCATTCCTTCCTTCCTTCCTTCCTTCCTTTCTTCTTTTATAACTTATTTCTCAACAGATGCATACCTGGCTGGTATTTTTTTTTCATTCTCTTTTCCTTATAAATCATTCTCCAGTTTCTTACTAAAATTCTAAAGCCCTCACTTTATCTTAGAAGTTGAATAACTACTTGTTAAAACTTTCCCTAGACTGACGTTCAGAATCTGCAAAACTCTGAATGAGTCTTTACTATTTAATCTTATCTGCACAGCATAATACTTTTTTTTTAAGTCTTAAGGCACCATATGCTCACTTAATCCTGCATGTGTTATACTTAAGCTCCACAGCAGGTGTTTAAACATTATTGTCCTCTTAACTAAGCACATCACATCCATATTTCGGATAAAGTTGGCGAAACTTTCAATAATGGTTCCAGCCATCTTTTATTTTGCCTACTCTCAACATCTGTAACAATTATTTTGGAATGAAAATCAGCTCATCCTTTCATGGTTACCTAGCTTCTGTGTGTAGATTTTATGTAATTCAAAATTGTATTAGGACAACAGCAATATATCTTATGAGTCTTCTTTACATATTACAAAGATGTGTCTTTTAATTTAAAAGAGATCATCTTCCTCAGTCAACTAGGATTTCTTTTAAAAATCAGTATGCCTAACTTTTTCCTACCTTTGATCTACTGATTTATAGTTTTGGGGTTATCTTGACTAGAAATCTACGTTTTTAACATGTGTACTTAGGTGATTTTTACACACATTAAATTGTGAGAATTACTGTTATTATGGAGAATGATGTTGGAATTAGTAGCTGTGAAGACTTTACTTCTCTGTGAGCTTGAGGGTTTTTTTGCTGTGTAAAAGGTATATAATACTTATTGCACTCATTGGGTGTGATAAATGTGTGTAGTATTTACACAAAGCTCCTACACATAGCAATTCTCAAAAAATATTTGATCTTTTGTATATTTATTTTAACTAGGAGAATACTGGCAAGATTCATCTCTACTTATATAAACTTTTCATACAAAAATATCATAAATTTTATTTGAAAAGTCTTGATAGAAATACATAATCTATGCCCTGCAAATTGATACACTGAAGTCAGGACTCACAGTAACCCAGAACACAACCTTGATTAAAAATTGTGTCAGTATAGGTATAGCTAGTTAAGATGAAGTTATATTGAGATATGGTGGACCTTTAAATTAGTATATCTGATGTCCTTATAAGAGAGGAGAAAGACCAGTGAAAAGCCAGTACAAGAGAGATACAAGAGCACACAGATATAAAAGAGATTGAGGCAGAGGTTGGAGCATTGCTGCCATAGCCAAGGAATGCCTGGGGCTGGCAGAAGCTGGACAAGACAAAAAAGAATCTTCCTTTATGGGTTTCTGAGGGAAAATGATTCTGCCAACACCTTGATTTTTCTAGAATCAAGACTTCTAGCCTCTAGAACTGGTAGAGAACTAAGCTCTGTAATTTTAGGCCACCCAGTTTGTAGTACTTTGTTATAGAAGCCCAAGGAAAATAGTACACTGGGAATAGAAATACAGATTTTATTTAACTGATTTTTTCATTCTTATTTTTTTGTGTTTAAAAATTTTTAAATCTCTGTCAATATATGAAATACTTAATATTTTAAATTTTAATTTTTATTACTGTACATTGTTTTCATAATAATCATTCTAATTTTATACTTCAAAATCTTATCAATGAGACACATTTGGACCATATCTTAGAACATATTATCATTCAATTATGACTCAATGGAATGTGAAGTCTAGAGAAAATTTACTGTTACAATTGAAAAAAATAATCATTTTCCAGTTGGAAATTCAATAGGAAAATCATGTTTCTGTCATAAAATATTGTCCAATTTATTCTCTTAAATAATTTAAGCTATGTCCTGCAATTTTCATTTGAATCATCATGAAGCGTATAATGGTTCGTTCTTTGTCACTTTAAAAAAAATGTGTTTGTGTTAAATGAGTTTTATTGACAGTGGTGAATAGATGCATAAATGGGAGGGTTTTGATCAGTTAAATATCAATGAGAAGGCATAATTTCCTGAACCATTTTTTAAATTCTGTAGAAAATATTACTCTTTAACACTGGCCTAATTCAATATATGTTGAATGAAAGTTTGCAACAATTAATTAATTAACAGATTAATTAACTGATTGGTCAATATGTGAAAGAGAATAGGAAGGGAAATGCCTCAAGGACAAGGTTGGTTTAGGAATTTAGAATGATAGGAAGGAGGATGCATATTGTGAAAACCATGAGGACAACATTTTAATTATAGAGACTATATTGGGGTTAAGAATGATTACACAAATTCCAGTATTAAGAGAAAGTTAGCATCTCGACATGAATAAAAAATTATTTAAAAGTCTAAGCAACATGTTTAATTTATTAAGCCTTACTGGGTGCAAATGTTATATTGCATTGCCATTGGTCTTACAAAAAGTTGTAAGGTAATGCCTCCAAATTAGTTATGATTTCAAGAATAACATAGCCAACTAAAAAAATAAGAAAATGAAGGAGATGTAATATAACCCCTGCAATACTGCGCAGTGAAACACAAAATGTAAACTGTCTGCCAGAGTCAAATGGGGAGCTTAAATAACAGAGGAATGTTTCACAGAAAAGGCACAGGATTTGGTAAAAGATTGTTTAAAGACTGTTTTAAGTCATGGGCTGTCTCCAGAATCCTGGTAACAGAAAATAATTGACTATAGAATGTAAAGAGTTTAGGGTTTGGAGAGTGAGAAGAGCAAATGACCGCAGCTCTTTGGGAGGAGGGAGACAGGGAAAGCAAGCAATCATATCCATTCATATTCCTAGGCAGTTTTGCTGTTTTCAAAATAGTGAGAAAAATGTAAAGGGGTACGATGTGCTCATAAAATATATCCTTACTAATTATGCCATCACAAAAGAGAATGTAGTGGTACCTCTTTCACCCCAATCATGAAAAAAACAAAACCAAAAACAAGAATATCTGTTGCAAGAGCACCATCTGCTGGAAGATCAATAAACGAACATAAACCAGCTCAGAGGACAGTGATCTGTTCACAAAATTATGTCAATGTCCTCCATCTAATGGAAACCGCAGGCTCTTAAAATATATATTTAAATGTTTAATGATCCTCGGAGGAAGAGTAATAACACGACAGCTAATTGCATGATGAGAAAATATAATAAAATCTATGAAGTAATTAGATTGAATCTCTTGTTAGATACTTAAGTTGCACTTTGCTTCCTGAAAAATGATCTTTTTACACAAAATAAACATAACATACATACTACTACTACTGATTATAATATCTTATCTAATTGCATCTCAACAATATGTTTGGCAATCTATACAAACTTTGATAATCAAATTTCTATTTTGTGGTACAAAATGGGATGTATGTTCTTTCATTATAGATTTTACATGTATTTTCTTTGGTTTTACACACACACACACACATACACACACATATATATATAATACATACATATATACATACATAGAGAAAGAGAGGAGCAACTTTTTTTTTACAATGTAACCAGACACAGGATTATATTTCTAGATTTTCATAATTTTATCTCATAAGGTTTTGCGAGCTCTCATTTTTTGTTTCTTATCCATCTACAACCTGTTTCACAGCCTTGCTGACACCCATACATCTAAATTTTGTTTTCTTCTTATATCCAGAATTGAACAATTGAAGGATAATTTTTCCTGTAGTATTGGCTTTTTAGTGTTTAGATACGCTTCTCTCACCTATATTTAAAATCATGCTTCCACTTCCCGTTTTCAACCCTCTGAAATCTTCACTTTTAATTTCCAGATCTGGGTAGTCTTTCCTCCCATGCAAGCCCTTATGTGTCCCTCCTAGCACACTCTCTTTCATCTACCACACACTGTACATTCTGACACTGCAAAAATGGAAAGAAATTGCTTATCAGAATTTCCCTTGAGTATAAGAAGTATTGTATGTATTTATTTGTTTAATTTATTTGTTTTTGAGACAGGCTTTTGCTCTGTTGCCCAGGCTGTGCAAGCGGTGTGCAATGCAGGTTATGCAGTGGCATGATCACAACTCATGGCAACCTGGGCCTCATAGGATCAAACGATCCTCCCACCTCAGCCTCCCAAGTGCCTGAGACCACATGCGTGTGCCACATACTCAGATACTTTTTTTTTCTTTTTCTTTTTTTTAGAGACAAAGTCTCCCTGTGTTGCCCATGGTGCTTTTGAACTCCTGAGCTCAAAAAATCCTCCTGCTTCTGCCTCCTAAATGGCTGAGATTACAGGTGCGAGCTGCCAACCCAGCCATTTTGTGTTTGGAACAAATACTCAATAAGGTCAGTATTTTGGAGGTGAAAACACAGAGTACACACAACTAAACATTATTAAAAATGTGCTTTCTAAAACAGGTGGGCACTCTCATTTATAGGATTATTTGCTTTTGCTGACCAACAATATGACACCTGTGCTCAAGCAGTCCTCCCACTTCAGCCTCCCAAGTGGCTGTGACTACAAGCATGTGCCACAATGCCCAGATGAGTTCAACTTATTTTTAAGGTACAGCAGAGCAAAGCCTGTCCTAGACTCTGTATGACCATGAAGGGAATTTAGAAAAGATAAATACCTACTACTAATTTTGAAATTTATCTGCTCTCTCTCTCTCTCTCTCTCTCTCTCTATATATATATACATATACCTCCTTTGTCTTTGCTATGTAATCTTATGATGAAAAATCTGAATTTCTCAGGAAACATTTTATATGCTGATGTTATATGGAAGACTCAAATAAGTGGTATTCTTGCACCAAGGTTAGTCCAAGTGTGGACTGGTATATGACTTGCTTTTGCCAATGGGACAATAAGAAAAATGGCCACAAGCAGAGATTTGAAAAGAGCTTACAGGAGACATGTCAGACGCTTATAAAATCATCTCAAGAAAACTCACTCGCTATCATGAGAACAGCATGTGGGAAAACACCCCCAGAATCCAATCACCTCCCTCCCTTGACAAGTGGGGATTACAATTCAAAATGAGATTTCGGTGAGGACACAGAGCCAAACTGTATTACCCAGATATGTAAATGAGTTAATGGGAGATCATTCAGGCCCAGCTAAGACAATGCAAAACAAAACAACCTCTCAGACCATTCACAGAATCACAGAAACGTGAGAAATAATAGTTTGTAGTTTTGTACTACTATGTTTTGGGCCATTTATTTAATAGTAACAGCTAACTGAAAAATGTATGCAGAAGCAAGCAAACCAGCACTAAATGTTCTGGTCTGAAGGACTAGAATGCAGCAACTTTGAAGTCTAGAACTGGGGATTTTCAATAATATAAAAAGTGCGGCATACAGCAATGGGGAAAGGATTCCATATATAACAAATGGTGCTGGGAGAACTGGCTAGCCATATGCAGAAAATTGAAACTGGATTCCTTCCTTCCCTTCCTTACACCTTATATAAAAATAAACTCAAGATTAATTAAAGAGGTAAATTAAAACCCAAAACTATAAAAACCCTAGAAGAAAATGTAGGCAATATCATTCAGGACATAGGCATAGGCAAAGATTTCATGATGAAACAAAGACCAAATAAGGTTTCAGAGTTAAACGTAATTCTAGGTAATATTACTCCCAACTAACCAATTATAAAAAATTTAAGCTCATAGAAACTGGAATGAGAAATTTTTGCAGGCTTAAAGTGGGATGTGGTAAGATTTGTCAGCTTTGCAGAGTCAATTGACATGGAGGTCAGGATTAAAATGAAGGACCAAGGATGCTCCCATTTCAGTACAGGTGAAGCGTCATTGCAGCTTGAAGAAGGATGATAGCAGTGATGTGAGAGTATATACACTTTAAATCTCTTTCTTTCTTTCCCTTTGCTGAAGATATGAATATGTTTTAATAATCTTCAAGGTTGAAGAATATAACTAATCTGTTGTCATTGAAATACTATGGTATTTTCGATTAATTTAATGGTGTTAAATCTTAGAATTATAGCATCCTGCTTTATTCTAGAGATTATAGAGTTGTTTGCAAGTAACTGGAAGTTCTGAATTATTTTACTTTAATGTACCTATTTGTCAAAACTCTCCTCTATAATAGGTCTGCTTCCTTCTGCACAAGGTGTGAAATTGATCAGTGTGTACAGAAAAATAACAAATGTAGGAAGCTAGATACTAAAGCAATATCTTCTTAAGCATAATGTAATAAGTGCTTTTATTAGCGTGCATAAGGTTAGATAATGTAAAAATTTAGCCTTACCTTGATTTGGAGTGTACTTAAAATGACAAATATTTTATTCTTCTTTATGAGTTGCAGTACTTAAAGAAAACTAAGTAAAGTTAATATCAGCAAAATATTATTTTTGAAATAAATTCATATTGATGATATTGAGGTGCATAAAATTATTTAATGATTCACCAGAGAAAGAAATCAAATTAAATATATATTAAAATCTTCTTAAAATTTATCTCCAGAGAAAACTAATACAAATCCTTTCAAATTAGTTTGACACAGAACATATATATATATTTTCTTTCTATAAATAGATCCATATATATCTATATCTCTGTATATATCTATAGAGATTTAAATATATATAATAGATTTATATATATATATAAATCTATTTTCTGAATGTCTATTTGCTCACAAACAACATATTTAACACAAAATCAACTTTGAGAAACTTCATGTTTTAATCAATAATAATAAAGAAAACATTATAAAAATTCATAGTATAATGTATTTAAAATATAAATTAGTAAATATTACAAATATATGTAAATTTAATTTCATACCAAATGCAAATGTTTAATATGTCATATAAATAAATGAGCAACGGGCTTTTCAGACAATATTAGAATAAAGAAAGTGAAACTAGGAAAGTTAAATGAGAAGCTGAAAGAAGAGTTGTACAGGAAGACAGAAAAAAATCCTCACAGGGAAATAGAAGACAAGTAAAGAACTGAGTCAACTTCAGAGCCCCTTCTGAACAAACGCAACCTTTTGGCAGAAGGCCACACTCACAGGCCAGATGGCGGGCAATGCAGTCACTGATGGAGAGAACTGGAGAGCAAAGGCTCCATCATGAAATGGCTGACTAGAGGCGTTAGATGCCTGTTCTCAGAAAGGAAAAAAAAGGTACGGGTGAATGATCATGGCCTAAGTGAAATAGTTAAGGAAAGGTGTCAGAACTAATTGAAGAACCTACAGGAAGAAGCTGGAACATAGAAAAAGAAAGAAGCAAGAGATTGACAGAGCTTGACTCCTGAGGAACTTGGAGCCCCATGGGAAACGTAGGTAGAGGTCTCTTTGCCCCCCCTCACCCCAGAGCAGACTGCTAATCAGCAAACTGCCGGAGAGCTTCTCTGTCCTTGTGAGTACAGGCACCACTGTTAGCAGGTATTTGGGAACTTGAAGGCAGAGCTTGGGATAGCCAGTTCCCGTAAGTTCTCCTGATCTCTCCTCCAACCCAAACTGAGGCAGTGGGGAGCCATACTGATTGTGCATCCATTGTGGGCCACTATCTTGCTCAGGGAGTCTCAGCCTTTGTATCTGTGTATCACTAGTTCTTTTTCAAATATTCCCCGGAATCCACCTGTACCATGTCAACCATGGAAGATCAGCAGCACCCCAGGGAGCTGTGGGATACCCAGAGGTCTAGCCCTCAGCATGAGCTGTCCCTAGGGGAAAAAGTAGCACAGCACCCCATAGCACCCCTTGGGCTCATCTCTGCCCAAGAGCCCTCCACTTATGAGCAGGTGACTGTGGCGGCTCAGTCAAAATGCAGGCACAATGCTGGGCTCTGAAGAGGATAGATGAGGTTCTGTGCAAGCAGACAGGCCGCACCATTGGCAGGAAACAAATGTGGAGAGAGAGTATTCTCCTGCCCCTGTGTCCATTGCTACAGATGCAGCAATCAAAACCAAGGAATCTAGTGCCGAAATCCCAGCACTTTGGGAGGCACTTTTGTTTTGCGAAACAGAAGAATCTAAATGTATGTCTTACATTTTTCACAACAAAATATTTTTAAACGTATCATCAACCTACATATAAAATATAAAACTATAAAAGTTCTAAAACATGTCATAGAAAAAAATCTAAATAACCTGAGATTTGTTGAGAAGTTACTGGTTATACTACCAAAAATGTGATTCATGACAGAAAAAATTGGTAGGCTGAACTTCATCAAGATTAAAGACTTCTGTTCTGAGAAATACACTATTGGAAGAAGGAAAATAATACCCATAGTGTGGAAAAACGTGTTTTCAATACATATATCTGATACAAGTGTGATGTCTAAAATATTAAAATAACTTATTAACCTCAATTTTCAATAAGAAAACAATCCAACTAAAACACGAGCAAAGGATCTGAACAGACACCTCACCAAAAAAGGTATACAGGTTACATGCATATGAAATGATGCTTAATATAATATGCTGTTAGGAAACAGCAAATTAAAACAATAACGTGATACCATTATACACACTCTAGAACTGGTAGAATCTAAACTCTGCTAATTCCCAATGCCAAGGAGGACGTAGAGCAACAGAAATTTTCATTCATTGTTTGTAGTGATGCAAAATGTTGTAGTCACTTTGGAAGACAATTTGTCAGTTTCTTACAAAGCTAAACATAAATTTCTCATGTTATCCAGCAATTACATTTTTAGGCACTTACTCAATAAGTTGAAAAACTTATTTTAGAAAAATGCCTGCACACAAATTTTTATAGCAGCTTTATTCATAAGTGCTCCAAACTTGAAGCAACCAAATGTCCAATAGGTTGTTTCAGTAGGGGGAATGGTTAAACAAAGTGTTAGAGATTTTCGTTTGGATCTACAATCAAATATTATTCATTGATAAAAAGAAATGAGCTCTCAAGCCATGAAATACACAATACAAAATGCATATTACTAAGCGAAAAAAATCATCTGAAATAACTATATCCTGTGTGATTACAACTAGATGACATTCTGGATAAAGCAAAACTATGGAGACAGTAATCTACGTAGATCTTAGTTTTCCCAGGCTTGGGACAGGGGGAAAGGCAAATGTGTAAAGCACAGAGGATATTTAGAGTGGTGAAAATATTCTGTGTGATATCATAATGGTGTATACATGACACTATGTATTTCTCAAAACACACAGAACAGCATAACAGAGTTAACTTTATTATAAACAATGAGATTTCATTAATAATCATTTATCAGTAGTGATTCATTAATAGTAACAGATGCAACATGCTAATATAATATATTAGTAACAGAAAATTGTGTGGAATAGAGGAATATATGGGTAAACTCTATAAATTTCTTTATAAATCTAAAATTTTTCTAGAAAATATTTTTAATTATAGAATAACATTAAGCATTAACAAGCTTTTCATTTTTTCTCTATTTAGTTAATAATTTATTTTCCTAGAAGCTAGAAATAATCTGGAAATTATACTCATTATAGTTTAATTTAATCTTTTACCATTCAGAATAAAACTGAGCAAAAGTTTGACAATTATGTCTACATATTTGACTTTTCTCTCTTGTGCGTGCATGTGCACACACATACACACACACACACACACCTTTGAGAATCTAAGGAGGTATAAGAATATTTTGGAAGAGTTTTTATTTTTCAGCTCTGAACTCCTTTAAATGGTCAAATGGTCATGGAATGTATACTCTATTAGACCACTTAGTATGCATTTTTTTATCTTTTTAGTTTAAATTCATTAGAAAATTTGTACTTTTTACACTGAAAAAATATAAATAAGTTGATTACTGTTGCCTGGGAATATCAGAAAAAAAAAAACACAATACACAGCTGTAGAACTAGGATAGCAGTTCATTAATACAGGCCTATTAAATAGTAGTAATATTTACTGTATTCTAAAAACTTTTAAACATGTTTCAGTTTCTAATAAAGGGGTAACGTTAAAATATTCATAAAATATATTTATTCTGAGAGACATAATATATATATATATATATATATATATATATATACAGATCTCTAATAATATCATTTGTAACATTTTAGTAGTGATAACTAGCTTTTACGAATTAATTTTTATTTCATTTATGGGATTTTTATTCAATACAATCAGATAACTAACCCAGTGAGTTGTTTTCTTTATACTGTAGTGATGATGGCCCTAAACTGTTATGCAACTCAGTCTGATGTACTGAGTTCCCCCCTCACACACACTGATTTTAGAATTCCCACTGGGCTTTTCAAATTTAGGTTCTTTCAATCTCCAGATACATAGATTTAGTTGGATGCCACCTGTGAATGTTATCCATCTGTTTTTTCATGGTTCTAAGATGTAATGCCATCTGTGATAGAAAGATGATACTTGGTGGTTATATTACACTAGATACTAGCAAAAGTGACCCTAGGGTCATCTGATTGAAAGCTCAACTACAAAATAGAAGCCTTTAGTCTTAAGTGGTTTGGTGAGTATGTATTTCAATAGCAATAGTAGTTTCTTAGTGACATGCAAAAATCTCTGTAGGAGAGGCAGAACTGTACAACAGGATGGGGGAAGTCTTGTTATATATCACCACACTAATAAAAAATTATATGTGTCAATCTCTGTATGCACTTGAACAAATTTGTCTAGACTCTAGGAAGAGTAACAACTGTCAGCACTCCACAGGTAAGTCAGTAAAGGAACAATGTTTTAAGACAACCATGCAGCATTTCTGATACCTGAAAAAAACGCAAAAGGGAAGCTCCAAAAATTAAATAGTTTCTAAAATTATATTTAATTATTTTATCATGCAAACAAGAAAAGCCAGTGTGACAGAAACGTTTGAAAAAATTCTCATCTCAACTTAGTAAATCTGACTGCATGTGAGTAAATAAATATTCAAGAAAAATTGAGTCACTAATTTTATTGTTAAACTAATATTATTAAAAATGCTCTATGCTCTATTGCATAAATTCCAACCATTATTTGGGCTTACTATTCTGAATTTTCTCTCAGCATATTAATACAAAGTCATTTTTGTAAATTCCCTGAATTTACAGTCTACTGTTTTCTCCTGGTATAAAATACAGTTTTTTGCATATTGAAAATAAATCTGAATACATCTGCATCTTTAGAGACTATGATAAAGTCATATGCATGTAAGACCATAAGAGGATATGTGGCAGAAATGCACTGCATGGGTCTCCTTTCAAGAAATAATGTCTCTTTCAACTTTTAACAGGTGTGTATTTCACAGACAGCTTTCAGCTATGGTGCCCTTTGGCTCTGCCTCTGATTTTGAGTTCAGGTCATGCACTTTCCTGTCATTTGATCCCAGCAAATTACTGTGCACAGTGGGATAAATAGGGTCTGGTTATTGTTTTTATTCCAGAACTCCCTGTTGAGTTGGTTGAAACATTGTCAGAAGTACATTGCGGGCTGAGGCTCCTCTTGGCTCAGTGCTGCCTCCTCTTCCATTTTCTTTCGAGACGGAGTAACACTCTGTTGCCCAGGATGGAGTGCAGTGACTCAATCTTGGCTCCCTGCAACCACCGCCTCCCAGGTTCAAGGGATTCTCCTGTCTCAGCTTCCTGAGTAGCTGGGATTACAGGCACCAGCCACCATGCCCTACTAACTTTTTATTGTATTTTTTAGCAGAGATGGTGTTTCGCCATTTTGGCCAGGCTGGTCTCGAACTCCTGACCTCAAGTTATCTGCCAGCCTTGTGCAGGCCTGCCCAAAGTGCTGGGATTGCAGGACCACGTCCACCTCTTCTATTTTCTTTCACTTATGTCACACTTACTTCACAATCAGAATTTTTTTCTCCACCTTGGGCTCTTCATCTGCACTTTTCATTTCAAAACATTCTCCCCCAAATAAAATCCTTACACTCAAACTCCATATGAGCATCTACCTCCAAAAAGTCCTGAGTTGGCATAGTTGGGGAACTTGTAAAAACAGGTGGTAGGTGGGGATTTGGGGACTAAATCATCCCTGTCTCATTGGCAATAGGACTCCATCTCAGGTACTAGGTGGGGCATTTATCTCTGCACAATGTGAAAGCCCTATGGTTATAATATTGACTGGGCAATGTGGAATATTGTTCCAGGGGAAGGAATGTTCTGCATTTTGCAATAAATAAGGCTTTGAAAACTGCGACAGTGCATTCAAGAGCAACAGAACTGACTGGTTATTATTAAGTTGCACTGATGTCCTCAGAGGTATAATTAAAAAACTGAGAACAGTTAATCAACAATGAAAATTAAGTGTGAAGGGCAAAGGAATGTTGTGATTGATAACAAGAGGTGAGAGAACACAAAAACTGAAGGCGAAACTCAGGATTTAATAGATTTATGGAGCTTCAAAAGGAGTATCTGCTTAGATTTGTCATGCCACTGAGATGAAAATATCTAGGTAAATAACTCCCAAAACTGACTCTCCAAGACTCCCCTCTATGCTTAGAACTTGCAGAAGTGGCCAATGCCTCCCTATTAAGAGTAAAGAATCTTCAGTGTGAGAAAATGCTAAGGAAGTCTCACTCCTACAAGCAAGGAGATTCTTCCTCAGGATCTCTGTCCTCTTTTTCTTTCCTGGATTTATGGGTCATAACTTTGGTTAAATGAAAAATATCATAGATGAATATAATGAAAGAAGGGGACTATATCCCAAAGGAGCTCCAAGAATTTAGTCATGGTGTATTGGCAGTAGCCAGGGGAGTACGCATGGGACCAAATTTTGAGGTTGCTTGGTTAAGGGAAATAGAACATAATACTTAAGTTTTATGAATTGGGAGTAATTTTATGAAAAGTTTATGAATTGGGAGTAATTCTCTCAGGGTATGATTTAATACACTAACAAAACCCCCAGTTTTTAAGGGTAGATTAATAGAGTCTTAAGTACATGATACATGGCCATTGATTTGTAAGGAACAAAGACAATAAACTCACTGGGATAGTAGTTCTTACCAGCGATGGCCCATACTGTGTGAAATGGAAATGCCTGAACCATTGTGGCAGATGGTGGACAAAAAGATAACAATATAGAATGGTATATAAAAATATAGAGTTGGTATAATAGAATGGATATATAGTACAAAGCTTGAAAATACTCTGGAGTACTGTGTTTTCAGGGGAGTCCCAAAAGACACACCCTTTATTAAGCACATCAGAAATGCACTGGTGGGGGTGATACTAGAACTGCACAGTTCTGTGGTAACTTTCCTCTTCAAGTCAGGAGTGCTAGTAGAAGTGGTCACAAAGCTGGGCTTGCTAATATTTTTAGTAATGATAGAAACTAGAATGGTAGAGGCCATCTGCTAATACTGTTAATACTGTCAAAGGTGTTGCAAACAGAACAACTCTATTTTGAATAGGAACTGGGTAAAATAAGGCTGAGACCTGTTGGGCTGCATTTCCAGGAAGCCAGGCATTCTAAGTCACAGAATGAGAGGGCAGCTGGACGACATAAGGTACAGGTCACAAAGACCTTGCTGATAATACAGAATGTGATAAACCAGCCAAAACCCACCAAAACCAAGATGGCCACAAAAGTGATGTCTGGTTGTCCTCACTGCTCATTATATGCTAATTATAATGCGTTAACATGCTACAAGACCTTCCCACAGCCCATGACAGTCTACAGAGCCATGGCAATTTCCGGAAGGTTATCCTATGTGGTCTAAAAACTGGGAGAACTCCCCAGTTTCAGGAATTGCTCACCCCTTTCCTGGAAAACTCATAAATAATCCACCCCTTGTGTAGCATATAATCAAGAAATAACCATATAACTAGCCAACCAGCAGCCCTTGGGGCTGCTCTGCCTATGGAGTAGTCATTCTTTGTTTCTTTACTTTCTTAATAAACTTGCTTTCACTTTACTCTATGGATCATCTCAAATTCTTGCTTGAGCTCCAAAATCCCTCAAGTGGGGTCTGGACCAGGACGGCTTTCCAATATCAGCTTGCCAGGCGGATACAACTATGACACACAATTTGGCTTGACCCACACAAATTTTTAGAGAATGCATTACTAGAAGCAAAATAATCAGGCAATGATGGTGACAATGGTGTATATGTATGTGTGTGTGTGTGTGTGTGTGTGTGTGTGATCTTAGGACATATCAGAATCACTTGGACAGTTCATTAAAGAAATAGAAACTGCTAGGCTCCACACTAGAATTTCTAATGTAGTAGGTCTTGAGTGGAGGCATATACATGTAGATGCACCACATAGACAATAACAGGTCTACTTAGCATGGTTTCAATATGCTGAAATCCTAGTTAAGAGAGTTGAGTTTAAAAACCCTGTTCTCTCTACATCACCATTTAAAACATAGAGTAGCAAGAATCTAAATTATCAGATAAATAACGAGAGCAAAGTTGCAGAACTAAACTGAACATACCAGGGTCAAGTGAAATTTACATAAGAGTAGGTATGTTTTTTTGAATAAATATATTTAATAATACAATAAGATGTAGTTTAATACATTTCCACAAATTATTATGGATTGCAATCAAAATAAAAATACATAATATTTTGTAATGCAGTTACACCAATAAGAAGAATAACATTGTTCTGGCTGGAGGGAGTTATGGATTCAATTGCATTCCTTCAAAATTCATGTGTATTAATTCTCAATATGTCCGATGTAACCTTATTTGAAGATAGGGTATTTGCAGAAGAAACGATGTTAAAATGAGGTCATTGGAAATCCATTATTGTTGGTGAGTTTATGAAAAGGGAAAACTGAAGACAAACATGCATCAGGGAGAAAAATTTATGGTCATAACTCATGAATGGAGGGTCCTCGTGCACAAGTGCCTAATAAAGAGAACTATCACAAAAGTCTTTACAAACATCACAGCCTTGCACAAAGATCATCACAACTTCACACACACACACACACACAAAAAAAAACTTCTGAGAAGACATTTGCCCAGCAGTTGCCTATCCAGCCTCAGACTGGTGCCTCTCTTATTATTGATACTCATAGCCAAGAATAATTATCTCAAAACCTGTATGTAATTTTCCTCATTTTTCCTGTCAAAACCTTTATATTCCTTTATCTCCCTAAATATGCATATAGTTAACTAGGCACGTGTATTTGCATCACGATGCCTATTCCTGAAGAAACATCCTTTTTTTTAAAGAGAGTCGTCCTCTCTATCTGCTATTTAGGTTGACACATAAAGCAGATTCTTTCTCACAGTCCACAGAAGGAACTAATTTTTCAACCCCTTGTTCTTTAACTTCTATCCCTCAGATCAATGAGATGATAAGTCTGTTTAAACCACCGAATTAGAGGTACTTTGTTACAGCAGTCCTGGCAGGCTAATACAGGATGTAACATTTCAGTTAATGAAAATTCAAAGTTATCGTACCTTCTTATCGGAGTAGATTGTGAATATTCATCTGTTGATGATCTGTGATGAGATTTTTCTAAATTTCATCTTTGAAAAATTCTTTTCACAAAGATAGGTAATGACAAATACTGACATAAATCAATGAGCATATGATTTTAATTCAGTTTATTTAAATGTTGGAAGGAACTTGTCAAATTCATATTCTATTGATATTTGCCTTTTAGTGAGTTATTATTTTGCAGATTAATCACTTCCAATTGCAGGTAAGGAGGATGTTCTTCAATTGAATAGTTAGATGTATTTTGAAATGTGGAAATTTCCTTTGTACTTGCATCAGGGTCTGAAAAAAACTGTTGGAACTGTAGTTTAACCTCAGAAAATTTTATTTTTTGCAAATTTTTGAGAGAATGATGATCTTACCTTTCGTTTTAACTTTTGACAGCATGGCAGTTTGACATTACTGGTGATTTAAACATTTGTTTTCATTTAAATAACGTTGTTGTCCTATACATTTTTCATGCCAGAACTTTTTTTTTTGGCTTTATAATGTTAGTTTGAATTCATTTATAGAACATTATCAAAATCTGCAGCAAAAGCTAATTTCCAAAGCCATTCCGTGTTGATAATAGTGGATGAGAGCTGTTTTTCTCTTTGTAAAGATTTCAATTTCATTCCTGAGCCCAGAAGGCTGCAAAAAACTTTACTTCTACTCCATCAAACTGCTGTGTAGTAGGGAAAGTCCAGATACTCAGCTTCAATTTTTGACTGAAAGAAAGTAAGCAACTTATGTTGCTTTGAGTCCACAAGATCAAATGAAGTTCTCCCACTGATCCAGCTGGTTCAATTACACATTTTAGATTGAAATAATTTCTGCAGTAACTTGCTGTTAAATAACACAGTGAACACCATAGGCGTTAAGCTTTCTAAATTCTCACAAGCTTTTAAAATTTGACCAATTAAGTGTTTATATAATTTTGTCCTCATCAGTTATAATTCATCCCAGAAAATTCCATTTGTTTGTACTAAATCGTACTCAACTTCTATGAAAATATTCTCACCTGTAGTTGTTCCACGCAGGCTATTCATAGAAGTTAACTCTTCAATCACTTCAAACTCAGAACTTCAAAAACAAAAAACTGAGTAATAAAATCCTTCTCTTTCTTAATTGACTAATGATGTTGCTCCTAATATACACAACTCAAAAAGCCACTGTTATAACTGAAGGTTAATAATCTTAGGCTGATTTTCTGTGAATACATTTCTTTAGCTTCTTCAATCAAATGTTATGTAAGTCACCCTAGGTAAATAGCTTTCATGGCTTAGCTAAAAAGGAAGCCACATGGGAACATACTGTGTTTGCAGCCTCATTCTGACTTTTTAAAAATTGCAAAGAAATTTTGCTGTGATGAAATATTGACTTAAATTTTCTTATTTTTCTGACAATTTCTTTGTGAGTGGGAAATATCGTGATTAAGTTCTTGGTCTTCTTTGTATCATCGCATGATAACCAAAATGCTTTGTTATATAATTAGGTAACAAAATAATCCATACTCCACTGTGCCTAAAATCAAGTCATTTGAAGTACATTTTTCCTTATGCTAACATGATGAATATGCATTGACAATAAGCATGTGAAGAAATAGTGTGTTACAATAATATGTAACACATTGGAAATGCTTTCCAGTTGTAACTACATCACTGTAACTTGTAGGAAGCCCAGCAGCAACGTGAAGCAATGAGTATAACAAATGTGATCTCAGACGCAGCTACTCAACTAGTAGAACACATTGTATTGTGTATGTCACAAAACACCTTATTTTGATTTCTTTCAGCATTGAAAATCTTTCTTAGCTTGTGGGCAGTACAAAAATATATGATGGGCAGAATGTGTTCCACAGGCCTTGGTTTGCTGACCTCTGTACAATTAGAAAGTCAAACAAACAAACAAACAAAAATTTGAGTTTTCTTCAGACACTGAGCAAAACAGCTAAGATGTAACTTATGTATAGAACTTTAAATTTTTTAAATATTTATCTCTGGAACAGTTCTTTTTCTATCTACCGATGCATTTGGAGGACTGTTCTGTAATTAAATGTTTCTGTCCCCTTCTAGCTCTCTGTACACACATAGTACATATACATAAACACAGTGCTTCCAGTTACCATTTTATAAAAGAAAACAAAAGACATCAAATATGCAACTCTCTATCATAGAAAACCCAAGTAATTAAAAGATCATAAAAATCAGATAAGTATTTAGCAAAAAAAAAAAAAAAAAATTTAAGAAAATCTTGCCAAAAGTAGAATAAAATAGTAGAAGAAAGCTAAGTAAAGAAGAAAATCATTTCAGGAGACACTATATTCAACCAAAAAAGAGTCTGGGAAGTAAAGAAGTTAAAATGAAGCAAAATGTATCAAAGAAATTGTAGTTAAAATTTATTAGAGCAGAAGTTCTAAGGTTTACAATTTGAGTAGACCAACTCTATGTCTAATATGATAATAAGAAATATGCCATCATCCTTAGTGAATGAATGCAGGAATAGAAAGCTAAATATTACATGTTCTCACTTATAATGGGAGGTAAATGATGAGAACATGTGGACACATAGAGGGGAACAACACACACTGGGACCTATAGGAGGGTGGAAGGAGGGAGAGGATTAGTTATTTAACTAATGGGTGCTAGGCCTAATACCTGGGTGATGAAATAAACTGTAAAACAAATCCCCATGACACAAGTTTACTTATGTAACAGACCTGTACATGTACCCCAAACTTAAAAGTTTAAAAAAAATAGAGGAGAAAAGAAGGAAAATGTTGTATGTATATCATGATACTTATAAACACTAAATATAGAGAGGAGATCTAAGGCTTGAAAGGAGAAAAACAGAAAAATTATAACAAAAACAAGAATAGAAACAAACAATATATCTACACACAAATAATTGTGATTTATAATGGCATTCATATTGGCAAGAGCAAAATTGAAAACAGTAACAGTTAAATATTATACATTTCTGAGAAAAACTATTTTCAATAAGGAAACCTGTAGTAAAATAACTTTACAATATGCAAAGATGTATGTTCTATGATTACTTTAACAGGAAACCATGGTATGGAAAAATTACTCATGTTTTACCTTAATTAATCCAAAATATAAACATTCAAAATTTTAGCTATTTAAACTGGTACTTAAAATGAGTAAATAAGCCAACAAAATTAAAAATATATACGAGATCCAGTAAATGAAGGATTTAATATAGGGAAAAGGTGAAGAGAATTTTTCTGAAGATGAATGGAAATGTCCAAATGATGACAGTGCATTAGTGAGTAAAGGTGAGTAAAGATTCAGTTAGAAGTATGACAGGAATATTTGAATCATGACCACAATAAGTCAGGCATTTAAAGACAAATTTCACATGTTTTCACTTACAGTGGGAGCCAAAAATTTAAACAATTGAACTCTTGAAGATAGAGTAGAATGATGGTTACCAAAGCCTGGGAAGAGAGTTGGGACAGAGGAGATGGGGATAGTTGATAGCTACAATAATATAGTTAGTTACATAAGTCAGATGTAGTATTTGTAACACAATAGCATGACTACATTCAACAATAATGTGTTTTACCTTTTAGAATAAATGAAGGTGTGTGACTGGAATATTTATAACACAAAGAAATGATGAATGCTTGATGTGTCAACTACCCCCATTTACACTGATGTGATTATTACATACCGTATGCTGGTGTCAAAATATTTCATGTACACCACAAATATATACACCTATTGTGAATGCATGAAAATTTAAAATAAAAAAAATCAATAAATAAAAAGTAAAGATAGGCAGGTGGCACTCTAAGTGATATTTCAGTTTAAATGTGGAGAGTCACCTTTTCCCTTTATTTTTGAATGCTATAAAAGATTTCATTAAAGATATTTTCTTACCTCAGTAACCTGAGAGAAGTCATTCTAGTCCATTTATCCTTGAAAAGGACAGATAAAATCAGTTTTAACTTAAGTTACCATTATATATCTGAAATCAATGTTACAAGAAGAAAAATAAGCAAAGTTATTGAATTGCATGTTCAGGAGACTTACTCACATTTTATCTAAGTTAATCAGAATTATAAACATTCAAAATTTGAGCTAGTTATTTAAACTGTTCATCCTTTGCAACATGATGATTAAAATAAAAATATGTAACGATAGCTCCTGTTTTGAAAATTACATACTACTTTGAGAGGGGGAGTTATAATGTAGATTCCTTGGTTCTACCTACAGAATTCATGTTTTACTACGGGACATTGGTGCTGACTTTTAGCACTCCAACAAATCTCGAGTAATTCTGACACAGATGGTTCTTACAGCAAAATAGAAAACATCTGTAGAATATATCCCATAATTCATGTGTTTCTAAAATATCTGCTCATCCTTAAAATTGATCAACAATTCAACAAATGTAACGCAGATGCAAACTTGTTGGAAATAGCTTTTCATCTAATAGAAAGAATATATTCCCTTTGTGCATACTTGATAAGGATAAATCAAATGAAAGTATATATAAATCCAAGAGTGTCATACTACTGAGCAATCAGAAATTATTAAACATAACTGCTATAACTCAAATGCACTGTATTAACTATTAGTATGTAATAAATTATCCCAAAATGTACAGATCAAAACAATATAAGTTGTTATCCCACAGATTTTGTGCTTCAGATATTGAGATATAGCTGAGCTGGTTGTTAGAAGAATTTAGTTTCTCATCAGCCTATTTAGACAGTGACCTCCCTAAGTGCCTTGACAATGTGGATCTTTTTAAAGAGCATCACTCAACAAAGCAGGTTGGTACACCAGAGTTCTCACAAAAAAGAGTGAGCAAGGAGGTCAGTAAGTCACAATTTTTATAACCCTATCATGGAAATGGCATTGTCTCACTTTTGTTATATTTTGTCAGAAGCAAATCACTAAATTGAGCCTATACTTAAGGGTTGGTGATTGCACAAGGATACACATAATAGGAGGGAGGCACTGTCATTGAGAAAAATGTTTAAAAGCTGCCTACACTCTAGATGTTACCATAGCAGAGCAAACTTTTGCTGACAGCTAGCAAGAAAGGGGTTCTCAGCTCTACAACCAAAATAAAGTAAACACTTTCATCTTGAATACCTTTGGAAGCAAATCCTGAGCTTCACATAAGAATGCAGATCTATGATTCCTTACTTATAGCATTCTGAGACTTTGAACAGAGACTCTAAATATGTCAGAGCTGGAATTCTAACAGACAGAAATTGATAGATATTCAAAGGATGAGGTTTTTTGTATGTTTTTAAGGGATGGGGGTCTCTGTCACCCAGGCTGTAGGGCAGTGGTGTCGCCGTGATTCACAGCAGCCTCAACTCCTGGGCTAAAGCTATCCTCGTGCCTCAGTCTCCCAAATAACTGGGACCACAAGCATGTATCACTATGACTTGCTACTTTTTTTTTTTTTCTGGGGAGTCAGAGGTGGTCTTGCTATTGCCTAAAGCAATTCTCCTACCTTGGCCTCCCAAAATGCTAGGATTACAGGTGTGAGCCGCCACACCCAATCCAAAGGATGGTCTTTTAAGGCTTTTAGTTTGTGGTAATGTGTTACATGTCAATAGGAGAAATACACATTCTGCTTCCAAAAAAAATTTCTGTATCAGAATAGCAACTACTTTCATAATATTTCAGCTGATTCTTCTTGCATCTTCCTCTGCAGCTGTGAATAGAATAATTTGTAAGTTTTAAGCATTTGATATTAGTTTCCTAAAATATTTCCTACCTCTCTGCATCAAGATATCTTATTTCTAAAAATTGTTATTGCGACTTTTAGAGTAAAAATTACATGGTATAATCTCACGTCTTGAGTAGTAAGACTTTGAAATATGAGTTGACTGTATCAGGATAACTATTTAATAGAATATTTGCAATCACACTAAAATTCGTGTAATTTATTACATAATTTTTATATAAATCTGTAAATTGTTAAAAATGACTGAAAGAGGCCAGGGGTGGTGGCTAATTCCTGTATCCCTGTTTTGGAAGGCCAAGGTGAGAGAATTGCTTAAGGACAGGATTTGAAGAGCAGCCTGGGCAATATAGCAAAACGCTGTTTCTACAGAAATTTTAAAAATTGCCAGGCATGAGGGTGCATGCCTGTAGTTCCTGATCAGGAGCCTGAGGTGGGAGAATTGTTTTAGCCCAGGACACTGATGCTTAAATGAGCTATGACAGTGAGGGACAATGTTAAAGAAAAACCTCTCTTCCTGGGCCCACAAGGGGCATGATTTCAAAGGCAGGAATTTCCCAGCTCCATGCCTCCATCTGGAAACATAAAGTTCCTTGTCTGGGTTTCCCGTGCATGGGTTTGGTAGAGAAATCCAGGTGGGCTCCTTTGTCCTAAAAGCCCACCGAAAGCTCTGGGAGGAGGGAACTCTGTAACTCAGTGTTATGGACCAAGTAGCCAATCTGATTTCAGAGTCAAAGATCAATCACTCCAGAGGAAGTTTGAAAGAACTCCTCTCATTGGACAAGAACATTAACAGGGAGGGAATAACTCAAGGGTTAAATTCTGCTGCTCTGTCCCTATATGGATTTCTTCTCTGGATTCCTTCTCTGAATCCCTTCCCATGGCAATGTGGGAGCTGTCTTTCTTTCTTTCTCTTTCTCTTTCTCTTTTTTTTCTCTCTCTCTTCTCTCTGCCTAATAAATTGCTTCTCCCAAAACTGTTTGGGTCCATGATATTTATTCAAATGACAAACTCACTGCACCTCTGGAGCCCCTTTCCCCATTCTTGGGGTTAGCAAGGCTAACCAGAACTGTTTGGGTCCACAATATTTATTCAAATGCCAAACTCAGGGTGCTTCTGGGTCCCCTTTCCCCATTATTTGGGGTTAGCAAGGCTAAGAACTTCTTCTAACCAGGAGGCAACTGAAAGTGTCTTTGAGATGCCCGCCCCCTTGCAGCTTTTGGTGAGCCATCCAGGTGTACATCAGACTTCAGAGTGGAGAGTGATAACGGAAACCTTTTGCTTGGTAATCTGTCGTTTTGCTTCTTTCAAATATGTTAAGGAGGTAAAGACCAGGCGGAAGGCAGCCTGTGAGGAGCGGAGGTGGAGACAAGCCTGGGCAAGCACCACCTGCAAAGAGCACCCAGAGCCTGGGCCTGTGTGGGGTTGGGTGCAGCCAGCAGCTGTGGCTGATAGGCTGGAGTGGCAGCCACCTTTGTGAGGGATGGCCAGCCTTTTAGTCCTGAACCTCCTCGGTCCAGATTTCTGCAGGGCAAACTTCTTCCTGGCTCTTTCCTCGAAAATATTTCCTACACATGAGGGTATTACCCTTTTGGTTAGGCTATTACTCATTTTGAGGCTCTGGGATGGCAGTCCAGGGACCCTTGCCCACAGTGCCCTCAGGCTTATGCCTATGAGGACCTCCTACAATGCTCAGGGCCAGTTCCCCTAGTCCGTAGTGCTAGATTATGTCCTAACAGAGCCAGATTCTATCAGTGGGTACTAGAGGTTATGAGACTTTTTTTTGTCACCTGCAATTTCCCAATCCAATTGAGTGGTGCCAGAATACAATGACATACAATTTGTCTTGCCTAGGATTGGCTCTCTGTATGGCAGAACTTCTCCATCTAGAATACCATAGTCAGACCTGGTCCAAGGCTCGAATAGCTAATTACAGGCCCCACAAACCTAAGGCATATTCCAGTGATGAAGAATGGGATGGGGGGGAGAAGGCCTGGGTCCCAAGGGCATTGTTCGAGGCTCAGTCATGCAGCCAGCCATTACCTTCTTTAAGATTGTTGTGCTTAGAGGCCACTCTCAAGGAGTTTATCCTCCTAGGGCAGTTTTATAGTCAGGCCTATGTCAATTGAACTCTTGCTAGGGAATACTGACACCCATTGCCGAAGCCTCACTGGCCTAGGTCTTCAAGGATGTGCTGGTACAGGGCCACTAATCCCGGCAGTCCCCATGTCCTTAAGTTTGCCATAATGGCATGTAGACAGTGAGCGTGTGCCCATGATGCTGGTAAGCGTGATTAAACCCTGCACATTGGAGGTCAGAAGATGTTCATGCATCTAGGGCATAAGGAAATCACAAGGTGCTATAACAGGGAGATGCCATAAGGCTAGCAGTTGCAAGGAATAACCAGGGATGCAGGTATGCCTGTGTTCTATTTCAGATAGGTGCGACTCTTCCCATGGCAAAATCACCCTTAAAGTGTATCCTGGATACCAAAAAGCTCCAGAAGCTAGCCTTGGGGCTAGAATAGAGTCTAGAATCATTACCATATCTAGCAACCTCAGTGTTCTATAATAGAGACCAGAAGGAACAGACTGAAAGGAACAGGAGGAACCAGAGAAAGGCTGCAGCCCTAGTCACAGCCTTCAGGCAAGCAAACCCAAGGGGCTCAGAAGAGGAAAGAGCTTGGGTTAGTCACCAGTCTGGCAGAGTTTACTACCACTGTAGTCTACCAGGACATGTTAAGAAAGATTGTCCCCAGAGGAACAGACCACCTCCTTGTCCTTGCCCACTGTGCCAAGGGGATCACTGGAAGGCACACCATCCCAGGGGACAAAGGTTCCCAAGGCCTGACGTGGCTAACCAGATGACCCAACAGCAGGACTGAGGGTGCCTGGGGCAAGCACCAGGACAAGTTATCACCCTCACCAAGCCCTGGGTAAAGCTAGCCATAGAGGGCCAGAAGGTTAATCTCCTCCTGGACACTGGCGCGGCCTTCTGTTTTGCTTTCCCTGTTCTGGACGGTTGTCCTCCAAGTCTGTAATTGTCCGAGGAGTCCTAGGACAAGCAGTCTCTAGATATTTATCCCAGCCCCTAAGCTGTAACTGGGGAGATATGCTCTTCTCCCATGTCTTCCTCATCATGCCAGAAAGTTCCATTCCTTTACTAGGCCAGGATCTGTTAGTCAGAGCAGGAGCCATTGTCTATATGAATATTGTCAGGGAGAAAATCCCTCTCTGCTGCCCATTATTTAAAGAAGGAATTAATCCGTATGTTTGGGTAATGAAGAGACATTTTAGGAGGGCAAAGAATGCATGCCCAATTCAAATAAGGCTAAAGGATCCTACCTCTTTTTCTTACCAAAGACAGTACCTCCTAAGGCTGGAAACCAAAAGGGGCTACAGGATATTGTAAGGGACTTAAAAGCTCAGAATCTAGTAAAGTCCGAAACAGCCCTTGTAATACTCCAATTTTAGGAGTACAAAAACCTAATGAACAATGGAGGCTAGTGCAAAATCTCAGGCTTATTAATGAAGCTGTGATCCCTTTACAACCAGCTGTACCCAACCCATACACCCTGCTCTCTCAAATAACAGGAGAGGCACAATGGTTTACAGTCCTAGACCTTAAAAATGCCTTTTCCTGTGTTCCTGACTCCCAGTTTCTGTTCACCTTTGAAGACCCTTTGGACCAGAATTCTCAGATCACCTGGACAGTGTTACCCCAGGGCTTTTGAGATAACCCTCATCTATTTGGCAAGGCTGTAGCTCAGGTTCTTAGTCATTTTTCACATCCAGGTACCCTGGTTCTTCAATCTATGAATGACTTACTTTTAACTGCTAACTCAGAAACCCAGTGTCAGCAGGCCACCCAGGACCTCCTAAACTTTCTAGCCACCTGTGGATATAAGGTTTCCAAATCAAAAGCCCAACTTTGTAGGCAACAGATAAAATGCTTAGGGCTTGTCTTGTCTAATTGCACTCGTGCCCTTGATGTAGAACATCTCCAATCCATACTGGCCTTGCCCCATCCGAAACCCTTAAGACAGTTACGGGGATTCTTAGGCATAACTGGTTTCTGCCAGTTGTGGATTCCTAGATATGGTGAAATAGCGAAACCCCTATACACTCTGATTAAAGAAACCCAAAAAGCTAACACCCATTGAATACAATGGGATCCTATATCTGAGGCAACATTTCTAACCTAAAGCAGTCGCTACTGTAGGCTTTAGCTCTATGCCTTCCTATAGGGAATGACTTCTCCCTATATGTTACAGAAAAGTCAGGAGTGGCACTGGGAGTTCTCACCCAGATTTGGGGGACCACACCACAACTGGTGGTATACCTAAGTAAGGAAATTGATGTTGTAACAAAAGGCTGGCCACACTGCCTGTGGGTCATAGCCACAATGGCTATACTAGCCTCAGAAGCTGTCAGCAGGTTATAGCCCAGCACTGTGCAGCTCGAGAGGATCTCTTAGAAACTCCTCTAGCCAATCCTGACCTTAACCTAAACACTGATGGAAGTTCATTTATGGAAAATGGAGTTTGGAAGGCAGGATATGCAGTAGTCAGTGATCAAACAGAGCTTGAAAGTAATTCCCTTCCTCCTGGAACTAGTGTCCAATGGGCAGAACTGGTAGCCCTCACTCGAGCTCTAAAATTAGGAAAAGGAAGGAGAATAAACTTATACACAGATTCCAAATATGCTTACCTGGTTCTGCATGCTCGTGCTGCCATATGGAAGGAAAGAGAGTTTGTAACCTCAGCAGGAACTCCCATTAAATACCATAAGGAAATTTTAGACTTATTACAAGCTGTCCAAGAACCCAAAGAGGTACAGCCTTGCACTGCCAGGGTCACCAGAAAGGAAGCTAAGGGCAATAGCCAAGCTGACCTACAGGCAAAAAGGGCAGCTAGACAAGAAATTATAGAAGGACCTTTAATATGGGAAAACCCTCTCAAGTGAGCTAGAACGCAATACTCACTGAAAGAGGTAGAGTGGGCATAATTTTCTTCCTTCAGAATACTTAGCTACTGAGGAGAGAAAAGTACTCCTAAGTGGTGCCAGCTGGTGGAAAGTACTTAAAATCCTACATCGAACCTTCCATATGGGTATAGAGAATACATATAGAATGGTCAAATCTATATTTACAGAAAAGTGTCTCTTCAAGGCTGTCCAACAAATAGTCAAAGGATGTGAATGCCAGAAAAATAATCTTTGGCGCATCGCGAAGTTCCTCCTTGGGAATAGCAAACCGATCATTATCCAGGTGAGGACTTGCAAATGGACTTTACCCATATGCCTAAGTCTCAGGGATATCAATATCTGTTAGTATATGTAGACACCTACACAAACTGGATTGAGATTTTCCCAGTCTTTTTTGTGGAACAGAAAAAGCCCAAGAGGTAAAAACGTCCTGATCAATGAAATAATCCCTATATTTGGACTCCCTCACTGTCTTCAAAGTGATAGCAGCCCTGCCTTCAAAGCTACAGTGACCCAAGGAATTTCCAAAGTGTTAGGAATACAATATCATCTCCACTGTGCTTGGAGGCCTCAGTCCTCAGGGAAAGTGGAGAAGATGAATGAAATTCTTAAGAGACACTTAAAGAAACTGGCACAGGAAACCCACCTCCTATGGCCTTCTCTATTACCAATAGCACTCTTAAGGGCTCAAAACTCTCCTCTGAAAATAGGACTCAGCCCCTATCAGATGCTTTCTGGAAGGCCCTTTCTTATTAATGATCTTGTATTAGACAAGGAAACAGCAGATCTAATAAAGGATATAACCTCCTTGGCTAGGTACCAATAGGCTCTTAGGACCTTACCTGAAGGATACCCTAGGGAAAAGAGGAAAGAGTTCTGTCCTGGAGACCTAGTGCTTGTTAAGTCTCTCCCCACAGAATCTCCCTCTCTGGGCCCATCTTGGGAAGGACCATTTTTAGTTATTCTGTCTTTGTTATACCCCAATGTTATACCCCAATGGCAGTTAAGGTGGTGGGAATTGACTCATGGATTCATCACACTCAGCTGAAGTCTTGGACACCTCCTGAAGAAAATCATTGGCCCTCTACTCCACAGACCGAAGTTCCAGGAGGTGACTCTTGGTACACCTGTGAGCCTTTAGAGGAACTGTTTGCTCTTCTGATGAGATCCCCAGGAAAGCAAGTACTCATGAGTCTAACTTACATCCTGACATTAACAGGATTATCACTCTTGGCTTTACTGTTTGCAACCAGACTCTGTGCAATTGCCCCTATGGATTGGCCTAATAGTTCTCCTCCTCTCCTTCCTAGTGCCCCCCCCCATGACAATTTACACCAACTCTCAGGTGCAGAGTCTTCTCTTGCCAAGGCCCTGCCATACTTGAACCCCAATTATGCCTTTTATAGTGGGGGAGGCCAGAATAATAGGTGAACTTGGTACTGACATTAGAGGAATTACTATCTCTACTGTTTTACTATGAGCTATCCCAGGAATTAAATGATAACATGGGAAAAGTTGCTAATTCTCTCCACAGAATCAGCTTAACTCCTTAGCTGCCATGGCTCTTCAAAATAGAAGGGTCCTGGATTTGCTAACAGCTGAGAAAGGACCTGTCTCTTTTTAGGAAAAGAATACTGCTACTTTGTAAAGCAATCAGGTATTGTCTTAAACAAAGTTAAAGAATTCAGGGATCAATCAAATGCAGGGCTAAAGACCTTCAAAGAAACAGGATCATGGAGCTTGTTTAACAACTGGCTCTCCTGGCTCTACCCTCTTCTAGTCCCGTTTATAACCATTCTATCATTTCTGGCCTTCAGGCCTCTCATCTTTAACCTTCTTGTCAAACTCATTTCTCTAGAATTGAGGCCATGGAGATACAAATGGTCCTGCAAATGAAACCTCTAATGTCCTTGGCTCATGAACTCTATCATGAACCTCTGGATCAACCTGCACCCTGGAATACTCCCCTCTGGAGGAAACCTCAGTTGCAGGGCCCCTTCTACACCTCAATTCAGCAAGAAGTAGTTAAAGAGCGATCGATGTTCTTGTCCCAACAGCAGTTGGACTTTTCTGTTCAGAGTGGGGAATGAGGGACTGTGTTAAAGAAAAACTTCTTTTCCTGGGTCCACAAGGGGTTTGGTTTCAAAGGCAGGAGTTTCCCAGCTCCATGCCTCCATCTGGAAACATAAAGTTCTTTGTCTGGGTTTCCAGCTGATGGGCTAGGTAGAGAAATCCAGCTGGGCTCCTTTGTCCAAAAAGCCCACCAAAAGCTCTGGGAGGAGGGGGGCTCTGCAACTCAGAGTTGTGGACCAAGTAGCCAATCCAGTATCAGAGTCAAAGATCAATCAGTCCAGAGGAAGTTTGAAAGAACTCCTCTCATTGAACAAGAACATTAATGGGGAGGGAATAACTCAAGGGTTAAAATTCCGCTGCTCTGGGAGTCCCTATGTGGATTCCTTCTCTGGTTCCCTTCCCATGGTAGCATGGGAGCTGTCTCTCTTTCTCTTTCTCTCTCTTCTGCCTAATAAATTGCTTTTCTGCAAAACTGTTTTGGTCCATGATATTTATTCGAATGATGAACTCACCATGCCTCCAGAGCCCCTTTCCCCATTCTTTGGGATTAGCAAGGCTAAGAACATTTTCAAACCAGGAGGAAACTGACAGCATTGTCAGGATGCCCCCCACCCTGTTCCAGTAGCACCACTGAACTGCAGCTTCTGTGACAGTGAGACCTTGTCTCAGAAACAACCAAAAAAAAAAAAAAAAAAAAAAAAAGAATGACTGGAAGATTGAACTTTTGGAAGGGAGACAGGGTTCTGGGACATGGGGGAGGCTCAGCTCCCCAGTTGGATGTGTTCTTCCAGGCTCTTGGTCCCTCACTTGCCCAAGAATGGGAGAGAAGACCCCACTGGGTGCAGTGGGCTCATAAGTAAATATTGGACCCCAAAGAATTTTTGCAGAAAGTGATTTATTTAGGCAGAGAGAGAGAAAAAGGAGAAAGAAATAGAGAGAGAGCAGTTCTCACAAGGTCATGGAAGGGGATCCAGAAATGGAGTCCACCCGGATGTGGGAGAAGGGGATTTTTAACCCAGGAGTAATTCCCACCCCATTCAAATTTTCTGTCCTATGAAAGGAGTTCCTTTAAACTTCTGGTGGAGTGGTTGATCTTTGAAATTTTTCCCATGTGGGAGAAAGTTAAAGACCATTAGTCTCCTGGTTGGAGACGTGAGTGGAGGTATGGCACTGGGAAGTTCTTGCCTTTGAAACTATGCCCAACTGTGGACCCAGGAAGAGAATACATTCCCTCAAAAGCTAACAAAATAAAATATAATTGAGTCTTATGTTTAAAATTTAAAAGCTTGATTGAAAACTTTCTACTCTAATTATTGTCACATATTAACTAAAATTTTCTAACTGACTTTAAAGTATATTTGTAATTTTACTTTTTTAATAGTTGCAAAAGCTATTTAGCTGTATTTATTATTTTGCATAGATATAATTTCATAGACTATGTAGTAATGAAAATGTAAACAAGTTAATTATGCTTATATGTAAAGGGCTGCATTCAATAAGAAAATAAAACTATTAATATAATATTGAGTTCTCAGGATGAATAAAAATATATATAGGCTATATTTAAATGTATTTTAAGGTGAAATATTTAAGTTTTCAACTTATTCATGCTATAACACTGTTTGAATCTGTGTATCTTTCACTAGTTAGCCTCTGTGATAGCTGAGTTGACCATAAGATATAAAAATATGAAATGATGGTCAGTAGTGAGAAAAACTATATCTACACTAAAGTACCATTTAAATTTTTAAAAAGCCACAAGTGCAGAAATCTGCATAGTCAAATACTTAAAGGATGCAAGATTGATTTAAAAACAAACAAACAAACAAACAAAACACAGACAATGAATTTAAATAGAATAAAAACACCCAATAACTATTTGGTATTTTGAGAACTCTGTACACATCAGATATACACATTGACAAATAAACTAAATTTTCTTTCTATACTCCACTGATTTCAAAGGGAAAATTCTATTTTCAAGCCTTTTATATCACTGCGTTGCTTAGAGAAACAATATCAATTAAATTTTGAATATAAACTTTATGAACTTAGCAATTTTTGACAAAAGAAATTCGGTATAAAATATTAAAACCACAGGCCAAAGAAAAAAGCTCATTTATCTTGCATTTCTGTATACTTTTAAAGAACTATATTTATTTACCTGGATATTAAAGACTTCATGTGGTCTGCAGTATCAAGGAGCCATATTGATCTACCCAATTAATATACCACATCCAGTACAAAAATTTGCAATTGGAGCTATGGCTTGGTTAAGTTTGCATTAATTTACTTGTATTTGTCATAATGCATCTCCTTTGTCTGAGGCCATTTGAATGGATTGAAAGATGATATAATTGTGAGCTCTACTCATATATCCTTTATGGTTGCACTAATGTCTGTGATTCCTTTAAAAAACGCTGCATTGCATTTGTTTTACTATCTTGGTATAGGGCAATTTATGATATTTACACTTAGCTATTTTCTTTTAATCATAATGGCAATTGACCTTCAGGTCAGAGAACCCGGGAGAGGATTTTGCAACCTGTTAATGTAACCAAAATGCAGAGTCATTCACTTGCCATTTACAGGATCCAGTTAACAAGAGCAAGATCTAGTATAAAGAAAGTGACTTTTTATTCCAAAGCTAATTTAGGGGAAGAAGTACAGCTTCCTGCCTTAAGGATACGACTTGGCTTTTGGAGCAGAAAATGGATGCTTTTCAAAGGGGACCTAGAATGAAAGGCATTCGGGGGAGGAGGTGGGTAGGTGTGAGGATGCTATGTGTATTTGTTTAATGCCTTATATGCCAGGTTGTCAAGTTGGTACCTTTTTGACAGCAACTAGGTTGTAAAGATGGCCAGACCTCTCCAGGTAGGACAAGGTTACATAGGGGCTTTGGGTTGTAAATGGACTGTTACTTATTAAGGCAGACTCCTGGTGAGTGGGAGTTTCATAGCAGGCTTACTTTGGGTTGTAAATTGACTTTGATTCTGGAGGCAGTATCCTGGTGGGAGAGAGCTTCATTCTGGAGCTTCTAAGCACATAATTAGATGAACTTGGCCCATAGGGTATATCTGGGGAAGGGGAGGTAAAAAATTCTAGTTGCATTTCTAAAGGGCTAAGTAGGAAGTGGGGGAATGGAAGAAACAGAGAAAATGGGAGAAAAAAAAAGATGCAGATAATAATAACTCATTCTCTATCCCTTAGAAAAATGGAGTACTTAGTTAAAATAAAGATATTTCAATTACCTAGTTAGGAGGAAGGGAAACAGTTTTCATCAGTCACATTGTTCTCACTAGGAGAAAGATATGGGCCAACCCTTCATGAAAAACACATATTTTTATTTGATGAAAATATTACTCATTAGAAGAATAAAAACAAGTTTATGGCGTATTAAAATTCTTCCCAGTTCTTTGAGAAAATTCCTAATGTTAATGCCTTTACAATGGTAAAAAGAAGACAGTCAAAGAATTACTGAGTATGAGACTTTATCAAGGAGGCGTATGTTATATCATTTATTTAACCCTCCAACACTTTGACTTGGGTATTTGTCATTAAGAGCTTCACATTAAGAAATGCATGAGAGTTTTCTCTTAAACAATGAGCTATTCCTAGATTGAATAAGCCTATAGAAAAAAAATACATGTGTCTAATTATCAGAAGAATTTATTTTGAAAAAATTAAAAATTAGCTTTTTAACAAAAATACACTTCCCCCAAAAATAAATGTTTTATATATTTGTAGGCCTTGAAATATTTCATTGTTTAAAGAAATGATTTTTCTGCAGATGTAAAATACTACCTTTTTCAGAGTTAGAAAAATCAACTTTGATAACTTACATTTCAATCATACCATCTCTCTCTAATTAATGAAATTCAAAGTTGTTTGCTCATATTGATACTGGCAGGTCTTGATAAGCACATTTTTATTCACATTTAATTGTTTAATATTTCAATTGTTTTTTTTCCTTCTTGATAAGAGTAATTAGCTAAAACTGTCATTGTATTGTGTCTGAGTTATGTGTATCCCAAGTTTACTTGTTTAGGTACTGGTCTCTGTGCTTGGTGTATTCAACTCTCTTTCAATTAAATGTTTACCACTTTAGGAGTATCACTATTGATAAGCTTGATTGACAAAACCACACCCTTAATCTTTTTTGTTCTTGTTGTTAGCAGTGACTTACCTTGTCTGGTCATTCTTGAGAAAACTCAGAAATAATGTGTCAGTGAATAATTCAAGTAATAAACTGGTATCAATGTATCTTCAGTAACTATAGCACTGATACATATTGGAAAGATTTGAGTGCTGTATTAGTTAATTCCTGCCTTGCTAAAAATAACTACTACAGACTGGGGGAATTTATAAAGAGGAAACATAACTGGAGAGGCTTCAGGACACTTACAATCATGGTAAAGGGTAATTGGGAAGCCCACATGTACCACAAGGTTGGAGTAGGAGGAAGAGAATAAAAGAGGAGGTGCTACACGCTTTTAAACAACCAAATTTCATCAGAAGTTTGCTAAACTATTAGAAACCACCCCCATGATCTGAGCACCTCCCACCGGGTCCCACATCCAACTCTGGGGATTACGAGTCAACATGAGATTTGGGTGGGGACACACAGCCAAATCATATGGAATGCTAATGTAATTCTGATATTCTTCTATAGAAATTTATGCTTCTGTACACATTTTATAAAATGCAAAAATATTCGCTACTGCTTTATTTAATTTCATTAGAGTGAGTTCTTCACAAGAAACATTAATTGGGAGTTTGATAAATTGAGAGTTTGATAAATCCTCATAGAACAAATAAATACAGAGACTCAATGAGAAGATTGAATTAAATGTGATGTTTACTTCATTCAAAATAGCATCAATGGACAAAAATAGTTTCATAATTAAGGTTCACTACTGTTTTGTTATTCCTGTACTATTTATTTGAATAGGGTCAGCAAATGACAGCCTGCATGGCAAGCCTGACTCTCCATCTGTGTTCATAAAGTTTTATTGAAACAGAGTGACATTGATTGGTTTCCATGAAGTCTATGAATCATTTTTCTGAAATTTGGCATGTACAGAGAAAGATTGCTAACACCTGAATTAAAAAAGCTAATTCTTTTATGAAGTACTTTTTAATCCTTAAACATTCTAATTACAAAATAAATAGCCAAAATTAATTATGATACATGGTTGACCTCTTTGTTACATGATTAAGAATAACAATAACTAAAAGTAAATAAAAGATTTTGATCTGATATATTCTTGTGTGCAGAAAATCTATTTTATAGTAATCTATTCATAATTAAATTATCACAGCTATCTTATAGTCAATATGTAGAAAGGGTCATTCATTCTATTATTTTGGTATTCATGTTTGACAATGCTCTTAAGTGATAAATTTATATAAAATTGTTAGAAAGCAAAATGTCTTGTTTTTCATTTACCTCTTAGCCATCATTTTATTTTAATTGAGATATCTATGTAAGCTTCAATCAATCTAGGATTTCTGTTCAAACTTTTATCTCAATTTAAATGTGTAAATTACTTTATTCCTGCCAGTGCAACAGCTCTCTGTTAGTAAAGTAAGTCTTAAAATTAACAATAAATTTTAATCACTAAACTATACGTCATTATTATGAAGTGCGAAAATTTAAAGGGGAAAAGTTAATATGTTTGTCTACATGTGCAAACTTGGCTGACCAAGCATATCTGAAGTTTTTTCCACTTGACATTGCTTTATCTTATTACAAAGGTATAATAAAATAAACTGAATCATGAAGAAACAGTCTATGCAGAAAAGAGAGAAGCAAGAAACATACTTCACTCAAAAATAAAATTAATACTAGCAAAATTGCATTCAGACTGTTGTCATATTACCTACTTCATTTTTGTCAAGGGATACAATTTTTTTCCAAGTACATTAGAATTTACACAATGAATACAGTTAGTTATAGTTCAAATTAAATGTTGATGGCTTTAAACATTTTAAGTCTCTTTTTAATATATAATTTATAAATATACAGACATTAAAAAAATAAGTATGTTTTAGAAGAATCCTGAGGAAGACGGGAATGAAGAAAAAATTCAGAAACACTGATATGGACAAAAAAAATTATATCCATCTTTCCACGAAAATGTAAGTGGGGGGATTGTATCCAACTCCCCGTTCCAAAGAGGTTCTTAGCCTCACTAACCCTGAAGAATGGGGAAAGGGTGCCCGGAGATGCAGTGAGTTTGCCGTTTGAATAAATATCATGGACCCAAAGGGTTTTGTGGAAAAATGTTTTATTAGACGAGAGAGAGAGAGAAAAAGACAACTCCCATGCTGTCATGGGAGGGGACCTAGAGATGGAAACCATATAGGTAGGAGCAGTGGGAGTTTTAACCCTTGATTTATTCCCTCCCCATTCACATTCTCATCCAATGAGAGGAGTTCCTTCACATTTACTCTGGAGTGATTGATCTTTGACTCTGATACTGGATTGGCTGCTTGGTCCACAACTCTGTGTTACAGAGCCCCCTCCTTCCAGAACTTTTGGCAGTGTTTTTGGGACAAAGCAGCCCACCTGGCTTTCCCACCAGGCCCATGCATGGGAAACCCAGACAAAGAACTTTACATTTGAAATCCCTCTGGTTCGAGGATGAAGGCATGGAGCTGGGAAATTTCTGCTTTTGAAACAACCCCCCCGGTGGACCGAGGAAGAGTCTGGTTCCTGGAGGGAGACTTAGAGCCGGGGAAACTCCTGGCTTTGAAACCATGCCCCTGGCGGACCCAGGAAGACAAGTCCCTCAGTCCCCCCCTCTGAACAGGAAAGTCCAACTGCTGTTGGGACAAGGGTGTCGATCGCTCTTTAACTACTTCCTGCTGACTTGGGGGGAGTAGAAGAGGTTCTGCTGTTGAGGTTTCCTCCAGACGGGAGACTTCCAGGGGGTGCAGGTTGATCAAGAGCTCTGCAATAGAACTCAGGAGCCAAGGGCATTCAGGGTTTCATTTGTAGGACCATTTATAGCTGCATGGCCTCAATTCTAGAAGAAATGCATTTGACAATAAGGTTAAACATGACAGGCCTGAAGGCCAGCAATAATAGAATGGTTATAAACGGGCCTACAAGACAGTAGAGCCAGGACAGCCAGTTGTTAAAAAAGCTCCACAATCCTGTTTCTTTGAAGGTCTTTAGCCCTGCGTTGATTGATCCCTGAGTTCTTTAACTTTGTTTAAGACAATACCTGATTGGATTACAAAGTAGCAGCATTCTTCTCCTAAAAAGAGACAGGTCCTTTCTCAGCTGTTAGCAGATCCAGGGCCCTTCTATTATGAAGAGCCGCAGCAGCTAAAGAGTTAACCTATTTCTGCAGAGTCAGCTGCTTCTGCAGAGAGGATTTGCAACCTTTTTCCATGTCATCATTTATCTCCTGAGATAGCTTAGAGTAAAACTTAGTAGAGGTAGTAATTCCTCCAATGACAGTACCAAGTCTTCCTATTATTCTGGCCCCTTATCCCCACTATGAAAGGAATAATTGGGATGACAGTATGGCATAGCCTTGCAAGCAAAGGCTCTGCACCTGAGAGTTGATGTAAATCATCATGGGGGTGGGGACTAGGAAGGAGAGGAGGTATGTTTCCCCATGGGTATTGTTCAGGCAGTGGTAAGCTGAGTTGCCACAAACAAAGAGTAAGTCTGGTGCTAGGCAGTTGAGGCCTGGGGATAAGACAACCTAGTTTTGGCATAGGGAAGCATTGGAGTTGTTAGTAGAGTTCACACAAGTGAAGTTTGAGGTAGATGGGATTTGTAGATTGGTCACCAAGGGATCTGTAAGCCCCATATGATTTGAGGGGGGTGATCATATCAGAGGGAGAAGAGGAGAGCTATTAGACTAATCTTTAGGGAAAAATGGCATAGAGTCTGATCACAAATAGTAAAGTCAAGTGTGATAGTTCTGTTAATGCCAGGATGTAAGTTAGACTCATGAGTACTTGAATTCCTAGGGATCTTGTGGGATGAGCAAATGTAGATTCTCTAAAGGCTCACAGGTTCACAAAGAGTCACCTCCTGGAACTTCAGGCTGTGGAGTCAAGGGCAGAAGCTTCAGCCAAGCGTGATGACTCCACGAGTCAATTTCCACCACCTTAAATGTCATTGGGGTAGACAAACTAACCAAAAATAGTCCTTCCCAAGATAGGCCTAGAGAGGGAGAGTCCGAGGGGGAGACTGAACAAGCACTAACTCTCCAGGGCAGAACAACTCTTTCCCTTTTTCCCTACTGTGTCCTTCAGGTAAGGTCCTAAGACACTATTGGTACTTAGCCAAGGAGGTTATATCCTTTATTAGATCTGCTGTTTCCTTGTCTAATACAAGATCATTAATAAGAAAGGGCCTTCCAGAAAGCATCTGATAGGGGCTGAGTCCTATTTTCTGAGGAGAGTTTTGAGCCCTTCAGAGTGCTATTGGTCATAGAGAAGGCAATGGGAGGTTGGTTTCATGTGCCGGTTTCTTTAACTGTCTCTTAAGAATTTCATTCATCTTTTCCACTTTCCCTGAGGACTGAGGCCTCCAAGCACAGTGGAGATGATATTGTATTCCTAATATTTTGAAAATTCCTTGTGTTACTACAGCTTTGATGGCAGGGACATTTTTGCTTTGAAGACAGCAAGGGAGTCCAAATCCAGGGATTATTTTATTAATCAGGACTTTTATTACCTCTTGGTCTTTCTCTGTTTTGCAGGGGAAGGCCTCAATCCAGTTTGTGTAGGTATCTACACATACTAACAGATATTGATATCCCTGAGACTTAGGCATATGGGTACATTCCATTTGCCAGTCCTCACCTGGATAATGACCAGTTCGCTCTTCCCCAGGAATAACTCTTCGATGTGCCAAAGGATTATTTTTCTGGCACTATGGGGAAAGCATGGGAGAAGAGTATATCTCCCCAATTACAGCTTAGGGGCTGGAAGAAATATCTGGAGACTGCTTGTCCTAGGACTCCTCAGACAGTTACAGACTTGGAGGACAACCGTCTAGGACAGGAAAGCAAGACTGAGAAGGCCACGCCAGTGTCCAGGAGAAAACTGACCTCTTGACCCTCTATGGTTAGCTTTGCCTGGGGCTTGTTAAGGGTGATGGCTTGTGCTGGCGCTTGCCCTGGGCACCCTCAGTCCTGCTGTTGGTTCATCTGGTTAGCCATCTCAGTCCCAGGGAACCTTCATCCCCCTGGGATAGTGTGCCTTTCAATGATCCCCTTGGCACAGTGGGCAAGGACGAGGAGGTAGTCCATTCTTCTGGGGACAATCTTTCTTAAAGTGTCCAGGTAGGCCACAGTGGTAGCAAGCTCTGCCAGACTGGCAGCTAACCCAGGTCCTTTCCTCTTCCATGCCCCTTGTGTCTGCTTGCCTGAGGAACCTGTCTACGATTGCGACCTTTCTCTGGTCCCTCCTGTCCCTTTCAGCCTGTTCCTCCTGATCTCTATTATAGAACACTGAAGTTGCCAGATTAGGTAATGTTTCTAGACTCTGTTCTGGCCCCAGGGCCAAATTCTGAAGCTTCCCCCTAATGTCTGCTGCTGATTGCATAATAAATTTGTCATTTAGTATTAGCTGACCCTGGATGGAGTCTGGTGACAGGGGAGTATACTTTCTTAAGGCCTCCCGTAACCACACAAGGGAGGCTATTGGGTTTTTCCTTTCCCTGAGTTAGGATGGTTGACATTGCATAGTTCCTGGGTTTTCTTCTAATTTGCCTTAATCCCTCAGGTATGTAGGTCATGGGTACCTATAAATCTAGTCACCCTATTCTGAGTCAAGATCCCAGCGAGGGTCCATGTTAGGGACTACTTGTCTGCCTGTAGGGAATCTATCCTTCTCCTCTGGCATCATTTGGTCCTATACTTGACTAAGGTACCAGATGTCCCCAAACTCTTGAGCCACTGCTAGAGCAGCCTGTCTCTTATTACTTGTTAGGTCTGACTAAGTAGTAACATGATATCTTTCCAATCTAATTTGAAGGACTGACCCAGGCCTGCAAAACATCTATGTACTCGTCCAGGTCATCTGAATATTTTCCTAAGTTTGTCTTGATTTGTTTTAAGTCAGAAAGTGAAAAGAGAGTATGTACTTTGGTTGGGCCAAATTCTCCTCCTGCTGCTTGTAGGGGCCAGAGTTGGGGGAATCCTAGGAGCCTGAGGTGCCTTGGCCATTTCAGGCTTTTCCTGACTCTTCTTGGGTTATAGGAGCTGAGGAGACCCGATCAGCATTGGTGGAAGGACAAGCCACAAGGAGTCTTAAATATAGGAGTAGTCCTGAGGAGGGGGACAGTAGGGCATAGGTTACAGCTCCTTGGGATGCTGAGGTGGAAAGATATCTTGAGCCCAGGAGTTTGAGGCTGCAGTGATCTATGGTCACCACTGTACTCTATCCAGACTGGGTGACAGAGCAAGACTCTACCCCTAAAAATTAAAAAGTAATAATAATAAATTTAAATTTTTAACATAAAAAAATAAAACTTGCTAATACATTTTATTATAAAAAATGTTATATATGTGAATTGAAAGTGAGAACAGCATGAGACAAACCAATTTAAATTGCTGAAGTAAATGTCAAATTAAGATTTTCATATTTTTCTTAATTAGAGTCTTTATCTTCTTCTAGGAATTTGTGTATTCCTTTTAAAAACTTGTGACTTCTCAGATAGGGTTTTTAACCATTATTAGATTTCTAAAGATTATTTCATCTATTTTTTTTCTACGTTTGTGGAGCACTGAACTGGAACTTTGCTGTAAAGGGTAAAATTCATGGCCTACTATAAGATTCCAGGAAAAGGAAGGCAAATCAAGGGTTCACATTACCATTAAAGCTCTATAAAGAGAAAGCAAATTTGAAGGTTAAAAATTATTAAAGTACCCCAGAGTTTTCAGTTTTGATTCTATGTAATGTTTTACAAGATGTCTTGAAATGAAAAACAATGCAAACAATGGTGTTCTAAGATATCTAGAGAAATAATGAAAGAATGCATAAATTAACAGTATCACCACATTGATAATTCTATTTTTGTAGAAACAAAAAAGGGCTTGTAATAAGACAAGAAAAATAGTGTAGAAGGAATTTTTTTTAAATGATATTTTTTCTCCTCAATTTCCTCCATATAGTTTCATTTAATAATAGCATATATAATTGCAAAATTATTGCTCTTGCAAGCATTTTTATAACTCCATGTCTAGTTTTATTTACACATACCATATAAACTTCTTTGCAATTGACAAACCTGCAGATTTTCCGTGTTGTTGTAAGGAGTGACAGTTGAAATGGTGAGTAAATAGTCTGGTGGCAACTGAGAATTGTACCGTTCAAAGTGGAATCAGGAAGCAAAAGTTCTAATCTGATGGAAAAAGGTTTCAGTTTTTTCAATATAAAAAAACACTTAGACAAATATACAAATACACACCTACTTAACCTCTTTAAACTTAGATTTTGGAAAATCAACTTTCTATTCAGTACATTTAAAGTTAGTGACAGATTGCCACATTTTACATATAAATAAACAAGTTACTTCTTTTGATTTTTTATAAATATTATTTTTTAAAAACTTAATGTTAATATTTATTTAGACCATTACATATAAATAAATGTTTTAGTCCTAATTACAAATGTGCAATATTGCACATTCTTTTAGAATCATTATATAGTGAAAATAATATTTTTGTTTCTCTATTATTTTCTGTATACTTTCAGGAATCAATCGATTTCTTTTGGAGAGGTTAGAGAAAATGATAAAGTAAAAGGCAAGATTCTTTATGTCATATGGTAGGAAATATAAGGATACCAATGACTAATCACATATCTCCAAGTCCAAGGAAAGAACAAATATTGTCAGAGAGAATGGATATTATTCAATCGAATTTCTATCTTTATTTTTTGTACCTCTTGTTCTCATGTCAAATTTCTGCAATGTAAAATATTTATTCCACTGTGTAGTATCTTTAAGTACATATAATGCATACTGTAACAAATGTGCACTTATGTTCTAAAGATTTTTTAGGATCTTAAGATTAAACATTAATAAATCTAAAATTATACCAAATAAATTATACACACACAATATATATTTCATAGTGATGTATGAAAAAGACAGTACATGAAATGAGATACTAGGTATATGATATATAATTATTTAGTGACTTGGAGTCATTTAAGTCATTTTAAGTAACATTTCTTTTTAAATTTTAATTAATTTATTTTAATTGAGAAAAACTTTCATGCATTTATGGTATACAATGTGATGTTTTGATACTGGTACAATGTAAATTAATACAGCCATTATGGAAAACTAATATAATTTTCTCAAAAATAAAAAATAAAATATCTGCATGATTCAGCAATTTTATTTCTGGGAATAGAGCCAAAGGTAATGAAATCAATATGCTGAAGATCTTCACTCCCATATTATTTCAGCATTATTCATGTTAGCCAAGATATGGAATCAACCCAAGAAGACACTGTGGCTTATGTACATGTGGAATACTATTAAGCCTTAACAAAATAAAAAAAATATTGTAATTTGTGACAACATAGATGAACCTGGGGGGCCATTATGCTAAGTGAAATAACTAGGGCATAGAAAGACACATATGGCATAATCTTATATGTGGAATCTAAAACAAGTCTAACTCATATAAGCAGAGAGTAGAAGAGTGCACTTGGTCTGAGGAAAAATAGGTGGAATGGAAAGATGTTGGTCAAGATGTACAAAAGATCTTTTAAGAAGTGAAGTCTTGGAGATCTATTATACATCATGGTGCTTACAGCTGATAAAGATGTATGTAAGTGTAACAATTGCTAAATGTTTAGGTAGACTGTAAATGCTCTCATCTCAAACAATGATCATGTGATATGATGGGTATATTTATATGTATGAATAGGATCTGATAATCGTATCTCAGAAAATTAGAAAGATTGGTGCTGTTCTTATTGTAGGATTGCTATTGAACTTTCAGTGTGAAGATGTATTTCTAATTAAACATAAAATATGTTATCTTGAAGGGGGAAAAACATGCTGGTTATTGACTTTTATATTTGTAACATTCTGTGTCAACACAAAATGAATCAAAGCCTAAGTTATTTAGAAGGGAATTGTATCATACGAATTTTATTCTCAGCAAAGTTGTGTGTCAAGTATTTAGAAATATGCAGATATGACTATAATACATAAGTACCTAGAACAAGAAATCAGACTAAGCCAAAGAGGCTGATTTTGATGCATGTGGCTGCAGGGGAAGCTGGATTCCAGGTATGCGTGGTGGAAGTGATTTCATGATCACAGGAGACACTGGTTTGGGGTTTGTTATTAGGCAAGATATCCAGTGTAGTTCCTGAACTCTTCCTGAGGCTAAACCAATAACCTATTCTTATCATCTCCCTTAGGTTTTGTGGGCTTTAAATAGTACATTAAAATTTTTGTTTCTTATATTAGCTAGAATTTCCATCCATGGGTTTTTGAATGAAAATGCTGAAGTTCACAATATTTTCAGGTTTCTTGTATAAAAAGTAAATAATTGTTTGAAATAAACTTGTCCTGAAAAATACATATCTATCAATATGAAATAAGATACTTTTGGCTCCCGATCCAAGATGGCTGATTAGGAGCAGCTGAGGATTGCAGCGCCCAGTGAAATCGCGGAGGGTGAGTGGACACCGCATTCCCAGACGGATTTTTATTGCCCACAGACCAGGAGATTCCCACGGGAAGGAGCCCCACGGGTCACCAGCGAGGCTGGTTTGGCTGGCGCAGCTGTTTTTGCTGGTGCGACTTTTCGCCGGCGCTACTGTTTTGGGCGGCGTCCCGGTGCAGCGGTTCCCCATACAAAATACGAGGGTCCGGGTGCCGTTTTAGCTGGCAATTGGAGCTCCGGGAAGGCAGAGCCGCCCATTCATCTGATTAAAAAAGTGGACTGAAACAGGCAGCCAGGCCAGGAGATTTCCCGGGCAAAAAAAAGAAACGCCATGAATCTCAGCGCCCGCGATTTCAGGCGGCGCAGTGGGTCGCCGCACGGGAAATCACACAGATCCCGGCGCCTTTTCAACAGGCGGCTGGAACACCTGGGAGACTCTGAGGCAGGGAGCCAGGTGATCAGGCTCGGCTGGTCCCACCCCCACAAAAAACAGCCATCGGAAACGCTCTGGATCCAGAGTTTCACAGCAAGCACAGCTGAGCCCGGGACGGCCCAGCTCTGTGGGGGGAGGGGTGTCCGCCATTACTGAGGCAGTCTGCCGCTACAGAGGTAGTTTGTCATTGCCGAGGCAGTTCTCACTACACCGGTATAAGCAGGACTACAGGGAAGTTCATACGGCAGCTGGGTGGAGCCCACAGCAGCTCAGCAAAGCCTCTGTAGGCAGACAGTGACTAGGCTGCCTCATCGCTGGGCAAGGCAGCCCTGAGAAAAAGGCAGCAGCACCAGGGAAACTCATAAATAAAGCCCTAACTCCCTGGGACAGAGCACCTGGGGGAAAAAAGGGGTTTATGAGTTCTGCTGCAGCAGACTTAAACGTACCTGCCCAGCAACTCTGAATGAAAAATGGAGCTCACAGCTCAGCACTTGAGCTCCTATAAAGGAAACTCTGTCTCCTCAAGCAGCTCCCTGACCCCTGTATATCCAACAAGTCACCTCACAAAGGAGTGCTCAGACGGACATCTGGCGGGTATTCTTCTGGGACAAAGATAGCAGAAGAAGAGACTGGCAGCAACCCTTACTGTTCTGCAGCTGCTGCAGGTGATCCCCCAGGCAAGCAGGGCTGGGAGTGGACCTCAGCAGTCCTACAGCAGAGGGGCCAGACTGTTAGAAGGAAAACTAAGAAACAGAAATAAATAGGTTCATCATCAACAAACGGGACGTCCACTGAGAGACTCCATCTGAAAAATCACCAACCACAAAGACCACACATAGATAAATCCACAAAGATGGGAAGAAACCAGCGCAAAAAGGAGGAAAACACCCAAAACCAGAATGCCTCTCCTCCTACAAGAGATCACAACTCCTCACCAGCAAGGGAACAAGGCTGGATGGACAATGAGTGTGATGAAATGACTGAATCAGCCTTCAGAAGAGGGGTAATAAGAAAACTTCTGTGAGCTAAAAGAACATGTTCTAACCCAATGCAAAGAAACTAAGAAACTTGAAAAAAGATTTGATGAAATGCTAATGAGAATAACCAACCTAGAGAGGAATGTAAGTGAATTGATGGAGCTGAAAAACACAACACAAGAACTTTGCGAAGCATACACAAGTTTCAACAGCTGAATCGACCAAGCAGAAGAAAGGATATCAGAGGTCGAAGATCAACTCAATGAAATAAAACGAGAAGGAAAGAGTAGAGAAAAAAGGGTAAAAAGGAATGAACAAAGTCTCCAAGAAATATGGGACTATGTGAAAAGACCTAATCTACGTTTGATAGGTGTACCTGAATGTGAAGGAGAGAATGAATCCAAGCTGGAAAATACTCTTCAGGGTATTATCCAGGAGAACTTCCCCAACCTAGGAAGGCAGGCCAATATTCAAGTCCAGGAAATACAGAGAACACCACAAAGATATTCATCAAGAAGAGCAACCCCAAGGCACATAATCATCAGATTCACCAGGGTTGAAATGAAGGAGAAAATGCTAAGGGCAGCCAGAGAGAAAGGTCGGGTTACCCACAAAGGGAAGCCCATCAGACTCACAGCGGATCTCTCAGCAGAAACCCTACAGGCCAGAAGAGAGTGGGGGCCAATATCCAACATCCTTAAAGAAAAGAACTTTCAACCCAGAATTTCATATCCAGCCAAACTGAGCTTCATAAGTGAAGGAAAAATAAAATCCTTTGCGAACAAGCAAGTACTCAGAGATTTCATTACCACCAGGCCTGCTTTACAAGAACTCCTGAAAGAGGCACTAAACATAGAAGGGAACAACCAGCACCAGCAACTTCAAAAACATACCAAATCGCAAAGCGTAGCAACACAATGAAGAAACTGCATCAACTAACGGGCAAAACAGCCACCTAGCATCAAAATGGCAGGATGAATTTCACACATAACAATATTAACCCTAAATGTAAATGGGCTAAATGTTCCAATTAAAAGACATAGACTGGCAAACTGGATAAAAAGCCAAAACCCATCGCTGTGCTGTATCCAGGAAACCCATCTCCCATGCAGAGATACACAAAGGCTCAAAATAAAGGGATGGAGGAAGATTTACCAAGCAAATGGATAGCAAAAAAAGGCAGGAGTTGCAATTCTCATCTCTAATAAAATAGACTTTAAGCCAACAAAGATCAAAAGAGACAAAGAAGGACATTACGTAATGGTAAAAGGATCAATGCAACAAGAAGAGCTAACGATCCTAAATATATACGCACCCAATACAGGAGCACCCAGATACATAAGGCAAGTTCTTAATGACTTACAAAGAGATTTAGACTCCCACACAATAATAGTGGGAGACTTGAACACCCCGTTGTCAATGTCAGACAGATCAACAAGACAGAAAATTAACAAGGATATCCAGGACTTGAACTCAGACCTGGATCAAGCAAACCTAATAGACATTTACAGAACTCTCTACTCCAAATCCACAGAATATACATTCTTCTCAGCACCACATCGCATGTACTCTAAAATTGACCACATAATTGGAAGTAAATCACTCCTCAGCAAATGCAAAAGAACGGAAATCATAACAAACAGTCTGTCAGACCACAGTGCAATCAAGTTAGAACTCAGAATTCAGAAACTAACTCAGAACCACACAGCTTCATGGAAACTGAACAACTGGCTCTTGAATGTTGACTGGATAAACAATGAAATGAAGACAGAAATAAAGATGTTCTATGAAACCAATGAGAACGAAGACACAACATACCAGAATCTCTGGGACACATTTAAAGCAGTCTCTAGAGGAAAGTATATAGCAATAAATGCCCACATGAGAAGCAAGGAGAGATCTAAAATTGACACCCCATCATCAAAATTGAAAGTGCTAGAGGAGCAAGATCAAAAAAACTCGAAACCTAGCAGAAGACAAGAAATAACTAAGATCAGAGTAGAACTGAAGGAGATAGAGACACGAAAAACTCTTCAAAAAATCAATAAATCCAGGAGCTGGTTTTTTGAAAAGGTCAACAAAATAGACCACTAGCCAGATTAATAAAAAAGAAAACAGAAAATAATCAAATAAATGCAATAAAAAAATGATAAAGGGGATATCACCACAGATTCCACAGAAATTCAAACCATCATCAGAGATTATTACAAACAACTCTATGCACATAAACTAGTAAACCTGGAAGAAATGGATAAATTCCTGGACACATGCATCCTCCCAAGCCTAAACCAGGAAGAAGTCGAAACCCTGAATAGACCAATAACAAGGTCTGAAGTTGAGGCAGCAATTAAGAGCCTACCACCCAAGAAAAGCCCAGGTCCAGATGGGTTCACAGCCGAATTCTACCAGACATACAAAGAGGAGCTGGTACCATTCCTTCTGAAACTACTCCAAATAATCCAAAAAGAGGGAATCCTTCCTAAATCATTTTATGAGACCAACATCATCCTGATACCAAAACCTGGCAGAGACTCAGCAAGAAAAGAAAACTTCAGGCCAATATCCATGATGAACATAGATGCAAAAATCTTCAATAAAATACTGGCAAACCGATTGCAACAGCACATCAAAAAGCTTATTCACCATGATCAAGTAGGCTTCATCCCGGGGATGCAAGGCTGGTTCAACATATGCAAATCTGTAAACATAATCCACCACATAAACAGAACCAAAGACAAAAACCACATGATAATCTCAATTGATGCAGAGAAGGCCTTTGACAAACTTCAACAGCCCTTTATGCTAAAAACTCTCAACAAACTAGGTATTGACGGAACGTATCTCAAAATGATAAAAGCTATTTATGACAAACCAACAGCCAATATCATACTGAATGGGCAAAAACTAGAAGCATTCCCTTTGAAATCTGGCACTAGACAAGGATGTCCTCTCTCTCCACTCCTATTCAATATAGTACTGCAAGTTCTAGCCAGAGCAATCAGGCAAGAAAAAGAAATAAAGGGTATTCAAATAGGAAAGGAGGAAGTCAAATTTTCTCTATTTGCAGATGACATGATTGTATATCTAGAAGGGTCTTCAGCCCAAATCGTCTCAGCCCAAAATCTCCTGAAACTGATAAGCAACTTCAGCAAAGTCTCAGGATATAAAATCAATGTGCAAAAATCACAAGCATTCCTATACACCAATAACAGACTTAAAGACAGCCAAATCAAGAACCAACTGCCATTCACAATTGCTACAAAGACAATAAAATACCTAGGAGTACAACTAACAAGGAACATAAAGGACCTCTTCAAGGAGAACTACAAACCACTGCTCAATGAAATAAGAGAGGACACAAACAGATGGAGAAATATTCCATGTTCGTGGCTAGGAAGAATCAATATTGTCAAAATGGCCCTACTGCCCAAAGTAATTTACAGATTCAACACTATCCCTATCAAGCTACCAATGACCTTCTTTGAAGAACTGGAAAAAAACCACCTTAAATTTCATATGGAACCAAAAGAGAGCCCGCATAACCAAGTCAATTCTAAGCAAAAAGAACAAAGCTGGAGGCATCACACTCCCGGACTTCAAACTATACTACAAAGCTACAGTAATCAAAACAGCATGGTACTAGTATCAAAACAGAGATATAGACCAATGGAGCAGAACAGAGGCCTCAGAGGCAACACAACACATCTACAACCATCCGATCTTTGACAAACCTGAAAAAAACAAGCAATGTGAAAATGAGTCCCTGTTTAATAAATGGTGTTGGGAAAACTGGCTAGCCATGTGCAGAAAGCAGAAACTGGACCCCTTCCTGACACCTTACACTAAAATTAACTCCAGATGGATTAAAGACTTAAACATAAGACCTAACACCATAAAAACCCTAGAAGAAAATCTAGGCAAAACCATTCAGGACATAGGCTTGGCAAGGACTTCATGACCAAAACACCAAAAGCAGTGGCAACAAAAGCCAAAATAGACAAATGGGACCTAATCAAACTCCACAGCTTCTGCACAGCAAAAGAAACAGTCATTAGAGTGAATTGGCAACCAACAGAATGGGAAAAAATTTTTGCAGTCTACCCATCTGACAAAGGGCTGATAACCAGAATCTACAAAGAACTGAAACAGATTTACAAGAAAAAAACAAACAAGCCCATTCAACAGTGGGCGAAGGATATGAACAGACACTTTACAAAAGAAGACATACATGAAGCCAACAAACATATGAAAAAATTTTCATCATCACTGGTCATTAGAGAAATGCAAATCAAAACTACATTGAGATACCATCTCACGCCAGTTAGAATGGCGATCATTACAAAAATCTGGAGACAACAGATGCTGGAGAGGATGTGGAGAAATAGGAACGCTTTTACACTGTTGGTGGGAGTGTAAATTAGTTCAACCATTGTGGAAGACGGTGTGGCGATTCCTCAAGGACCTAGAAATAGAAATTCCATTTGATCCAGCAATCCCATTACTGGGTATATATCCAAAAGACTATAAATCGTTCTACTATAAGGACACAGGCACACGAATGTTCATTGCAGCACATTTTACAATAGCAAAGACCTGGAACCAACCCAAATGCCCATCGATGACAGACTAGACAGGGAAAATGTGGCACATATACACCATGGAATATTATGCAGCCATCAAAAACGATGAGTTCGTGTCCTTTGTAGGGACATGGATGAACCTGGAAACCATCATTCTCAGCAAACTGACACAAGAACAGAAAATCAAACACCGCATGTTCTCACTCATAGGCGGGGTGTTGAACAATGGGAACACATGGACACAGGGAGGGGGAGTATCACACACTGGGGTCTGTGCGGGGGAAAAAGGGGAGGGATAGTGGGGTGTGGGGAGGTGGGGAGGGATAGCATGGGGAGAAATGCCAGATATAGGTGATGGGGGAGGAAGGCAGCAAATCACCCTGCCATGTGTGTACCTATGCAACAATCTTCCATGTTCTTCACATGTACCCCCAAACCTAAAATGCAATAAAAAATAAAAAATAAAAAAATAAATTAATTAATAAAAAGAAATAAAAAAAAAGAAATAAGATACTTTTTATAAACTCCCTAGAGGGAAAAACAATTTAGCTCTAAATATCTAAAAGTTTTACCTAAAGTGTTAGGTTACTGTTTGTATCATTTATAAAATATTTTAGCTAATAAAAAGTATTTATTATACTAAATATGTTATGCAATTTTTTATAACATATTGAATTTCTCGTAATTATGAAAATATGTACATAGACTTTATTTTTATTTATCAAATTTTGTTTATTATTCCAATGCCTTTTTGATAGCCACATTGGTTGCAGTAATATTTCTTTGATAAAATTCTTTTAGGGATAGTATTTGAGTTGGATTAATATATTTCCCCTAAAAATCCAATATTAATCTTTAATCTTAAGAAAATGTTACCAGGGTTGCATAATTTTGAAGAAAGAAATTTTATCACAGGAAAACACTGATTAATAAAATATAGATCAACATTATTTCTAGTACTATGACTTTAAATTATTAATTCTTATATATTAGTACAATTTTCTATTAAAAATAATAAATACAATAATTTTAAGTTAATGGCAGAACTGAAAACTTTGTTATTGCTCAAACACCAGAAAAAAAAATGTATGTAACTTAGAAATGAAAACTGCCCACAGGAGGTAGATGAATGACATAGATTATTGGATAAAAATCACACAGACGAAATGAAATAACAACAAAATAGTAACCAATATTGTCTATTAAGCCATAGTTTATTCTACATTAGAAACATGGGTTATAGAGCAATTTTGCTCAATAAGAAAATTCAATAGTAAAGAATCACTGATAGTCTTTAAGTTTCCAGAATATAAAAGAGACACAGATTTTCTTTCATGACATTTTGCAATTCAATAAATATTGAAACATTTGAGAATGTGTATATGTTTCTAACCTATATATAGTCATGAAATAAAATAATAATTTTAAATAACAAAGATAATTAGAATAGAAACATAGAAGTAAAAATTATGATAAAAAGTGGGGGAATCCAAGAATTATCTAGTTATAATAAAGAGGAAACTACTACTAAAATAAACAACAAATATTAGAAAGGATATATAATGGCATAAAATTTTAAATGAGAATAAAGAAATATTACATTATTAATAAAATAGTGATAGGTTAATACTTCTCTTGTTTCTGTGCTCATACATTTAGAAAATTTGAGTGAAATAAGGGTCTTAAAATTAAAATTTCAAAAATATATATGGCAGAAAAACTAAACGTGTTATTTTTTACGAGATAATCTAAGAGGGTTTAAGTAAATGTACTCCCCCTCCAGAAACCAAACCATGGAAGATCTCAATATTAGCTCAATGAACTGTGATATAACAGATGATTCCAGTTATTTAAATTCAGACGGAGCATAGAGACACACTTGGTTCATGAGAAGAGGATACTAGTGATTTCATGTGTATATAATGAAGGAAAACAGAAGCTTATCGGCCATAATATTCTTAAAGATCAACCCAAAATGCCACATAGGAAAAAAGATGTCTCACTAATATCTATTGTGACTCAAATAGAGGGTGTCAGAACTTTCTTTTTCACACCACAAACACTTGGGATTCATGAATTACATTTCGGTTAATGAGAGTCATGGATGTCTGGGCCTCTGGAAAGAGTAAATTCTTATCCATGTTTAGTGATAGAGATTAACCAAAATTAAAATGTGAAATACATGTATACCTTGAAATCTTTGTTGTAAACTTTAAACTAGTAATAGTTTAAAATAGTTAAACTAGTAACTATTTTTCTGTAAATATAATAAAACCTTAAAATTTCAAACATATTGAAGAAAATAATGTCTAATTATTCTTTGGACTTAATATATACAATGTTTGTAACTAAAACTTTGATGTCATAAAGCAGAGAAAAATATTCCATTATCTTATGGAAAGGGTGATGCAAAAATGTACAATGATTTTGAGGATTACTTATAATATTACAAAATTACAGATATTCAGGAATGTAACTTAAAAATTGAAGTGTGATTTAAAGAATAGGTATGGTATTTGAATAAATTTCAAATGTCATCTAGTACAAATGTCACTAATATTTTACATCCTCAATAACTACTGAATTATACTACATAAACTTCTTCTACAACATCCCTGATTGATACCTGCAAGGCTTTGGACTTGCCCAGTCCCTGGCTGAACTACATCACTAGCATCTATCACATTTTTCTTTCTTTAGCTATCTCATTAAGTTCACTCCCTCTACTATATTGTATATTCCAATTATTAAAAGGAATTATCATTTTCTGAGTTGGATTTTCAAAGTAGATTAACATTGAAATGCAGACACACATTCGCAAGATTGACATTAAACCAGATTGACTATTTACAAAATCTGCTATGATAAATGAAACTGACATGCAAAATAGAGCAACTCATATTGTCGTAAGTTACATATGTTTTCCTGGCAGTAACAGCATGTTTCCAGCAAAAACTATCTTTGTAAGCAAGAGCTCAAAACAAGGAAATTGTTAAATAGTAAAAAAGCATGAAACATAAATTTTCAGTAAGTAAATATACCTTCCACAAAATACTTAAGCGTGTACATCAGAGCTGATGTCTTTGAACTTTTACTATGTTGGTCTTCTTTCAATTCTGTCTTCCCAATTAGATTGTAAATTTCATCATGACAGACATCACATACAACTTTTCAAATCCTCTCTCTAGCACATAGCATAGGGCTTGTTATGAACTAAAAAGCATGTTATTCTCCCTAACTATGATTTAAAATTTTCCCTCTTCAAACCAGTATCATACTGAAGGAAATAATGTATACAATGTTCCATTTCCAAGATAAAGTGCTTAAATTGGGTTAGGTCAGCAAACTACAGAAGAAATAGGGTATAGCAGGCCCCTGCTTGGATAGCCAACACCTGCTTGTTGACCCCACCTCTTCTTAGTTTCTCTCACCCAAACCAAAGAAGCTTAGTCTAAAATTAAACTTTACTAGCCTGCAAAATAGTTTATTTTGTCTGTTCTTATCAGCCTGCCCAGCTACTTTAGTCATAAGTCATATACTTGAAGAGCCCCTAAGCTAAATAAGATTGTAATACATTGTGGGCTGCAACAAAATGCAGCAAGACAGCCCTAAAAGAAAACATCTAAAGCCCCTATCTAACAGTGAATAGGCAATGCCTAGGAAGACTGTAAGCCCATAGTATTCAGCCTATAAGGAATCGGGGGGAGGGACCCGAGCATTAGGGAATAAATTGCTTCTTAAAATTGTACTGGGTGTGTGTAACAATCAAGCATCTGATCTTGCAAGACCATTATTAAAAGTCTTACTTTTGCTTTTCTCCAGGTCTATGAGTCCATCCTTTGGGTTTGGTTGGGTGAGTTTGTGTCTCACAATTCCTAACATAATTACATTGAAAAATTGATGTTTTGTTCCACTATAATAGAAAGATTGAATGATACTACATGAACCCCTTCTGCAAGGATGATGCTGAATACCAATATTTTGCTGATTTAAAATACTAAATAAGAATATTTTTCATCTATTGGTTTCTGTTATCTTAACGAAATAAAAGGAAATAATTTTAGGTGTTGTAATTGAATAGAAGGGATAAGTGGAGTTGAGAAAATTTGAACAAACTGCTGTGGGGAGTCAAAGAAAAACTTACAATTAAAAAGGTTATTTTGATAGATTTCTTGTCTCCAACCAGAGAGTAAATTCCTCAAATGTCAGGGATCATAACCTCCTCTTCTTTTGAATGGTGTTCATAAGCCAAAACTGTAACTGCTCAATAAAAGTTAGGTGAATCATACACCTGTGTATTCTTGGTTGAATAAAGGAAAGAATGAATGACTGCCAAAAAAAAAAAAAAAAAAAAAAGGTGAACTGTATGAAAGCATGGACAGCCCTCTAGAGAGGAAATGTAAATCTGTGTCTGTGTTAATTGAGATCTCATGACTTTCCATTGAATTTGTTGAATAGTTTAGGTAGCAATTATATTAAGCCAGTGTCGAGTATTGCCATGCTGGGAAAGAAGTAAATTGAAATAAAAGTGTTAGAAATAACAATAAATTAGTTGAAATAAAAATGAGGAGTCTGATATATTATTGGATAAAAAGTAATAAGCAGAACTATTAATCACAGAAGAGATATTGTTAAGTTAACAGATGTTTCCTGCTGAGTATAACAGAAATAAATAATCAGAAGTCAAATAATTAAAATCTGTGAATATTTCTAATTTGTGAAGTGAAGCAGCTCCAGGAAACGACAAATTTCAAAATTTAGACTGAGGTCAAAAATGGTCAAGAAACTGAAGATTTCGTTCTGACATGCTCTGTCAGTCCCAGCTATATTAGTTCCCTGGTAAATCCCATAGATCCTGCATTATTACATTTCGAAAAAAATCCAAAAATTTTGGTTCATTCATTATCTATGGAAATAGATGTTATCATTGACGTTAAAGTGTTTTATTTTTTCTGCTTGCTAAAATCACAGCTATTTATTTAAAGAAAAAGTTTGATTACTTAAGAATATGAGAAAAATAATTAAAATACAGATGCTACTCAACTTACAGTGAAGTTACTTTCCAAAAAGACACCTAGCCTACTGAACATCATCACTTAGCCTAGTCTACCTTAAACATGCTCACAGCACTTACATTAGCTTACGGTTGTACAAACTCTTCTGGCTACCCAGTACACTGTAGAGTGTTGGTTGTTTACCCTCTTGATCTCTTCATTGATAAAGAGCTGAATTTTGTAGTTGCTGCACAGTATTGCCAGAGAGTATTGGTATGGTGTGGCTCTGTGTTCTCACCCAAATCTCATCTTGTGGCTTCTATAATACTCACATGTTGTGAGAAAGACATAGTGGGATATAACTGAATCATGGGGGAGGGTCATTACTCTGTTTTTCTCATGATAATGAATAAGTCTCATGAGATGTGATGGTTTTAAAAATGAGAGTTTCCCTGCACAAGTTATTTGCCTAATGCCATCCATGTAAGATGTGACTTGCTCTTCCTTCCCTTCTGCCATAATTGTGAGGCCTCCCCAGCCATGTGCAACTGTAAGTCCATTAAACCCTTTTTCCTGTATAAATTACACAGTCTCAGGTATGTCTTTATCAGCAGTGTGAGAACAGACTAATACAGAAAATTGGTACCAGCAGAGAGGGGTGCTGCTCAAAAACGTGGAAGTGACTTTGGAACTGGGTAACAGGCAGTGGTTGGAACAATCTGGAGGGCTCAGAAGAAGATAGGAAAATTTGGGAAAGTTTGGAACTTCCTAGAGACTTGTTAAATGGTTTTGCCCAAAATGCTGATAGTGATACGAGCAATCAAGTCCAGGCTGAGGTGTTCTCAGATGGAAATGAGGAACTTGTTGGGAACTGGAGCAAAGGTGACTCTTGTTATATTTCAGCAAAGAGACTGGTGGCATTTTGCCCCTGCCCTAGAGATTTGTGGAACTTTCAACTTGAGAGAGATGATTTAGGGTATCTAGCAGAAGAAATTTCTAAGCAGCAAAGCATTCAAGATGTAACCTGGGTGCTGTTAAAGGCATTCAGTTTTAAAGGGAAAGAAAGCATAAAAGTTTGAAAATTTTTCAGCCTGACTATATAATAAAAAAAGGAAATCTCATTTTCTGAGTAGAATATCAAGCTGGCAGCAGAAATTTGCATATGTAACAAGGAGCCAATTGTTACAATTGTTAATCACAAAGACAATGTGGAAAATGTCTCCAAGGCATGTCAGAGATCTCTGCAGCAGCCTCCCCCATCACAGGCCCAGAGTTTTAGAAGAAAAAAATGGTTTTGTCGGCCAGTCCCAGGGTCCCTCTGCTGTTTGCAGTCTAGGGACTTGATGCCCTGGTCCCAGCCACTCCAGCTGTGACTAAAAGGGGCCAAGATACAGGTCAGGCTGTTGCTTCGAAGGGTGAAAGCCCCAAGTCCTGGCAGCTTCCAAATGATGTTGATCCTGTGAGTGCAAAGAAGCCAAAAGTTGAGGTTTGGGAACCTCTGCCTACATTTCAGAAGATGTATGGAAATGCCTGGATGGCCAGGCAGAAGTTTGCTGTAGGGGCAGAGCCCCCATGGAGAATCTCTGCTAGGGCAATTCAGAAGACAAATTTTGGATTGGAGTCCCCACACAGAGTTCCTATTGGGGCACTGTCTATTAAAGCTATGATAAGAGGGCCACCTCCTCTAGACCCCAGAATGGCAGATTAACTGACAGCTTGCACTGTGCACCTGGAAAAGCTTAAGACACTCAATGTCAGCCCATGAAATCAACTGCAAGGGAGGCTATATTTGGCAAAGCTGTAGGGGTGGAGTTGCCCAAGATCATGGCTATGCACCTCTTGCATCAGTGTGACCTGGATGTGAGACATGGAGTCAAAGGACATCATGTTGGATATTTAAGATTTGACTGCCCCACTGCATTTTGGACTTGCATGAGCCCTGTGGTTTTGCCATATTTCTCCCATTTGGAATGGCTGTACTTACCCAATACCTATGCCCCAATTGTATCTAGAAATAATTAACTGGCTTTTGATTTTTTATTTTACAGGCTCATAGGCAGAAGGGACTTTTCTTATCTCAGATGAGGTATTGGACTGTGGACTTTTGAGTTAATGGTGAAATGAGTTGAGACTTTAAGGGACTGCTAGGAAGTCATGATTGGTTTTGAAATGTAAAGACATGAGATTTGCAGCGGTTGGGGCAGAATGATATGGTTTGGCTTTGTGTCCCAACCCAAATCTTATCTTGTAATTCCCATCATTCCCATGTGTTGTGGGAGGGACCCGGTGGGAGGTTATTGAATCATGGTGGTGGGTCTTTTCCAGGCTGTCCTGGTGACAGTGAATAAGTTTCATCAGATCTGATGGTTTTAAATATGAGAGTTTCCCTGAACAAGCATTATATATATGTTATAGACACATATGTATGCATCTATATTTCATTATTAAGACGTGTTTGCCAGAAAAGAAAAGAGAAAAAGTTTACATGTAGAATACTTTTATAAAAGAGAGAATGATTTCATTTATAATAATACGTACATTTTATTCTCCTAACAAAGTGCCTGTGTTTGCCTTGGAATTCATTACCCTAATAGTATATCCAGTGAAATGTAATTTAAACTTTAATTAAAAGATCATATATAGGATACAGTATTTTCATGAGACAGCTAAAATGAAATAATTGCAAATAAAGGAAATATTTATACTTTACTGCAGTGCATAATAGATTTTAATTAGGTAATTATAGCAAATATTGTATATAAATGAATATTGTTATTTAAATTATAACCTGAAATTATTACCTTAATATACAACATGATCATAATAAAAATTAAGTAATTATTATATGGCACTGAAAATATTAATAGCATATTAAAAATCATAATCAACACCATTAATACCTTAAATATAATATTCAGAATATCGTAAAGGATTAAAATACAGCTCTTTTAAAATAATTAGTTAATGTGGTTCTTAATAATAAATTATTTAAAAGTAACTTTCTTTAAAAATTAATTATATATGTGCTTTTTTTTTGCTGGATTGGAGCACTATTCATAGAGTAGCCTAATATTGTATATTTTTAAATTTCTTTAAAAATACTTTGTTATAATATGTCACACCATGTACATAATGCACATGAAATAATGCAGTTTCCAAAGCACTTTTGCAGAGCAAAGAATTTTACCTGATGTGAAGCAAGTTTTTTTTGTTAAAATTAACATTTCAATAATTTTATCTGAAATTGAATTGAAAAATTTATCATATGAGTTAATAAACACAACAGACATAAATGGAATAGTAAAAAGAGGAAATGCTTAACATAATATATAACTGTATACATTGGAGATAATTTTATGTTACTAAAACCTGTAAAAATTACAATAACTTCTAGAAACATACAAATATGTAAAACATGCTAAAATTTAGATTTTTAAATACAAATGAATAGTCCAGAAAATTATTTCACAAAAAATTTGAGAAAAATATTTGAGAATTGGGTGATATTTTTCAATTTTGCTGTTTTAAATTATTTGTCAATATTTGCTAGGATAAAATACAATACAATTCATAGTAAATAAGTTATTAGAATGTGAAGAAATCACATTGTATTGAAATATTTTTGATATACAAAAATATATAGTCTAAAAAATAACAGTGACAATAAAGAATTACCATATTTCAGACTTTATAAAAAATGTTATCATAATTCTTACCATGAATATTCTATATAATCATTTTAAATTAATGAATTACATAGTGAATTCTTTATAAAAACAGGTTAATTACATATAAAATTAGTATTCTCAACAATATTGGTGTTTAATATGTATATGTGCATACATTTCATATGTATGTTCTCCCTTTTTTCTTCTCTTTTTTAAGCACCTAATGTATAAGTAGATGACATTTGTTAGCACTTGCATTTACTAAATATATTATTTAAGTCGCCAAATATATTACATATGTATTTATATGAATTATAATTACTGAATGAACTGAATTGTAATACTGTTTACATAGAGTCAAACTACTATGTACACCAAAACTTAATCTTGGCTCAATTTGAAAAAAAATGCCCAATTTATTTATTTATTTATTTTTTAATGTACAAAGGAATAATATTTCTTTTTTTCTCCCTTTTTTTTTTTTTTTTTTTGCTTGATACCGAATTTTACTCTGTTGCCCAGGCTGGAGTGCAGTGGCACAATCTCAGCTCACGGCAAACTTCACCTCCCAGGTTCAAGCCATTCTACCACCTCAGCCTCCAAATTAGCTGAGATTAGGCACCACCAGGTCAGGCTAATTTTTGTATTTTTAATAGAGACGGGGTTTCATTATGTTGGCCAGGCTGGTCTCGAACTGCTGACCTCAGGTCATCCACCCTCCTCAGTCTCTCAAAGTGCTGGGATTACAGGCGTGAGACATCAAGTCTGGCCCAGAGGAGTAACATGTCTACAGCACGCTCTATATATTATGCAAAGCCAAAATAACAAAACCCCATGACACAAGTGTACCTATGCAACAAACCTGCAATTGTAATCCTAAACTTAAAATATAACTTAAAAAATAATTCTCAAACAAATGTAAAGAAGTAGATATTAAAATATATATATATGTGTGTGTGTGTGTGTGTGTGTGTATATATATATATATATATATTTAGAACTGACTTCTGCTTGTGGTCAGGTTGGAATAATTAGAACTAGGCTTTATCTAAATGAAATACATTATAAAATAAGCAAAATATGTGAAAAATTTTAGCTAAATATGGTGGTGTCTCAGTTGCTATGATTGCACCTGTGAATAGTCACTGGACTCCAGCCTCCATAGCATAGTGAGAATCTGTCTCTAAATAAAAATAAAAATATATAATTAAAAGAAAAAACTATAGAATCCCAGAACTCACACTGGACTGAGAATAGATTATTTTCCCAATGGCATAATAAAAAATGTAATTCATGAGGGGATCTGGTAGAATAATCCAAAGGTACTTTCTCAGTAATCAGGAAAAATGAATATGACAATAACACTGTTTTTGTCCTGTGGAACCAAATGCTTAGGAATATTTCTAGGAATGTAAAAATACCCAGCAACAGAACATGTACACTTCACAATAAACAGCATCAGTTAAAAAATCACTACATATGTGAAGAAATAGGAGATGACCACCAGTGAGAAGAAAAAATAAATCAATATAAGAGGACTTAGAAGGTATGGCTTTTAAATAGATGATATGGCTAAAAAGATATAATGTTAGACAGGTTGAGTATTCATAATCCAAAAATATAAAACCTGAAAGGCCCCAAAATTTGAAACATTTTGAGCACCAATATGATGTCACAAATGGAAAATTTCATACCTGACATCAAGTGACAGTCCTAGTCAAAATTTAGTTAAAACTGTTTCATGCACATAATTATTTAAAATATTGTATAAAACTGCTTTCAGGCTATGTGTATAAGGTGTATATGAAACATAAATAAATTTTGTGTTTAGACTTGGGTCCAATTCCCAGCATATCTCATTATGTATATGCAAATATCCAAAAATCTGAAACAATCTGAAATCTGAAAAACTTCTAATCTCAAGTACCAATACTTCTGATTAAGTATTCCTTGACTGCAGTCAAGTTGTACCTATGTTCAACAAGACAGAGTTAATTGGAGACAGGGAAAATATATTAAAAATCTATATTGAATTTCTGCAGGTTAAAAATGTAATATATTTGATTTAAAATATTCTGAATATAATCAATAGCAGGTTATAAAATATACAGAAAGTTTACTGAAACTGATTACATAAAAGTAGAACATAACTACAACTGAACATAGTAGTTTTCTATCATTGAAAAGTAAGACATAACTGTGGAAAATAAAACACGGTAAAATAAATGAAAAAATGAAGACAACAGTGAGATATGGGGTAACTCAAGCTTCCTAATATATATGCTGCTGGAGTTACTAAGGAAAGAATAGAGGAAGTAAGACAAGTATGACAGAAAAAGAAGATAAATGGCCAATAATTTTCCAAGACATAATGACCAAGACATGATAAAATTCATAAACTCTCAGATCCAAAAAGCTCTAACAGACCCAAGTCCAAAAAAAAAGGATACTATACTATGATATATCATAATACAATTTCTTAACTAGTGAGAAAGATACATGTTAAAGTGTGTCAGAGAAAAGAAATTATACCTTGCTGTACAAAGAAACAAATATTAGAATGACAGAAGACTTCTTTTCAGAGTCAATGCATATTAAATACTATGAAACAACATCTTCAAAGTACTGCAGGGCAAAAATATCATTACAGTGGAATGATAATAGGTTGGTAAAACTTTCTAAGAAGAACTCTTAATCTATGGAAAATTACAGAAATACTAGCAAATAAAAACAATGTAATTTTTTCAGGTTAACATATATTATTAAAACCTATATTGTTAATTTCTTATGTAAGTGTTGTTCTGCATACCTCTTTATCTGTTGCTCACACAAAAATAGGTCTTTGCTACTGTCACTATGTAAAGCTGAATAAGATGGTAGAACTATAGCATCTTTTTTCCCAAGCTCCACCTGGGGAAGACTGTATTACAGGGAAGAATGAGAACCACTCTGTTACTCTTATAGAACATAGTTAATGAAAAGAAAAATAAAAGTAAGAACTCAGATTCAAAGATGAGATCCAGATGAAACTGTGTTTCTGGAGAAGCTTCCCGATGATAACAAATATAAGCCTTGTTACTTTAAGAGGTGTGTTAGTCTGTTTTCATGCTACTGATAAAGACATACTGGCGACTAGGTTATTTACAAAGAAAAAGAGGTTTAATGGACTCACAGTTCCACGTGGTTAAGGAGGCCCCACAATCATGGCAGAGGTGAAATGAACCTCTTAAATGGCGCCAGGTAAGGCAGAATGAGATCCAAGTGAAAGGGGACACCCCTTAATAAAACCATCAGATTTCATGAGACTTGTTCACTACCACATCAACAGTATGGGGGAAGCACTCCCATGATTCAATTATCTCCCACTAGGTCCCTGCCACAACATGTGGGAATTATGGGAGCTACAATTCAAGATGAGATTTGGGTGGGACCACAGCCAAGCCATATCAAGAGGTATGTGCATGTCCTGATAGGATTTTTGTTTTCTAAGCCAATTATCAGTTTGTTGATGCTGAGCTCCAAATCCACCTTCTTTGGCTTGCATTATAATACTGAAACAGTACTCTCTAAATATTTGTCATTTGCCGCTGACATAATGCTAATCTTCATCAGTAAATTACCCTGAAGGAAGAGTCTTCTCTTCAAATTCCATCATGCTGTTTTCTTCTTGCTCTTAGGGCCTGTGATAACCAGGTGGATGTAAAACATGTAGTGGCCCTCACCCTTCAACAAGAGTCAGTGACATCTTCATAGGTGGTTTGTCAGCAAGACTAATGGACACTTCAATGGACAGCTCTTCACTGGAACTTTAATCAAAACCCTGCTCCCAAAGAGTCTTACCCAGCTGAGACATTTCTTGCTATCCACAGCTTACAGTACCTCATTCAGCTTCTCAACCATCCAGAGGAACCAAGTCACACCTCTTTTGATGAGATGTGAAGAATCTATTCCAAGTCCATTTCTTCTTGTGCTCTCTGCCTCAGCCAATATACAGTGGCTGATCCTGTATCTACTATTTCCTTATTTTTTATGTTTCTCTTTAACCCACCATCTTTTACTACTTAAGATAACTTTATGTTAAATTTTCCAATTCAAATTACTGATGTGTTTTCTGTCTCCTGATAGAACTCGAGTTAATAAAATTATCCAGCTACAGTCATTTCTCACTGCCATACCCAATGATTGCAGTAGGGGTAGTGGTGATTTTAGAGTTTGCCAATCCTATACTTAGGAAGGTGAACTGATTCCTAGGATTTCAAACTGTGTCCCAAGATAATGAAGGGTTTTTCTGATGTGCATCATTTCCAATTGAATATGTGATGTTGAAATTACTGCTATTAAAAATTAAAACCAAATTTATTTCAATTTAAAAATCAGCTAAGTTATTAAATAAAAATCTACAAAAAAATAAGTGATAAAAGGCACTTTTTATCAATGAGCACAGAAAATATCCAGTTAAATATGCCAGTGTAATAGCAGTCAATTTATTTTTTTTTTCTAAATCACAGCAAAAACAAAAGTAGAGACAAATAGTGGCATCATGAGAAATGTATGTTGAATAAATAATTTTATAAACTTATATTTTCATACATATAAATATATTTACCCAAAAATTTGCCAGTGTATGTAACATGCTGTTTCTATAGCATGAATATAAAAATAGAAGATAAACAAATAATAGCAAGCAAATAACAGCAAAAACAAGACACTCTAAAAACACAAACAATGCTTTCATCAAATTTTGTGTAAAATCTCATAAACATGTCTCAAGAGAAATAGAAAGACTGTCACTGATTTTTATCCTAGGCTTAACATTGAGCTTTTACCACTAACCATAATTCTAAGTTCTAAGGATAAAAAAAGTCAAATTCAGGGGAAAAAATATGCTGTCCTCTTTTTCTATATCATAGCATTATCTGCCTCCAAAAAATACATCAAAATCTAAAACATTAAGAAAAGTTATATTCAATAAATTGTATTCTCTGCAAAGGTATATTTAAGTTTTCCAAAGCATGAAAATATGCAGATAACACTGTCTCCATGAACCCATGTTAAAAGTAAGAACTCTAGAACAAAATCCAACCAAGCAAATAATTATTGTCAATAAAGAGATCTTTGTAAAAAACTGGTAAGTATAAAAAGTTTAAATATGTTTTAGAAACCTAAAAAATCTTGTAGTGTTTCAAAATAGATAAGTAATAGAAAAATTGATAAAGTAGAAATGATGTTATAATTTACATAACAGAATAATTGCAATGTTTAGTTTCCTTAATATTCTTATTTTATTAGAATGGAGTTATTCAATGACTTTGAAAGAGGTAAATCCAAAAGCAGAATTTTAAGAACTAATATTTATTATTTTATTTCTGGGCACACATTCATATACATCCATGCCATATATTTGAAAACTATGTATACACTTGGAAAAGGGTTGCAGTGTTTAAATTTTGAAGCCACAATCCACATGAAACCCCAAATGGAGTGCTTGAATTTTGTCCATGTTCTGACACTCCCTTTTAAACTATCCTTTGTCAAACCAGGGGGATATATGGGACACATTGATTTTAATATATTACACCCTCTGCTCAATCTGTTTATGATCTGGTCATAGAAGTAAATGTTATACCTATATTTATCTCGACTTTATTTTTTATTCTATTAATTTACCACGTAGCCATATATACTGTAATGTGCATACTTCTTCTTTCTCCTAAGAAATACACTTTCTTCTCCTAAGAAGAAGAAATGTACACATTACATATGTGAAGCTCATAATTTACATTAACTTCATATATCTGAATCCATGTATTTTTCTTCCTTCCGATTGTAATTTGAAGAAGTGAGTCATGTGTGTTATTTATTATAAAATCAACAGAATGGGAAAAAATTTTTGCAGTCTACCCATCTGACAAAGGGCTGATAACCAGAATCTACAAAGAACTGAAACAGATTTACAAGAAAAAAACAAACAAGCCCATTCAAAAGTGGGCGAGGATATGAACAGACACTTTACAAAAGAAGACATACATGAAGCCAACAAACATATGAAAAAATGCTCATCATCACTGGTCATTAGAGAAATGCAAATCAAAACTACATTGAGATACCATCTCACGCCAGTTAGAATGGCGATCATTACAAAATCTGGAGACAACAGATGCTGGAGAGGATGTGGAGAAATAGGAACGCTTTTACACTGTTGGTGGGAGTGTAAATTAGTTCAACCATTGTGGAAGACGGTGTGGCGATTCCTCAAGGACCTAGAAATAGAAATTCCATTTGATCCAGCAATCCCATTACTGGGTATATATCCAAAAGACTATAAATCGTTCTACTATAAGGACACATGCACACGAATGTTCATTGCAGCACAGTTTACAATAGCAAAGATCTGGAACCAACCCAAATGCCCATCGATGACAGACTAGACAGGGAAAATGTGGCACATATACACCATGGAATATTATGCAGCCATCAAAAACGATGAGTTCGTGTCCTTTGTAGGGACATGGATGAACCTGGAAACCATCATTCTCAGCAAACTGACACAAGAACAGAAAATCAAACACCGCATGTTCTCACTCATAGGCGGGTGTTGAACAATGGGAACACATGGACACAGGGAGGGGAGTATCACACACTGGGGTCTGTCGGGGGAAAAAGGGGAGGGATAGTGGGGGGGTGGGGAGTTGGGGGAGGGATAGCATGGGGGAGAAATGCCAGATATAGGTGATGGGGAGGAAGGCAGCAAATCACACTGCCATGTGTGTACCTATGCAACAATCTTCCTTGTTCTTCACATGTACCCCCAAACCTAAAATGCAATAAAAAAAAAGAAAAATAAAAAAAAAAGAAAAAAAAAAGAAAAAAAAAGAAAAAAATCCTATCCAGTTTTCAAAATAAATGTTTGTATCTTTAAGAATTTTAACACTTCCCATTAAATATCAACTAATTACACATCTCATACTACTAATGATTTAAAATTAAAATAATCCTGTTGTAGCTACCATGTTCTAACTTTAAAAATATATTAAACTTAAATAACAATAATTATTTTGGTTTTTCATGCAATTAAAAAAATCAAGCCTGTTTTATGTAACTTCCATAGCAGTCATTGCTATAGACATTTGCATAGTGTCTTTATAAAAGTCACAAAGGACACCCTAGAGAAGATGATGTGAAGACAGAACAGAGAAACAGTTTTAGCTACAGGCAAGGAGTGTTCACAACCACCAGGAGATGCAAAAAACAAGGAACAGGTTTTCCCTGAAAGACTGCACAGGGGAGTACAACTCCACCAACAACTCGATTTTACATTTGGTCTCCAGATCTGTCAGAGAATAAAGTTGATAAAGTAAAAAAAAAAAAAAAAAAAAAAATGAAAGCTAATCCCTGTATTTTCCATTTACTCAATAGAACTATTATTGATATTGTTATACTATTTACTGCATGTAACTACACACTATACTTACATCATTGTAATTTATGTATTTTCTTATTACACTTGAACATATTTTCTTATCTGTTAATATAGGCAAACCACATTATTTGGGACTCATCATATTTCTTCATAAATATATGTATGAGTATATGGGGGGATATGTCATATATATATATATTTAGCTTGGGTACATTATTTATAGCATTTCTATTAATAAAGTATTATTATAAAGTAGTCTTGTATAAACACTTTTACACTCTCACGTAAGTACACAAATAGAATGGAATACTAGAGATGAAAGATTTTTGCATCTATATATTTTTGAATATTACTTAGCAGTAATAATGTTACAGTAGGTATTCAGGCAGACATGAACAAGGCAGAAGAGAGCCTCCCTACCAGGAATGTCATATGATAATCAGGTGATGGTTAGGCAGTTGTTAAATTGTCTCTCTAAAATAAGAATTGGTCACAGCCAGTGCCAGCTAAAGGCAGTCTTTCAAAAGATAGAAAAAACCTGATAGTGATGATTGGCAGCTTCCCAGTAAGATCACAGGAGGAGATGGGTGTGAGAGCTGAAGCGTGCACTAAGAGGCAAAATGGTGGCATTTAACAGGTATATGACCCTCCTCTAGAATCACTCAACTGGTAAGGGAACACCTCAAGTGAACATGTGCATAATTTGGGTAAACCTACTATGCATGCAGCCCCTCCCAAATGCCGGCAGGCCACTGTGCATGCAGAAAGCCCACCTCAAGAGAAGAATCAGAGACGTAAGGTAAGACCCCCGGAAGCATGCCAATGTATAAAACCCCAAGTCAAAAGGTGAGACCACGTACTTAATCTCTCAAGTCATCTGCTTTGCCCTCTTTCAAGTGTGCATTATTCCTTTCATTCCTGCCCTAAAACGTTTCAATAAACTTTCATTCTTTCTCTAAAACTTGCCTTGATCCCTCTTTCTGCCTATGCCCCTCAGTTGAATTCTGTCTTTGAGAAGGCAAAAATTGAGATTGTTGCAGATCTATATGGATTCGTGGTTAACAATAAAACGTTTTTACTTAACATCATTATTAAACTGAAGATTCAAATAAATGCCATGAGGATAGTTTGTTAAATTTTAATCGCTGTTTAATAGTCACATTTTCAATGCAAATATGCCATACAAATGATATTGATATAGAATTAAGCATTCAAAATATGGAGTGATGTATAGCCTGCTTTTTAACGTGGTTGCAATTTTTTTTACTAATACTTACAAGGAGGACAATCATGACAAAAGTTAAAGGATGATAATGTTTGACAATAAAATGTTAATAGACACAGACTTAGATTTAAAGCAAGAGCAAAACATACAGGTTATCAGAACAATAACGAATTCACAAAGCAGATAAATATTTTATCGAAACGTTGCTGGAGGACTGAAGAGGGTCTCCAGATGCCAGTGAGATTCTAGCCCCAGCCAGAATTCAGAGTAAGAATTCAGGGATGAGTCAGAATAAAGCAAATGTCAATAAGCTTTTATTGCGAAGCAAAAGCACACACCCAAGAGCAGAGTGAGTAGTGCACAATGGACTTTGGGTTTCTAATTTTGTGGGCACTTCTAACCAGGGGCTAGAATAACCATGAGGTTTTCTAGGAAAAAAAGTGAAGTTTTCTTAGAATTGAAGTGCCACCCATTTTTAAACAAAATATGGCCATACTGGGATCTATCATTTTAGTATGGTAATGAGTGTGTAATTAGATCTGGGGTAGGGTATGGTTCACATCAGGTTCCATGATGGATCCAGCTTGTCTTAATCAGCTGAGCGCCAAAGCCTTCTGTTAGACTTGTCAACCAGTCTCTTCCTTGTCCTTGTAGCTAATTTAACAACTTGTTTCTTACTGTTTTGTAAAATTACTGCTTGGCATTCTCCCACCTCCCCTGTGATCATCCAACTTTCCTATTTTATGGATATTTCTTTAATTTGGGGGGGTAGGATAATTATTAGGTATTCTGGAAAAGCAGTGGATTTCATGGACACCCATTTCTGACCACTTTATTCCTTGTTTTGACTTTTCTAGAAGGGTCATGGAGATGTTACCCTGACCACAGTTTTGGCCATTTTCTCTTGCATATTTTGGGTTTTCTCCTATCTTGTAGTTTCTTTGCTTACCTCTCATTTTAGCTGTTGCTTGTGTTTTTCCATCCTCTTGTGACTACTCAATGCTATTTCTATCTCAAAAGGTAATTCTGTGTCCCAATCCCTCATTGGACTGATAAGCCAATTAGTATCTGTATTTTCAATTAACTTATTTAAAACATCAAAAATCTACATTGTTTTTGTTAAAAATACATATTTGCTACTTTTATTTTTCTGCATAAAGTCATACTGTTTTCTAAGAAGATGTATTAAAGAGTTTATAATTTGTTAATATGTAGTGCTAAATTTATAAAATCTCAATTACAAATATATGTCATATAATCTATTTCAGAATTCTCCATTTTGCTTACATTCATCTATTTGTATATTTTTGAGCCAATAAGAATCATAAATATTATTATGATGAAATTGTAGATTATTTTTCTATCAGGTAGTACAAATCCCCTGCATTTGCTATTCTTTGTTCATATTTTATTTTGCTATTTATAAGCTTTTATTATTCCCTTTATGGGTGAGTAATCACTAAATTTCCTCCAATTATTTCTCTCCTTGAATCCACAGCCATTGTAAAATGACTTTGTACCTTCTTAAGATTCTGAAGCCTGTTTTCCTATTTCTTGACTCTAGGATTACTTTGTGACATGCTTTGGCCACCAGAATGAAACAAATATAATAATGTGCCAATTCAGAGTCTCAGAATCAGGAGGACTTGCACATTACAGCCTGCTTTTCTCCTTTTTCAACATGAAAGCAAGGCTTTTCTAGCATCACAAATGACAAAAGAGCACATATAGTAGAGCCAAGATATTTTAGCTGATGGATGCCATCCCAGACAATTGCCAGAATCAGTCAAGCACAGGCTAGAAAGGAAGGAGTTCTCAGAAGGCATAATAAATGTGTGCTTGTTTAGGTTTCTAATGCATGGGGTAGCTTGTTGAAATCCTTATAAAATTAAAAGTTAATTTTAATTTATTAAAACTGTATATTAAGTTGAGGAAATTGACATACTTAGATGACGTTTTCCTATCCAGGAGCATGGGCTGTTTATCAGATCTTCTTTTATATTTCTTAAAAATAATTAATCTCTTCTTCATATAAATTTTGAACTATTAGTGCTTTCTGTTTTGGATTTTTGGTGTAATGTTACTACAATTAGTAACTTTACAAGCATTCTTATTTTCTTCTCAGGCTTAAAGAAAAAGTAAATGAAAGTTTCTACATTAAGGGTATTTTGCTATATATGTGTATATACCTGTAAATATTTATTTATTTGTCAAAACTTATGCTACTTTAAGGCCATAATCCAGCCTTCTCCTTACTGCACTTCCATTCTGAATTTTACTGTTGAATGTTATTCTTTAAACTGTATTTGAATTTTTGCTATCAATTTATAGTTTCATGTTTTCATATAACTCATATTTTGAATCAACAAATGTTATAGTCAAGATATTTTATCTTCACTAGATAAAATATTTTTATAATTTTTCTCCCAACATTGTCATAAACCATTATTGGAGTTAAGTGGTATTAGCTTCATAAAATATGTTAGGTAACCATTCTTACTTTTCTGTTTTATATGGTATAAGTAATGAAATCCTGTATACTTTGGCTTTTGGAGAGGAAAGAGTTTTTTTTTCTATTATGCACATTGATCCATTCAAATTTTCTATGTCTGCATATGCAAACAGTGACATTTGAATTTTTTCTGAATGTAGGTAGATTGCCTACATTTAAGGATTACTTCTGTTTATCAGTGTATAATATGAGCTTTATTTGTTAATTTATTTTACATTGTGCAATATTCTATAACATTGGTAACATTTGGTTCTTTCAACTAAAAATTTATTTGTTAAGGATTAAAATATACCAAATAGGAAGCCTGAAAATTACCATAATATTTGTTTTATCACAACTAAAAAAAAATGAAGTTTAGGTATCTGACCAAAAAAAAACGTATTTCCAATTTTAATCTCAGAATTACACTGGAATATCTATCTAGAAATAGGGAGCCAGAGAAGCTGATATTTTTTCTCTTGTCATTGTCTTTCCCTTAAATATCAAATAATGGAGAAATAAATTAAAATATGTGTTATCTGCAGATAATCAACCTCCAAGAAAAAGGAAATAGAGACTGAGAAACAAATGCCCAGTTTCCTTTTCCAGTCGTAATTATTTAATCTACTAACTCATAGAAGAAAGGGTTAGAGGAATAAGAGGCCAGGAAAGTTTAGGAAAATGTTTCTTTATGGAATCTTGTAAAATGGAAGAGAAGTACCCCACCAACATCACTGATTTTGATTGCATAATCTTCACATCAGAAATGAGGCACTGCAAAATAAATGAGATATACAACTTATCCAGGTGACTGGTGTATCCAGAGTATTATGTTCTTACTTCTGCAGTGATTGATTATAAATTGGTTTTCCTAAACCGTATATGTATTTGTCTTTGTTGATGGAAGATATGAATGCTGGGAACAAAGAGTTGCAATTATCCAATTGTAGCTTGTTTTTGCAGACTAACAGGTGCACAGGCACTCATGTTACTGTGATAGTATTTGAGGGTATTTCTTTAAAACTATTTGGCAATATTTTAAAAGTATACATAAGATATTTTCCCAATATTTTATTGTAGCAAATACACATAATATAAAGTATACTATTTAAGCATTTCTAAGTATACGGTTAGCAGGTGTTAAACACATTCATAATGTGTGTTCATATCACCATCCTTCTCCATAACCCTTTCTTCTAATAAAATTGAAATTCTATATCCATTAAACAATAACTCACCATTCTCTCTTCCCCAGTTCCTGATATCATTCCATCTATTTTCTGTCTCTATGATTTCAATAATTCTAAATAATCTGCATAAGTGGAATCATGCACTATTCGTCTTATTATGACTGACTTATTTCACTCAGAATAATTTCCTCAAGATTCATCCATGTTATAGTGTATGTCAGAATTTGTTTCTCTTTAAGGCTGAATAATATTCCGTTATATATATATATTCGTCTATTTTATTCATCTATTCCACTCTCACCATCAACACCTTGGGTTGCTTCCATTTTTTACCTATTGTGAGGAATGCTGCCATGAACATGAACATGAACATGAACATAGGTACACAAATATGTTTTGAAAACTCTGCTTTTATTTATTTTGGATACATGCCCAGAAGAGGAATTTCTGGATTACATGATAATCCTATTTTAGTTTTTTGAGGAACCACCATACTATTTTAATAGTGGATATACTATTTATATAACCACTAACAGTGCACACATGTTCCAATGTCTCCAAATCTTTTACAGCACACTTTCTGTTTCTGTTTTTGTTTTAAATAGTAGCCATTGTAATGAATGTAAAGTGCTATCTTGTAATTTTGATTTGCATTTCCCTAATGATTAGTGATATTAATTAAGAATCTTTTCAGGTGTCTGTTTCCATATGTGTGTCTTCTTTGGAAATGTGTATTAAAGTCTTTTGCCCATTTTTTTTTTTTTCCCCAAAGTCTCACGCTATTACCCAGGCTGGAGAACTCAGTGGTGCAATCTCGGCTTACAACAACCTCTGGCTTCTGGGTCCAGGTGATTCTCGGGCCTCAGCCTCCTGAGTAGCTGGGATTACAGCCATGTGCCACCATGCCCGGCTAATTTTTGTATTATTTTTATGTATTATTATTTTTTAAGTAGAGACGGGTTTTACCACGTTGGCTAGGCTGGTCTTGAACTCCTGACTTCAAGTGATCTGTCTGCCCTGTGTCCCAAAGTTCTGGGATTACAGGAATGAGCCACAGAGCCCAGCCTCTCCTTTGCCCATTTGTGAACCAGATTGTTTGTATTTTTGTTGTTGCATTTTAGGTCCTCTATACACGAATATTAATTTCATTAAATATATGAATTGTGAATATTTTCTTTTCTTCTGTATGTTGCTTTTTAAAATTTTGTTTATATGGCATTTTATTCACTTTTTTCTTTTAGTTTTCATGAAGTCAAATTTTTAAATTTTTTTTTTACTTTGTTGCCTGTGCCTTTGATGTCTTATCCAAGACATTAATGACAAATTCAAAATCATGAACTTTTGTCCTATGTTTTCTTTTAAGAGTTTTATAGTTTTAGGTCTTACATTTAGGTCTTTCATCAATTTCGAGTCAATATCTATGTATGGTGTTAGATAAGGTTTCAACTTTATTCTTTTGCATGTGAGTATCTAAATTTTTCAGTATGGTTTGCTGAAGAAACAATGCTTTCCATATTGAATAATCTTAACATCATTGTCAAATATCATCTGGGCTCATATGCAAGAGTTTATTTCTAATATATTGGTCTGTATTTCTGTCTTTATGCCAGTACTACACTGTTAATTGCTAGAAATCTGTAGTAGTTTTGAAATCAAGAAGCATATGTCCTCCAGTTTTGTTCTTACTCAATATTATTTTGAATATGTGGGATCCATCGAGATTCCATAGACATTTTTGGGTGGGTTTTTCCGTTTCTGCAAAAAAAAAAAAAATGGGATTTTGATAGGGATTGCATTGAATCTGTAGATTGCTTTGGGTAGTAGTGATGTCTTCACAATAAGAAGTCTTTCAATCTTTGAGGAAGAGATATTTTCATTTATTTATTTAATTTCTTTCAGGAAAGCTTAATTTCCATTGTATAGATCTTTTGCCTCCTTGCATAAGTTAATTAATAAGTATTTTATTCTTCTTAATGCAATTACAAATAATTTTTTTAAACGTTATTTTCAGATTGTTTATTGTTAGTGTGTAGAAATCAACTAATTTGTATGTGTTGACTTTGAATTCTGCTATTTTCCTGGAAGTTTTTATTAGCTCTATTTTTTTTATGTGTGGAACTATTCTTTATTAGTTCTACATTTTATGTGTAAAACCTTTGGTATTTTCTACAATTAAGATTATATCATCTGTGAACAGAGATAATTTTGCTTTTTCCCTTTTCAATTTGAATGTCATTTCCTCTCTTATCTTTTTCTGGTTAATTGCTTTGAATAGAACTTTTAGTAATATGTTGAATAGAAGTGACGAAGGCAGGGAGACTTATTTTGATACTGATGTTAGAGTAAAAGCATTGATTTTTTCACCATTGCCTAATACAACGTTCACTGTGGGGTTTTCATACATGAATTTGATTACAATAAGGTAGTTTCATTATATTCCTAATTTTCTGAATGCTTTTTATTATGAAAAATTATTGCATTTTGTTAAATTCTTTTTCTGCAACAATTGGAATGATCATGTGCTTTTCCTTTCTTTTATTCCTTAATGTAGTTCATTACACTGATTTTTCTTTATTTTTATTTTTTTAAATTTTTGTTTCAATAGTTTTGGGGGCACAGCTGGTGTTTGGTTACATGGAAAAGTTCTTTAGTAGCAATTTCTGAGATTTTGGTTCACCCATCACCAAGCAGTATATACTGTACCCAATGTGTAGACTTTTATCCCTCACCCCCTCTTACTCTTTCCCCCACACCCCCAAAGTCCATTGTATCAGTCTTATGCCTTTGCATCTTTATAGTACCAACCCTGATTACTATCAGTTGGGGCACATTTCTGTGTATGTCTCCCACACACAAATTTTAGCCCTTTCCATCTTAACTAAGCACTTACACACTGTGGCACAACTTTTGCAATTTAAAGTGCAACAGCAAAATTAGCACAAGTTTATTTTTCCTTCTTCATGACTAAGATTCATTCTTAACACAGATTTTAGCAATCTCAGCATAAGATGTTTTGTCTTTCCTTATTAAATGGATAACTTTTACGTTTTCAGTAAAAGGAGGCACTTTACAGTGTTTCTTTGGCGTATCCACGTTGCCGGCATCATCACTCTTGCATTTTGAGAACTTTATTAAGTAACATAAAGGTGACTTGAACAGAAGCTCTGTAATACTGAGACAGTTGAAATGATTGATCACCCAGCCAACTGCTGAGAGACTAACAGGTAGCATAGACAGTGCAGATATGCTTGACAAAAAGATGACTCATGTCCTGGGCAGGAAAGGGATGGTGTGATTTTTATCTTTCTACTTGGAACAGTATATTTTAAACTCATAAATTGCTTATTTCTGGAATTTTCTACTTAGTTTTAAAATGTGGCCAACCAGAGGTCACTGAATCTACAAAAAGCAAAACAATGGATAAAAGGGACTATTGTATGCAGTAGTATCTTGATTTTATAAGTGATGATCATTCGTATGAGGAAGACTATGTGAATTACTGATGATCACTCAAGTGGGAAAAGGTGGTCCACTTTGATCTCTCCATGCTTGTTATATTAGATCATGTTATATTAGATCATGTTGTCTTGTTATATTAGATCGTGTTGTCTCTTTATATATTGGTGAGTGTGTATTAGGTTTACAAATACCAGTCAAAGAGTAAGCATTATTGACTATAAATAACATGATATGCATTAGTAGACAGCTTTGAAGTATATGAAGGAATATGAAGCATTTTCTTTTCCATAATTGAAAAGCCATTTTTGAAAAATTTGAAACTAAAATTAGATTAAAATGTAAACAAAAGTGTGTGTCTACATAAAGGTGTGCATAAATTTCTATGTGCATATTTACTTGTAATATACTGCCTATGGGATTATGTATTTACAGGCAGTATGATGCAAGTAAATATGTACATACAAATTGGTGTATACAAGTGTACATTGTATACACATTGGACAACGTGTGTTCTCTTGAGTACCACACTGTTGTGAAAAGCCAAATACACTCAGTCAGACCAATTTATTAGTTGCATAACCTTGGGAAAGTTCCTTAGATGCTCTGAGCTATAATTTATTTATAAATTAAAAAAAGAACTCACCTGCATAACAGAATTTAATTAGTTGTCATGTGTGCATAAGAGAATCTAAAACAATTCCAAATATACATGCACTGCATGTGTTCTTACCTTTATTTGCTTTAAAGTATAACTGAGACATTGTAGACATATCAGAAATGAAGTGCTATGTTACATTTTCTTTAATAGCGACATCTTTTAAATCACTGCTATTCTACAATTTATAAAATAATAAAGCTGAATCAAAAACTATTTAAAAATGATTAGACATTTAAAATAAGTTGATAAATACAATCTATAGTTTTCTTGACCTGGGTCATCACTGACAATATTAATTTTAGATCACACTGCAGGCCTGGCACAATATACAATTCAACAATGAGGATGATATTTATTTTACCTTGGACAAGATAATTAAAAATGAAGTTAAATATCTGTGACCTCTGTAGCAAGGTATGCAAGAGAAATAATTTAAGACTATGTTCATTCTGGAGGGCTTCTAACAGGAGAATATGAGAATTTGCCTATTACAGCTTCTGTGAAAAAATGCTAAACACTTTTGAGCAGATGTAAATGAGTAAAACCAGTTCATTTTAAAATGTAGACTTTGATGTTTGATGATGAGACACAATAAATGACTCAATTTGTTTAATAGAATGTTGCCAGTTAGTAAAGAAGATACAGAAATGTATTATGTCTATCAGAGGGAAAATTATTAGCAGGGCATGTGTGTGTGTGTTAATGTGGCTAAATATTTATGTGAAATGTGAAGTTTTAAAAAAGCGTTTCTTAAACTAACTTTTCTAAGGTGATTCCATTATTGTTATGGCTTACTGATCACAAGATTATATGGATGAAGATACATTTTTACCTTCATAATATTATGCTAATACTAAAACTACATCATGTCCAGGATAATACAACATTTTGAAGACAATCACAAGATAAATATAAGAAACTTATGTTTGTATATCTGTGTGTTATGAATATTATACACTTTTCTGCTCCTTTTTAAGTAATTAAATCTATAAATATAGAAATACTATTCAAATTATTAAAATGTATTTAATAGAATATTACTAGAAAACCTGACCCATTATTCAGACATTATTCTTAATATATGGAATTGCAATTTATTAATAAACATAAAATTATACTGAATGTCAAACCTGTTTTTCATATCTGCAAATGTTTCAATCCTTGGTCAATGAGCGTACTTTGCAAATTAGTTCAACAATGATGTTTAGATATTACTGTTGATTGTGAGATATTCTGGCTCAGTGAAGCATTTTATTAGCAGACACATATTCAAACACTTAGGTGTGGAAACAGCTTCTGGTTTATCGAAGAAATGATCTCATTTTTAAAGTAATATGTGTCCATTTTACTCTATTTCCTTAAATATACTGATAAGTAACCCTTTTAACCCTGTTTATATTAAAATAAATTTTATAATTTGCACGAATACTTTTCACTTTCACTTCAAACTATGGAAGTCAATTTAAGAAGTAACTAATTTTGTTGTAAATTTAGCCTAAAATATTTTCTATAGAAATGTCAAATATAGTTTAATTTTTAAAAATGTACTTATAGTAAAACAATTACAGAAATAGTTAAAATTTAAACATTGTTAAGGAAATTGGCTTTGATAGTTTTCACTGTTTATTATTCTAATTCATAAACCTGATGTTGTATGTGAGTAGTGATGATCTACATTTCCTTTATATAGGTGGAACTTGAGGAATGCACACGGAAAAGACATAGATAAATTCATATTCATATAGATTTCTTAATATAGATCTTTTTCTATAGTGAATTTGCCTTGTATTAACTCTTATTTATTTATTTAGAGAGAGAGTTGTCACTCTGTTTCCCAGTCTAGACTGAAACTCCTGAACTCAAGTGATTCTCCTGCCCCAGCTTCCCAAGTAACTGAGACTACCTCCTATGACACTGTACCCCCAGCTTGGATTAATTCTTTTTTAATAGATTAAAACATTATTTAAAGGAAACATAAGGTTACTTGAAAGTTAAATCCCATAGCTGGAACTAGCACAGGCCCCCAGTTCCTTCAGAAGCAGAAACACTGAGAATGAAATTTGCTTAAGGTACAGATGAATACGTTGTGATTAGAAAAGTGTAGATAGTTCTACTTTACACCACAGGAATTTACATATTAAAAACAAAATTCTTGAAGAAATAGATACAATTTTGCATCTTAAATGCCCAGCAAACATATATCCTGTCATTTACGAAATGCTCCATTTGATGAATTAAAGTACAAATATATAATAAATAATAAATGGGTACATATAAATGAACCCATGGATTTAAATGCAAAAGATAAATAAAATGTATTCATCTAATCTTTCTTACTATTATTTTTTCACTTGCCAAGCTTTTGCCTTCAACTTAAAATGCATATATAAGTAAATTGAATTTTTGATTAATGCTATTCCTCTTATTTTCACAACTGCTGGCAACTGTACTCTTCATATTATTAAAGCATGTCATGATATTGTACTAGAATGATCACAGTGACTTAAGTGGCTTTGCCATAATACAGACATTTGTTCTTTGGGGGATAGAGCTGTATGCTAATATTATTCCATGAATGAGCTTGACAGCATTTTACATCACTCTAAACTGAAATTACTTTCCTTTGCTTCTTTAATTATGTTACCTATCAGATCCCATGCTGAGGGCTCATTCATTCTGAAAGTCATTAAAATATAACTACCTGAATTAACAACAATAAATGCTATAAACAAATGATAATGTGTTGTTAAATTTCAATATACCAAAGAGCAGTGTATTTTCTTAAATTAATTACAATATTAATTCTGTAATTTCAAATCAAGCTTTGAATGTACTATATTTCTTTTTAAATGATATAAATATACTTAAGCTATAATTCTGATATTAAAGAAAAATAATTGCTTAATAAAATGACAACCTAATACATACTGTCATATTTAATTGATTTGATTATTTTACATTTCCTTCCTTTGCCAATTTGTTAATATTACTTTCTATTATAAACTATAAAGCTACTAATGTAATTTTATTCTTTGTAGGTAGGTTGGGGACTGCTGTAATTCAGTACCTTTATTTAGATTGTACAGTGGGAAGAGCATTCTGCATTGTACGGTGGGAAGAGCATTGGCTGACATATAGTGAAGTAAAAGACAGAAAAACTATAACCAGGGTATTGTGTGTCGTACTGGACAAGTCCCAATAAATGCATTCTTCACAGCTGACATAATGCATCATTTGAATGCAGCCTTGCTAGTAAATAGAGATAATTTAGTTTGGCAATCCATATCATAAATGAATAATTAAATATGTTTTACTTACAATTTTAATTTTATTAATAATATAAAGCATTCATATTACTTTTTATTTTATCAACATACTGACTACATGTTAGTGACTTTCAACACTTAGCCTTTTAATATATCATTAGCAAATTGAATCTTTGAAAACATTTTCTCCTAATTATTAATACACTTTCTGATAATTATAATACAAGAAACAGATAAAGCCCTTCTATTTTGTTGCTGAGAAGAAACCAATGATTGAGATATTAATACTGTTTGGACCATTAGAGAAAACATAATAGCTCACAAAATAAATCATGTAACACAGGCAAAATGTACATTTGGGAAGAGGCTAGTTTGTGATAGTTCATTCAATTTAGTAAATTTGATTCATAGTAAGAATGACAGAATTTAGATAGAAAATAGGAAAACAATGTCAATATAGACAAAATTTCTTGATAATATTAATATCTAATTGTATAATAAAATGAGCACTTTTTAAATCACACTGGAATTGCATAAACATTTAAAAATGGAAGTTTATTATGCTGATTCATTTTTAAAACTTTAATTTTGAAAGACAATAGGTGGCTAATATATGAAAATAAATCACAAGGATATATTTAGGATGAAAAAAGCAATGGTAGATACAGACATTCTCCTTATTAAGAAATAATGTGCTATACTGACAGAGCATAAAGGAATTAGAGGAGATAGTAAAAAGGTGTAAGTTTAATAAGAAAAAAATTAAACTTTTAAAGTTATATATAAAATTGTGAATTTTATCTTTTCAGCTTCCCAGGCTACTACCAGTCTAACACTGTGGATAGGTTTATTTTTCTAAATATGTATCTTAATAAAATCCTAGTTACAGATAAATACAGACACATAGGTAATCCTACCATACCTACAGACATATATTGTGATGTACTTGTTCACAGATATGTATGTAAATTCTCTGTAAATCAAGCAAGCATGACTCACAGACCATCATTATGACAAAAATATTGTTTTTATTCTCATGATCACTTAAAATGTATAATCTGTGAACAATTTTTTTTTGTGTTTTTCCCTCTTATCCCCTGGATGAAACTCTGATCATATTAATTTTAAAAATTACTGTGATCTATTTAAATGGCAAAACATAACAATGATCACAATATCCAAACTGAGGTATGATCAAAGTTGAATTTAACTATATGAATTATCTTTCTTCCTTTAGCTTACTATTGTTATTTTAAAAAAGACCATTGTTGGAATCACTGATGAATTTTAAATTTTCTTTGTCTTCTGTTGACATCTGAACTTTTCTACTTTTATATTTTGACTCTGGAAAATGAGAGCAAGATATGAAGTATTTCTCCCATCAGAAACCACTGTTCCCTAGACTTGGCTTATGTTTGATATTTTCTTTCTCCTCTGCCAACTATCTTACCTTTGGATTCTTGAAATAAGTTAATGAATCTCAACTATAAATTGAAATGATTTCTGTACTACTAAGCATTACTTACCCATCACCAGCTTCTTTGGATGGAGGTCTTATTGCTTCTCAGGACAGGACCAAGGGAAACCTGCTACAATCTCTTCTTTTCCATATGGCAGACAGAAAATGCACATACTTTGCCTAATGGAGTTGGAGAGGTCAGACCTGTACCAATAAAGTCTCCTTTCCTTAGACCATTTCAACTTGACCATTTTTCACAAAAATGTATGTAAATTTACCTATTTGATTTTAGCAGCAGCACATCATACCATTCTGGAATGCAATATATTTATGCAATTTTTCCATTGATGGATATTAGGTTGTTTGCAGTTGTTTCTAATCACAAAAATTGCTAAGCTGAAATTCCTTAACTCTTTGCGTATTACTTCTGTTTCAAAATATTTAAAAGTTGAACTTATGAAATCTATGGTTTAAAAATTTTGAATAAGTCAAATTTAGACATTTTTCTTTCAAAAACATGTATAACACTTCCACTTTTTAGCAACAGTATAATAGAATAATGGCTCTTTTGCATAGATATTTATAATGAGCATTAGCCCACAGTTATTTTATTTGATATGTTTTCTTTGAAGTTTTATTGTTTTCCATGTTTTCTTCATAAAAATAATTTTTGATTTACTTTCATCTATAATATGTAATATTTTAAACAACACCAGAAATGCATGTTTCTTAATAGTTAAAAATAATTTACTTATGAAGTGAGAAGGTAGAAAACAAATTATTGTTGTTTTATAGGACCCACTTAAACAGTTATTAGCTCTTTTTTAATTTGATAGGATCATAGGCAATTACTTTACAGAAACAAAGTAATTTTCTCTCATTATTCTCTATGATTTAATTTTTGTGATAATTACTGTTATATGAATTTTGAGCTTTTAGTCCTATTTAGCCCAGCTAATAGCAGAAAAATATGTATGAGTAAAATTTGAAGCTATCACTTTGTACAAGTGCAATACCTTCTACCTACTTTATTTCTTGAATTGATTAGATTTGACCCCAGAAAACAAAGCATAGAGAGTAGAAACACAAATTTAAGTAGATGTGTATGCAACTATTCCAGAAGTCATCCAAATTTACTCAGCATACTAGAATAACATTAAAATTTACAAGCTGTATATAAATATTACAGAATATCAGAGAGAATTCTCTTTATAGTTTTGTTTCAAGACTAAATAATTATACAAAAATTTTACAATTTAGAATTATTAGTTAGAATTATTGACACACTTCTTCCTTATAATTGTACCAGTAAAATGTATGAGTAGAAAAATATTTTCATGCATATATGACAATTAGATGATCTTTTGAATACTATATATTTTTAGATTTCTATGCATAATATGATTCTTGTTATGATTCATTTAACGTAACTTATTAAAATAATTATCATATATGAGGCACTTACAATATTTCATATTATGGTTATATATATATTTATCTTCTCTTAAATAACCTATAATATTAGAGTAAAAATATCACATTTTAATAATGTATTTACTGTTTGATAAACACAATTCATAATATAGGCTCAAAAATCTCCAATAACTCATTTAAATTTGAGTTACTTTACAATAATAAGACAATTTTACATACACTGTTGCATTAAAACAAAATTCTTTGAAGGAAGTAGAATGGGTTAAATAAAATAATAATTTTAGAGGTAAAGAAATACTCTATCAGAGAAAGTTGCTTTCCTACCTTCATAAAACTGGCTAGCCACATCATCTTGTGGAAACAGGCAAGACTCCCAACATTTTAAATAAATGATCCCAGAAATGGGAGTTTTGGGGGATTATTTGAGAATGAGATATTTGGATGGAGGGAAGTTTCCCTGCTCCATTGGTACAACAGGTAGGTATATGGCCAAGCACATCTTTTCGTATATGCACATTTTAATAATAGACTGCAAGGTTTTAACAACTTTCACTGAAAGATAGTATCTGTGGTCTTTCTTCTTGAACTTAGGTGGGCTTATGACTGCTTCAACTAATAGGGTGCAACAAAAGTGACATTATGTGACTTCTAAGACTAGGTCAATAAAAATCACGCATTTTCTACCCTGATCTGTGGTATCATTGCTCTCCAATCCTCATGCTGTCATGAAAGAAGTGTGATTACTGAGACCTCCATGTGTTGAAGAAGCCAAAGTCAAAACCACAGAGTCCTTCCAGTAGAGCATTATCAGTTGAATCTAAATATTGAGTTATTATGGCCACCTCATGGTTGCCTACAGAGGGCTAAATCAACCCCAGATAAATGGATTGGATGTTGAGAAAGTTGACAGGACTTATACACCCTGTGTGAATAGAAATATTTATCACTTGCATAATGAGGCTTTCTGGGGAGAACAGGGCAGGCATTTGGATTTAGCAAAGATGAGGCAAGTGGCTCTGATTTTATTGTGGTTAGTGACTGGAGCAAGGATAAGGACATGGACCAGACTTGTTGGAAATTTCCTCAAGCTCTAAAGAAGGGAGTGTATGTGCTTTCTTATCAACTTGCCACATTTCTGGCAAAAAGAGATAACAGAAGCATAGAGCATAAAAGCCATGTCAGTAATCAAACATGAAAAACAGAATCAGTCTTTTTATTACACCACCAAAGTAAAAAAAAATATAGGTGTTTTAGGCCCCAGACATTTGAGTCACCTGCAGTAATTCAAGTTTTCTAGCTGACATCCTAGAATCATGGAGAAGAGATTAGTCATACCCTCTGCATTCTTTTTAAAATTCTGAATCCCAAATTCCATGTACTTAAAAAATATGTCTTATTTTATGCCACTAAGTTAGGTTGTGGTCTCTTTTGAAGCAATAGATGCAGTGAATACCATGAGGTCAAGGGCTCCAAAGTTCAAGAAACTGACTTTTCCCAGACTCTCATATGCAATTAAACTGACACTTTTTGCTTGATAGCTGACCCAAGATTTTGTGCCACCCTAAAAAAAGTTGTGCTCTATGCTCACCTCCTCCAGTGGAGGAGAATGAATCCCTCTACTGCATAATCCCACAGTACCCATCCAGGTCCCTGAATACATGAGCATCTTGGCAGAATATATAAAAGGGGTACACATGAGTATATCGACTCTTCTCCCAGCAAACTTTAGCAACACCAAGGAAAGCTCCTGATGTCTTCCTGAGGATCATTGCACAAGTTTTCAAGCTTGGGCTGTTTGATGCTCTATTGCACAGTCCATTTTAAAATTATCAAAATGATTTTATTTTTTATTATACACCATTAATGCTTTGTATTATACTTATGAATAAATGAGTAAAAAGTAAGACTTTAAAAAGTCTTAGCAATTTTATTGAAAAGTTAATATAACCAGCTACTGGGTTTTGCAAATATTTTACCTTTTCTGTTGCCGTGGCAATTGGTATAAGTAAACAAATGTTTACAGTAAATTTATTAATGTCATGACTCAGTGGAACAGAGTATACAATATTACACATGTAACATTTTATGAGTTCAAAAATAATCTATAAATTGAGAATAGTATTTTTTGTATGCATATTTAGGCAATAATTTTATAAGGTACTTGTTTAAGTGGTATATTTACCTAATGTATAGTAATGCTATAAGCTTGCTACTTGAAAAGATATATAATTATTAAAAGTTCTTCAGATATAAATTTTTCTATATGCTTGTTACTTGAAAAGATATATAATTATTAAAAGTTCTTCAGATCAGAAATGTTAGGTATTAATAAAAATAATACAATGAAAATGTCGAAACTATTTTTAGCAGTTTGAAAGTAAACAATACTTTTTAAATTCTCACCATGAGACAAGGATACATTGGCGGAGGTGATGGATTTGTTAATTAGCTTGATTGAAGCTTTCTACAGTGTATACATAGGTTAATGTATCATATTTTACCCTATAAATATTTACAATTATTGTTTGTCAATTTAAAATATAAGGAAGTTAAAAAAGAAAATGAAAATGTAAAATAAAAATAGAAAAATAAAGTAAAAATGTAATAATACAGGAACTGGATCACTTTAACCCCATGGTGTAAATAGAATATAAAATTAGTTTAAGTAGTAAAAAATGAATGAATTTATTAAAAAATAAAATAAAAATACAAAATTATTTTACTCACTTTTTAATAGTTACTATTCAGGACAACAATAGACAAAAGTACGTCAAAAATAAACAAGTTTCACTTTTATTAAAGATTGACATTTCTAATATTTAAGAAATATTGTAATTAGCCAAAAATTTTGTTAATAATAAGCATATTTTTACAAATGTAGAAATCTTTGAGGAAGACAACTAACTTTGTCAAATGTAAAGAACTATTAATCTCCATGGCTATACACTACATGTTACTGGATATGAAAGGAAATAAGGAGTTTAGCAAATTTTTAAATATTATTCTAGTTCATGTCTCTTTTGTGAAAGATAAGCATTTATATTATAATACCTCTTTTTGAACTGACATTCTGTAAATATATTCAGTGAAGAGACGCTCATTAGGAAATGCAAACTGTGTTCAATTTACACATACTTGATACATTTTAAAAATTATTTATCATTATTTCTCACTAAAAAAATCTCACGACGGTAATGCCTTTAGTAAATTGAGAAAATCATAACAAAATAACATGGCAAATTAGTTATTAAAGGAAATATGATCAATACTGGTTAACTTTTAAATATCCTAATGAGGTATAATCTACTTGTTTCTCTAAGTGACCTAATTTTGGTGTTCCTTTTAAAATCTAAAATACAGTTTTCTAAAATCAATTTAAGCATAAACTTTCCCAGAACAAGCTATGAATCTAAATCATGATTGACTAATAATTGCATCAAAGTGTTAATGTACAGAAGTAAACAATAATTTTAAAAGACAGTTCTCACAAAATTTAAAAAGAATCAGGAACCCACACTATGTGGCTGTAATATTGCTTATTTCTGTTCCTATCCAGTGTGAAAAAAACATATAAAGAGAGGATCTAGAAACAAAAATTTTAACCGAAGTTAATTCATTTTTGAATATTTTTAAAGAGTTTATTTACAAAATAAAAACAGATTTAAAATTTGAAGTTTGATTGTAACAATTTCTTTTTGATTAAGGCATTATATAGATTTTATAATTCCTTGATATTAAAATGCATTATTTTAAAACGTGCTATAGACAACTGATAATTTGTACCATTTTAAAGATTGCATTTTGGTAAAAAATAATAAAAAGAAAATTTTGTCAGTTATCACTTTATGTACCTCTATATTGGAACCATGGTTACTTGGAATTTATTCCCATAGTCAGGTTGACATATATTTCCATATGCCCATAGAGTGTGCTCAGTTGATTCTTCCTTTCTATATTTTTTTGATGTGTTCTTTGCCTGGTAGCAATGTATTGCATACTACACATTTAATATAAAATATCTTACCTCACTAATTCAATTTTAGTATGTTTAAAATGAAATAATGACATCAATAGTTTGTCTGCATTACTTCATTTTTAATATAAATATTTTCAATATGTGAATAATTATTTTTACATGCTTATTTTAATTTGCCAAATATTGATGTATTCAGCATTGTAGGAATTATTCATTTAATCTTTTCTTAAATAGATCATCTAATAAAATCAAGCTATTTGGTTACAGAATTGAGATGTAAAATAAGCTGAAAATATAAAAAGCAAATCTGCTCCTATGTTTCATTACATAAACACTTCTTTTAACTTTGGGTTATCTTTACTTAGAAGATTGTATAAAGTTTAGAGAAAGTTAAAAACAAAAATAATTAAATTACGTTAAAATATTATAAATAATTCTGCATGTATTTATTTCTTTATGCACCTTAGTACTCAGAGACACAGGGAAGATTGAGTTGTTGTTTATATTAACCTCATTGACTTACTATACTAAAAATTATCAAACACTTAGTCTTCAAAGAAAATATTTTATTAACATCATAGAATTTAGAGCATGTAGAAAACATATTTGTTAAATAATCTATTATTTTAAAAGATAAAAGGGAAATAAACCAATGAGTTTTTCTAGTTAGGTATAAATTGTCTAACAGAACAAAGAGTCGATTGTCTTTGTTTTGGGTCTGATGATTTCTTCTAATAAATCACTGATACTTTATTTCATCTTAACTCATTCTATATTATATTGAACATATTTAGTACTTTAACTTTTAATCAATAATGGATATCATAATTTTATATTATGTTTCAAGAATTAAACATCTACATAACTGTTAATAACAATGAGAAGAAATAGTATTTACTAAATATCTATGGGGAATTCACAGAAAATACCTTTGAATAGACAAAAATGTGGATTCTCCCCTCCCCCCAAGGGTATTCCTTTCTCTGTACTCTATTTTCAGTTTTCTGTATTTTCTTTTCTTGGTACTCTATTTCTGTTTTTTCCCATATTTGAGATTTGTTCCTGTTCTCACTTGATTTGTCAGAAAAAGAGTTAGTACACCGTTGAGTTTAAACAGGAAAATGAAAAACTAAAGTAAGCAGTAAATCTCCTTAATTTTTCTACTCAGTCAGTCCTTCACACAGGCTCCCATATAAAATGTGAGGCTAATATTCCATCACATTTTTATCTGTCACCACTAAAAAATAGGAGACAGCTTTAAGAAAAGGAAAAGTGGGCAAAGAACATGAGCAGACACTTTTCAAAAGAAGACACAGAGGTGGCCAACAAGCAGATGAAAAAATGTTCAACATCAGTAATCATTAGAGAAATGCAAGTCAAAACTACAAAATGTCATCTCATCCTCCCAGTCAGAATGGCTATTATATAAAAGTCAAAAAATAATACATTTCTCCAAGTTTGTGGAGAAAAGGAAATATTTATATATTGCTAGTGGGAATGAAAATTAGCTGTTCAGTCATTTTAGAAAGCAGTGTGGTGATTTCTCAAAGAACATAAAATAAAAGTACCATTTGACCCAGCAACCTCATTATTGGCTATACACCCAGAGGAATATAAATCATTCTGCCATAAAAAGCACATGCACACATTGGTATTCAAAAAAGCAAAGACATGGAATCAATGTAAATGTCTACCAATGGTAGACAGGAAAAAGAAAATGTGACACATATGCAGTGTGAAATACTATGCAACTATAAAAAAGAAGGACATCATATCATTTGCAGCAACATGGATAGAAATGGAGGCCATCATCGTGAGTGAACTCATATAGGAACAGAAAGCCAAATGCCACATGTTCTCACTTATAAGTGGGAAGAAAACATTGACTACACATGGACACAAAGAAGGGAGCAACAGACACTGGGGCCTATTTGAAAGTCAAGAGTGGGAAGAGGGGGAGAATCGAAACACTACCCTCAACTAGTATGCTTATTACTTGAGAGACTACATTTGTACAACAAACCCTCGTGCCATGCAATGTAACTACAGAGCATACCTGCACCTTTTACTTCTTTGGTTAAAATTATTACTTGGGGAAAGGGCATGGTGGCTTATGCCTGTAATCCAAGGACTTTGAGAGGCTGATGTGGAAGGATCACTTGAGCCCAGGTGTGAATTACCTTTTTGATATGCTCTTGCCTTCAGTTAGCTAGTATTGTGTTGAGGATTTCTGCATCTATGCTAATCACGAATATTGGTCTGTAGTTTTCTTTCTCATGTTGTTATGTCCTTTTCTGGTTTTGGTATTAGGGTGATACTGGCTTCATAGAATGATATATGGAGGATTTCCTCTTTTCTGTCTTTTGGAATTGTGTCAATGGGATTGGTACCAATTCTTTGAATGGCTGATAGAATTCAGCAGTTAATCCATCTGGTCCTGGATATTTTTGTGCCAGCAATTTTTAAGTTACCATTTCAATCTCACTGCTTGTTTTTGGTCTGTTCAGTTTCTATTTCTTCCTGGTTTAATCTAGGAGTGTTGTATATTTTGATGAATTTATCCATCTCCTCTTGGTTTTCTAGTTTGTCTGCATAAACGCCTTCATAGTAGCCTTGAATGATCTTTTGTACTTCTGCAGTATTGGATGTAATATCTACCATTTCATTTCTAATTGAGCTTATTTGGGTCTTCTGTCTTCCATTCTGTTTTAATCTTGCTAATAATATATTGTTTGTTTATCTTTTCAAAGAACCACCTTTTTTCCATTTATCTTTTGTACTTTTTAGTTTCAATTTCATTTAGTTCTGCTCTGATCTTTGTTATTTCTGTTATTCTATTGAGTTTGGGTTTGGTTTGTTTTTATCTCTCTAGTTCCTTGAGATATGACCTTAGATTGTGTATTTGTGAAGTTTAGTTTTTTTGAATAGAAAATTCTTGGGTGACAATTGTTTTGTTTAATTAGGCTAAAGATAGGACCCCAGTCCTTTCTAGCTTGTAGGGTTTCTGCTGAGAAATCTGCTGCTAATCTGATAGCTTTTCCTTTACAGGTTACCTGATGCTTTTGTGTTGCAGCTCTTAAGATTCTTTCCTTAGTCATGACTTTAGAAAACCTGATGACTATGTGCTAGGGGATAATCTTTTGGTGAAGAATTTCTAGGGTGTTTTTGAGCTTCTTGTAGTTGGATGTCTAGATCTCTAGAAAGACCAGTGAAGTTTTCCTCAATTATTTCCTCAAATATGTTTTCCAAAGTTTTAGATTTCTCTTCTTCTCAGGAAGACTCATTATTCTTATGTTTGATCGTTTAACACAGTCCCAAACTCTGGGACTGTTTTTAATTTTTTTTTGTTTTTCTTTGTTGGATTGGGTTAATTTGAATCCCTTGTCTTCAAGCTCTTAAGTCCTTTCTTCTACTTGTTCAATTCTATTGGTGAGACTTGCCAGTGTTTTTTGTATTTATCCAGGTGTGTAATTCATTTCCAGAAGTTGTGATGCTTTTATTTATGCTATTTGTTTCTCTAGATACTGTTCCATCCATACCCTGCATCATTTAAAAAAAAATTCTTTAAGTTGGTATTTAGGTTTCTCTGGTGCCTTCTTGAGTAGCTTAATAATTGACCTGAATTCTTTTTCTGGAAATTCAGAGATTTCCTCTTGGTTTGGGTCCACTGCTGGGGGGCTAGTGTGACCTTTTGGGGGTGTTAAAATACCTTGTTTTGTCATATTACCAGAATTGTCTTTCTGGTCACTTCTCCTTTGGGGAGATTATGTCAGACGGAAGGCACTCAGGGACTCAGGGCTGTTGTTCAGATTTTTTTTTTGTCCCACAGGGTACCCCCATGATATGGTGCTCTCTCCCTTTTTCTAGAGATGAGGCTTCTTGACAGCTGAACTGCAGTGATTGTTTTTTTCTCTTCTTGTTCTCACCATCCAGTGGAGCTACTGGGCTCTGGACTGGTACTGGGGAGTGTCTTCAAAGAGTCCTGTGATGTGATCCATCTTCATATCTCTCAGTCATGGATACCAGCACCTGCTCTGGTGGAGTTAGCAAGGGAATGAAGTAGGCTCTGTGAGAGTCTTTGTTTGTAGTTTTGTTTCATATGCCAGTTTTGTGTTGGTTGTCCTTTAGCCAGGAGGTGGTACTTTCAAGAGAGCATCATCTGCAATAGTATAACGAGGATATAAGTTTAGCCTAGAGTTGCCTGGATGAGTTTCTCAGGCAGTGGACAGGAAGGGAGACTACATTATTTGTCTTTGGCTACCAGTGTGGGTAGAGAAAGGCCATCATTAGGTGTGTCTGAGCGTGGACTCTACTTGGGTTGGGCTTGCTGCAGCTCCTGTTGGGGGATGGGATGTGGTTCTCATGTTGATGGATTTATGTTTCCAAGTGTATTATGGCTTCTTCTTTTGTATCATACAGGTTTTGAAAGAAGTGAAGGAATGCCAGAAGTGAGAGGCCTCACCTAGCTCCCACACAGCCTGAAAAGATAGTGTCACTCCCACCATACCCCCAGCAACAGCACTGAATTTATTTCCAGGCAGTGAGTGAGCAGGTCAGAGAATTTGCCCCTAGCTACAAGCCTCCCAGCTGAGAAAGCAAACACATCTTTTAGGTTTTGCCCATCCCTGCCCGCTGTGATTTCTCTGCTGGTATCTGCACTCCCCCCTTCTCCCCCTCCCCTGGATTCTGTCCAGGAAACTTCATATTTAGTGGAAATTATCACAAAGTTCAGCTGGAGGTCTTCTTCTACCTGTGTTTTTTTTTCCTGATTCCACTGGCAGCCCTTTCCTGGGACCCCTGTGAGGCAAAGTCAAGAGTAGCCTCCTTGGGGACTGAGACTGCCCAGAGGGCTCTTTCCATTGGTTCCTTTAATCCTATATTTTTGCTCAGCTGTCAAAATTCATTTCAGCTCCAAGTAAGGGCAAATCCTTCTCTCGTGATCTGGATCTTTGGGTTACTCAGTGAGGATGTGTGTTTATGGGTGGACATTCCCCCCCTCACACCCCTCACATATTGGGCACTCACAGTTTTTTGGCTGTCTCATGCAGCCTGCAGCAGCCTTTGAAGGTTTCTGAATCAATCTTTTCATGTCACCATTAGACATAACTTCTTACCAAGTCTTATGCCAAGAAAATGTTCTTTTATGTTATTTTCTAAAAGTTTGAGCTACCATTAACTTTCTTTGAAGAACTGGAAAAAACCACCTTAAACTTCATATATAGCCAAGACAGTCCTAAGCAAAAAGAACAAAACTGGAGGCATCATGCTACCTGACTTCAAACTATACTACAGGGATACAGTAATCAAAACAGCATGGTACTGGTACCAAAACAGACATATAGACCAATGAAACAGAACAGAGGAGTCAGAATTAATGCCACACATCAACAATCATCTGATCTTTGACAAATCTGACAAAAAACAAGCAATTGGGAAAGAATTCCCTGTTTACTAAATGACGTTGGGAACACTGGCTAACCATGTGCAGAAAGCTGAAACTGGACCACTCTCTTACACCTTCTACAAAAATTAACTCCAGATAGATTAAAGATTTAAACATATGACCTAACACCATAAAAACCCTAGAAGAAAACAGGCAACACTATTCAGGACATAGGCACAGGCAAGGACTTCCTGACTAAAATACCAAAAGCAATGGCAACAAAAGCCAAAATAGACAAATGGGATCAAATTAAACTTAAGATCTTCTGCACAGCAAAAGAAACAATCATTAGAGTGAACCAGTAACCAACAGAATGGGAAAAAAGTTTGCAAGCTACCCATCTGACAAAGGGCTAATATCCAGAATCTACAAAGAACTAAAATAAATGTACAAGAAAAAAGCAAACAATCTCATCAAAAAGTGGGCAAAGGATATGAACAGACACTTTTCAAAAGACATTTATGTGGCCAGCAAACATATGAAAAAATGCTCATCATCACTTGTCATCAGAGAAATGCAAATCAAAACCAACATTGAGATACCATCTCACATCATTTAGAATGGCAATCATTAAAATATCTGGAAACAACAGATGTTGGAGAGGATACAGAGAAACAGGAAAAATTTTACACTGTTGGTGGGACTGTAAATCAGTGCAACCTTTGTGGAAGACAGTGTGGCAATTCCTCAAGGATCTAAAAATAGAAATACCATTTGACCCAGAAATTATAAATCATTCTATTATAAAGAACACATGTGCACGTATGTTCATTTTGGCATTGTTTACAATAGCAAAGACTTGCAACCAACTCAAATGTCCATCAATGATAGATTGGATAAAGAAAATGTGGCACATATACACCATGGAATACTATGCAGCCATAAAAAAGGATGAGTTCATGTCCTTTGCAGGGACATGGATGAATCTGGAAATTATCATTCGCAGCAAGCTGAGAAACCAAACACCACATGTTCTCACTCATAGGTGGGTGTTGAACAATGAAAACACATGGACACAAGGAGGGGAACATCACACAATGGGTTCCATTGAGGGTTGGGGGTTAGGAAAGGGAAAGCATGGGTGGGGGAGGTTGGGAAGGGATAACATTGGGAGAAATATCTGTCAGTGATGGAGGGGGGATGGTGGCAGCAAACCAACATAGCATGTATGTACCTATATAACAATCCTGCAAGATCTGCACATGTACCCCAGAACTTAAAGTATATTAAAAAAAAGTTGTATAGGTGTATTTTTTACATTTGACCCTATAATTACTTTTTTGTTGTAAAGTGTGAGGATTAAGTTAGATTTTGTGGGAGTTTTTTGGTTGTTTTGTTTTCTTTTTCTTATGGATATACAGTTACTCTGGGACTAGTTGTTAAAAAACTCTATTTACTCCATTGCATTTCTTTTGTACCTTCACCAAAAATCATTTGGTTGTAATTCTGTGGGTCTATTTTCCAGTTTTCTATTTTGTTCTATTAATCTACGTGTCTGTACCATCACCAGTACCACTCAGTATGTGTTATGGTGGTTCATATTAGGCGTTAGTATTAGGCAGAGTAATTCCTCCTTCCTTATTTTTTAATAAATGAATTTTTTTAATAAACATAAACTTTTTCTTCATTTATTAAGATCTCCGACTTCTTCTGTTAGTGTTACATAATTTTGAGTATACAAATCCTATGTACTGTTTGTTAGACTATACCTAAATATTTCATCTTTTTTAGAGTATCTAAGTGAACTTATAAATTTAAATTTAATAAACCATAGGATCATTTTAAATGTATAGAAATGTAATTAATTTTTCTGTTTATCTTGTAACTGTGGCCTTGATAAGTGAAGTTATTAATTCTAGTAATTGTAGGTAAATCCTATGAATTAGCCTAAGTAGAGCATGTTATAACCTGTAAATATATACCATATTCATTTTTCCTTATAATATGTAGCCTTTTAAAAATGTTCTTTCTTTCCTTCTGAAATATGTTAACTAGAACTTCTTATTCTGTTTTGAATAACAGTATTGAAGATTAGCACTTGCTTTATTTTTGATCATCAGAGAGAAGCACTTAGCCTTTTATCATTAAACATGATTTTAGCTGTATTTGATATTTGATAAATTAATTTTTTCTTAAGTAATACCTTAATTAGCTGCATTATTTATGGAAGATAAAAGTGCATCTTAACTATTATTCATTTTTCTAATTATTTTACAGAAGCCACCGTTTCTATTCTAGTAATTTTCAAAATGTGATAGTATCAACATTTTATAAGGTTATCATTATGCTTAAGCTAGCTTATGTATTTAACGTAATTACACTTTTATTACTTAATTAATAGAAACTAAATTATAAACAAGTATAACAAAGCTTGTATAACAAAGAGAATATTGGCTTAGCTATATAGACTGAAGAACCTCGGCCTCATATAAATGGAAGTTGTTTGTGACATTAATCCTTTCATCATATTTTGACCTCAATGAAGTTTTATACAAGTAGACTAACCAATTTTTAATGATGTAATGCAGTTTTATAAAATTAGATTTGTTATTTTTTTCCTCTTACTACTTACCAGGAAGTCACAGCCACAAAAAATAACAAGAAAAAATTAGATATAAATCTCCTCCTAAAAAATTGAGCTATCTTGCTTAAATTCAAGATAATTTAGAATATCTTTTAATGTAAGTATTGTGGATTAAACACTCATTCAAAAAATTAAGCCATCTTCATAGCTCAAGCCTTGTATTCACACACATTTCTATATGGATGTGCTATTTTTGGTATCTTATGTCACTAATATTGGCAATGCAATATAATGAAACAAATATATGCTAGTTCATTACATACATTGGATCAATTATTCAGACTTACTATTTGTTCCTTTAGTACATGTATGTGGTGTGCGAACCAGGAGAATATTTCCCCTTTAGGAATGAAACATGTGTTTCCCATTTGTTGGAAGTCTCGGCAGACAAAAGCTCTCCTTTAAGTCTCTCCCTGGAACTTCTTTTCAGCTGAAGACAGCTTCTTTTCCAAGAAACAGTACACATAATGACAACTAGTGCAGGAGTAAATAATTTCAGTTAGCGTGCCTAAATTCAAGATAAGTCTAAAGAGCCATCTCAACTCCCGATCTCTTTATTGTATTTGCTGAGTCTTGGTGGAGCAATATGGCAGCTAAATCTCTCCTCTGCTCAATTCTTCTTCCTTCACTTCTCTACTGGTGTTGATCTCATGAGTTATTATAAACTTTCTGTACAAACAAAGAACTGCAATAGCACCTATGTGAATTCTTTCTTATAAAATTCATTATTGTCTTTCAATGGCAATTAAAATTTGTATATGAAAAACTATACAGACAAAACTAAAAAAAAAAAAAATGTTTAATAGCTCCTAAGAAAGTTCAGTAATGGCCCCTACACAACTAAGAACATTAGAGGCAATAGAATATAAGTTAATGTGACGTATCAGGAAATGAGATGGCTGAAGGAAATAAGTACAATATAATGATTTAAGCATCATTATGGATCACAGAATTGTATATTAATTGAAATACAATATTAAAATTACTCTCAAACTTTAGATAGTATTGTAAAATATTTTAAATTGTCATCTTAAATTTAAACCAGAGGGTTTTTTTTTTAATTCTTCCATCTACTTAAAATCTTAAAATAAATCATTTTATGAAGGGAAATACTACTTTTAAATATAAACATTGTTATTGCAAACTTATATTCTTGAGGAATTTCATTAAAATTAATAGAAGTTGTTAAATTGAAACACAAAGATTATGTTTGAAATGACTATAAATAATGCTTTATAATATAATATCCAATTTGGGGAGATTTTCATATCTCATGGTGATTGGAAGTGCAGGCATTATAGATGTCAATAAGTGTAATAAAAGACTAAGGTAAGAATATAAAGAAACAATAGCTACTTATTCAAGTAATGAATTTGCAAAGGAAAAGAGAGATTCTTGTATTTACCCCAAGTATATCTTTTATCAGTCGCATAATAGCTGAATGTTCCCTACATATTTTTTTCCTTAGAAAATCCTCATGACAGTCATATTTGGTGTAGGATTTTATTGTATTTTATTTTATTTTTTAAAACAAGAACTTTCATATGACCCTATACTAACAATTTGAAATAATTTCTAACTTTTCTAAGACCTAAGTAGGGAGGTTCGGGAGGTAAATGTAGCCTTCCCCCATATATACTTTATTTTACTTTAATTTTTAGATATAGTCACTTAAAAAATTGTACAATAGAATAAAACAAATGTCAAGACTCCATTTCAATATATATATATATATTATTAGATGCTATATTCTGAAAATATAGCTAAGAAAATTAACTCAAACATTAACCTATTATTTATACTATCATTTAATGAGCATTTTTATGGTAGAAACTATATTCTACACTTTAAGTATATTATATAAGATATCCATGTACGAAACCTAAAAACAAAATGTATTCACTTTTCAAGATTTTTAAAGTGTATAGCTTAAGCTCTTAAATAACATATTTAGGGTCATCCAACTAGTTTGCTCCCTAGAGCAAAATATCTCTAACTGGGAAACATTTGGCTTATTACTTTTCATTTTATATTTGGATCATCTAACTCCTAGGAAATTATTATTTTCATGTTTCAACCTAGAAACTCCTGAGGCAGGAAGTCAGGATCAGAGCATTTTTGCTGTGATCCTCAAACTAATCCTTAGGGTGATTCTAAAATAATCATTTGAAACATTTTTCAACACTAAAAATTTTCTTGACCTCAGCAGGTCATCTAAAAATATGGTAAGTATGTGCAGGATGCTCGTTACTTGGATCATATGCTTGTTCTTTTTTTGTTTTCCTTATCCTGGTTTTTTCAGGTTGAGCCTCTCAAACATCAGTTGATAACTGACGACTCATTCAAATTTAAGGCAAAGGCACAAAATTGCTACTTTTATGGTGTGTGTATGTATATGTGTGTGTGAGTGTGTATCTGTGTGTATGTTTGTGCCTGTTGTATATATGACTCTGTGTGATCACTGACTTGGGGAATTCACATTAGGATGAATGCCTGGTAAAACTTCTTGCTTCTAATAGCCCTCTCCTGAACATACCTACTATGGTTTGGCTCACCGTGCCCACCAAACCTCAACTCAAATTGTAATCCCCATAATCCCCATGCTTCAAGGGAGGGACCTGACGGGAAATGATTGGATCATGGGGGCAGTTTCACCTACGCTGATCTCATGATAGTGAGTGAGTTCTCATGAGATCTGATGGTTTTATAAGGGGCTCTTCCTCCTTCACTTTCTCTCCTGCTACCATGTGGAAAAGGTGCTGGCCTTATTCACCTTCCACCATGATTTTAAGTTTCCAGAGGCTACCCCAGCCATAGAAAATTGTGAGTCAATCAAACAGTTTAGAGGGCTCAGAAGATGACAAGAAGATGTAGGAAAGTTTGGAATCTCTTAGAGATTTGTAGAATTGATTTGACAAAAGTGCTGATAGTATTACGGGCAATGAAGTCCAGAATGAGGTAGTCTCAGATGATGATGTCGAACTTATTGGGAATTGGAGCGTAGGTTACCCTTGCTATGCTTTAGCAAAGGGACTGGTGGCACTCTGCCCCTGTTCTAAAGATCTGTGGAAGTTTGAACTGGAGAGAGATGCTGTAGAGTATCTGGTGGAAGAAATTCCTAAGCAGCAGTGTTCAAGAGGTGACCTGACTTTTTTTTATAGCATCAGTTGCATGTGGTGGCTCACGCCTGTAATCCTAGCACTTTGGGAGTCCGAGGTGGGTAGATTGCCTATCTTAGGAGTTTGAGACCAGCCTGGGGAGCACAGTGAAACCCCATCTCTACTAAAAATACAAAAAAAATTAGCCAGGTGTGGTGGTGTGCACCTGTAGTCCCAGCTACTTGGGAGGCTGAGACAGGAAAATAACTTGAACCCAGGCGGCAGAGGTTGCAGTGAGCTGAGATCACACCATAGCACTACAACCTGGCAACAGAGTGAAACTCCCTCTCAAAAAAAACAAAGAAAAGAAAAAAAATGTAGGGTCATGTGCATTCAGAAAGACATAATTTGAAATGGAAACTTATGTTTAAAGGGGAAACAGAGCATAAAGCCTTAGAAAATTTACTGCCTGACCTTGTGGTAAAATAGGAAAACCCATTTTCTAGGGAGAAATTCAAGCCAGCTGTAGAAATTTGCATAAGTAAGGGTAAGTTGAATGTTAACAGTCAAGATAATGAGGAAAATGTCTCCAGAGTTTTCTTACATCTTAATGGCAGCCCCTCCCATCGCATGCCTGGAGGTCTAGGAAAAATAGTTTGGTGGGTTATGCCCAGGGCCCTGCTGCTTTGTGCAGTCTCAGGATGTGATGCTCTGGGTCCCTGCCACTACAGCTCCGACTGTGGCTAAAAGGAGCCTAGGTAAGCTCAGGCTATTCCTCAGAGTGTTTTAGCCCCAAGCTGTAGTGGCTTCCACATAGTGTTGGGCCTAACAGTATACAGAAGACAAAAACTGAGCTTTGAGCCCCTCTACCTAGATTTCAGATGTATGGGAATGCCTAGATATCCAGGCACAACTGTGCTGCAGGGGTGGAGCTCTCATGAAGGACCTCTACCAGGGCAATATCAAGGAAAAAATATGGGTTGAAGCCCCCACACAGAGTCTGCACTGGGGCACTCCCTGATGAATCTCTGAAAAAAAAAGGCCACTGTCCTCCAGACCTCAAAATTCTAGATCCACCAACAGCTTGTACCATGTGCCTGGAAAAGCCACAGGCATTCATGCCAGACTGTGAAAGCAGTTGCAGGAGTTGTACCCTGCAAAGCCACAGAGTTGAAGCTGCCCAAGGCCTTGGAAGCTCACCACTTACATCAGCATGTCCTGGATGTGAAACATGGAAAGGAGATTACTTTGGAACTTTAAGATTTAATGAGTGCTCTAACAGACTTTTAGTTTGCATGGGTATTGTAGCTCCTCAGTTTTGGCAAATTTCTCCCATTTGGAATGGAAAATGCTTGTACCCCCATTGTATCTTGGAAGTAACTAACTTGTTTTTTATTTTACAGGTTCATAGGTGGAAGGGACTTGCATTGTCTCAAATGAGATTTTGTATTTAGACTTTTCAGTTAATTCTGGAATGAGATAGGACTTTGTGAGACTATTGGGAAGGCATTGGTTTTGACATGTAAAAGGGACATGAGATTTGTGAGGGGCAATGGGCAGAATGACATAGCTTGGCTTTGTGCCCCCACCCAAACCTCATCTCAAATTCTAAAGCCCGCATGTTGAGGGAATAAACCGGTGGGAGCTGATGGGATCATGGGGATGGTATCCCCCATGCTGTTCTTATGATAGTGAGTGACTTCTTACCAGAACTGACGGTTTAAAAGTGTCACTTCCCCCCTCACCCACTCTCTCTCTCCTGCTGCCATGTGAGGAATGCTTTCCCTTCATTTTCCACCGTGATTATAAGTTTCTGAGGCCTCCCTGCCCCTGTGGAACTGTGAGTCCATTAAACCTTTTTCTTCATAAGTTACCCATTCTCAGGCAGTTCTTTATAGCCATGTGAAAATGAACTAATACAATACCATCATTTATCTTTTATCTTTGTCTCCCTTTGTCACCCTCTTACACAAGTAAAGTCCTAGGAGTCTGAAGACACTACTTTGTGACACTGGTATCAAGACAATACTTATTTATTCTTCCACTCAGAGCTTTAGTGATGGTAGAGAGTAGGAAAAGGATCAGAGAGGTGATTGTAAAAATTACAATATTTTCAATATTCCACTGCACTGGCCTGATAATAGGCACATTTGCAATATTAGGTATCTAAGAAATGGCACTTGTGTTATTTCACAAGATTCTATATAACAATATTATATAATAGAATTACAAGTTAAAGTCATTTTAAAGTGCACAGAATTAAAATATTACTGTATTAAATAGCGATAACAAAATAATAGATATAGTAAAATTTAACTGGGAAAATATTATTTATAATAAAATCATTTCAGGATTCTGATGTCAGTCTAATGGGAGTTGTCCTGTGAAATAATTGCTGGAAAAGATAAAGTAGGGTTTGATGTATGGCATTTTCTGATTTTACTAACAAATGGCTAACATTGGCAAATATATATATATTTCTAAGCATATAAAAATGAAGGTGGTTATACCATATAGGTTTGCTTGTTCCTCTAATAATAGATAACATGTATTAAAAAATAATTTTATATTAGACTGGATGTAAGTACTTCTTATGCGACCCGTGATAGCCCTATGAAGTATTTTACCATTATTATTCCTATTTTACAAGTCAATAGCATAGGTTGTTCTAAGATACAGTTAGTAAATCACAAATATATGAATCCTTGCAGACTAAATCTTGATCCCACGCCTCGAACATTGTTATTCAATAGAAATAAAATCTAAGGCTAAAAAAGAAGCAACTTATTTGTTCTTATTGTAATTATTCTTTGCAATTTTTTCTCGAAAACACTGAAGAATTGACATTTTCTCTAACATCTGTCACGTGACTGTTAGAAAATCACATGAAAATAGCTTCCTTTATAAGTTATTTCTTGTTCTACCTTCATTTTATAGCCCAGTATAAAATATCTAAAATACAATAAAAAGCGAATTAAATACATAGATTAAGCACGGTGTACCCTCTTTTCTGCTTAATTGCATAGAAAACCACACCTTACTTGAACTGCAGTGACATCGTGTGGCCTAAAATGTTTAATTTTGTTTTTATATGCAAATCATTGTTCATATTTTCTGATTCTCTTCAGTTCTAAGTTTAAAAGCCACTAGTTTTTATTCAAGAAAATGGCATTAGCATAAATTCTGAGTAATCACTAAATATTCCAGAAATAAAATATTAAATGGAAAAAGTATTTAATTACAGATACGGCTAACAATAATTGCTGACCTAGTTTTATTCAGAGGAGTGTGTTTAACTTGAAGTATATTTTATTTTTAAAATATGTAGGAAAAACTCATGTCACTTCATTTAAAATTGGAGAGCAAGTAATAGCAATCATTTTGCTATTTTTGTGTCATTAAAAAGAAATCAATATTATTTTTTAAAATACTAAATATGATCCCAATATCTGCATGTCAAAACATTTTTCTTCTGTGATATGCACACCATCTTTTTAATGTATATCTTTTAGTTTTATTCTTTAAGTACATACTAATAAATAAATTGAAGTTATGATTTCCTCAAGCCTTTGCTTTCTTCAGTTATTTCAGTATTTGCCAGATGGCTTCTGATTATTTTGGTGTTCCCCAGGGTTCCAAATTAAACACATTAAATCACATCTTCAAAATTTAAAGAGGAAGCATAATTGTACCTCGAAAGCTCTTATTATACATCTTACAAAAATATAATTGTGAATTAAACAATATTATCTTGAATATACAGATAGCTGCAGTTTGTAAAGCTAATTTGTAAAGAAACAAAATAATGCCGACATATAATTTAAACTAATTTATTTATATATGTTTTATATATGGTATTCAAAATTAATTTAATATAATAGTTAACTAGTTAACTCATTTCATACAATAAAATATACATTAATCATTTAATAATGTGTATCTAAAACTATACCTGCTCTATAATCATTTAAGTTTTAGAAAACAATTAGTTCATTATAAGTATAATTAAGATATTCTTCACAACAGTAGCAGTATATACTGATTTCTATAATTCTAATGTTTTTGTTCTAATTTTGCCACATGTGCTACTGAAGTGAACAATGTTGTTTCTTAATATAGCATTTATTCTACAAATTTTAAAATGAGTGTAGCTGTTTTAATAACTAGAATATGTGAAGGAAATAGATTATATGTATACGAATTCTCATTGCAAAGATAAATATGTCAACAACAAATGCATTATTTTGTGTGACTTGTAAATGAGTGCTTTATAAGTATTGGTACACTGGGTTAGTTACAGCCGATTATGTTACTCTTCTAATTGATAACTGAAGAAAGGATTTTAATCTTAGTATTTTCTAGATTCATTTCATTAATTAACCCAAAAGCCTACTCTAACTCTCTGGGATACAACTAACTTTAAGATAAACCTTGAGTAAATTATAAATATAAAGCATATACGTAATTATTATGGCTATATCTACTCATTTATTTTTACTGGAATATTGGTAAAATCTGCATGCAAGTTAGCTAAGGACAAAGGTGTGTTCCCTCAAATAAGAACCTATTATTCTCTATTTCTAATGTCCCTAAATAATGTACATTTAATGATTTTATTATTTTCTACATATACTCCATAAATCAGGAATTATACTTTAAATAGTTTTTGAAAAATTTTTAACCCTGGATTTCTAATATAATTATTGCAACATGCTTTAAGATGTATTTTAAATAAATCTTACAAATTTCTTCTAATAACCTAGGGAGAAATAGGAATAATAAATGTATATGATTAATAGTACTCTTATTTATTGAACTATATGTTACAGTCTCAAGCTTTATTGAGGTCTAATTGCTAAAAAGTGATTGCGGTGTAAAATGCGATAATCTTATACATTTACATATTATGAAATGATTACCACAATCAACATAATACACCTAACACCACAAATATAAGAAAGTAAGTCATTTAATTTGAGGACTAATTTCTTTTCATATTGCAATTGATATTCTGTGACAAATTATAATAACTTTTGCTGATTCTGATGCTTTGTAAATATTGTACTTTTAAAAATGTCTAGTATTATTTATGTATACTATTACGATCCTACTTTAATAAATAAGCAAACTAAAGCTAATATGTGTTATCTTGCTTGAGGTCACAAAATTTCTATGTTTTCAAAAATACCATTCATTCTGAGTTGCTTCACCACAAAAGCTTGATGTCTTTTTATTCTATATTGCTTGCTTTTCTCTCATCATGTCTCTGGAACATATTTAAGTTTATGAAGTTAATTAGGAAAAGTTTAGGTCAGTATTCCAGTTGATATACAAATTATTTCAATAATGACTCATAACATCCTTATAAAAACAAGCCTTTCTGTGATCACTTAAATAACTTAGCACTTTAAAATCTTCCTAAAATCTTCGAATGTTGGTGGGCATTCACAAACATGACTTAATGTTACATAATGGTTGTAGATGTTGGTGTTCATTAAAAGCCTTCAAGAATCTTTTTATTAGATAATTTTCCAATCATATAAATATCATATAAATTGTTATCTGTCTTATTCTGGAACTGCAAGTGTTCTACATTTACATATATATTTGATTTCTCATGTATTTTATTATAAAGTTTTTAAATTTTAGCTATATTATAGTATCTCTTATTTAATTCTGACCATAGTATAAGCTGTATAATTTTACATTTATTTATATTTACGTCTACCTTCTATCTTACATGTGTTGAGGTAATAAAATTTATACTGATTGTGGAAGAAAAGGTTGAATTTTTTGACTTGTGTTTTTTTTTCATGCACTTAGAAATGTAGACTGGCAAGTCTCTCTTCTTATAGGGGATACACATACACACACACACATGCACACACACACACACACACACACCCCAAACATACAAACTTTACAAAGGTCAAATGGTAAAAGGTGAGAAATTTAAAAATATGTGAAAAATGTGAGAATATATTAAAAATGATGGGTCTGGATACATGTAAAATTACACCCATGAAAAGTAGAAAATATCTGTCAATGAAAAAATTGCTTTTAAACTTTACAAAAGGATTAATATATTTTCAAAAATATATCTGAAGTTTCTTTCAAGAGAACACATTTAGCAATCTAAACATAATTTACATTTTTATGCTGATGACTATGACTATAGAAGAAGTTAGAAGTAAATAAATATATTAATGAATAAATGATTTTATGGTACAAGAAATAAAGGCATAAAGCCAATATTTATTTTCATATATATTTTATCCTGTAATTAAAAGGAAAGACTCATTTTTATACCAAGATGTGTAATACTTTGCATGCAAATAAGAAAAATCTACAGAGCTGAGGAAAAGCATCTATTAAAAGATTTTATGTTGCAGTACACACAGGTCCCAATGCATCGATGACTCATGGCAAAGACACGTTTTCTTGCAGCATCTGGATATTTCAGGAAAAAAGCTATAAGTAAATCTGTTTCTGAATAACTTAGGAATTGACAAACCATATAACAGTGAATCTACCTGGATAACAGTGAATTTTAGAGAGTTTGGTAATAAATCTAAATAACAGTGAATTTTAGTTATTGATATTAATTCACTATTGAGGGACATCTCTTTCTAGGTCTGTGAGGGGCTTGGTTTCAAAGGCAGGAGTTTCCCAGCTCCATGCCTCCATCCAGGAACCAGAGGGATTTGAAATGTAAAGTTCTTTGTCTGGGGTGCACGCTAGCTAGAGAAAGCCAGGTGAAGCTCCTTTGTCCCAAAAAACCCTCCAAAAGCTCTGGGAGGAGGGAGCTCTGTAACTCAGACTTGTGAACGAAGCATCCAACCCAGTTATCAGAGTCAAAGATCAATCACTCCAGAGGAAGTTTAAAAGAACTCCTCTCATTGGACGAGAACATGAATGGGGAGGTAATAAATCAAGGGTTAAAACTCCAGCAGCTCCTTACCTATAGGGATTCCTTCTCTGGGTCCCCCTCTCCTGACAATATGGGAGTTGTCTTTCTTTCTCTTTCTCTCTCTCTGTCTAATAAATTGCTTTTCTGCAATACTCTTTGGGTCCACAATATTTATTTGAAAGACAAACTCACCATGCCTTAGTGGCCCCTTTCCCTATTCTTTGGGATTAGTGAGGCTAAGAACCTCTTGGGAACTGGAAGCTGAGTATGCTCTCCCATTTACCCTATGAATAATAATAGTGAATTTTAGAGATTTAGAAATATACCTATCTTGTTTATGTTTACAAATTTAAATGCATGAATTTGGATTTACAAATTTTACCTCAATTTTTAAAACCACCTTATTGTATGATTGACACAAAAAGATGTCAATATTTAATGTATGCAATTTGATAAGTTTGCAGGTAAGTATGCACATGTAAAATCGTTACCACAATCTATGCCATAATCTTCTACATCACCTCCAAAAATTTTCTCCCACCCTCTTCAGTTATTATTGTTATTATTATAGTGATAAGAACATTTAAGGTAACATCTAACCTCTAGCCACATTTTTAAGTATACAAATGATATCTTTAACTGTAGGCACTATGCGGTACAATAGATCTCCAGGACTTACTCCTTTATAAATGAAACTTACTACTCTTTGGCTAAAAAATCTTCATTTCCCCCCCTCTCCTCAGTCCCTGGAAACCACTATTCTAGTCTCTACTTCTGCAAGTTTTATTATTTTAGATTTTTTTTTATATAAAAGGGATCACGCAGTATTTGTCATTCTGTTTCTGGTTTATGTCATTTAGCATAATGTCTTCCAGATCTGTCCATGTTGTAGCAAATGGTAGAATTCACTTCTTTGTAAAAACTGAATAATATTAAATTGTATGTGTACACTATATTTTCTTTTGCATTCATCCATTGATGAACATTCCAATTGCTTCTATGTCTTCTCTATTATGAATAATGCTACAATGAACATGGGAGTGTAGATGTTTTTGAGATCCTGATTTCAATTTCTTGAGTGTATATACAGAAGCAGGATTGCTAGATTATATGATGATTTTATTTGTAACGTGGCAGGCAACTGCCACCCTTTTTTCCATAGCTATAGCACCAATTTGCATTCCTATAAACAGTATATAAGGGTTCCCTTTTCTCTACATCCACAACAATATTTGTTACCTGACTGGGGACAGTGGCTCACTCCTGTAATCCCAGCACTTAGGGAGGCTGAGGTGGGCAGATTTCTTGAGGGCAGGAGTTTTAGATCAACCTGGGAAATACCGCAAAATCCTGTCACCACAAACAATAAAAATATTAACCCGATGTGATAGTGCACACTTGTCTGGAACCTAGTAGTTCCAGATACTCAGGAGGCTGAGGTGAGAGGATTGTTTGAGCCAGAAGGTTGAGGCCGCAGTGAGCTGTGATTGTGCCACTGCACACTAGCATGGGCAACAGAGAAAGACACTGTCTCAAAAAACAGAAGTTGTCTTTTGTAACTGATCCCTCATCATACACCATACATAAAAATCAACTTAAAATGAATTGAACAATATTATATCAAGGATTAATAAAATTCCTGGAAAAAAACATAGGGGAAAAGCTTCTTGACATTGGTCTTGACAATGATTTCTTGGATATGATGACAAAAACATAAACAACAAAAACAAATCTACACAAGCAGAACTATGTCAAATGAACAAAGCTTCTATACTGCAAAGGAAAAAAAAATGAACAAAATGGAAATTTACCTATGAGGATGAAGAAAATATTTGTAAATCATATTGCTGCTAAAAGGTTAACACGTAAAAAATATAAAGAAGTCCCATAATTCAATAGAATAAAAACAAAGATGCCAATTTTAAAATAGACAAAATAATTAAACATTTCTCCAAAAAAGACATACAAATGACCAATGGGTATGTGAAAAGGTACCCAATGTCACTCATTATCAGGGAAATGTAAATCCCATAACCACATGTGTTATTACTTCATAACCTATAAAGGTTATTATTGGACCTATATGTTTTAACAGGAAGACTGTATCTGTGCATATTTATATTATAAAGAGTATTATGTACTACTAATCACTTTTTTCTCTTGTACCATATGCTATAATTTACTGTAAAGAGCACTACATTATTGTAACAGGCCTCCCATTTCAATTAGACTTCAGTGTGATTTATGTCAACATTTAAGTTTTTCTACACATGGTTATGTGTGGTGATGTGAGTGAGATTTTTTTAAGTGCTTAATTTATATGTATTAAGCAAAGTAGAGAAAAATAAATAAATACTGTAATTTGACTTTTCAAAACTAACTTAAATCCAAACACCAAGTGTGGATTTATTTTGTTAGAACATTGTGGGTGTTTAGGCAGAGGAGGATGTAAAAACAAATTGCTATATTTTAATTACAAAAATATTACAAGATCTTAGAAAAAACATGTATAAGAACATAAGAAGAAATAAAACAGAAGTAGTCTTATATATGGAAATTATAAAAGTAAAGTAACACTATGTTCTAAATTTTGAAAATCTTGATAAAATAGACACCTTTCTAGAGAAAAATAGAAATATCCAAAAATCTGTGTATAAAATAGACTTAATGATTACTAATTGTTAACAAAATGAAAAAAAGATATCAAAGAAATACATTAAAAATTCCAAATTTAGATTAACTTTAGCATGGATGATATCAACATTCATAAACATATTATCACACTATCCTTAAGTAAACTATTCCAGGGGTAACATACAGCAAACTGACACAAGAACAGAAAATCAAACACCGCATGTTCTCACTTATAGGCATGTGTTGAACAACGAGAACACATGGACACAGGGAGGGGAGCATCACACACTGGGGTCTGTTTTGGGGAGGCTAGGGGAAGGACAGTGGGGGAGTGGGGGAGGTTGGGGAGGGATAACATGGGGGAGAAATGCCAGATATAGGTGACAGGGGAATGGAGGCAGCAAACCACATTGCCATGTATGTACCTATACAACAATCCTGCATGATCTGCCTTTGTATCCCAGAACCTAAAGCACAATAAAACATATAGATCAAAAAAGAATACTCATAATGTATCGAGTAAAACTAGCAAAATATTACCAAGATGATTAATCAATTATAAACATTTAAAACAATTCCCGTAAACCACTTATGAACGAATATAGATATAACATTGGTAATTTAAAAAAAACTATTTATCAGCGGAGCTTTGTATAATGTGGCTAAACCACTAAAAAATGTAATAATTATTTAGTAGTAGAGAAAGAGTACAAAATATAAAGAAGAAGGCTGAAAGTATTTATTAAAATGTAACATGCTTATTAAAGTACATACTGAGACATGATATATAAATTTTTGTATGATATATAAGTTTTGTTAGGAATTAGTAAGAACAACTTAATCACTTAATTTCTAAAGAACTTCTTATCAATAAAAAATAAGATATCTGAATATCAAATTTTGTAGAAAGTCTGAGAATCTTAGATCACTAGAGAAGAAAATGTAATAAAGACATCTGTGATGTAAATTATCACGATAAAAGTCTATGTAACATAAATATTTAAGCAATAGCTTAATAGAAAATATAAATGGGGAATAACTTTTTTGAAAATAATGAAAAAGAACACCAAAGTATTTTAAAATGTTTTAGCTGTATAAAAAATTTAAACCAAAACTAGAACAAAGATGTGCCATTTTTTCTATCTAAAACAATTGACATTTATGAAAATGCTAATTACCCAAGATAAATGTACATATAAAAAAACTATCATAGAAAATAATTTAAGAGACAGTTATTTAAGTTTGAAAACTAGTTTTGTAATTATTATGTCCTTAGTGGTTGGGAAAAACTGAAATTCAATCAGTGGTCAAAAATCAAAACAAAAACCTTCTTGACAAACATGGTAAGCCTGCAATGACTAATGATTTTGTACATAGAATATTCTGGTAGTGTACCCAGGAGCTAAAAGTTACCACTTCAAAACTCACTTCAAAAAAAATTATATTATCAGAGACAAAAGAGAAAATACATAATAATACAGTCAATTCTTTAAGAGAACATGAAACTCCTAAATGTGAATGCACCTATAGCCCAGAACTAGAGAATACAAGTACCAAAACTGACAGAACTAGAAATATAAATAAACACATCAATAATTATGGTTGGAAGTTTCAACACTTCTTTCTTATTAACAGAACAAGTAGACAGAAAATCAATAAGCATAAGGAGGATACAAACTGTGTCATTAAACAACTTGACCTAATTGACACTTGTAAAACACATGTAACATCAGGAGACATGTATAAGTGCCATTACACTTATAGTTAAGTTATAGTTACAGCTATGTAAACAGCTGGTTATCCCTGGCATTACTTTTATTGTGGCTATATTAGAGTTTGTTTTATAATATATGATGAAACATAAAGAGACTCCAATAACATAAATATAACACATCTTCATCACGGTTCTTCTAAAAATCTCATTGAAATACAGTAAAGATATAAATGAACAAATAAAATAACACTTGAAAAATGATAAGAAAGAAAACACCATCAATAGATCAATCATTTGGGACACTCCTAGAAAATAGATATTATACTACAATTCTAGGAAAGCTAGAATTTAGTTACCATAATTCAAGTTGCTGAAAAGTTAAGAGTAGGTTTTTTTTTGTTGTTTTTTTTTTTTTTTTTTTGTCCTGCAGTGGAACTCATGCAAATTTCCATGTTCAGTTATTAAAATGTACAAAAACAAACTGATATGGATTTGAAGCAGTTAGTATAATCATCATTATCAAATAATGAAGTTAATTATTTCCTAATGAACCTATGGCCAGTCTAGTTTGAGTCCCTCCTCTTCCCAGTGAATACACAGCAGTTGTCAAAAGTAATATGTCACATAATGAAAGCATAAACAACTGTTTCCCTAAGAAAGTGAACACTCTGCCCAGTAGTGATGTTTCCAGAAGCAGAAATAGAGAAGGGCCTGTAGTGACTTAAACCAGCTCACTGGAGATACTGGAGAAAAGATAAAGCAGTTCCAACATAGAATAAAGAGGCAGATTGCTCTCCTGATCTTAAGAGCTTTAGCTTACACAGTCTTCAAAAATCTGTTTTTTTTTTATTTAACAGAAGAGGCAGTTGAGTCAAAGACTTACAATACTGTAGAGAAAACTCATCTTTCTACCTATTGCTCCTGAACATAGGCTATAAAATGGAGTCAAATGGATGAATTTTTAAATTACCAATGCCTGGTGATTGTATGTTACCTTGGGTAGGCTGTGTATTTTGCATTGCTATTTTTTAATGTCTCAAGTAAGCCTAGTATAGAGCCACATTTGAAAAATGTTGGCCTACCATTAATATAGTCAGTAGGATCGTTTCAGCAAGAGGTAATAGAAAATTCAAACAATAAGATATGTTGTTTCAAATAAGATGGTTCTAAGTACAGCAGGGTTTGGTTAATTCAGTGTCTCAATGATGTTTTCAAGAACTACTGCCTACTTTTGGCCCCGCCATCCTGTGTAGTCATCTCCCTCTTTTATGATCAAAGCTACATTTTTATACACTGACACCCAAGGGAGAACATGGCTCGTTCATCTGAGTTCATTTCTAAATGTGATAAAACTGTTCCAAAAGCTAGAACTGAGTCACTTGTCTACTTCTGAGCTTACCACTAAGAAGAGAAACAAACTCATTATACCTACCCTGAAACAAATAGTATTTACTCCAGGCATTTAGGACAAATGAGGCACAAGAACAAATATCCATGAATAGCAAACTGATTTGAAACTCCTACTAACTTTCGTGATTTATAATAAGAAATGTTTACAATTTCTTTCCCACATTGTGAACTTTCTTTTGATAACTCACATTTGAGATTTTACAAGCATTATATATAGTTTTTAAAAAAGGCTATTTTCCCCACATCTATAGGTTTCATTTGTGAACAAACATAATTGATTCTTGTTAATAAGATAATTTAATTGATGGATTCTGAGGTTCCACGGTATATATACATATATATACACACACACACACACATAGATACATATACATACACATATATATATGTATATGTGTATATATATGTATATAAGTGTGTGTGTATGTATATATACACACACATATATGTATATATACATATATGAGTAGATGGCCTACCATTGTATATATATATATACACACACATATATATATATACACACACATATGTGTATATATATATATATACACAATGGTAGGCCAGAATATATATATATGCACGTGCACACACACACACAGACACACACACACACACACATATATATAAATTCATTACTGTTTTGCTTTTACCACTTAAGAAATGATGAAGTCATTCAGTGTGCTGGGAGCAACTATCATGCTTTGGAGAGAAAACAGCCAAATTATCTGGCACAGAAACTGTTTAGTTAAAAGTAGTTAAGAATGATTCTACTCTACATATATATCTATACATAATTCTGATATCTATCTATCCATCTACCTAAAATTAGGATAATGTATGTGTATCTGTGTGAGGCATAGAGAGAGATACTGTCTGTGTGTCTAGATTTCATTTGTCTTTAAGCTACTGTGTAGGGAAAGATTGTTTAGTGAAGCTTAGACTGCTAATGTTTTTACTTCTGTTCAAATTTTTCCTCATTGAGAGTATTAATCTTTTTAAGCAGTTAGAACCACATTATTTAAATAGAAACAGGTGACTTTTTTGGAAAAACAAATATTTTTTCATGAATCCTTATTTCCTTAGAAAGTAATTCTCAATTGTGGTATGTTTAATACTTTCAGAATGTAGCATTACTGTTAAAGGGCTCGGTTGCCATTAAAAGAACATGAGTTGCAATAATATAAATGCCCAAAGTACTATTGCAATCTGCTGTGTTCTTAAGATTACTGTATTTTATAACATGACTCAATGTCTATATGTTGTTTCCATAGCAGAACACTGATTTTTTTGAAATAATGATTAGAGGGATGTAAGCTATGAAAATGTATAAATTATTGTTGACAGAAACTCCCCACTCCCAATATTACCTCTGCAGAAACATTATCTAAGAGCCTACAGGTTTTACTTGTCCTTTGGAAGCAGAAGCTCTTAAACGTCTTTATTTAAAGAGAAGTATATCAGTTAGATGTGGCAGTAATGTAAGACAAGTAGACAGAACTATGTCCTCAGATTAAACAGGGTTTAGAAGGATCAGCCAGGCACTCAGACGCATTCATCCAAATAGAACAATGGGGTTTATGTCTTCATTTTTGAAGGGCCTTCATTTAAAACAACTTGATGTGTTAAGAGTATGAGTTATTTTTAGTGTTATTAAACTACCTTACTGAGATCAGCAAACACATGATGAAGATTATTATAACGTGAGAGTTTATTAGATATTGAAAATCCTAGGCATGTTGTGTTTCATGTTTCATATGACACCAATGTTCCTAATATTTCTCAGTTTTTGCCCCTAGCCTCTCTCTTTCAGTATTTGCCTTTTTCAGTTCCCTGAAAAATCATCTTCTTAGGTTCAAGAAAAAGATTAGGCATAAGGGTGTTTCTAAAAGAGGAAGTAGCAATTTCACATCTATCCTTCTTTACTGATTTCTTAATTCTAATACTCATCTTTTGTGATTCTCTATCCTAAAGGAAAATATGGTCAAACGTAGTAGTTTAAAATTGGCTTGGAAACTTCTGCATCCTCATATTCAAATCATCAACTTGTAATGTTCTGTCTTGGAACAGATGTTCTATCCTGCAAAAATCTCTTACTACATAGGTAGGGCACTTACAGCTGCTCATTTTTCTCTTGTTTTGATTAGGAATGCCTCATGGGATTATCATTCCTCTCTATCACAGTTATATGGTGGGTGAGTGGAAAGGCAGATAACGAGCCTCTTCTTTCAAAGGTACATAGCTCAATAAGTATCATATACAAAGAACTCTACACAAGAAAGCACACACAAAGAGCCTCATCATTATCAAAACATTATTTAGACAATGAAATTCTGGACTTAGGGCTGACGTCCTAAGGGGAGAAGACTTTGATGCTGTGCAAGGAGGATTGAACACATTTTGATTGTAGGAAACAGGTTAATTGTTGTGGCCGAGAGGGAATGTATTAGTCCATTCTCAAAGTGCTAATAAAGACATAACTGAGACTGGGTAACTTATAAAGAAAAAAGGTTTAATTGTCTCACACTTCAGTATGACTGGGAGACCTCAGGAAACTTACAGTCATGGTGGCTGGGGAACCAAACACGACCATCTTCACATGATGGCAGGAAGGAGAAGTGCCAAGAAAAAGGGGAAAAGACGCTTATAAAACCATCAGATCTCGGATGTGAGGGCGATCTGGCTGTAACATCTGTTACCCCATTGATAGCCAGGGTTGATTTGGCTGATCTGTCTGACTAGGCGGTTGTCCCCTTCCTCCGTCACCACTCCATGTGTGTCCCTCCCAAAGCTGTGCTCTTGTCAACAAGGATGACCATCTCTGAGAGAGGAGGACTGGTCTTTGGTCAAGGGTATACAAGTAGCTGTTCTCCCCTGCTAGAACCTCCAAACAAGCTCTCAAGGTCCATTTGAAGGAGAAAGTAGGGTAGTCAAGCTTCCAAGACTCCAGACATATCCAAATGAGGTGCTGCATATGGCAGTCTGCCTTTCTAAGAAAAAAAATAATAATAACAAGGTCTCATGAGAAATCACTCACTATCACAAGAACAGCGTGAAGGTAACCACCCTCATGATTAAATTATCTCCCACCTGGTCCCTCCCATGACATGTGGGGATTATGGGAACTACACTACAAGATGAGATTTAGGTGGGGACACAGCTTAATCACACCATTCCACCCTGAAAACTCCCAAATCTCCTGTCCTCACATTTCAAAACACAATTATGCCTTCCCAACAGTCCACCATAGTCCTAACTCATTCCAGCATTAACCCAAAAATTCAAGTCCAAAGTCACATCTGAGACAAAGCAAATCCCTTCCTCCTGTTAGTCCATAAAATCAAAAGAAGGTTAATTGCTCCCTAGATACAATGGAGATAAAGGCATTGGGTAAATACACCCATTACAAATGGGAGAAATCGACCAAAATGAAGCGGCTGTGGCCCCCACACAAGTCTGAAATCCAGCAGGACAGCCAAATATTAAATCTCAGAAATGATCTCCTTTAATTCTGTGTCTCACATCCAGGGCACACTGAAGCAAAAGTGGGCTCTCCCACAGCCTTGGGCAGCTCTGCCCCTCTGGTGTGCAGGGTACAGCCCCTCTCCTGATTTCTCAATTTGCATTTTCATGAATGTATATTAACTTATTGTGGTGTATGAATGTACATATTTGGGGATTAACTTTATCAAATTTAAATGTTGTGATGTCCCAGGGAGCATAAAACCTAGTTACTTGGTGCACCTGCTCACATAATTGATTTCTATATTCATGGGTATTCTGAAGCACTAAATGCATGAGCAGTTATCATTAAGGCAGTTTCACAGGCCTCTGAATGTTGTGTGCTAATAATCCACAAACTCTGTAAAAGAGAATATGAATAAAGACTTAACAGTTGCTTTGAATATCATGAATAGCTGTTATTATTTTTCTCTGAACCATAAAAATGAATCCCTATATATTTGCATCAGAGCATTCACTTCCACTTAAAAATTATGTGTTTTATCATGTAGAAGAAATGTTAACTAAAGATTAAGAAGTTTCACACAGTCTAGAAACCTTCCCTGCACTTGAATAAATGTAAATGATGGTTTAGAAAACATTAGATATTAAATACATGCTTAACACATTTTTCTCAACCCAGATTTTTATGTCTTTGTGTAATTACATGTACTTGAATTGTGGCTTGGACAAAGGCAATTTTTAAAAAACTCCACAAATTCTTCTAATTGGCCAGTGGATTGATGCCCAGTGATAACAAACACACAAATGAATAATTGTTTATAGGGGGTTTCCTCATATATTTTTATAAAGCAATAAAAAATTGATTTATTTTCTTTAATATTTCCCCAGTTGCCCCCAAATTAGTAGTTACACATCATGAGCAATTTTATTGATAAAAGTTTTTATGTCCTCATCAATTTTTCAAATTTAGTAATTAATAAATTTAAAAAGTAGAAGAGGTAGGATTTTAAGGTGTATATCTGGTTTTCATAATTAAGACATGATCAGAGATATGAATTCATATAAGTTTGTAGGCAGTCACTAATGATTAGCCTAGACATCAAGCATGTTAAGAGGACAAGACTTCAGGAGTGTGATAAGAAGCATGGAATAGGTAGAAAAAATGGGACTTTAATGATGGAAACAGGATGTAATAATGGTTACCTGCACAAGACATGCCCTGCATAGGAAGTTCTTAATAATAAGGTAATTCTCATTATTCTGACTATGACTCAATATAAGCAATATGACTCAAACTCTTATCAGTTAGTCCTTCTCTCTAGGTACCTCAGTGTTAGATTCGGCAATTCTTAACAGTGGTAATAGTGGTAGGATTTTAATTGAAAGAATACATTCACTAATATTACGGCTTTTGCACATCAAGAGTTATCTGGTACTACTACTGTTAAATGTTCAACTTTTGAAAAGCAGAGACCAAAGGCACAATTATTGGACCTTCTGTCTTGGAAGCTGCTGGCAGACTATGCTTTGTGGTGTTCCTGTATGTCTTATGACAACTTTTCTGCAGGAATATATTTTCAAGGATGTCTCCATAACAAACAGCCCTGAAAGCTAAAGATAGAATCTTCCTCTAGGTCAGAAGGTACATTTGTTTCTTAACCAGTATAATATAATCTTCCTCCAGGGCAAAGGATGGACGGGTTTGCTATCAAATTCCTTATAGGAATAGGGGCTGGCTAAGCTCAGTATTGCTTGGCTTTGATACAGACTCTTCTGTGTGCAATGCTCACTTGGGCTTATTCTGATTCAGAAGTATGGGACTTAAGAGACAAGGGAACCAACGCAGACATTAAGTTCCTGCTGGACCATGAGTAATAAACTATCTAAATCCATTTAGGCTTATTGATTTCTTATGGCTTGAATCAATGGAAGTCTGGCAAACAATATTCTTGCTGTTTAGGGACTTTTTGAAGTCTTGTTAGAAGATTTCTTTGCACTGGAATAAAATCTTTCATTGCCCACAATTGTTCTGTTGGCAGTGTCTCTGAACTTACTGAATCTATTACTTATCATTATGGTTTTCTAAATACTGCTTTTCTGTGAAAGTACAGCAAATAAAGTGAGGAAATAGGCTCATGCACCAAATAAGCCATAATGTAAATAAATTGACCAGCTGAATTGAGAGAATTTATTGAAGAATCAGAAATCAGGTGACAACACCTGCCGAAGCAAATTCTAGATACCACAGAAGCTCAGAACCAAAAATAATTTATAGCACGCTTTGTCCCATAGTCAGAATACACAGGTTTGGGAATCAAGGGATTGAATAAAGGAGTGGCTTTCCTCCCTATTACCCAAAATTAGATTAGAGAAATAAAAATGTTCTATAAATAGAGAAAAATTTCTACTAGGGGACAAAACAGTGTTTGTATTGAACTGGAAATTAAGAATTCCACCTACATACTTTGAGCTGATCACGACACTGAATCAAAGCCCAGAATGGGCATATTTGGAGAGGGAAACCACGTGCTAACACTGTATATCCTTTTCTAGATTAAACATAGAAGATTGCAACCATGCCATACAGGAAGGCTAACCAATGGCTTGTATAATAACAGTCTCCATCTTTAGTTGTCTGTTCAAAAGGGGAAATCTTATGAATGGAATATATCGTAACTTCTGCCAAATAAAAAAGCCATGGAGAGAATCCCTTCCTTTAACCAGGATTCTCTTTAGGGCTTTCTCTGACAGAAATTAGTTGTTTGCTGATCGAAGTCTCTAGGATTCCTAGACAAGAGCAAGCTTATTTTCCCAATTGCTTACTAGTTATTAAAGCCTATTTGAAAGAAGTGTAAATATTTTTATTGGTCTAACTGCTTGCATTATTTTGAATTTCACAAGGAGCAGACTGTGATATGAGGATTTGCATAAAATTTATGTGGAAATTGTTCCCAGGAAACGTTTGTACAGGAGAGGAGATATGAGACAGAAAAGGAAAAGAAGCCAATACAGGAGTGCCTTATTAAGCAGGTTACCATGGTGAGCAACTGAAGGTAAGTCCTGCTTTGGAACTAAGGGACTTCATTTAGTACACACTGCTTAGAATGATCTCACCTGGAGGCAAGGGATCTGGGGTATATCCACATCACCTCCCATCAATCACTGGTTGAGAGCTGCTCCCAGGAACATGTCAGTTCATTGACACTTACATGTAGCGTGGACATAGCAGGTTCCAGAGGGCAGAAAACACACTCACAGAGAAAGCCACAGAGGCTGGCAGTTGTAAGTTTGTCTAGTGTGAACAGAAACATTAAGTATTGACAGGACACGTGCAGAGTGCCAATTACATGGACCACACATTTTATTTGCTTAGTGAGTTGAAGTTTACTAATACTAATAAATACACTTTGTCTTATGATTTTTCAATGGGGACTAAAGTGTCTGCTGTTGTGTTTTGTTTCCTAAAACTCCTTCACCACAATATTTAATGGTTGGATACAAAAAAAAATTGATTTTTTATATGAAGGTTGAAATCTTATGTCAAAACAAGTTTATTATGTTACATAAAATAAGGTCAAGGAGATTATATGGAAAAATGTGATGTAAGTTTAAGTGCTATAATAATTTCAATTCATTAATTCCATAAATTCTTAAATGTAAAGATTAAAAACTGCTAAATACCCTACCTGAGAAGAAGAGCTGGCAAATTCAGTAAATGAATATATTTTCATGTATAATGTTTTATGAAGTATTCCTTGAGTAATCCCATCCACAATATGAAAAATACTTTATTTCATTCTAAACGTATTTAAGTGTTAATATTATGCTACACCATCGGAATATAAGATACAATCCACTCCTATGTTGAGTATGTCAAAAATAAATAATGTCATTTATCAATGCTTTAAATGTAGTATAAATTTTACATGAGACTAAACTTTATTTTAGCGTAAATGAATTGCATAACTTGAAACATAATGAAATTTCATAGTAAAAGTTAAAAAATAATTGTTGCTTTGATGAAAGGTATTATAGGTCCACTATAAGGAGAAAAATATAACGATAGTAAAAAACATTGATAGTGAATGACTTTTAAAGAAATACAGTTGGTTAATGTAAATAAATATTTAAGTGATTGAAAAAATTTAAGCCATTGGAGATTATCTACAAATATAATGTTTTACTAAATGTTGACTTTAATAATTAATGTATGTGGGATAGAATTGACAGTAATGATTTTTTAGAGTGATTATGTACTGAGATTTCTTTCCATTGCAATAAAATATATTTTTTCACTTCTGTTTTTTCAACTTTAATTACTATAACATATAATACTAATTATGCTTTCTTTACCAGATACTAAAATTCTGTATATTAGACATTTTGTTATTTGAGATGTAGTTTTAACCTATAGAGGTAAGTGGCTATACATAACATGTTATGATAGATATATTGCACAGCGAATTTCAAAACCAGGTGCCAGTTTATAAATTTGTCATGAAAATTAAATAGTTTTTGAAAATTGAAGGATTTAGTGGCAGATATAGATATTAAGCCATTTGTCCAAAATTTTTCTAAATTTACAACTTGAACTAGCCATGTAAATATATGTTCATTTTTGTTAATCATAGCATTCATATTACTTTGAATGTGAAAGAGGTTTAAAATATTGCAATGGAAGTCATTCATATCATTTTATGATTCTCAAAATGAAGTTTAAGTGCTATGCTATTTTTAAAATGTGCATATATCAGAATTTAATAATATGGTGTTAATTTTGTATCTAAATTAGATATATTTACATTTGAATAATTTACAGTTTTCAATATACATGCAGTTTATTTTTATCAGATCTGTTGAGGCATAAAAAATTGTTCATATCTATGAGGTACACATGATGCCTTAATATAACTATGCATTATAAAATAAATACCATAATCAAATTAATGAACATATTCATGGCTTTACATTGATATTTTTTGTGTGTGGTGAAAATACTTGAGATCTACCTCTTAGCAATTTTCAAATATACATTAGCATTACTTATAGTCAATGTGTTTTTTAATGTATGTCCAAAATTTATTCATCCTGTATACTGAAATTGTAGCCCTTTACCAATATCACTGCCACTCCCAACCCTTGGTAATTACCACTGTACTCTCTGCTTCTACAATTTTGACTTTTTTAGATTCCACATGTAAGTGAGATCATACAGTATTTGATCCTTGTTTTTGGTTTATTATCATTTAAAATGTCTTCCACGTTAATCTACATTGTTGCAAAAGACAGAATTTCCTTATTTTCAGTATATTCTATTTTTTTTTCTTTTCAAAGGCTGAACAAGGCTGGACACAGTGTGTCATTCCTGAAATTACAGCACTTTGGGAGGCCAAGGCTGGTGATTTGCGTGAGCCCAGGAATTCAAGATCAGCCTAGGGAATGTGGTGAAAACCCATCTCTAAAAAAATAAATAAATAAATAGCTGAACAATATTCTCTTGAGTGTATGTAAGCTATCACACGTATACAAACATAGATGTGGTACACATGTACATATGGATACTCATATGCATATTCCACATACTGTGCTTGTGTGCGTGTGTGTGTGTGTATGTGTGTGTGTGTGTGTGTGTATCCCATTTTCTTTTGTTGTTGTTTTTGAGATGCAATCTTGCTCTGTTGCCCAGGCTGGAGTACAGTGGTGCAATCTTGGCTGACTGCAACCTCTGCCTCCTGGGTTTGAGCAATTCTTCTGTTTCAGCTTCCTGAGTAGCTGAGATTACAGGTATACACTATCAGGCCTGGCTAATTTTTGTATTTTTTCAGTAGAGACGGGATTTCAACATGTTGGCCAGGCTGCTCTTGAACACCTGAACTCAGGTGATCCAACCTCTTCAGCGTCCCAATGTGCTGGGAGGCTCACCACCTCACCATGTCTTGTTATCTGCAAACTCACCACCACTTGTTATCTTTTTACAGCAGCCTTTAACAACAGGTCTGAGGCATTGCCTCATTGTGATTTCAATTTGCAGTTCCTTAGTGATTGGTGATGATGAGCATATTTCCATATACTTGTTAGCTATTTGGATGTCTTTTAAAAAATGTCTATTTAAGGCCAGGAGCACGGTGGCTCCAACCTGTAATCCCAGCACGTTGGGAGGCCTAGGTGGGTGGATCACCTGAAGTCAGGAGGTGGAGACCAACCTGACCAACATGGTGAAAGCCCATCTTTACTAAAAATACAAAAATTAGCCAAGCATGGTGGCACACGCCTGTAGTCCCAGCTACTTGAGGCGTTGAGGCAGGAGAATGGCTTGAATCTGGGAGGCGAAGGTTGCAGTAAGCAGAGATGGTGCCATTGCACTTCAGCCTAACCAACAAGAGCTAAACTCCATCTCAAAAAAAAAAAAAAAAAAAAAATGTCTGTTCAGGTTCTTTAACTATATTTTAATCTGGTTATTTGTTTTGTTGTATTGCATTGTTTGACATATTTATATATCTTGGATATTACGCATTTATCAGTTACAAGTTCTTCAAGTATTTTCTCCTAGCCTGCAGGTTGTCTCATCACTATGTTAATTATTACCTTGACTACACAAAAGCTTTTAAATTTGATGCAATCCTATTTGTCTATTTTTGCTTTTGTTGCCTTTGCTTTTGGTGTCAGACTCAAAAAATGATTGTCCAGACCACTAGCAAGCAGCCCCTCCTTACATTTTCTGTTAGCATTTTTACAGTTTCAGGTTTTACCTTTAGGTCTCTAGTTCATCTGCAGTTGATTTTCATATATGGTATAAGATAATAATCAAAATTCAAATATCTCTTCCTAAAATTGTTTATTAAAAAGCTTGCCCTTTCCTCCATTGAGTATTCCTGGCACGTTTGTCAAATATCAATGAACCGAAAATACATGGATTTATTTCTGAAATTTCTTCTCTATTCTGTTGGTTTATGTCTTTTCTTTATGCCAATGCCATGCTGTATTGATTACTATAGCTCTGTAGTATATTTTGGAATGAGGTAGTACAATGCCTCCAGGTTTGTTCTTTGTTCTAAATCAGGTAGTACAATGCCTCCAGGTTTGTTCTTTGTTCTAAATCAGATAGTACAATGCCTCCAGCTTTGTTCTAAAGTAATCTGGGCCAAGATTACTTTAGATTATTGGGTTTGTGTGTGTGTGGTTTATTATACATTTTAGGAAGTGTCACTGCAAATTTGATGTGAACTATATTGAATCTTTAGATTGCTTTAGTTAGTATATTAAAAAAATAATCAAATCTATGAATAGAGAATAGCTTTTCATTATTTGTGTCTTCTTAAATTCCTCTTGTCAATATTTTATAGGTTTCATGGTATAGACATTTCATCTCTTTGGTTAAATGCATTTCTAATATTTAATGTTTTTTATGCTATTGGAAGTGAAATTATTGATTTTTTTTTCCTGATGGTCTATTGTTAGCATATAGAAATGCTGGTGATTTTTGTTGATTTTGGAATCTTTCGATTTTACTTAATTTATTTATTAGTTCTAACAGTTGTGTAGTAAGTTTGGATTATTTTTATTCCTTTCTGTTGTTTAGATGCTTTGGCTAGTGCTTCAGTACAATGTTAAATAGAAGTGGCGAAGTGGACATCCTTGTACTGTTACTCATCTCACAGGAAGAAATTTCAAATTTTCAATGTTGAGCATTATGTTAGTTGTGAGTTGGTCATATATAATTTTTATTATGTTAAAGTACATTTATTCACTTAATTTAAGAGTTTTTGTCATAATAATAAAAAATACATTTTATAAAATACTTCTTCTACATCCATTGAGGTGATCACATAATTTTATCTTTCATTCTTTTAATATGATGTATCATGATTATCAATTTGCGAGTGCTAAACCATGAACAACCTTGTATTCATGGATAAATCCTACTTTATCATGGTTTATGATTTCTTTAATGTGTCATTGAATTTGGTTTGCTAGTATTTTGTTGAGAATTTGTACTATGTTAATCAAGAACATTGACCTCTCATTACTTTTTTGTAGTGTCTTATCTGGCTTTGGTATTAAGGTAATGCTGTTCTCATGAGTTTGGATGAGTTATTTCCTCTTTAATTTTATTTGGAAGACATTAAGAATATTTGGCATTTATTTTAAGGTTTGGTAGAATTCATCTGTGAAGCTATCAGGTCATGGGCATATTTTGATGGAAGACTTTATCACTGAATGATTATCCTTATTGTAGGTCTGTTCAGATTTTCTATTTTTTACATAGATAAGTCTTCATATGTTATAGGTTTACAGAAAGATATCCATTTGTTCGATTTGGTTGGTGCAAATGTAAGTGTAGTTTTTACCATTAAAACTTACTTTTAATGCAAAACTTTTAATGGCAAAAAATTGCAATTACATTTGCACCAATCTAATACAGTCTTCAATTTGTTTACATGTAAGTCTCTTAGATCCGTTTTATTTCCTGTTTTTGTTTAATATTTCTTCTTATCTCTTTATTTCTTAGTCTAGCTAAAGGCTCTTAATTTTATTTATTTTATTTTATATTATGCTATTTTATTTTATTTATTATTTTTTGAGATGGAGTCTTGCCCCACTCCTCTGTTGCCCAGGCTGGAGTGCAGTGGCACAATCTTGGCTCACTGCAACCTCTGCCTCCATGGTTCAAATAATTCTCCTGCCTCAGCCTTCCAAGTAGCTGGGACTATAGGCGCACACCACCATGCCCAGCTAATTTTTGTATTTTTTATAGAGACTGGGTTTCACCATGATGGGCAGGATTGTTTCAACCTCTTGATCTCGTGATCTGCCTGCCTCAGCCTCATAAAGTGCTGGGATTACAAGCATGAGCCACTGCGCCAGGCTTTGTTTATTTTTTAAAAACCAATACCAACTTTTAGTTTCATTGATCTTTTCTATTGTTTTCTAGTCTCTATTTCATTTATAGTTGCTCTGATTTTATTATTTGCTTTCTTCTATTAACTTTGGGATTTATTTATCCTTTCTCTATTGAGATATAAAATTTGGTTGTTTGAGATTTTTTTTTTGCTTGATGTAATCATTTATCACTACCAAGTCTCCTCTTAGAACTTCTCTGGATGTATCCCATAGGTCTTGGAATATTGCGTTTCCATTTTCATCTGACTTAAGCTATAGCATGTTCTTTTGATTGCTTATTTGACTTATTTGTTATTCAGGATTGTATTATTTAATTTCATATTTTTGTAAATTTTCCAATGTTTTCTTCCTGTTACTGATCTTTAGTTTTATACCATTGTGGTCAAAAAATAAACTTATAATTTCAATCTTAACTTTGCTAAGACCTTTTTTTTGGCCTTATACATGATATATCCTAGACAATATTTAAAGTGCATTTGAAAAAAATGTGCATTTTGCTGCTTTTGAATGAAGTGTTCTGTATATGGCTGTTAGGGCCATATGATCTATATTTAAGTGCACTGATTTTTTAAATGATTTACTGTCTAATGTAATATTTGTTTTTTACTATTATTGCATTGCTACTTATCCTTTTTGTGCCCCAGGTTACCTGCGGTTGGGTACCCCCTGCTCCACATGATGTCTCTCTCTATGCTGTGTTGCCTAGGCTTGGGAAATGGGTGATGTGGCTGATGTGAAACTGTCCCTTTTATTCACTTCAATGTGTCTTTTTAAATTTCTGTGATACATACATCCAGGTGCTGTGATTTCTCCTCTGCATTCACTAGCTTATAAAAAAGTATGTTTGTGCATAGTTATTCAAGTTGATGTTACTGAGAAGGAGTAAATGCTGGAAAGTTCAATTCCACCCTCTTGTTGATGTCACTCCTCCATATCTGCAATTTCTGCATTTCACATAGATTTATGTAAAAATATATTGGCTACGAAAGAATATGATTGTCAAAGGAATTTTGGGGCATCATAATTGATAAGCCTTTAATTTTATTAAGATGTATAATATATTTTGCTGTAAGTAAACCTATTAAAAATAATAAGTCAAAAGCACCAGGTTCTTATTCACTATACTTTTTATCATATTCATTAATATGTTCTGTAATTGCCTCAATATTACTGTCGTAGTCAGTGATATAAACATATATTACTTATACAAATTAATAATTTTATATTTTTATAATAAATACGATTTTCAAAAAATATTACAAATAAATTTCATATTCATAAAGTAATTTAAAATATAATAGGTATACTCTTTAAAATGACATTAACATTAAATTATATGTCTTATCAATTAATAATATATGATAATGAATATTTGTAATATGTATTAGAAATGGTGTATTAACTTTTTTAATCCTCCATGTTTTTAAAAGTTAATTTTAAAATTAATATAATATAAAATTAAAAAATTAATAACAATAAATAAAATAAAATGCCATTGTATTTATTGTAAATGTTATAATCATTTTATAATATGGAAAAAATCTTCCAAAATTCTATGATCCTTACATAAATTGAGATATTATGGAAATTCTTATTCTTAGATTCAAATTCTACCTTAAGCATTATTGCAAAATGATTGCCCAAATCGCCAGTTGTTTTAAACACTGTAAAACATATTTGTGTTTTTATGCTTCTCCAGTGTTGCTAGCTACATACATCTGTCAGACAAGAAGAAAGAAATGTGTAGAGTTTGTTCCTTACAATATCTACCTGGCTTTTCATGTTTCAGGCATGCCTATGTCCCTCGTTCACAGTGAAAAGACAAGAAAACATAGAAGAAAAAAAATCTATGAACAAAAATCTATTTGTACTCAAACCATATAAAGGAGAAATTCATCTGTTAGATAATCACAGAAATATTTTCACTATATGAAGCTGCTGAAAAAAGAGGAAAGAATTCAGTAGTTAGTGATTCACAGCAAATGATGAAAAAAACACATGAGAGCAAAAAGAAATGTAATCCCTAAATTGCAAACAGAACGTATTAATATCCTTCCTCATCCCCATACACACTACTATGACCCCTCTTAGTTAAGATTGGCTTTAAACAGAGATTTTGAGAGAGCTGTAAATGTTACCTTGTCCCAGAATGACATATTTTGAAAAAGGCTTCAAACCAAGATCCATTAGCTACATAAAGCAACATAGGCCCTGCATTGTGTATAAATTCATGCTATCTTAAAAGTTAATGAAATTCATTAGCCAATAAATGAAACCCCAAGACTCTGGCTGGTGACCTTAAGTAAAAAAGTTTGCACAGATTATTAAAATTATTGTTCACTGAGTAATGTCTAACATGAAAAAAAACAAAAACAAACGAACAAAAAAACCACTCTGTATTTTCCAGGCCCTGGAAGACCCTTGAATCCTTTTTGTGCAAATTATCAACACCAATTTTTAAATGACTGTAGACAAAACTTAAATAGCGTAAAGATGTAGCTTGGCCCAAAAACCTAAGTAATAGAAAATAAAGAGCAAATGATAATTAAAAAACAATCTGAAATATAAAAAAATAGCTTGGGTTGAAAATAGTAGAAAAGAAATATCAAAACAAGAATAATTCAAGGAAGTAAAATAACGAACTGTGCAGTCTGGGATCTGGTTCTAACATACGCAGAGGAGCTTAGCGGGGTAACAGGGACTAACTTTAATCTTTGCCCATATATTCTGCTATTTTACTTGCTTCTATGCATTAACAATTCATGTCATTACCCAAGGCCTGACTTTCTGTTATGACAGTAGATTGCACCTCCTATTCCCAATACAAGCATAATGCTGCAGAAATGCAGACATCACTCCCATGAATTATCTACCAACTTTTACCTTTTGATTGGATCCTTACTATGATTTCTCCCATGTGAAAAGGGAACAGTTTAATTCCATTTCCCTTGGAGTTTCTATCTTGGTTTTCTGCTCCCCTTTAAAGAGAACTGTTTATAAATTTTCCCACATACAATGACAACACATTCTCTCCTCCAGTTTTTCTCAAATTCCTTCTGATGCAAATTTTTCCCATACCATTCTACTGACAATGTCAACACCAACAATGACTATGTTTTTGCTAAACTCAAAAGTTTCACTGTTAATTCTTGTTTTTCTGTCTGCAACATTTTAAAGTGTCAGTTACTTCCTTTCCTTTTAATCACAATGCTTTATATCAATTAAATTGTATTTGAGGGTTTTTACACGTTTTACAGGATCCATCTGATGCCGTGTGGAGAATACTAAAGTGGAGGCTCTCCTTGTTTCCTAGTTTTTTCCTATGTTAGGAGATTATATTTTACAGTCCTATTGCTATGGCCACTTCTTCTCCTAAATACTTCACCAAGATGCAGCTTAGGTTTTAGACTTTGGATCTCATCACTATGTACTTTTATTTACATGGCGACCTTGTTTAGTACCTTGACTTTAATATCTATCTATATGCTGCTGTTTTCCAAACAATTCCCAAATTTAATACTTCCCACATCACAGAGAGGAACATCAAAGTTTTTCTTAAACTTCCTCACTTCTCTAATAAAGCATCGCGACACCAGGGTGTTTGAAAAAGTTATCAAAATGAGTTTTTTTTCTCTCATATCTGGAATACTAAGCTAGAATTAGCATCAGTTGAAGTAATACCATTCAAAACTTAAATGAGAATAAAGCAGTGATTTAGGAATACTAGGACTTCATGAATTGAAACAGAGATACATAGGAGTGTTCAAAAAAAAAAACAGTAAGTAAAAATAATTTCTTGTCAATGCTCTGTTTGTTTTCTCACTGTATAATGATGACCCTTTTGCCTCAATAATTATTCTGCCTCATCATCTCTTGAGTGCATTGGTCTACGATAAGAACTTCATCTCTATTCTCCCTCATTTATCCAGATCTATACCTAAATCTATTCTGGGTATTTGTCAACTACAATTGAATTTGTCAATTATAGTTCAAGCTTAACATAAATAGAATTATACAGAAAAAAATTCATACTTTTTATTGGCAATATGTGAAGAATACAGCTACAAATTGATTTTTACTCTGAGAGACCTGATAGGACAAATCAAGTCATATGAATCAATACAGGTGCACTTATCTAAAAATCTGGAAATAATATGGTAGCATTAAAAGACATGGTTTGTATATTTAATTGATAAGTTGTCTGAACATGGCCTCAGTTATTTCCCTTGTCAAATAAAGTTAACAGTAATTCCCCGGAAATTTATAGAAGAAAAATGTTAATGCCTTAAAGAGGTAAAACTTATGCTAAAGTAAATTTAATATTTTTAATTGCTAAAAAATTCTATAAGGTTATCTGTTTATAAAGATCTATAAGGGGTTTATGAGGACTTTCTGTAGTTTTTTTTTTTTTTGGGGGGGGAGCCATATTTCTATAAGTTTAAAACTACTCTAAAACAATAAACTGTATTTACTTTAAAAATATGAGATATCATGCATATCTATCAGAATGGCTAAAATATAAACTAATGACATAAAATGCTGGCAAGTTTGCTGCGGGTAGGACTGTGTATGAGTGATTCTCTTTCTTAGCAAACATATCAGATTTCGAGCTTCTCATGAAAACAGTTTGGCAATTTATTTTAAACAACACTAAATATGCATCTACTGTGAATTCCAGTCATTGCACTTCTAGACATATGTCCTACAGAAATCAAGGCATGGTCACACAAAATTCTGCATGTGAATGTTTATAACAATGTCATTATAGTAGTCCAAAACTGGAAACACTCCACATTCCTTGATTGGATGAATAAATTGTGGTACATTCATACATGCAATACTACTCAGCAACAAAAGGAATGAACTGCTAATAGACCTAACAACCCAGATGAATTTATAGACAATTGTCCTAATAGAAAAAAGCCATTTCCAAAAGTTTTACAAGTGGATTTCAGGAGGCAAATCAAAGACATATTAATAAGATGCTTTGAAGGGCTGACCTATCCTCTCTCATTGGTACCAGTGTCAAAGTTTATCAAAGTGCTACAAAGAAATTTTCTAAATCTCTCCAAGATAGAGATAACATGATGATGAGGCAGGACGCAGATGAATTTAATGTCATCTATTCTTCAACCTTTCTGCCCTCCTCTCCTTCAAGTCACACTGGATTCCTTTCTGTTCTCCAAACATGCCAAGGAAGATACCACTTCAGCACCTTTCATTTGCTATTTCCTTTTTGGCCAACTTCTCCTTTGGCCAGCTTCCCCTGCCCCACATTTCACATGTCTTACTTCTTTATCTCCCTATGTCTTATCTCAATTGATACATTTTGAGCGGGATTTTCCCTGAACATCATATTTAAAATTGCATCACCCTTGGCCAACACTTCTTACCCTTATCTCTGATTTATTAACATTTCCAAAGTCATATAACTTTGCAGCATATTCTGTATTTTATTCTTTATCTATTATCTGAGTTCCTCAACTAGAATGTAAGTCCTATAAGGACAGAGATTTTTTTTGAATTTTATTCACTATTGAATGTGTCAAGAATAGAGCCTGGCATCTAACAGCAATTTAAAAATATTTGCTTAATAAAAGTTACAAATAAAAATGGAAAATACTTTATTTACAAAGCATTGAGAACTATACAAGCACCATCATCTTTTAATAGATCATTGTTACTTTGGGACAAATGTGGTACCCACAGTTAAATTTAGTTCTCAGTTTTTGAAGAAGATAGCAGAATTTGAATTGGTGTATGTCACACAGAAACACTGTACCATTAGAGAAAATGTGAGATGACTATGCTAAGCAGTTTTTAGATTGGTTCAATCTATTGGTACAATAAGCCCAAAATAAATGGAAAGCCGAAAAATTCCCTATTATTTTAAAATAACAATTAACAAAAATAACAATAACGAAGTGCTCAAGGTAATATAAACAGAGATTTGACCTGAATCACCATGGTAAATAATTTTGTCCCCCAGATTTAAGTTTACTGGTTCAATCAAGTCTCTGAGACATCCCAGGTGAAGCTGAAAAACAGAGGAAGAATCTTGTAGTAATAATATAAAAATGTATTCTAGTTTTCACTGTTACTCTTCAGCCAAATGTGCTGAGACTATTTATCTGGGTATTTCTTTACTGGACAAAGATTTACTTGTCAATAATTCCTATAAATGGAATCATACAGAAAAGGCAATAAAGTTTTTTACAAATTGTTTTAGTTTTATAAGACATATCACCTATTACAATGCTAAATATATTATTTATCATATTATGTTTTACATCACAACCTTGTTGTACTAGTCTTCTATATTTCTTCAATTGTTTAAATATTTCATGAGATTTTTTTAAGCAAATTCATATGGTTATATAGATCAGACACTACAATATTTGACCATTGAATCAAATTCTATAGGAGAAAAAAATGTGACAATGTCTTGTCTGGGTACTTACACATATTTTGTACTCATGAAACCAAAAAAAAAAAAGCCCCTTATTTATAAGCCAAAGATAATAGTTTTTGTTTTATTTTTGCCCAAATTAAATTGCTACTTTATATTATTGAGGTGATCTGTAGCAAAATCTAATATTATTTCTACAAAATTTATTCTAATGTTGAAGAAACAAGTTCAAAAATGCTTAAATTATGTTTTGAGTGATAAGTAGACTTCTAAAATTCTAGAATAGAAGAGACATCTATAATTACTAATGATTCATATGGTCTCATATAGTCTAAAAATACGTATGTTGGATGTTATTTTTCAATCTATAGCATTAGCTCTACTATGTAAGGTTTTCTAAAGTATATGATTCCCATCACTTCCTTCTTCTTCTTTTTTTTTTTTGAGACAAAGTCTTACTCTGTAACCTAGGCCAGAGTGCAGTGGCATAATCTGGGCTCACGGCAACCTCCACCTCCAGGTTCAAGCGATTATTGTGCCTCGGCCTCCCGAGCAGCTGGGACTACAGGCAGGTGACACCATGTCTGGCTAATATTTTTGTATTTTTAGTAGAGATGGGGTTTTCCCATATTGGCCAGGCTTTTCCTGAACTCCTGTCTTCAGGTTATCAACCCACCTCAGCCTCCCAAAGTGCTGAAATTACAGACGTGAGCCATTGTGCCCAGCCTCAAAGAATTTTTTTAAAAGCCTTTATTTCAACCCTTTAAAAGTTGACAGTAAAAAATATATATATTAACATATTTTCAGTTTTACATGAAAAGTCATAAACACAATTCACGTTATGTCCAGAAGAGATATCCGTTTCTCCACACCAATCTCCATTTCCACACCACTAAGTGTCTACCCAATACTGATTAAATTGTGCTACTGTGACCTGAGGTTTTTATTATGTTATCAGACACACTCCAAATTACTTGAACAAATGTAAAGATGACACAGTGTTGCCAAGTTACAGATTGTCCGTCAAGTAACTTTAAGACTTTATGATATTTTATTTTGCAACTTTTCAATATAAACTATTGATCAAAATCTGTTGTTTGTCTATTGAAAACAAAACTCATGGCAGGACTTTTGGTATCACATGTAATAACCCTCTTGTGATATATTAATATATTTTATTACCGAGCATATTCAGCTGAATGGTATTTCAGGTTTTAATAATAAAAAGAGAAATAAATATAATGGACACATTTTTCCACACAGAATTAAAAATGTAGAGGGTTACCAAGCTGTTTAGATTCCTCAAGATACGAGGCAAACAGGCATGCATAACAGTTCAATATTAACTTTGTGATTCCTCTATGGAAGTTATGGGAAAATTGTGTTTCTTCTATATAAGGGGTATAAGAACATTTGAATGGAATCCAGAAATATCTCAAGAGGTAATATTAAAAGTCAAAGATTTGGCTTACATGCCCTGGCAAAGCCTAACCAACTGTATATACAATGCAGTGCTATTAGTAAATATGTCAATTGGTCCATAATACTTTTACTTTTAATTGACACATAATAACTGTACATATTTATAGGATACAGTGTAATGTTTGGACAAATGTATACAATATGTTATAATAAAATTAGGTGTGGCTTAAGCAACTCAAAACAGAAGGAATGATCATCACTTAGAGATCTTGAACTTTCAGTTTCAGCAGTACTTTTTCTTGAAGGAGGGCAAACTGTGCTTTTGATTTAGATGAAGTAATTGTGTGTGTGTCAGGTAGGGAAACTAAATATTGTGTTTAAACAAAAACAGGAAGGGGTGGTATGTGATAGATGGAGATAGATGGAGTGTTAATGCCTGTATGTTATTTTGTATGGCCAACATGGTTTCTCTTAAATTTTAGGGACAACAATTGACTTTTTACCTTTGATTAAACAAAACACTTCCTAGGCAGTTTTAATGAAACAGTTTGTCAAGTTTTATCCCTTCTTCTGCCTAGGGGTGTGAAAGAGAATCAAGTTATTTTGTTATACTTTTTAAAATGACTTAATGGAATGCAAAATGACTGATACAAGGAAAGTTTCTCAAGACAAGAAATTCTGATGCAGTATCCTGAAATGTCTCTAAAGTTGTCAGAAAGTGGAAATGAAAACTTTTGTTTCTTTTTCATCTCAAAAGAAAGCAAGCTTTTATTCTTTAACCACATAATAGTTTTTGTGTATATATGTGTGTGTGTCACAAGAACAGAAAATCAAACACCGCATGTTCTCATTCATAGGTGGGTGTTGAACAATGAGAACACATGGACACAGGGAGGGGAGCATCACACACTGGGGTCTGTCGGGGGAAATAGGGAGGGAGAGCAGGGGGTGGGGGAGTTGGGGAGAGATAGCATGGGGAGAAATGCTAGATATAGGTGATGAGGAGGAAGGCAGCAAATCACACTGCCATGTGTGTACCTATGCAACAATCTTGCATGTTCTTCACATGTACCCCAAAACCTGAAATGCAATAAAGAAAAACATACGTGTGTGTGTGTGTGTGTGTATTTGTGGATGGCATGTTTTACAAAAAATGTTCTATAAAATTGTAACATATATAAAATGCATAATCCATAATTGTGCAACTTGAACTTTCATGAAGTGAATAAACTCCTGTCACCAGCACCATGTACAGTAATGGAAAATAACTCAAACTTCAAAACTTTTCCTTGTGCTCCCCCCACAGTCATTAACCCGTTCATAGCTAAGTCCTATGTTGATTTATCTGATCATAGGTATATTTTTCCTGCTTTTGAAATTTAAATGGCATCATTTTATGTGTTCAGCTTTCTTGTTCAACATTTTGTTTATGATACTCAGTTTGTTTTATAAGTATGTTAAACTGTTATTGACTTTTTACCACCTGTTTTACTAATTGAGAAAGTATGTTAACATTTCTAATTTTGGGGTGGATTTCTCAACTTTTCCTATTCATACATTTAATTTTGTTTTCTGTATTTAAAACTATTCAGTAAACACAGATTTTAAATGTAACTGTATGTTTTTATTTTCATCTTTATTATTATCAATATCTCCTTTATATGTGTTTGTCAGCAATAAATGTAAATACACTAACATTCTTTTAATAGCATTTGCTTGTATTTTTTTCATCCTTTGACTTGTAACTTTTCCTTATTTTTAAATTCAAGCTCTGTTTCTTATATACAGATATTATAAAATTTTTAATTCATTGTAACAATCCAATTTTTAATGGGTACATATAATCCATTTACTTATATTTAATTTACTGACAAACTTGTGTTTATATCATGTTACTGTAGCTTTTATTTTAATGTTTCTATTTTCTTTTAGTATCTTTATTTAGATTCAAAGAATATTTGTTATTTTTATATTATGAAAATAATATAAATGTTGGTATTTATTTGGTATACATCATATTATTTTTTCAGTGGTTATAATGGAGTTACAACATATATTACTGACCCATTACAGTATAATATTACCTTTATGACTTCCCTAAACCTTTAAAACCATAGAATACAAAAATCTACTTGACCTTCTTTCATTTTGCATTATTGTTTCTACACTTCTATTTCTGCATATAATTAAATATATATGCATGCATATATATTTTTTCTCCTGTATATTCCTTTTACTTGATTTTCATTCCTTCCTGCATTTCCTTCAGTCCTTCTGCTGTCATCATTTACTTATTCCTAAAAACCTGATTTTAGTATTCTGTTAATGTATTTCTACTTGTTACAGATTTTCTTAACTTTATTTCACATAAAGTTATTATTTCACCTTCCACTGAAAGAAATTTTAAAGCATATGCAATTATTTCCCTTGAGGACGCTAAAGAAGTTTAGAGCCACCAAATCTCATGTTGAAATTAGATTTTCAAGTTGGAGGTGGGTTCTGGTGGGGAGGTAATTGAGTCATGGTGGCAGATCTCTCATGAATGGTTTAGCACCATCTCCTCAGTGATGAGTGAGTTCTTGTTCAGTTAGTTCACGTGAGATCTGGTTGTTTAAAAGTCTAGAACCTCTCCTCCCTTGCTCTCTTGCTCCCTTTCTCATCATGTGACACATCTGCTCCCTCTTCACCTTCTGCTGTGATTGTAAGCTCCCTGGATCCCTTACTTACCAGAAGCAGATGCAGTATCACCTTTTTTCTTTATAAATTCCTCAGTCTCAGATATCCCTTTTTAGAGGCAAATGGCCTGATATGGTTCGGCTCTGTGTCCCCATTCCAATCTCACCTTGAATTGTAATCCCCATAATTCCCAGGTGTCAAGGGCAGAACCAGGTGGAGGTAATTGGATAATGGGGGTGGTTTCTCCCATGCTGTTCTGTTAGTGAGTGAGTTCTCATGAGATCTGATGGTTTTATAATAATCTGGCATCAACTCATTTATTGGTGTATTTATTCTATCACATAATCAGTTTGAAAACTTCATACCTAATTTAGTCGGCAAAACAATATTACAAAAACTATTCATTTTGTTTACAGACGCCATCCTACCTGAAGATTAGTAAATTCCATCCAGAAAAAGCAATTTCAAGAGATAATTTCACCTCTCTATTGTTCTTTTCTCTCTAGAATATGAGCACTTCTGTTGTCCAATGCCTCTGCAAGTCCCAGAATATTTTATATTCAAAATATATATTTGAATAATATTTCAAAAATATATTTGTATATTTAAAATATTTAAATAATTGTTTTTGTGCAAATATAATCAAACTGGATTTTTTTTAAATTTCCACATACATGAAAATTTGGATTTCTCTTTGAAAAATATTTGCTAATAAAATTGCCCAGTGTTTGCTGGGTAAATATTTTCAAATGCTTAAATAGTTTTGAACACTCACACACAGTTATTAGTTCAAACTATTATTATCTTTGTGAGAAAACTGAACCTTGGAGAGATTAATTAACTTCCTTAGAGTTCAATTCCCTAAGAGTGGCAGAATCAGGAACTGATCACAAGTTTTCCATGTCTGATTTCTTTGCAACTAATCTATGTTGAACAAGTTTGGAGAGAGTAGATTTTGGTTAGATTTCCGTATTTAACATCTATTATTAAATTAGTACTCATGGAGATTAGTTTTGAATTGCTAAGTATCTGTTTACATTCTATAAAATGTGACATATTATTTACTTCACTGAAATATCACTTACCAGTATTGGATACAAATTAGAAACACTGTCTATCTTTTCTGCATCAAGTAATGTAAAATTTATAAATTCTAAAATTATCTAGATTCTAAGTGAGCTAAAAATAGACATTTTTGTTAACAGACTCAAATAGATTTGGTTTTTGCATACCATATAAAAATAAGATGCAAAATTATATAAACTTAAACTTATGCTTAGTAAATAATGTTTCAGTATTTTATCTCACTTAGAATAATGTCGATGTTTGATGAATATCTATTATTGAATTTAGTATTTCTAAGATTTCAAGTTACTCAACCATATTTTGAAAATTATTTTTAAACAGATATATTATAAAATACATTGTTTTTGAAATAAAGCTTGTCATAATAATGATTCAGTTTCATGAAATCAAGTTCATGAGTTTTATAATCTTAAATATCCTATAGATATAATATTAGCTTATTCAATTGGTAAACCCAAGTAGAAGAAAATATGAAAGTCTTATTATACTTAATCTGATTACTCAGAAGGCATAGCCTTTGTTATGTAAACAAAAATTACTCATCTTATTTGCCAAAGGCTTACTCTAATTATATAAACATGAATTTTTAAAACACTTGGGTTAGTTTCTATATTTAGGAATATTTAATATGTTAGCACTTATTTATTTCTATGGCAATTATAACAGAGCTCCTTTAAGAGATTCCATAACTGAATTTGGTAATACCATCTGGAGGTAAGAAAATGTCATGTGTTTAACCTAATACGTACATACATATACATGAGACAGATGCAAATAAAGATCTTTTAGCTTTCTTTCTAAAACTTTAGTGTAAGTCAGGCATAACCACAGCAATACAAAACTCACTCATTTTTGTAGCTGTTGGCTCTCATCTCTGTTGGATTTTATATTTTATCAGACTTGTGTTTCTGACAATTGAGACAAATTTTGGTTACTGGCCCAATAAGAAGGCTAAAGCTTTCCACCAATATTTGTGAAGAAGGCTTTTAATATTTTCTTGTGCACTGATATGTACTTTTGTAAAGGCTGTAGACTAAATTTTGGGTGAGGGACTGAAGACCAGAAGATATCTGGGTGTCTCCAAAGCTCATGTGAGTAGATGAAATATTCCATCTGTTTTCTATTAGCTCTTTCATTACCAAGGGTTACTCTTGGGGTACATGAACCCCTTCAGTGCCCTAAAGAGATGAGGGGCCCAAAATTCAAGTGAATATTGGGATTTGAGGGACTTAAGTCAGAAGTAAAAGATGATTCAGGGGGTACAGGGATGGAGGAGGTAGATCAAAGGATTTTAGGGAGCTACAGGAAAGCTTGAAGGCGGATAACAGAGAAAGAAAACTAGAAGTGAGAGAGAGGGAGAAGTTTTAGATAAACCAGCTTGAGAAGATCTTCTTTTCCAAAGAGGCAATTGAAGTTTTAATTATCCTTTGTAACATCATGATGAAGAAAAAAAAGGAAGTGGACAGAGTATGCATCATAGTCCCCTAGCACATAGTGAGCAGGAATATGAGGCAGGAGAGTATCAGTAGATTGCGAATCTATTTCCATTATAACAGAGAGGTCTCCGGTTTTGTAAGACTCTAACATGGACATTAACCCCAAAGGCGACTCTAACTCTTACAGAATTGCTCAAAAGAATCAAAATCTACTCCCGTTATGCCTCAAAATGTCTGCAGTGATTCAGACTCACTGGAGTATCTCCCAGAGTCTAGCTGAAGTCAACAAGGGTGTGAGGGGTATGCACTTTCCTTAAAGTGAAAGATCCAGAGTTTAATGGAGGTTCCAGTCCTGATCAGGGTCATGGCACCAAGGAACTGTTAAAAAATCACACTGGTTCAAGCTAATATGAATGTCAATTAAAAAAAAAAAATCACACTGGGCTAGGTGTAGTGGCTCATGCCTATAATCCCAGCACTTTGGGAGGCCAATGAAGGTGAATTGCTCGAGCCCAGCAGTTTGAGAACAGCCTGGCCAACATGATGCAACCCTCTCTGTACAAAAAATACAAAAGTTAAACAGATGTGGTGGTGTAGGCTTGTAGTTCCAGCTACTTGAGAGGCTGAAGTGGGAGGATTGCTTAAGCCTGAGAGGCAGAGGTTGTAATGAGATATGATCATACCACTGCACTCCAGCCTGGGAGATAGAGTGAGACCCTGTATCAGATAAATAAAATAAAATAAAATATAACTGTATCACACTGGACAAAGATGAGCCAACAGAAATTATTATTTTTTTCAATACTATTGCCATCATGTAGGAAAGAGCACATACCAAGTCCAGATACTCAACTCCACTCTAACAAAAGACAGGAGAGCTTTTAAGAACTGTGAGAAATAGAAACACTTTCACACTGTTGGTGGGAGTATAAATTGGTTGAACCCTTGTGGAAGACATTGTGGCAATTCCTCAAGGGTCTGGAAAGAGAAATTCCATTTGACCCAGCAATCCCATTACTGGGTACATACCCAAACGATTATAAATCGTTCTATTATAAAGACACATGCACATGTATGTTTACTGCAGCACTGTTTACAATAGCAAAGACCTGGAACCAACCCAAATGCCCATCAATGATAGACTGGACAAAAAAAATGTGGGACATATACATAATGGAATGCTATGCAGCCATAAAAAATAATCAGTTTGTGTCCTTTGTAGGGACAAGTATAAATCTGGAAACCATCATTCTCAGCAAACTGACACAAGACAGAAAATCAAACACTGCATGTTCTCAGTCATAGGAGGGTGTTGAACAGTGAGAACACGTGGACACAGGGAGGGGAATATCACACACTAGGATCTGTTTCAGGGTGGAAGGCTAGGGGAGGGACAGCAGGAGACAGGGAGGTTGGCTAGGGATAACACTGGGAAAAATGCCTGATGTATGTGATGGGAGATGGAGACAGCAAACCACTTTGGCATGTGCGTACCTATGCAACAATCCTGCAGATCTGCACATGTACCCCAGAACCTAAAGTACAATTAAAAAAAAAACAAAAACTGGGATGGGTGGCTCTTAGGCGATCTAATTGGCTATACCCAAAGGAAAAGTCTGCTTTCTATTTTCCTGACAGGAGGTAGTTTCACAATTTGGAGCACCAAGCTTAGGATCCTACCCTCCCACAGAAACAGAGATAGGGGACAATCTTCCTTGATTATATTTCAAAGGGATAACTCCCAGATCCTTGAGAAAGTCCCAGCAAGAGGCTTTTCAAACCTTTACATCTCGAGAGGAGCAGAGAAATAATTTACAATTACACTAGTTTTCTAAAGTAAATAAGAAAATGAAGGCCAGGGTCCTGAAGAAGCCTATATAAATTTTAATCAAACTTAGGGGAACTTTAAGGCTGTCTTGGTAATAGTCTTTGCTAACATTTATATCATTTCTCCAGTGGTATTTTGTTTGGTTGGTTGGTTGGTTTTTTGTTTCCTTGCTTCTTACTCATTTCCTGATTGTAGCATTCTCAGTGTTGTCTCCCTGAAGCCACATTCTTTGTTAACTTTGTGCTTTTCCCTTAAATGACACAGGAAAGCTGGAGAGGATGAAAAGTGTGGTGGATTCTACTTCACAAACTCAAACAAAGTCTATCTAATAGAGAGTGAACTTTTGTAATGGAGAAGGACAGAGACTTTACAATGGGTGCCACCCTTCTCTAAGCCCTGCCAGAGTCTTGAGGGAATTCTTCTTGGATCCTCACTGAAAACCTGGTGGGATTTCTGTAGGTAAATCCCACAAAAGTGTGGCACTTTTTGAAGGTTGTGGCTCTGCAGACTTCAGAGTCTTAGTCCACACTGAGCCTCTGGCAATTATCAATATTGCCATTTAAGTGCATATCTAAGATATTACTTACAACACAATTTATAAGATACAGAAATAATTCATTGAATTAAATAATAAGACAAACTAAAAAATCTGAGATGAATTATTGCTGTAATTAAAATGAATGTCAAATATTTTATGATGATCTTTTAAGACCATGTATGGTTCAACCATATTGCATTTCACCCCCTCCTCTAATGAGCCTGCTACAAGAACAGAAGTCACAAAGTATTTGGATATGTTATTTCCTCTGGCTGAAATCTTTTCTCTGATTTCTCATAGGCCTCTTTTATTTTGTTCTTTCAATCTCATACAGTTTTGCTTAGAGACTTTTTTTCTTAATTATCTTATGTCAAATAAACTCCTACGTAAATTGTTATATATGCTGAGGTATAATCAAATAATCAATCACTTTTTTTTTTTTTGGAGATGGAGTGTTTCTCTGTCACCCAGGCTGGAGTGCAGTGGCACAATCTTGACTCACCACAACCTTCCCCTGCCTGGGTTCAAGCAATTCTCCTGCCTCAGCTTCCTGAGTAGCTGGGATTACAGGCATGCATCAACACACCCAGCTAATTTTTGTATTTTTAGTAAAGCTGGGGTTTCACCATGTTGGCCAGGCTGGTCTCTGGTCTCAAACTCTTGACCTCAGGTGATCCTCCCACCTCTGCTGGGATTACAACTTTCTTGATATTACCTACTACACCTGCCTGATAGCTTGGTTTTCCTGATGCTCCATTAGAATGTAGAATCCATGAAGATGTGACCGTATTTTTATATTCATCCTCATATTCTAGTAACTGTCACCTTGTTTGACATATAGTGTGTTATTAATTAATGTTTTCTTAACCGTAACTCACACAAATTATTCTTAATGCCAGTGATTAAAATATTCAAACAGAAAACAAACTTGAAATAAAATTGATTCCCAAAAACTCTGAAGCCTATGATTCTATGAGTGTTAATTACACTGCAGTGTGTGTTAGTGGATAAACTACTTTTCCTCTTTTGCATAAGCTTCCTCATTTGTAAAATAAGGCTAATAAGTATTTTATAGGATTTTAGTGAAATAAAATAATTGAATAAATGTAAACCATTACAACAGTCCTCAGAACATCAATGCTTAATAAAAGATAGCGATTACTGTTACAGTAGGTAGCTTAGTCAGATGTGAGCAGGGCAGGAGAGGGCTCTCCCTTCACTACTTTTAGCCCCCCCACACACATCAAGAGTGTTGGGTGACCATCAGGTGACGGTCAGGCAGTTGTTAACTGTTTCTCTCAGTAACAATTGGTTACAGCCAGCACCAAGGAAAGGCAGTCTTAGTCTCCTAATAGATATAGATAGAAAACACCTGAAACTGATCAGCAGCTTCCCAATAAGATCTCAGGGGTGAGGAGAAGTAGTGCAAGATCCTGTAAATATGTCAACGTATAAAACCCCAAGCCAAGAGGTCAAGCGGTACATTTGGTTTCAAGTCGCCCGTCTGGCCCTCTTCCAAGTGTGTTTTCTTTCCTTTCTTTTCCTTTCTTCCTTTCTTTCTTTTCCTTCCTATTCTAAAGATTTTAATAAACTTCCACTCCTGCTCTGAAACTTGCCTCAGTCTATTTCTCTGCCTTAGGCTCCTCCTTCTAAGGAGGCAAGAATTAAGGTGACCGCAGACTTACACGGATTCACCACCATGTGACTCTGATACCTTCCACCAGTAACGATTATTAATTTCCCATAAAAATTAAACAGTAATAATAATCACAAAAGAAAACACTATACTTAAAATAGCCTGTGCTATTTTATAACATTTCTTTCAGGTGTTTGAAAGCATCATGAAAGCATAATTAAATGTATTTCCATAAACATCTTATAATTTCTATAGCATAGTTAATAGTCTATGGCTTTATTTTACAGAGTTGAAGTCAAAGACATAATAAGAGTAATTATCTTTCACAAGGTAAAACATACAGCTTTTAAAATATGGTTTAGGAAAAACTGAACTGTTTAAGAAAACTCATGTTCACACTGCACTTAGTGTTCATTCTATTTCCATTCATTGTTTATATAAATAAACAGCTTGCAGATAAACTCATAATATTGCAAAGGACCTTAGAATCTGTTTACAAAAAGAGAACTACGGAGAAAAAAAAAGAACTCAAAAACTGTAATCTGACTACCTCAAATTGCCATCCATAGAACTATTCTCCTTTGCTCACCTTATTCTATAATAGTAGGTTCAAATTCCCAAGGTCACTCTGTGAGGTGTTAGTAATTGATATGCAAGATTTCTTGTCATCAAGTCCAGTATTTTTTCTACAGCACTCTATTGATTCAAGTTTATTTCAATCATTACAGCATTCTTTGTTAAGTATCAAATACGTCCCCCTACATGGGACAAGTGAGGTGAATATATTTCACTTTCTTTTCTGTTCAGACTCAATTCAGGACACTGTGATATATTCTAATTAACTCACTGTAAGGACATCATTAACAACAGAATGTTCCCAAAAGATAGCAAACAGAATGCTAAAATACATGAGATCGTACCATAATAGAAAAATTGGAAGGTGTTAAGAGTCACAAATGTGGTCAAAAGAAAGTTTACATCATATCTCATTAGCTATTATTGAATAACTGAAGCATTTTAATTAAATTAAAAGAAAATTAAACTTGGCAATTGTGCCCACTGGTTTCTAACATTATTTTCATTCTATACTTTAGTGCAACTGCAATCATTTCTTTAAAATTTTATAGTTTTTATTTCTCTCAGTGAGTTGTTCTCAAAATTAGCTATGCATTGGAATCACCTGAGGATCATTAAAAAGTTATGCCTAGACCTCATCCACAGACTTTCTGATTTAATTTATGTTAGTTGATGTCTGCAGTGGGATTTTTTAAAATGTCTCCAGCTAATTCTCATGTGCAGCCAAAGTTGAGACTCATAGTTTATGAGTTAATGTTTTATTTCTACACTTTACCACCTTCACTGATCTCATCATAACTGTTTATCTATATTTCAGTTGAATTGTCATTTTCTCAGACAAACCTAACATGATATCCCTAGGTATCCTCAATTTATACCCCTATGCTGTGCTGATATCTTTCTGAATTAAAACACACAAAATTTTACTGGCAGATATATTTAACATTTCTCTTTTCTGCCAGAAAGATTCTAAGAGCAGGGGGTTATTTGTCTGTGTTTACATTTCGGTGTTTTTAGTTCTTTTGCCTTTCAAGCATGTAATAGGCCCTCAATAAATAAAAGCTCAGACCAAGAAATTAAGGTTTCAATAATAATAGGTTCAATATTAATATAGAATACTATAACTAAATTGTCTATAATCTACTGAATACTTATGACATAGCATGGGATTTACAAGTACTAGATGTAATTCTCAACAACCTTACCAGATGTGATACAAATAATACACTAAAGAGGTTAATACAATTTACCATGATCACAAGGTAAGAAGTAGCAGAGCCCAGTCTAACTCTAAATTTGGATTGAAATTAACACTTGTGTATTTCCTACTATACACTATATATTATATCACAATAACTTAAGAAAAACTACTCTAAAGAAGAGTTCCAACCCCCATGCCATGGATCAATACTGGTCCGTGGCCTGTTAGAAACCAGGCTGCATAGAAGGAGGTGAGTGGCAGGCGAGCAAGTATTACTGACTGAGCTTCACCTCCCGATCAGATAAGCAGCTGCATTAGCTTCTAATAGGAGCAAAAACCCTATTATGAGATTTACATGTGAGGGATCTAGGTTGTACACTCACGAGAATCTAATGCCTGATGATCTGAGGTGGAACAGTTTCATCACAAAAGCATACCCTGCCCCAACATCAATTGAAAAAAGTATGCTTTATAGGAAGAACTTCAACACAAATAGTGTATACCATTGTTATCATGAAATTCAATTTTTTAAAAGATTCGTCTATACCTCTAATCCATCTATGAAGTATGCAACGGTATGAAATTTTCAGTGACAGCTATGGTATCTTCACTATAAAGGATTTTAGTGAAAATTTTAATATAAAATTTAGAGATAAGTAATATAACTTTTTTGTACAATTTGTATAAACTTCTGTTTAGATCATAGTGGACTATCTTTTGATTTTCATTTAAAGTATCAATATCAATGGTTCTTCAAGAAGAGACAACGGATCTTCTGCTAGGCACATATATCCAGAATACAGATAAATTATTATAGCATGTCTATATTAAAAACTTTACTCAGCTGAGAATTTTATACTTATATTTTTATTTTTTCATTTTTCCACAACCACAGACTATTAAACTCATGGTAGTTTAAAATATTTAATGCTTAAAAAGATTTTTCCTCACAAATATGCAGGGTAGATAATACAATTGTTTACAAAAACCTCCTGCATAAATGTTTTCATATCCCAGAGGATTATTTTGAACATTGAAAACAAAATTCTTGCATTTCTAGGATATAAAAATATATTACAACCTAAAAAAAATGAATGTTTATCAGCATTTTTCCCCCTGCAGGAGAGTGTTTGGCTGGCAAAATGACCTTTTTATATGAATGTATTATTCTTTTTTTTAAAAAAAATCAGGTTTAGACAGTGTTTATTACATTGATTGTTATACATTTTTTTCAGGTCATAGCTGAGTGAGGTTATTGCACTATTATTTTTCATTTGGAATTTAATGATTTTCTGCCTACAATTTCACAGGTCAATTTAAAAAAGAAAGAGTGCTTGTAATCACTTGATTTATATATTTCTAAAAGATAGTGCTACGATGGGAAATTTTTATCAGACTGTCAGGTCTATAGAGCCTTTATGTTGTTGCCATTTTGACTTTAAGGTATGTTAGAGATTTTGAACAGGATTTTTTTTTTAATTTTAGACATTCACTTTATTTATATGGGTAAGAACTCGATCCATAATAAATTGGTTGTTAAATATTCAACACTGATATTTTAGAGTAGATTTTACCACATTCAGAATTGCCTTTATGAGAAATTGTCAAGGTTTTGTTGCCATATTTCCCTTTAAGCTCAGGAGAGTTTGACACAAGACAAGAACTGTCATACTTACATTTAAAGAACCACATCTAACTGCAATGTGCTGTTGACTTCAGAGCAATCTGTGAGTACTGTTTCTTTCTGTTGTTAAAAAAAAATTGATTTGAAGGTCTATGATGTATATAAAACAAAATTATTTGAGATATAAAAATTTAAACTTATTAGTCTAACTGCCGATTCTTGCATTATAATTTATCTAGAAATGGGCTGTTAGGGATGTTATTCATTGGGAAAAACTTCATCTAATATTAAATATTTTTACTGAGGCCCTGAAGTTTATATTAGCATATATGATTTACTCTATACAATAACCAATTCAATACCTGCTGTGTTTCAACTCAGTCGGGAATTTTTAAATAGGTCCAACTAATTGAACATGTAACTAGCAAGATATAAATTATGATTTCAGGTCTGCTGCTAAATATCTAAAGTACTTTGTGAAGAGAGTTTAGCATTTCTAACTATATATTCCTGTCATTTTGATAATTGAGCTTGAAAGTCTCTAAGAAACAAATATGTGCATTTATGAAAATGAAAATACTACACATCCCATAAAATTAGTCTTTGTTCATAGATTCTTGAATTTACTCCCCTGAAAATGTTGATAAGCCAATTTAATATAGTATTTAATTTACTAGATTCCTTCCTGAATACTTTTTATCTCGATTCATTACCAATCCTATTCTATTCTAAATTCTTGGGCTTCAAACCTATCACTTGTTATAGCTAATACTCTGGTGTCAGTGATTGTTATGGTCTTAAGAAGCTTTGTTTCAGCACTCTATAGTAAGCAATAAAGCATCATTTATTAAACTTGTGTTTTGGAAAACGTGTTTTTTTAAGTGTTTCAAATAAATCTTCATCAAAATTGCAAGTAAATAAATGATATTATTCCCAATTTGTATGTATTGTAACTAATTTCAAATATTCAATTTTGGAATTCTACTATATACAATAAAAATTTTGAGTTTCTTAATCTTTCTCTGTTACAGAGTTCTACTACCCACTTCTTCTAGGTTTATTTTCTTACTATTTATTGACATCTTTTAGTGTGCATTCATAGTTTAGGCTCTCTCACCAGCTGCTCAATTACACTGATTTATTTATTTAATGTATACCAATGTTTTGGACTACAATTGCTATTATTACTCTGAATGCAATACTATGGGTGGCATCCAGAAACTACCACTTCTTTTATGACTGCCATATTGAAGTTTAAAACTTATTGCTGCAATGTTCGGTAGAATAAAAATTCATGTATGACAGATTTGAAAACATTGTAAATATTTAAAATGGTCATTACTCTTACTTCTGCATCAGTCCATTGATTTCAAAGTTGTGAAAGCAGGTGTCATTAATACTGAATTTGATCTGGTAATTCAGATCCATCTTCATCACCCATCTTTAAAACTTGTCATTACTAGGATAGGAAAGAAAATGCTCTGCAGGTCTCTCCTAGATATTGTTTTAAGGACCCATAAACACACAGTGACTGTTACTTAACAGAAATTTGACTCTTCTTCACCTATAGCCAACAATTCCCGTAATGGAAGCATTATGCTTTCCAGATTCAGTACAAGGCATGGAAGTAATAAGCCACATTCATTCTCCTACCATTTACTTTCATGTATTAAGATGCTTAGAAAAATACCGTGATACTTCTAACCTGCTTCAACTTATTCCTTTTGAACAAATTGTAAAAACAAAACAACACAACAGAAAAAAAAACATTTCTGTTCAGATTGGAAAATACAATATTTTGCAGTTTATCCCATGAAGAAATAGAAACTATTTTCCACTCTTGAATCTGGACTTGGGTCTTATGTATTATGTTGTCCAGTTGTCATTAGCAATTATGATGCTAGCAGGGACTTGAAAAGTGCTTGAGTTCTGGGGTTGCCCCTTTATTTCCACCCTACACCCTTCCACTGTGTGAATAATCCAGGGCTTGCCTGTTTGGAGAGGACAGACCATGCACAGATAGGCCTCAGCAATCCCATATGTCGGTGATGAGGCCCTACATGTTAGAGTGAGGATATCTTTGACCATCCGGTCACAGTCAAGCAAGCAATTAGTTTACCACAGAGATCAGCCAATCTGGACCACTCTAAAAGTAACACCCAGCTGATCCACGGGATTTTAAGCAAATAAATTCAATTTTGTTCTGAGACATGAAGCTTTGGTATGTTTTGTTACACAACGAAAGCTAAATGATAGGTACTTTATCCTATAACTTTAGAGGTAGCTGGAATATACAATGGAAATATACCAACGCCTCAAAGAAAGGCATTAAATTATTGAGAAAGAGTAAGAAACAGAATGGTGGTCAAAAATACCATCAGCGGCCGGGCACGGTGGCTCACGCCTGTAATCCCAGCACTTTGGGAGGCCGAGGCGGGCGGATCACGAGGTCAAGAGATCGAGACCGTCCTGGTCAACATGGTGAAACCCCCGTCTCTACTAAAAATACAAAAAAATTAGCTGGGCGTGGTGGCGCGCGCCTGTAGTCCCAGCTACTCGGGAGGCTGAGGCAGGAGAATGGCTTGAACCCGGGCGGCGGAGGTTGCAGTGAGCCAAGGTCGCGCCACTGCACTCCAGCCTGGCGCCTGGTGACTGAGTGAGACTCTGTCTCAAAAAAAAAAAAAAAAAAACCATCAGCTACCACATCTCATAATTCACCAAAACCAGACAAACTTGGGGCATGTTTATCAAATTTTGAGTTCTAACATTTTTTTTACTATAATTGGTCTTTATATAAGTACTATATAGATTACACCATATGTAAATGCCTACAGTCAACCATTTTTAATCCAGAAAAAAATGTCATTTTACTTGATCCAAACTAACCTTTGAACAGTGCTAAAACTATAACAAAGAGGAACATAATATTTACTACTCAGAGATAAATTATATTTTGGTGAGGTAGATAATTATTGATAAGTTCTTACTTTATCCAGTTATTTGTTGGACAAATTGTACAAAGAAATCATGAGATCAATTGTAATTAAGGTGTTTGAAGACTTTTAACACTCATTATAAAAGTTGTTTCTAGGAAAGTTTACATTCATATCTTACATATATATATACCATAAATTCCATCAGTTTTCATTTTTCATTTTAGAGTTTGAGCAAGCTATATATGGCTACTCACCTATTTTAATGTGTATATAAATTATCAAGCCCTATTGTTTGCCCTTTTTCCACATTTTTAGAGTTTGCTTATTAATTTGTATGTTATTTCCTATTAAAATGAAGCTAAGACATTTTTAATATTTTCAGGTTTTGGAATTAAATTTTGTTAAGGTGGTTTTAAGACACATTTTTAATTATATCTTTTTAAAAGTAATCATTTTTTAGAGAGTTTGGAAATTTCTGCAATGTTCATAATTATCTCCCATGATGGGGGAAAAACTGACAATATCATAATGGAAAAATTTTATCATAAAAGGCCATGGTTAAAAATTCATAAAAGGCATTAAACATCATAGACCATTGGGAAATACAAATCAAAACTACAATGAGCTACTATTCTAAATCCATGAATGACTATCATGACTTTTTAAAAAGAAAATAAAAAGCGTTTGGAAGGATGTGTAGAGATTGGAATCCTTTGCATGCTGCTGATAGTAATGTCTAGTGTTGCAGCCATGGTGGGAATTTTGTCAGTTCTCTGTCAAAGTTAAACTTAGAATAGTCATATTACAAGCAATTCCACTTCAAAATATTTACTTCCCAAAATTGGAAAGACTATTGACAATGCCCAAAAGTTAAAATATGCCAAATGTTCATCAACAGATTAATGAATAAATAAAATGTCATATATATGTATATATTTAGGATTCTATTTATGTGTAACATTCAGAACAGGTAAATCCATAGGGACAAAAAGCAAAATGATGGTTTTTAGAGACTGAGGGGAGGAAATGAGTGATGAATACTGAATTTTCTTCTGAGAGAATAAAAATATTTTGAAAATAGATAAGGTGGTGGTTATATAACATATGTATGTACTGAATGGGGCTGGATTACATAATTTAAAATGGTGAATTTTATCTCGTGAATTTTACTTCATTACACAACACCTTGGTTAATAAATTTCTGACAGAAATAGGTGGAAGACAAAAATTTCCTAATAAAAATTGGCCTGAAATGTTTCATTCTTTAATATATGCTGGTATATATAATTCATTTGCATTATACTAGAATATGATATAAGGTTATATTTTCAATCAGTTGAGTCTTGTATCCTATAATGACTTAACAATTTTTTAACATATGAGGAATCAGAATTGTCAAACATAGAATACTGTGATTTTTTTTTTTTAATTTCTCTAAGGCTTTGAGTATACTCTGATATGTTACCTGAAATATCCTGACTTTTCTCCCAAATACATTTTAATTGGTTTTATATAATTTCAAATTTTCAAGTACCTGCTAAACATTTTTTAACTTGTCAACAAAATATGTATGCCCATAATGTTATGTTGATTTTTAAATATATGTAATATTTTAAATACTTTTTTGCTAAATGTATTCTGATATTTTTAACTTTAAGATTTAATTAATTCTATATCCCATTTGAATCTTGTTTCAGGTGATTTTGTTGTTTTATCTCACTTATTTGATATAGTGCTTGTATAAAATGCAAGCTTTGCAATTTCAATAGATTTGCCTTTGGTTATCTAATTAGGTATTTTGTGCCTTGACATTTTTGGCATTTAAAGTTTTTATTACATGACTTATTCTTTAAAAACTACACAATACCCAATAATAATATTAATATTTCAATGGTAGGTTCTTTTCTTCCCCTGACTTATTCTTTAAAAACTACACAATACCCAATAATAATATTAATATTTCAATGGTAGGTTCTTTCTTCCCCTGACCTATGTCATTATCCCAAAATTACTATCTTCAGGTTTAAAATGGCAAGTATATGACAACGCCAGATAGATTCTCTCTCAATTTTCTACTACATTATTCCATGAAACCACACACAGAGTTCAAACACATAATGACTTTGAAATTGAACAGTGAGGTGAATTTTTGCTCAATTATGGAATTAAAGGCATGGGCAAAATTTCATCAATTTTCAGGTTAGTATATCTGTAGGGATATGTTAAGAGAGAGAAAGTAATTTCCTGTAAAGATTATTATGCCATGAGCTTTTACTCTTACCTAAAGAATAAAGAATATAATAAAAACCAAAAAGGAAAGAATAAAACAGAAATCACGAGCAACACTCAAAGAACAATAATGAAAATCAAGGAAGGCTGGCTACTTTATACTTTTTAAGAATCCAACAAAATTGATACTATTTTTGAAAATGTAAAAGTTTAAAGTTGAAACAAGCAAATGATAGGTATTACTCTCAAGGGCCTTTCAACAAAATCTATTACTTTCTCATATAACATAATTTATAGTCAGAAATTACCCATTTTGGTTTTCTTAAACTTCAGATGAGAGCTCTCTTTGGAAAATTTTGAAAAACTGTAGCTGAACTCTTCTTTTAAAAGAGGTTCCAAAGTCTGTAGCTATGACCTCGCTACTGGTTCTACTCCTGCAGGTGACCGGCTTCACTTTTTTATACCCATGATGACTGCCTATGAGGATAAACATTTTTTTTGCTATTTTGGGGCCCTGCGTATTAGGCATCTCTCATTCTCTGATAATTTATAGCAAAATTTTGTGCAATATGTAAAGAACAAAAACACCTTAAACTTCGTTTTCCTTACTTTGTGCTACCATATAATTATCTTAATCACCTATGAGTTTGTGACCATGTTGCTTAAATTATCTTGGCCCCAATTCCCTTATCTAAAGTAGAGTGATAGTACATTCAATTCCTGACTAAAACTTATTTTTCTCCCTGTGTTTCAATTCCACTCTTTATTTAGCATACTTTACTAATACGGCAGAAAGTCTGATACTTGGCTGCTTTTGTCCTCTAAGTAGAAGAGTTAATGTTGGGACCAGAATATACCCTCTCTTCAAAAACTCTTGAATTTTCACAACTTCACAGTTGCTTTGATAGGTAACAGTGGGATAAATGTGAACTTTTCTTTTGCATGGATATTGTGTCCCCCTAAACATTCTGTGGACTAAATAACTATTTTCTGAGCTAGAGGAATCAAAGAGTTATAGGAGTAACATGCGTTTTTTTTTGGTGCCACTTTGCCAACTGGAAATTTCTGTGGCTGGCAGTGCCTCTGCCCAGGCTTTGCTTGAATCAGCTGGACTTGCTGCACCCACTTGGCCCAGTAGGTTGTGCTCTGCTGCTCACACTATCAGACAAGATTCTGTGCCTGCAGTGACTCTACACTTAGCCTGTGACTGGCTTCTGCCTTGGGTGTCAGCACGTGGTTGAGGGGGATGCTGTGGCACCCAAAAACTTGGAGATGCCAGCAGATGCCAAGCTTCAAGGAGTGTTAACAGCTTTTGCACAGGGAATCCAGTGGTCTGAGCCCCCAGGAAGTATCACATCCCATTCATTCCCACTGCCTGTAGCTCAGCCTGTGGGAGCATGTGGCACCCAGCAGCTTTTCCTACCTTGTTGATCAACGGCTGAAGGGAAGGGTACAGTGTTACAGATCAGTGGGTTCTGGGTTCTTGTCCTGTGACCATGAAGAATGAGGTACATGAACACCAGAGAGTGAGCAAGGTAGAGATGAGTTTTATTGCAGAAAAGTTTTCAACACAAGTGAGGACCTGAAGTGAATATCTTTCTGTTTGAGAGAGGACCCAAAAGCAAGTAGCCATCTATGACGCTGAGTCTGGCATTTTATGGGCTCATAATGAGGAAATGTGTGTTAAACTGTCCATGGACGGGCCTCAGATTTCAGGCTTTAAATTGTCTTTGGCTTGAACATCAGATTTCACTGGCAACCCATCCTGTAATCACTTCTCTGATTAGCCTCATGTTTCATATAAATAATGTTCCATGAGAATCCAGCAGTGAAAAGATCATTAAATTTTTAGAAATTTTGAATTATTTTTACTTATTTAATTTAAACATTTTGTTTTACAAACACGGTTGTAATTAATTGTTCTTATAAATATCTATGGCACATTCTTGTTTGTTTTGGATGTTTATTTTAGTTTTATTTATTTTTATTTTTTGAGATATCATTTTGCTTTTGTTGCCCAGGCTGGAGTGCAATGGCGTGATCTCGGCTCACTGCAACCTCCACCTCTTGGGTTCAAGTAATTATCCTACCTCAGCCTCTGGAGTAGCTGGGATTACAGCCATGTGCCACCACACTTGGCCAATTTTGTATTTATAGTAGGGATAGTTTCCTTCATGTTGGTCAGGCAGGTCTCAAACTTCTGACCACAGGTGACCCGCCCACCTCAGCCTCCCAAAGGGCTGAGATTACAGGGGTGAACCATCACTCCTTTACAGTTTTGGATGATTATATACACTTTCCTCTTTATCAACATTGGTTACATAATGGAGTTTGTGAGATATTGCAGGGGGCCACATCAAGTCTCATGTGGCCTCTAAAATGTCTTCCTGAAAAATACTAAATGGACTCTCTCTTCAAGCATGTGATACTTTTCAGGTTACTATTATTTGACATTTGTTTGTGATTATGGATAACACATGTATCTGATTGAAACTGCCTTTATAAAAATTATAACTGAGGAAATTATGACAGTGAAAGAGATCAGACCTAACCGACTCCATGTTGCTTCTAACCTTTAAGCTCTCCTTGTTCATTCCTGGGTGGAGGCTGAACTAACCTTGGGAAAGAGTTCAGTCTATGGTTTCACTCTGAAACAAAATTGTTAATAGTCCCTTCCTGAAAAAACCCTCCCCCTGGGACCTTTGCAGGACCAACAAATCAGCTACAAAACTAGTCTGCCTTTGCAAGACTAACAAATTAGCTACAAGATTAGAAATTGCAGGTTACATCCACTACCTGCCAAATTATCTTTAAAAACTTGTATCCCTGAAAGCTTGGGGAGACTGATTTAAATAATAATAAAACTTGGTCTTCTGCATAGCCAGCTCTATGTGAATTATTCTTTCTCCCTTCGAAGTCCCCTGTCTTGATAAATCAGCTCTGTCTAGACAGCTGACAAGGGGAACCTATTGGGTAGTTACACTATTTTCAATAGAAATATTACAAAGTAAAAAATTTCAATTTTATTTAAATTTCTCTTAAATATAGGAAAAATATAGAAGATTAAATCTGGAAACATTTTATGCTGCCAATTCTCATTTTAAAAATGATTTGCATTATTTTTCTCATCTAGTTCACCTAAAAAACACAAATATATAAGATTTATAAGTTGAGCCCTTATGCAATGGAGACAATGATCCTTATGCTAACAAATCATACAAAGACTTGAATATTCATGTTATTCTCTTCTGAGTACATTTAGAACTTTTTTTTTTTGCCTTTCTAATTTCAACATATGTCTTCCAGTGAAGCCTATATATTTGATTTTAAATTCTAGCACAGTTTGACCTTTTATTTTGACATTCAGTCATCCCTATTTTAAAAATCTGGCTTATTGATTGTTTCACTGAGGACATGCCTCATGGATTTTCAGATTACTTTTAATGTGCTGCTATTGTGCACTTAATCATTTCAAATATATTAAAGATATCAGCATAGTTCTTTAGATTGTCATTAAAAGACTTTAAAAATGGCTCAGTACTACAATTTCTTCATATTGTTCCATCTAGACAAACATTAAGCAACCATTACATTAAGCTTTGCCTATTAGATGAATAGAAAATATGCTTCAAAGGCATAATTTATCTGCTCAGAGTTCAAGAAAATCCTTGCTTTAACTTTGATATTTTCTCTATCTACTTTGTACTAATTCCTGAACCATGTCTCTTCAGTAACATTGCTTACTAATAATAAAGGAATATAGAAGAATTTTTACTTGGCTAACTTTCTTTTTAGTATTGCTTTGTTTTGGTCAAAATAAAACAGTATTTTTCCTCTTTAAAAATTATTCTTAAATTTGAGTTTTTCTAAATTCCAGGTTTATTGCAATCCCAGTTAACCTAAGGGCAAATCATTTTTTCAGGATAGTTCAGAAGAAGCTTTGACCCACCTCTTCTTCATTTAATATTAACATATATGAGCTCACCAGAACTGCCTTAATGTTTCTCTCAGCTTAAAGTTTAGAAATGTTTCTTCCTGACTGTAGGCCTGACCTCGCTTTTCTCAGAGCATTTACTTTAGAAAACTTGTAATTGTAGCTATTTTTCTACTCCTTTGAAATGTAAATCTTCTCCTAGCCTTGTGAGTTTTTAAAACCAAAAGAATGTTTCTCAATGAATGTTTTATCTGGGAGCTAACCCTTTGAAATGTAATCAAAGGAGCTAGTGCTTACTCTTATCTTCCAGTATCTCTGGGAGGGTAGGAGCCTAACTTCAGTGAGTGACAATTAGCACTAACATTCTAATTACTGGCCTAATCACATTGATCTCTGTAGTCCTACAGTGTTTTTCTATTAGCTCACCCCAGTGCTTAAGCATCCTCCTGCCTTTTGTTTCAGTGGAGTTCACTTCAGTCTCTTTGCCTTATTGCAGTTATGTTAAATTGATTTTCTTGCTTAACTCTGTCAGATGCAATTTCTTAGATGTGGCTATACAAGAGATACTTATTCCTGAAAAAATAAAGTGCACATGCTAAAATTTAGGGCTCACTTAATATGAGGGCCTAATAATAAATATAACAGCAACACTAAAATGTATTCGATGCTTACTATGTGAAATGCATTATTTATTTAAATCAACTTATTGAATAGTGTAAACCAACACACACACACACACACACACACACACACACACACACCCCTGTATATTTCCCAGTAATTACCTAGTAGGGTAAGTACAGTGCTTTGTAATACAGACAAATACTTAGGTACTGGATATTTAAAAATAAAAAGTTGTTATAAATTTAAAAATTGTTGAATTTTTACTTAGCTAGCATAAAACACATATTGCTAAACATACGTTTTTAAAAAACTTGTATTTTCTCATAAATACAATCTGTAATTGGGTTTCCAACGATGCCAATAAGGAAATAAATGGGGTGCACAGACTGCCTTGTCACATGGCAGGCAACTAAAGTAAAGGGTGCTGTAACAGAGAGCAGCAAGTTATTTCTGCAAATGGGAGGTAATGGAGCTCTCTCATTTAAATGGTCTTACTGGCTGGTGAAAGGGAACTCAACTCGTTATGCTCTTTGGTTATTTCCTGCGTCTACTCACTTTTTTATTGACTTACTTCCCTACCGTAGAACTGCTCTGAGACATGGACCCTAACTGCTAACTCCCAACACTCTTATCTGTTCACCAAGCAAAACAAAATATTTTTTAAAATTTTCACAATATATCCTGAGTAAAAAAAATATATATATTTTTAAATCAGCTTTTTCTTACAGAAGGAAAAGCTGAAAATTCCAATATTTCAGTAGACCAGGCAAAAAAACAATGCCTAGTTTTCTTCCATTCAAAAAGTCAGTGAAAAGAAAAAAATACAAAATTAAGACTGCCAAGTTAATTATACTTAAAAAGACAAAAACATTCATATTCTGATACATATACATTATATGAGATAATTAGATGCTGAGCAGATAAAGGTATAATATTTAATAATTAGTTCCCTTGATGTTACATATTTTCCTATTTTGCTGTCTTCATTAAATAAGATATGTACCTCATATCTTATTTGTAAATACTCATTAAATTACATAAGCCAGAAAATGTTCAATATATTTGACATTTAGAATTTTTTAAAGCAAGGATGCTTTTCTCCAGTGTTTACATCACTAACTTATTTCCCCTCGTGTAAATTCACATAAGTTTAAAACACGCAATTACATACAAGTTTAGATACCTTGGAAACTTTTTGAGGGCAGGGTTTGGTTCCATTTTTGTTTTAATCACATACAGAGTATAAAAAATGAAAAATACAAGGTTTATAGATTTCTGTATGTTAAGAATGTAAGCTTTCTTAAAGACAAGTTGCATCTTTTAAAGTATTTTTGCTTTTATTGTTCTCTCAAATTTATTTGTATCTAACCTCCTTTGAAAATGTAACTGTTTTCTAATCATTCTTTGTTTAAATATTGTCACATTTATAGAAAAGCATTGTGAACACTGACTGTAAACACATACATATCATGCCAAACAGAACTGATAGCCGTATATAGGCAAATAAAACAAACAAAACACCAGAGAACACACTAGCAGTCAGAGTAAGAAAGCTATATTACAGGAACCCGAATTAAGAGAGGGAAAATTAGAAACACCTGAATGTGCATCAGTTGATATCATTCCTTGGTTCTGATGAGGAAACAAAAGCAAATATTTCTCAGAAATAAATATTTATCAAATTATTACTTCCAAGTTTTCTAAAAATTATGATATATGAAATAAGAGCTTTTAAGAGAATTAGAAAATTTGTATTTGGATCTGAAAAATGAAGCAGAATATATTACACAGAGATTTTAAAATTGAAAATAGGAAAAAAGGTAAAAATAGAAGGAAAGTAGTAAAAAAAAGGTCCTAACAAACACTGTTGGAGTTACCACCTGCAGACTCAGACTCAACAATGGATGAGTAAAGTACACTGACACACAGATATGATTTGCCAGTTTGACTTACTGTCCAGGCTGCTTACAGACTCCCTGGAGAGTTCTGTAAACAGTTGTAGTCACCGGCCCTGACACTCCGGCCTTGCCAGCCTCTATTCAGTACACACTAAATGACAAAAACTCTGAGTCAACACTACTAGAGGTTAAAGATTAAAGGCAGGTTCTGAGGCCTGAAACAAACACCATTAGTGGGTAATCTCCTTGGTTGACCTCCCCCCACCCCAAAAGGGCCATCTCGCTCAATGGTTACTTTTAAAACCATATGAGTAAACAAGTTATTCAGATAATCTCCCCCACATGCCCTCGCTATTTGCTTTGCTTATTAACTAAATGTAAAGGGGATTTAGGCTGCCTTCCACTGAAACTTCTACGGAGACTATGCAAAAGCCTCTTGGCATTCCAAGAAAGTTTGTGATTATTCCTTAAAGCTTTCTCTAATATTTTTCCTTTAATATTTTTGCCACAACCCTGAGTGAATCTCTATATCTCCCCCTCTTCTGGTTTTAACATTGGGTCCTGTTAACTGAAGAGATGCAGCAACAGGTTTGTCAGGCTTTGCATCCAAGAGTTAACAAATAACATAAAACAATTATGAGTACAATTAGCAATATTATTTTCCAGTCAAAGAGTGATCTCCAGGAGTGGGGGTCTAACCAGGAGAGATGATCTTGCACAGCCTTCCTTATTGCTGTTTGTTGGGTGTGTAGATCTATAGTGTGTAGGGATTCTAAAATTTAAGTTTTAAGTTGCTTTACATCTACTGTTAAATTGTCATGAAAGGTTCCCAAGAGTTGTTCTCTGGGTAACCTTTCACCTCATCCCAACTATGTATTAACTGATTCCATGGTAGAGAAGTCACACAAATATGTTTATGTTCTTAGTTGCAGCTTAATTGCTGTTGGAATACCAGGGCATTTTGTCACTCCCCCGCATACTCTAAAGCAGCCTCAAGGGCTTGCAGACTTGCAAGAATATTTTTACCTATACTTCAGTGTAAGAGAATTTCACTAGACACACCTTTGGCTAGATTATTTACAAAGGCAGTTGTTTGTACTGACTCAGTACTAGATGCCACAGCAATGCTGGCAGTTGCCAGGATGACTATGGCTGTGACTACAAAGGCCATAAGTGTAACTATGAATCTTTTGTGTCTGACCTTGAACAATGCATGCTGTAAGGTGACAAGGGCAGAGGAACTGTGCCAATCTTGTGTCAAATTGACTGGTAGGAATGCCTTAGATTGTCTCCTTAATACCATGACACTAGTAATTTTTAAATTAGATAAGATTTATTTTAACTTTAAAATTAGATATGTGATACATAAGGCAAACCAAGCCTGTCCCTGTATCCAGGTCACAAATGTGGTTTTAGGGTGTCATGTAAATGTTAGTTCCCATAAGGAAAACATCTGGATGGGTAGTGCAAATCTGGCACTCATCAGTGTGATTATGAATAAACGTTATAGTATAGTTGTGACTGGAATTATGATATGTCCCATTCCAAGTGTTAAGGGAGGTGTGAAGATGTCCCAGGCACCATAAAGTGCCTTGGGGTGGCATGGACTTTACTCAGGGTCTGAGATATCTCATCCCCCCCCCCATCAGCCCAAATTATAGGGGAATGAGATGTAGCTATAAAACTGTGATTAATGCTATGATGGATGAAAACATTAGTAAGGCTGCCCTGCAATCAGCCATAGGAGCTCCAGTTTAAGATGTTATAATTGCCTAACTGGAGCCTATGGGCTTGTATTCCATGACAGACCTCCAAGCTAAAGTGTAACCCATTACTTTCCAGCTTTGTTCTTTACCATAGGAAGGAATGATTGGAAAATCAGCATTGATTACATTGCCCAGGTTTGAGGCTACCTGCAGCTAAGAATATTAAAGCATTTCCTTTGCCATTATGTAACCATACTTGTTGTTGGACAAGTACACAGTAAGGGTTAGAACCTTCATAACTTACACACAGTGGGGGGGATAGCGGACTGATATGCAGTGTTATCTGGCACCTTAGTTCAATGTTTGCCATTATTGAGGGACCCCACTGGGGATAAATCTATCCTTCCTAGCCAAGCAGTCACATTATAGGCTGGGAAAGGGGTATCTGCCCAGGTGACAGGGCGAAGAAAGGCAGAAATAATATCCTACATGATTTGCAATGTACAACAGGAAGCATAGCAAGAAACAAATTATCTGAAGTACATGATGTTTGTGTCTGGAGTAGGACTCATTCAACCTCCTGAGTTGTTCTCTTCAGCATACCCCAGGTGATATCTGGGGCTTGTATGGTCCTGTAGGGTCTTTCTTAGGCTGGCTCAAGTTTTTTCTTCTTTCCATACTTTGATGAGGATGTAGTCTCCAAGGTAGTGCTGGTATACTGGATATTCTAGGAGTGGTGCCTGTGCTAAGAGACTTTTTATAATCTTTGTTAAGGAGCAGGTTAGTGCTTTAAGAAAAACTCTTCTCTCTTACTCATTTTCTCCTCTGTTTCTCTCTCTAATCATTCTGTTTCTGTCTTGAGATGTTTTTGCAAAACACTTTTCTAAGCTGATCAAAATTTGTCATCTAAATTTCAAAAATTAATGGCAAATAAGGGTTGTGCTAGGAGTGTTGTCTTTTAAGATAGGAAACAGGTTTTGTAACTCATCAGTCAATTAGGAAATTCTCTTCTACTGGGGGAGCAAAACCATATGACTGGTTTTTAATGGCTCCTTAACTAATTCATGGGCTAGCTGTAATTTCTCTCCCTTCAGAGGCTACTGTTCTATTCTAATAGGATTTTGAGATAGTCACATCAGGGGAAGGGTTGAAATAACAACAATGGCCATTATCAGGAAAAGGTCTTACAAACTCTTACATTTTACATAAATCTCCACAGATAATTATATTATAACATGGTACATCACTTGTAAACATATGAAATTTTGCCATGAGCCTCTTGCAGAGCCAGAGAGCAGTGGTGCAGGTCCCAAGGCAGCAGCTGAGTGGCACTCACCTAAGTGCCACTTTTTGCCTGTGTTTTTTTGCTTGTGCCACTCCCTTCCTGGCCACTGGGTGGCTACTGCTGGATGGGGGACCTTCCTGAGTACACCTGCTGCCCTTCCCTAGCAGGCTAATTCTGGCCCCCTGAGCCTGGCTCTGCATCACCATTGCTACTACACAAGCTGTGTTCCCAGGAGCATTTGCTGGCTCCTGGTTTGCCAACTTTCTTGCTGTTAAGCCTTTCCTTCCACCTACTGCTCACTTGACCATACAGCTTTGGCTTCTAATGCCTTCTTTGTCTTTTTATGTACTTGATTACCTTGTCAATCTTGCACTACTGGGCAGGCTAACAGCTCCCCCTTCTAATGCCACTTGTCTATCTATTGGATGAGGGGGATTCAGGCAAAACTTCCATTTCCTCTTTGTTACTTTGGCCCAGTGATGATGTTACTGGGACCTGCTGCCCTTGTGCATGGTGCTGTTTAAGATTTCTCCCCCACTTGTTCCCAGAGTCCTCTGTCTGACTTACTTTGTGCTGGGAAACAACAGTTTGTATTAGAGCTTTGGGAAACAACAGTTTGCATTAGATTCCCTAATTCAGCCTGTGAAACTGAGGCTCCACTGGCTTTAAGCAGCTGTTTCAATATTTTAATATACTGTTTTTATTGAGCTGATAACTGTAGTCCCATGATGAAACCTCAGCCTGAACAATCGCCCCTGAACTTGGTAACCCTCAGTGGGTGTCAATGACTTACTGACTCATTGTTTTACTGACTTGATGGTGCAGCCCTCTGCACCTTTGTTTTTGGGGGGATTCGTCACACTCCCTTGGCAGAGTAGTCCCAGCTACTCAGGAGGCTGATGCAGGAGAATCACTGGAACCCAAAAGGTGGAGGTTGGAGTGAGCCGTGATCCTGTCACTGTACTCCAGCCTGGGCAACAGAGTGAGACTCCATCTAAAAACAAAAACGAAAGCTATATATATGCAGGAGGAGGACCTTATGCAGGGGAAGGAACTAGGCCTCTTCAGCTCCTGTGTGGTGGCCTGGCATTCTATCTTTGAGGTGGAGGCTTGTTGGCAGGACCTCTTCTTTTGCCGAGAGCTTTCTTTTCATAAATTCTGCTCTCTTCACCCTTCAATGTATCTGCAAGCTTAATTTTTCCTACTTATGAGACAAGAACCAGGGTTTTCTCTAAACTAAGGAGCAAAAAATTTTGCACCAGTTTATATACAGTAGAGTGAATATGAAAATTAAAGCTGACCACCCAATAATATAAGTAAAGTAAAACTTTGTACATAAATACAAAGTAAGTCAAAAGGAGGTCAAAACCTATGTATCAATAATCACAAAACACACATTTAAAAGGTAGTGAATTATCATTTGGGATATTTAAACAAACCAGATATAACATATGCCTGGATATTTAAAAGGTACATCTGAAGTTGCATTACAGAATGCAAAGCCATGCAGTGGTTTGAAAACGAACACAAAGAAAATATAAGCTACTTTTAACAATAAATTTTATATATTGGTAAATATGAAAAGGACTGTTCTGATTTGAATTATGTGCCCCTGAAATCCATATGTTGAAGTCCTAAACCTCAGTATCTCAGAATGTTACCTTGTATGGAAATGAAATAACCTCACATATAATTAATTCAGTTATGATGGGTTCACATTGCCAATCTTGTATGGGAGGTGTAATTATGAAAAGAGGATAGTTTAAAACAGATATGCTTACAGATAGAACAACATTTGAATATGAAGGCAGAGGTTGCAGTCATGTATCTACAAGCCAAGCCATTCCAAACGTTTCCATGAAATAGATTCTTCCTCATTACATTAAAAATATGGAACATTGCTGTCACCTTGATCTCATGCAACTAGTTTCCCAAACTGTTTAGACAATAAATTTATATTCTTTAATTCACCTACTTTGTGATACATTGTTATAGCAGGCCTAGCAAATCAACACAAGGAGTAAATTCTAAAGCTCTATAGTTAACAACACAGATTCAAGAAACAATGTACATTTGCTAATCTACACAAATAAATAAATTTAATCTTTAGTATTATTCTCAGAAATGGATAAAGTATGGTATAACCATAAACTAGAATACTATTTAGTTGTGAAATAATCAAACAATGCAAAAACATGAGTAAATATTATATTTATATTGCAAAGTAAATGAAGTTACTCAAAAAGCCTACATATTGTAAGATACCACTTATATAACGTTCTAAAAAAAGCAAGAACATAGATATGGTAAACCCATAATTGACTGGGAGGGGATTGGGGCTTGCAGTGAGTTGAACAATTAAATCAAAGAGCAAATTTTAGGGTGGCAAAATGATTTTGTGTGGTACTATAACAGTAGTACATGACACTAAATATTTTTTAAGACTCATAAAAATTTACCACACAGAGTAAGCCTACTGTATGCAGATTAAAAAACAATTAGGAGGTCATGGCACCCCAGGATTAAATGCAGTCCAAAGAGTCTAACCATATAACGAATGTATAAAATTAACTCACTGAAGAGGATAGGAGACAAGTTGCTGGCTGTTAATTTAGCAATGGTCTAATGTCTGTTCTCATGCTGTTATAAAGAACTAACTGAGACTGGGTAAATTTATAAAGACAAGAAGTTTAACTGACCCACAGTTCCACAGGCTGTACAGGATGCATGCCTGGGAGGCCTCAGGAAACTTATAATCACAGCAGAAGGGTCAAGGGGAAGCAAGCACCTTCTTCAAATGGCAGAGCAGGAGAGAGAGTGTGTGAAGGGGAAAATGCCACACAGTTTTAAACCATAAAATCTCATGAAAACTCAATCTCTATAATGAGAACAGCAAGGGGAATTCTGCCTCCATGATCCAATCACCTTCCACTTGGTCCCTTCCCCAACATTGGGAATTACAATTCAACATGAGATTTGGGTGGGGACACAGAACCAAAGCATATCACTAGCCTAAGTAACTTCAGAGACAAGGAAAGACTATAAGACCCATGGCAAATGGGAATATACATAAGCACAGTAATATAGTTGGTAAAATTGTCTAACTTAGTAGCACATGATAACAATTCTGATACTTCTGTACATGCGTAGTATAGTTAGGCAATTAAGTAAATTATGGTGGTGACAGATTTCTCACTGTTGAAGTCAGAGCATACAGACAAGCAACATAGATGACTGAAATTATTTATGAAGTGCTATATTAGAGTCATGGAATTCAGTATGCACTTTCATCTTCCCTAATATATACACACAGGTTGACATATATATATATAAAGATATAGATATCTACATATTTATAGAAATTTGTATATGTATGGTTAATATATACACATGCATTTCTTTTCTCTGTCAACAACCTACACAAAAACAAGGACATTCATCTAGTACACAGATGTTGGTTTCAGGTAATATTTTCAAATATGAGAAACAAGAGCACATAGAAAAAATGGCTGAGTCTAAGACTGGGGCACAGAATACCAAAGATGAGCTTTGTGCATTTCGTAGTATCAAAAATAATGATGAGACTTGTCAAGTAGACACATAAGCCAACTGAAATTGTTTCTAAAGCATATCACTGGCCTAAATAACTTCAGAGACAAGGAAAGACTATAAGACCCATAGCAAATGGGACTATACATAAGCACAGTAAGTCTAGAGTTCAATAAATTTTCATTAATTTACTTCCCTCTGCACTACCACCACAATCAAAATATGTAACATTTCTACCTGTAAAAGGTTCTGTGGTGCCCCTTCTCAGCAAAGCACATCTTATTCATGGTCCCAGGGCAATTACAGATCTGTTTTCTGTCATAATAGATGAGATTTTGAATTGTTAATGTTTTATGTAAATGTATTAATAAAATGTCTAGTCTAGTATATTTTTATGTTAAATGTAATAATAAAACATCTGAGTCTAGTATATTTTGATGTTAAATTGTATTGATAAACTATATTATATATGAATATATTAACATTTATTTTTAGTACTGAGTAGTATTCCATTAGGTGATTTTTTACAATTTGTTCATTTGCCTGTTAATGTATATTGCTTTAATAACATTGCAAATGTTTGCATGCAATTTGATGGTATTTTATATTTTGTAGGAGATAATATGATAGTGAAATTGCTGATTCAGATGTTAAGTCCAATTTTAACTTTTTAAACAATAGGCAAAATGATTGCAAAAGGGTGAAATCATTTGCATTCATCAAGCAATATATAAAACTTCCAGTTACTCTATATCCCCACCAACTTTTGGTAATGTCAGTTTTTCTCATTTTAACAATTCTAGTGGGTATATAGTGGCATTGTATTGGTTTTTAATTTGTATTTACCATATAAATAATGATGTTGAACATTTTTGTATTGACCATTTATATGTCTTCCTTTATGAAATGTCTGGTTTAAATATTTTAGTCAATTTTGCTGAGTTTTTGATTTTCAGTTATGAAGTTTTAAATATATTTAGGAACCAAGCCCAAAATATAACTGTAATGTGCATGTCTTCTCACAATCATTTTGTGGTTCTTGCATGTTCTTTCTTAATAGTGTCTCTGTAGAACAAATATTTTAATTTTGAGGAAGTACAATTTATCAATTTTTAAAATAGTTTGCACATTTTTGTTCTAATTAAAATATCTTTTCACCACAGTTAAAGTTATAATTACTGTGTCTTATGATGACATGGAGAAGTTTTAGTTTTTATATTTAATTTTTAGTACATTTTTATGAGTAGCATAAGAAAATGGTTGAATTTCATTTTTGTCATCTTTTGAAACACTTGTAAAAATATATTTAGGGAGTTCAAGTGCATTTTTGCTATGTAGATATATTGTTTATTGATAAAGACTGGGTTTTCAATGTAATCATTATTGATCAATGTAAATTATACCTTATTGGCAATTTCTCATAACTCACCCCCTCTGTCATCCTCCCACCCTTTGGCATCTCCAATGTCTATTATTCCATTCTGTATTTTCATATGTACCCATTGTTTGGATCCCAATTATAAATGAGAATATTCAATATTTAGCTTTCATTTTTCTTAGTAATTTCACTTAAGATAATGGCCTCCAGTAAAAGGTCATTATATAAAGATAAACAGATCAGCTCAACAAGCAGATAATGCTAAGTACATATGCATCCAATAGTGGAGTACAAAGATTCATAAAACAAATACTACTAGAACTGAGAAAAGAGATAGACAATGATACAGTAATAGCCCAACTCACAGCACTAGACAGACCATCAAGGCAGAAAACTGGCAAAGAATCACAGGACTTAAGTTGAAATGTAGACCAAATGGACCTAACAGACATTTACAAGACATTCTACTCAACAACCCCAGAATATACATTATTCTTCTCTGGGCATTGTCGGGAACGGCACGTCTGCCGGGGGAGCTCTCGGCCAGCGAGAGGGTCCCAATACCTGGAAGAGAGAGTGCGCGGAAAATAAAGATAGACAGATAAGCAGGGTCTGGAGGTCTGAAAAGACAATGCCCATACTGCAATGTCTAAACAGCAACTTTATTTGTGCATAGGGTCCCAATATATACTGTCAGCCTTTAGACACTGACGTCAGCCCACATTATTTCAGCTTTAAACATTAAAGGGATCAAAAAGTTACAAAGTAGTCACAAAGTCTGGCAAAGTAGATAAAATACAAGTTAAAAGGGTTTAACACTAAAGTTACAGAATAACCACAAGATGATGGAAAACAAGCAGGTGTTCTTTTCTATTATCTATTGTGAAAGAGGTGTATGTTTAACAAAGTAATATTCTTAAAAAGTCAAGCCCACCATAAATTCCAAGAGCAGTAATCTTAAAGAATCACCTGAGTAATCACAGGGTGCAAGCGGTATTTGGTAAACAAAGTCACAAACTAGCCCAAAGCAGAAACTCAAACACAGTGTCCTAATTAAACCACACAGCCATCACCAGGCCATTGTGTAAATGCCTGAGAGATTAAAATAGCCCTTTTACACAATCCCTCATCCTTAGTTCCTACTTTCCCATAGCTCGACTGCCTCCAGGAGGGGGAAAATGCTTCTGGGCTCAAGCTCACATTATGGCGGAGACACTCTTGGGGGTCTCTACGCTGTGGCGAACCCACAGGGCATGGAACAGTCTCCAAAAAGACCATATTCCAGGTAACAAAACAAGTCTTAATAAATTTCAAAAATTAAAATCATATCAAGTATCTCCTGATACCACAGTGGAATATAACTGGAAATAAATACCAAGAGGAAGTCTCATAAACATGCAAACACAAAAAAATTGTAGAACATATGACTGAATGATATTTGGATCAATGATAGAATTAAGAGAGAGATTTAAAACTTTTTGAAACAAATGAAAGTAGAGACACAACACCAAAAACCTCTGGAACACAGCAAAAGTCCTACTGAGAAGGAAATTTATAGCACTAAATGTCTACATCGAAAACATAGAAAAGTCACAAATTAACCTAATGTTGCACTTTAAAGATTGGAAAACCAAGAACAAATAAAACCCAAAGGTTGCAGAAGAAAATAAGTAAAAAGATCAGAGCAGAACTAAATCGATTTGATAGCAATAAAACAAGTCAGAGGATCAATGAAAGAAAAAGGTGTTTATTTGAAAGTATAAGCAAGATTGATACACTACGAGCTAGAATAACCAAGAATATAAGACAGCAGATTCAGATAAGCACAATCAGAAATGATGAAGGTGACATAACAATTGATATCACAGAAATACAAAAGGTCATTAGAGATTACTATGAAGATTTCTATATGCATAAGCTTAAAAACCTGGAGGAAATAGATAAATTCCTGAAAACATACAACCTTCCAATATTGAGCCAGGAAGAAACAGATTTCCTGAAAAGATCAATAAGCATTGAAATTGAATCAGTAATAAAAATTCTTCCAAAAAAAATGCCCAGGATTAGATGGATTCACAGCTGAATTCTACAAGATGTACAAAGAAAAACTGGTAACAATTCTACTGAAACTATTCCAAAAACTCAAAGTAGAGAAAATCCTTCCTGATTCTACAAAGTCACTGTCATGCTGATACCAAAACCAGGCAAGAACACAGTAACAAAAACTAAACTACAGGCCAATAGCCCTGGTGAACACTGATGAAAAAATCCTTAACAAAATATTAGCAAACCAAATCCAGCAATGCATCACAAATATAATACACCACGATCAATTAGGTTTTATCCCAAGAATGCAAGAATGGTTTGACATATGCAAATAAATAATGTAATTCATCATATAAGTAGATTTTTAAAATGAGATGATCTCAGTAGATGCAGAAAAAGCCTTCAATAAAAGTCAGCATCTCTTCATGATAAAAACCCTTAACAAACTATGCACTGAAGGAATATAGCTCAAAATAATCAAAGCTGTATATAACCAACCCACAGCCAATATCATACGGAACAGGAAAAGTTAAAGAAATTGAAATCGTGGGAGTATGTTTAACAAAGAAGTGAAAGCTCTTTTTAATACACTGATGAAAGAAGCCATACATGACACAAATGATAAAAAAAAAAAAACTCTCTTATGCTCATTGACTAGAAGAATCAATATAGTTAAAATTACAATCCTGCCCAAAGAAAGCTACAGATTCAGTGAGCTTTCTATGAAATTATAAAACTCTTTAAAAACTATTGCTTTTCCATTAAATTTCCTTAACATCTTTTTAAAAACTCAACTGGCCACATATATCCAGGTATTTTTGAGGTATTCTACTTTGCTTCATTAATCTCTCTCTCTTTATTCTACTTTGCTTCATTAATCTATCTCTCTTTACACTATTAATCTATCTCATTTTTATACTACATTGCTTTGATCATTTTAAGTTTATAGAAATTTCTGACATAAACCAAGTCCTCCTTATTTTCACTGTTCTATGATGTGTGCATTCAAATATAAAGTTTGTAATGAGTGTGTTAATTTCATCAAGAATTAGTCAACTGGAATTTTTATTGTAATTGTATTAAATTGGTAGAATAATTTCAAGATAGTTTAAATTTTAACAATATTGATTTTTTAATACATAAATATTTCATATCTCTGTGTTTTAATTTCTCTTTGTGACATTTGGACTTCTCATTGTAAAGATCATCTCTATGTTTTATTTTATTTTATTCTTATTTTTTTTTAGGAGCTTCTGGCTGCCCATGCTTGAGAACCCTGGCCTTACTGAAATATCATTGAGAGCCTGGCTGGAGGAGCTGTCATCTTCCAGGCAGTTCAACTGACCAAGGAAGGATGGCTCATTCTTTTTTTTTTAATTTATATTCCCATAAACAATCTATAAAGATAACCTTTTCTCCATATCCTTGTTAACACCTCTTATCTTTTGAATTTTTTTTTAGAAAGAAAGAAAAGAAAAAAGAAAGAAAGAGAGAAAGAAGGAAAAAAAGAGAATGAAAGAAAGGGAAAGAGAAGAAAAGAGGGAGAGAGAATGGGAATCTTGCTCTATTGCCCAGGCTAGAATGCAATCTAAAAATGGGTACTGAAAAGCCCTTTTATGTTAATAATTGTATTATACAATGGAGACAGGAAGGAATAAGGGAGGAAAATAACAAATAGCCAACCAATATTTCATTTAAACCTATGAAATGCTATGCAATTGCTGGGGGAGTGATTTACTTCCAACCATATGGTCACTTTTAGAATAGATGTGATGTGTTACTGAAGAAAATGTATGTTTTGTGGATCTAGAGTAGAGAGTTCTGTAAATGTTTATTAAGTTTACTTGTTCAAGGTCTAAGTTCAAGTCCCAGGTATCCTTTTTATCCTTCTGTCTCATTGATTTGTCCAATATTGATAATGTAGTGTTAAAGTCTCCCACTATTATTGTGTGGGAGTCCAAGTCTCTTTGTAAGTCACCAAGAAGTTGCCCTATGTATCTGGGTGCTCCTGTATTGGGTAGGCATAGACTTAGGATCCTTAGCTCTTCCCGTTACATTGATCCCTCTACAATTATACAATGTCCTTCTTATCTCTTTTTGTTTCTGTTACTTTAAAGTCTATTTTACCAGAGATGAGAATTGCAACTCCTGCTTTTTTGTTTGTTTGTTTGTTTTTTGCTCTCCATTTGGTTGGCAAATCTTCCTCCATCCCTTTGTTTTGAGTCTCTGTATATCCTTGCATGTGAGATGGGTCTGGATGCAGCTTACCGATGGGTCTTTTGGAATGGCTGATATTGGTTATTCCTTTCTGTATATAGTGCTTCTTTCAGAAGCTCTTGTAAAGCAGGCCTGGTGGTAATGAAATCTCTGAGTACTTGCATGTTCGTAAAAAATTTTATTTTTCCTTCACTTATGAAACTTAGTTTGGCTGGATATGAAATTCTGGGTTGAAAGTTCTTTTCTTTAAGGATGTTGAATATTGGCCCCCACTCTCTTCTGGCTTGTAGGGTTTCTGCTGAGAGATCTGCTGTGAGTCTGATAGGCTTCCCCTTGTGGGTAACCTGACCTTTCTCTCTGGCTGCCCTTAGTATTTTCTTCTTCATTTCAACCCTGGTGAATCTAATGATTATGTGTCTTGGGGTAGCTCTTTCTGAGGAATATTTTTGTGGTGTTCTCTGGATTACCTGGAGTTGAGTATTGTCCTGCCTTGCTAGGTTGGGGAAAGTTTTCCTGGATAGTATCCTGAAGAATATTTTCCAGCTTGGATTCATTCTCTTCATCACATTCGGGTACACCTATCAAATGTAGGTTAGGTCTTTTCACATAGTCCCATATTTCTTAGAGACTTTGCTCATTCCTTTTTACGCCTTTTCTCTCTAATCTTGTCTTCTCGTTTTATTTTGTTAAGTTGGTCTTTGACCTCTGAAATCGTTTCTTCTGCTTGATCAATTCAACTGTTAAAACTTGTGCATACTTAGCGAAGTTCTCGTATTGTGTTTTTCAGCTCCATTAATTCACTTATATTCCTCTTTAAATTGTCTATTCTCATTAGCATTTCATCAAACCTTTTTTCAAGGTTCTTAGTTTCTTTGCATTGGGTTAGAATGTTATACCGGCCTGAGCATAGAAAGTCAACACCAAGACAAAAGTATGCCAAATTGCAGGGTCTTTATTGCCGGCGGCCATGGAGGACTCACAACTCTCCAACCTGTGGCCCCGAAAGGAGGGTGTCAAGAACTTTTATAACCGTAAAAATCACCTTGGAAGTGAAGGTGAGGAGCGGGGGGTGGGGGTGAGGGGCTTCAGACATTCCGAGGGCTAGTGGATTCTATAAATCACCTTCGGGGGCAGAGATGAGGGTGAGGGGCAGGGGTGGAGATGAGGGGTTCCAGACATTCCATGGGCCAGGGAACTTTTTGACATTCCGATTGTTACTTAAGTGGTTCACAAAAGTCAAGATTAGCATTTGTTTACACATTGTCTGGGTAGGGTGGCAATTACAGTCCTTAATTACTTATTCACATTTGGGTTATAGAGAGCAATTCCAACAGAAAGCTGAGGTATGGTTGAGGTATGCAGGTTTATGGGGCTTTTTATCATGTCACATTCCCCCCTTGTTTTTTTTACAGGAATTAAATCATTGATTCCTCCAACAGGTTAGTATTGCCCTCGGTGAGGACTCATTGGTAGTAGGTGGGTTTTAAGAGGGGTTTGCTATAGGGATTTACAGCACAGATTATGGTGGCGAGGGTGGTGACCTTGAAGAGCACACAAGTCTTAGCTTTAGTGAATCGGGGGAGGAGCGTTTGACACTCCAATGTCCTTCCGGTGGGGCAGTCTTGACGTGGGTGTGATGAATCCCGGTCATTAGTCCATCCACCTTGAGTGCGGTGGGTGTGGTCAGGATAACCATGTAGGGTCCCTTCCAATGGGGAGTGAGGCCGGAGGTGGCGAACCTTTTAACAAGGACAGAGTCTCCAGGCTGGAAGCGGTGTGTTGGCTGCTCTGTGAGGTCCAGTGGGGTGGGACAGGTGTCCTTAATGAGTTGGTGTATCTGAGATTGAACAGACTGGAGCACCTGTAAGGACTTAAGGAGTGTATAATTATGGACTTAAGCATGCACGGTATCCACGGGTCTGGGGGGAGTAAGGGAGGGGGCCTACCGAACATAATTTCAAAAAGGGGGGGAAACTTTTTGATAGGGTGTGCATTGGATGTGGAGGAGGACAAAAGGAAGCAGGCTGACCCAGATTTTCACGCGTCTCCAGGATTAACTTTGCCAGAGTTTCTTTTAAGGTCCGGTTCATTCATTTGACTTACCCTGAACTCTGGGGACAATAGGCACAATGTAATTTCCAAGATACCCCCAGGGCTTTGGCTAGGCCCTGAGAAATTTGTGCAGTAAAGGCGGTCCCATTGTCCAATCCCTGTGTTAGAAGGAGGCCAAACCGAGGAACAAGGTCCTGTGATAGTTTTTTTTGTGACCACCAAAGCAGTCTTGGACCTAGTGGGGAAGGCCTCGACCCATCCAGAGAAGGTATCTATAAACACCAGGAGGTATTTATAGCCATTTGCTTGGGATTTTATTTCAGTAAAATCTACTTCCCAGTGCTCCCCAGGGCTAGTCCCTCTGAGTCTTACTCCTACCTGTCTAGACCTGTTCCCTCCCAGATTTACTCAGGCACATACATCACACCGAGTAGTAATTTTCTTGGTAAGTTCATGTAAGTGGGGAATGTAGTATTTGGTTTTTAGCAGCTCAGTTAGTTTGGTCTGCCCTAAGTGAGTGGCCTGGTGTGTGTCCTTAACTACGGACCGTCCTAGAGCCTCAGGGACCATAATCCTTGTGTCCGGTAGAATCCACCATCCTGTGGAATCTTGTGTTCCCCCTTGTTCTTTAGCAAAGTTTTCTTAATCAGGTGAGTACATAGGGGTAGAGGGCAGGGTTGGGGCTGGCAGAGTCACAAGAAGAGTCAGAGGTTTTACTGGTCCCAAGGCTGCCTGTCTGGCTTGTAGGTTAGCCACCCTATTTGCCTCTGGTGAATTTTCCTTCTGGTGTCCTTTGCAGTGTATTAATGCCACTCCCTTGGGCTTCCACATAGCCTTTAGTAGGGCTAGGATTTTTTCTTTATTTTTGATGATTTTTTTCCTCTGAGGTAAGTAGTTCTCTTTCTTTATAAATGGCTCCAGGTACATGAGCCATAGCAAAGGCATACCAGCTATCCATGTAGATGTTAACAGTTTTTCCTTCTGCCCAGTCTAAGGCCTTTGTCAGAGCTATGAGTTCTGCCTTCTGGGCCAAGGTTCCATGTGGAAAAGCCTGGGCCCAGACAACCTGCTCTAGGGTAACTACGACTGCCCCTGCATACCTGACTCCATCGACCATGAAACTGCTGCCATCCGTATACAGTACCTCCTCTGGGTTCTGCAGGGGGACATCAATGAGGTCTGGTTAAGCCACGTGGAGGACATCCATGGTCTGTTGGCAGTTATGTATGGGCTCCTCCTGCTCGCTGTCTGGTAGCAGCGTAGTGGGGTTTAAGACTGTAGCCTTTAAAAATTTTATGCAGGGCTGGTCCAAAAGTAAGGCCTGATTTTTAACTATGTGGGCATTGACATCCATTTTCCCAGAGCTCCACGGAGTAGTGACTCCACCTCCTGGGGTGCCACTAAATTTAACCCCCGTCCCAAGGTTAGTCTGTCTGCCTCCTTGACTAACAGGGCTGTAGCTGCCACCAACCTCAGACAAGCTGGCCACCCAGAGGCTACTGGATCAAGTCTTTTTGAAAGGAAAGTGACTGGCTGGGACCATGGTCCCAACATCTGGGTGAGCACTCCCTTAGGGACTCCCTATTTTTCATGCACAAACAACCAGAAGGGTTTAGAGATGTCTGGCAAGGCCAAGGCTGGGGCCGTAGTTAGGGCAGTCTTGAGCTTGTCAAAAGCCCATTGCTCTATTTCTGTCCAAGTCAAGGGCTCATTTCCTCCAGTGCAGGCATACAGGGGCTTGGCTATCTCGGCAAGTCCCAAAATCCATAACCTGCAGTACCCTACTGCCCCAAGGAATTCTCAAAGTTGGTGTTTCATGGTGGCGGTGGGTATTTGTAGCACTGCTTGGACTCGGCTAGATGCCAGTGCCTGGTTGCCCTTCTCTATGATATAGCCCAGGTAAATAACTTTTGGTTGGCAGAGTTGGGCCTTTTTAGCTGAGACCCAGTAACCCAAAGTCTGAAGGGTCTTTAATAATGACTGGGTGGTCTCTTTACAGGCCTCCTGGGTTTTTGTAGCCAATAGTAAGTCATCCATGTATTGGAGTAGGGTACACTCAGGGGAACTCAGCTTGGAAGGTGGCAAGATCTTGGCTGAGTGCCTCATCAAACAGAGTGGGGGAGTTTTTGAACCCCTGAGGCAGTCTTGTCCAAGTGAGTTGCCCCGAGACCCCAGTATCGGGATCAGACCATTCAAAAGCAAATATGGGCTGGCTAACAGGGGCCAGTGAGATGCAAAAGAATGCATCCTTGAGATTCAAGACTGTAATGGTGGTGCTCTGGGCCCAAGAGACTTAGGAGGGTGTATGAATTTGAATCGTAGGGTGGACAGTTTCCACTCATTTGTTTACCTCCCTTAAGTCCTGTTTACCTCCCTTAAGTCCGATAGTCCTTTGTGCCTTGTTTTAAGAGAGGGAACAAGGGGGTATTCCAGGGGGACTTACAGGTAGTAAGGATCCCTCCTTTTAGGAGTCTGGTTATATGTGGAGCAATTCCCCTTCTGGCTTCCTGGCTCATGGGATATTGTCGTACCTGGACTGGAGTTGTTATTGCCAATAGCTGAACTACGACTAGGGTACGGTGACTTGCCAAGCCTGGGGAATTTGTCTCAGCCCATACTCCGGGTACATTCCTTTGGAATTGGCGGAGGACGTCTGATGTTGGTGGTTGATCTGCCTCTGAGGATAAAGCTTCCTGCAAGAGATACATGTCTGACAGAGCACAGGTGATGAGGATTTGCTGAGGTGGCCCTGATGCCAAGGGAGGGGGAATTGAGAGGCAAGCCTGACCCTCACCGAAAGAAATATTTGCTTGAAGTTTGTGGAGTAAGTCCCGTCCTAGGAGTGGGTACGGACACTCTGGAATGACTAAGAAGGAGTGGGTGACGGTGCCATTCCCCAGATTAATGAATCGGTTGGTGGTCCAAGGGCTTGTTGTGGTTTTTCCTGTGGCCCCCTGGATAATTGTTTTTTACTGGATAGTGGTCCTAGAGGCTAAGGACCGAGGGGGCCACCCCGGTGTTGACTAAGAAGCTGACAGGTTTGTCCCCAAATCTTAAAGTGACCCTGAGCTCTTGGGAGCTTAGTAAATAAGAGCCCCAGCCCCATCAATCCTGACCTTCTAAATTGAGGATAGTCCTTAGTGGATTTTCCTGAGTGATTACTCCTCTTTTTCTCTTGGGGCACTCATTCTTTCTAATTTTTTTTCTTTACAGTATGCACATTGGTTTCTTCCTAATGGGGGCCAGGGACCCCGGGGGCCCTTTTACAAGGTCCCCTGCCCTCATGGAATGACTCCTGTCTTCTGAAGGGCTGATATTACTGCCTCAGTAACCTTTTTGGTTTTGTATGGCTCCAGGTGTATTCCTGTTATTAAACTTTCTGGGCAATTTCTAGCAATTGGGATAAATTTATTTCCTGGAATTCCTCTAATTTCTGTAAATTTCTTTTAATATTTGGAGCTGACTGGGAAACGAAAGCCAGATTGATGGCCCGCTGATTATCTGGAGCCTCAGGGTCAATAGGGGTGTAGGTGCAATAAGCGTCTTGTAGACACTCAAGGAAGGCAGCCAGAGACTCCTGTGGACCCTGAGTTAGTTACAGTCCCTACCTCGGAGAGGTTAGTGGGCTTGTGGGCCACTACCCTAGCCCCTTCTAAAAGATACCGGTGAAAAGTGTTCAGAGCCTGGTGACCCCCCCAAGGTGTTGGGGTCCCATTGGGGTCCGGTAAAGGAAAAATCTTTTTAATTTGGTCCCCCCACCCTTTTTTTTTTCCTACTGTTTCTCGCCCTGGACCTATGATGCCTTTCAGGGCTTCTTGTCTAATTTCGTCTCTTTCCTCTGGGGTGAACAGAATCAGTAATAATTATTGGCAGTCATCCCAAATGGGGCTATGAATCTGGAGTACAGATTTTAAGAGCCCTGTCAAAGCCTGGGGCTTCTGAGAGAATGGGGGATGTTGAGCCTTCTGACAGAACTTACTGCATTGTAAAACCTTGCCGTTGCCTTAAGTTCCCCAGCCTCCCAGCACGACCCCCTCCCAGGGAACTATTAAACTCAGCAGTTCCCCAGCACCTTCCCTCCTGCACAACCCCTCACACTGGGGGCATCTGCTGGCTTGCAGGCCATAAAAATCCCCTTTGCCACACCATGGGTGCTGGCGCCAATTTTGGGTGCAGCCCAGCAGCTTTTCCCTTGCTCTTAATAAAGCTTGTGCCAGCACTTGGTGTTTTGGCCCTCTCTTTAATTTCTATCACCTATGCGAACAAAGAATGGGCGACCCTGATTGTCTTCTCCTGTTGGGGGCACCTCTCAGAGAGGAAGGACTCCAGTGGGTGTGGAGTGCCACTGCGGGTGTGCAGGGGGGACAAGGTTTGGTTACTGGTACTGTCCAGGGGGTTGCTGAGGCCCTGGTTCAGAGGGCCTTGAGTAGGGAGGAGGTAATTCCTGATCCTCCACTGGGGCGGGGAGAATGGCTGGCCCAGAAGGGGCTTTCTTTGGGCCGGCTAACATGACCTGAAGTCTAGCCTGTTTTATGCAGCATTTTAGCCACAGATGGGGTTGTTGGACTAAATCCAACCATTGGTTAATGTATGGAAACTGGTAAGTATGTCCAGGAGTTTCTGCAACCATTTTCCATACAATCTGGGTAATTTTTGGATCGTAGGTCCGAGTATCTGGCCACCCAACTCCAAAAGACTGCCGTTCTAGTTCACATAAAGAGCGGAGTTTTCCAGGGGTTAATTTCACCCCATATTGGCCTGAGAACCCAACCTTGAAGTTGGCAGTCATGCATTGGAGGGGGAGTACAAGGCCAGGAGCTAGACGACCCTATTTGGGTTTTTTTATTTTTTTTTAATGCCAAATTTCCCCCAAGAGATTTCACTAATTTAAAACCGGCTTCACTGAGGTTTTAAACCAACAACCTCGCAGTTGCAAATGCTGCACCCTGAGGAGGTGTGGCCTGCCTGAAAGCCAGGTGGGGCTGGCGGCTGGCAGAAAAAGAAAAAAAAAAACACTTTTTGCATCAGTTTAAAATGAAGCTTGCAGCCGCTGGGCTGGCTGTGAGTTCCCCACCCTTGTGGCTTTTGGTCACCTTGACACAGGGACCCTGAAAAGCATTAAATTCCTCTCTCCCTGTCTTTCTTCTTGCTCTTTCTCTCTCTCTCTCTCCCTGTCTCTGTCTCTTCTCTCCTTTCTCACTTTCTTCTCTGTCTCCTCTCCTCTCTCTGTCTTTCTCTCCCTGTCTCTGTCTCCCGATAGTGACACAGGTCTTGTGGTTTTCGTAGTATTTCCAATTTTGGCAGGCATTATACTCATGTTCTGCCCTTTCCAGCACTGGTTTTAAAAGTGTCTCTACAGCTAAATCTTGTAAGGAAAGTACAATTAATTTAATGGATCTGTCTTTTGTACTGGCCAGGGGAACAGGTGGAAGGGGCCAAGGTTGAGGATAAAATTCCCCTAAGAAGCCCCAGAGGGGCCGGTAATAGGCCTTGTATAGGCTTAGTGCCGCTCGGGTGTGGTCTTCTCTTAAATGATGCCTGACGTCCAGTGGCCTTGGGAAAGTTGGAGAATGGCAAAACAAATGAACTAGGAGGTTCACAGGGTGTGAATTTTGAATCCACCACAGCGTACAGAGTTGACAAGAGATTTGCCAGTCTGTTCTTATTAAGCCATGACACCCCACCTCCCAGCAGTCAGGGTGGTGCCAAAAACTGAATAAGGGTGGACTTCAGAGCACTGGCCGTAACAACACTTAATATCTTTTTTATTTTTATTTTTATTTTTATTTTTATTTTTACTTTTATTGCATTTTAGGTTTGGGGGTACATGTGAAGAACATGGAAAATTGTTGCATAGGTACACACATTGCAGTGTGATTTGCTGCCTTCCTCCCCATCACCTATATGTGGCATTTCTCCCCATGCTATCCCTCCCCCAACTCCCCACCCCCCGCTATCCCTCCCCTTTTTCCCCCCGACAGACCCCAGTGTGTGATACTCCCCTCCCTGTGTCCATGTGTTCCCATTGTTCAACACCCGCCTATGAGTGAGAACATGCGGTGTTTGATTTTCTGTTCTTGTGTCAGTTTGCTGAGAATGATGGTTTCCAGGTTCATCCATGTCCCTACAAAGGACACGAACTCATCGTTTTTGATGGCTGCATAATATTCCATGGTGTATATGTGCCACATTTTCCCTGTCCAGTCTATCATCGATGGGCATTTGGGTTGGTTCCAGGTCTTTGCTATTGTAAACTGTGCTGCAATGAACATTCGTGTGCATGTGTCCTTATAGTAGAACGATTTATAGTCTTTTGGATATATACCCAGTAATGAGATTGCTGGATCAAATGGAATTTCTATTTCTAGGTCCTTGAGGAATCGCCACACCGTCTTCCACAATGGTTGAACTAGTTTACACTCCCACCAACAGTGTAAAAGCTTTCCTATTTCTCCACATCCTCTCCAGCATCTGTTGTCTCCAGATTTTTTAATGATCGCCATTCTAACTGGCGTGAGATGGTATCTCAATGTAGTTTTGATTTGCATTTCTCTAATGACCAGTGATGATGAGCATTTTTTCATATGTTTGTTGGCTTCATGTATGTCTTCTTTTGTAAAGTGTCTGTTCATATCCTTCGCCCACTTTTGAATGGGCTTGTTTGTTTTTTTCTTGTAAATGTGTTTCAGTTCTTTGTAGATTCTGGTTATCAGCCCTTTGTCAGATGGGTAGACTGCAAAAATTTTTTCCCATTCTGTTGGTTGCTGATTCACTCTAATGACTGTTTCTTTTGCTGTGCAGAAGCTATGGAGTTTGATTAGGTCCCATTTGTCTATTTTGGCTTTTGTTGCCACTGCTTTTGGTGTTTTGGTCATGAAGTCCTTGCCTACGCCTACGTCCTGAATGGTTTTGCCTAGATTTTCTTCTAGGGTTTTTATGGTGTTAGGTCTTATGTTTAAGTCTTTAATCCATCTGGAGTTAATTTTAGTGTAAGGTGTCAGGAAGGGGTCCAGCTTCTGCTTTCTGCACATGACTAGCCAGTTTTCCCAACACCATTTATTAAACAGGGACTCGCTTCCACATTGTTTGTTTTTGTCAGGTTTGTCAAAGATCAGGTGGTTGTAGATGTGTTGTGTTGCATCGGAGGTCTCTGTCCTGTTCCATTGGTCTATATCTCTGTTTTGGTACCAGTACCATGCTGTTTTGATTACTGTAGCTTTGTAGTATAGTTTGAAGTCCGGGAGTGTGATGCCTCCAGCTTTGTTCTTTTCGGTTAGAATTGACTTGGCTATGCGGGCTCTCTTTTGGTTCCATATGAAGTTTAAGGTGGTTTTTTCCAGTTCTTCGAAGAAGGTCATTGGTAGCTTGATAGGGATAGCGTTGAATCTGTAAATTACTTTGGGCAGTAGGGCCATTTTGACAATATTGATTCTTCCTAGCCATGAACATGGAATATTTCTCCATCTGTTTGTGTCCTCTCTTATTTCATTGAGCAGTGGTTTGTAGTTCTCCTTGAAGAGGTCCATTACGTTCCTTGTTAGTTGTATTCGTAGGTATTTTATTCTCTTTGTAGCAATTGTGAATGGCAGTTGGTTCTTGATTTGGCTGTCTTTAAGTCTGTTATTGGTGTATAGGAATGCTTGTGATTTTTGCACATTGATTTTATATCCTGAGACTTTGCTGAAGTTGCTTATCAGTTTCAGGAGATTTTGGGCTGAGACGATGGGGTCTTCTAGATATACAATCATATCGTCTGCAAATAAAGACAATTTGACTTCCTCCTTTCCCATTTGAATACCCTTTATTTCTTTTTCTTGCCTGATTGCTCTGGCTAGAACTTCCAGTACTATATTGAATAAGAGTGGTGAGAGAGGACATCCTTGTCTAGTGCCAGATTTCAAAGGGAATGCTTCTAGTTTTTGTCCATTCAGTATGATATTGGCTGTTGGTTTTTCGTAAATAGCTTTTATCGGTTTGAAATATGTTCATCAATACGTAGTTTATTGAGAGTTTTTAGCATAAAGGGCTGTTGAATTTTGTCAAAGGCCTTCTCTGCATCAATTGAGATAGTCATGTGGTTTTTGTCTTTGGTTCTGTTTATGTGGTGGATTATGTTTATAGATTTGCGTATGTTGAACCAGCCTTGCATCCCCGGGATGAAGCCTACTTGATCATGGTGGATAAGCTTTTTGATGTGCTGTTGCAATCGGTTTGCCAGTATTTTATTGAAGATTTTTGCATCTATGTTCATCATGGATATTGGCTTGAAGTTTTCTTTTCTTGCTGAGTCTCTGCCAGGTTTTGGTATCAGGATGATGTTGGTCTCATAAAAAGATTTGGGAAGGATCCCTCTCTTTGGATTGTTTGGAATAGTTTCAGAAGGAATGGTACCAGCTCCTCTTTGTATGTCTGGTAGAATTCGGCTGTGAACCCATCTGGACCTGGGCTTTTTTGGGTGGTAGGCTCTTAATTGCTGCCTCAACTTCAGACCTTGTTATTGGTCTATTCAGGGTGTCGACTTCTTCATGGTTTAGGCTTGGGAGGATGCATGTGTCCAGGAATTTATCCATTTCTTGCAGGTTTACTAGTTTATGTGCATAGAGTTGTTTGTAATAATCTCTGATGATGGTTTGAATTTCTGTGGAATCTGTGGTGATATCCCCCTTTATCGTTTTTATTGCATTTATTTGATTATTTTCTCTTTTCTTTTTTATTAATCTGGCTAGTGGTCTGTCTATTTTGTTGACCTTTTCAAAAAACCAGCTCCTGGATTTGTTGATTTTTTGAAGAGTTTTCGTGTCTCTGACAAAACAGACAATTATCTTGTTTCCACCCCAAACGGCCAAGAGAGTTGGCACCTTATTGTCTAGGAGGTGATTTCCCAGGACAGAGAAAGAACTACCCCCAAGACGTCGTGGACAGAATTCCCTTTTGGACATTAGCTGATGACGGGAAAAGGAAATTATACCCAACATGGACAGAAATACTCCTGTCCTGGAGGGGGCAGCTGAGATAGCTTACAGGCCACAATGATTATAATAAGGAAGAAAACAAAAGAGATAGGGCTAAAGCTATTTGCCACATGGCAGAATCAGAAGTGAGGCCTCTGTAGTAGGAGAAAAACAGGAGAAGGAAGAGGACAGAGTTACTTCTAGGGGCATGAATTCAGTAAAGGTCCCCTGCAGCCAGTGGTCTGTTACCCACTGTAGAACATCTTCCATTCCAAGGGAAGCAGGCCTAAACCACTGTATATCAGCCAACAGGAGTCTAACAAAACTGATGAATCTACAATAAAGACAGAACCACATATAGGATTGACAGACAAAGGATGGGTGCCCCCCAGATGTGAGACCAGTGTGATGCCTGCCCGGCCATGTCCCCCAGAGGGATATTTCAGAGCATCTTGGCTGAGGTGTACCCGTATAAACCCAGGGCCTGGTCACCTCAGAATTTTTAGTCCTGAGACGAATCACTGTTATGCCTTATGACGTCCCCCATGGAACTGCGGGTTAAGGCCCACACAAGCCCCGTAGCCTTCCAGCCGTGGGACTACATACATACACACTCACTCTCTCACTCACACCAAGGTTATGGAAAACAACTGAAAATTAAATTACCCGAGCCTCCAGTGAGGCAACCTGAGCCTCTAGTGAAGCAACCCGAGCCTCCAGTGACATCTCACAGTAGGTTTGCCTGGTCAGAGTTGCAATGACCGTGTCCGGTCCCCCTACTCAGGCCCCCCTGACGGACCAGTCCCCAGACCTGACTTACCTCTGGAGGTTCCCCGGGACCCTGAGGAATTTCGGGGTGAATGTCGGGCTGGGTAGTCACTTATCCTCCACAGGGCCGGAACTCTGGGGCCCCAGAACTTCTCAGGGGGTGCCTCCCCTAAAGGTCCCCCGAGGTGGGAGTGGCCACCCCAGGCGAGACTCTGAGATGGCTTTTGTCTGGTGATTGACGAAGATAAAACTCGGTGGGGACCTCCAAATGTTATACTGGCCCAAGCATAGAAAGTCAACACCAAGACAAATGTATGCCAAATTGCAGGGTCTTTATTGCTGGTGGCCACGGAGGACTCACGTCTCTCCAACCCGTGGCCCCAAAAGGCAGGTGTCAAGAACTTTTATACCTGTAAAAATCACCTTGGGAGTGAAGGTGAGGGGTGGGGGGTGGGGGTGAGGGGTTTCAGACATTCCGAGGGCTAGTAGATTCTGTAAATCACCTTCAGGGTGGAGATAAGGGTGAGGGGCAGGGGGTAGGGATGAGGGGGTTCGGACTTTGCGAGGGCCAGGGAACTTTTTGACATTCTGATTGTTACTTAAGTGGTTCACAAAAGTCAAGATTAGCATTTGTTTACACATTGTCTGGATAGGGTGGCAATTACAGTTCTTAATTACTTATTCACATTTGGGTTATAGAGAGCAGTTTCAACAGAAAGCTGAGGTATGGCTGAGGTATGCAGGTTATGGGGCTTTTACCCTGTCACAAGAACATGTTCTTTTAGCTCACAGAAGTTTCTTATTATCCACCTTCTGAAGCCTGATTCTATCAATTCCTCACATTCATTCTCCATCAGGCCTTGTTCCCTTGGTGATGAGGAACTGCAATCCTCTGTAGGAGGAGAGGCATTCCGATTTGGGTGTTTTCAGCCTTTTTGCTCTGGTTTCTTCCCATCTTTGTGGATTTATCCACCTATCGTCTGTGTAATTGCTGACTTTCAGATTAGGTCTCTGAGTGGACGTCCAGCTTATTGGTGGTAAAGTGTTTTCTGTTTCTTAGTTTTCCTTCGGCAGATGCCCCTCCCCCACAGAGCTGGACCTTCCCGGGTTCAGCCGTACTTGCTATAAAACTCTCAATCCTCAGCAGTTCCAATTGCTGGTTTTTTTGTTTGTTTGTTTTTTGTGGGCGGGGACCAGCCTTCCCCTGCAGTGACCCACTATGCCGGCTGAAACAGCGGGCGTTAAGATTTGTGGCACTTTTCTGCCCGGGAATCTCCCAGTCTGGTTCCTTACTTCAGTCCACTTTTCAATCAGCTGAATGGGAGACTCTGCCTTCCTGGAGCACCAAATGCCAACAAAAGGGCACTCAGTCCTGTGTACTCTGGACTGAGAATGGCCGCACTGGGGTGCCTGCAAAATGGCCGCGCCGGCCAAAAGAGTCACACTGGTGACCTGTTGGCTCCTCCGCCGGGGAATCTCCTGGTCCATGGGCAATAAAAATCGTCTGAAAATGTGGCATCCACTCCCTCTCTGCGCTTTCAGTGGGAGCTACAATCCTGAGCTGCTGCGAATCGGCCCTATGTTTTATTTTATATATCTGTAATCATTCTTGCTTTTGCATCCTATGACAAATTAAAAATGTATATTTTTGAATTTGAACTCCCAATCATTTATTGTATAAAAATGAGTTAGTTTTTTTTTAATATTTACATGATATTCTATAGTCTCGTTAAATTTTGTTTCTTCTCAGAGCATTTTTGTCTGAATGTTTGAGATTTACTGAATAAATAATCATGGATTTTTGCTTATAAACATAGTTTAAAAGGATTTTTGATTCAAATTTTCACAAGTTTACTATATCTGAAAAACTGGAAATATATACTACTTTTCTGGCATTATTCCCCTGCATAATATCTTTTTGTAATAAGAAAAAGCAGTGGTGAGAGTGGACCATTTTACTTTTCTTGAATTCATAGAGATAGTATTCAGTCTGTTACTAGTAATTACAATACTAATTTTAAGTATTTTATGCATATTTTTATTAGCTTGAAGTTCAATCTTAATGCATAAATTTCTGTTTTCAACATGAATAAGTTTTATGTTGTGCCAAGTACTTTTATTACAAACTTTAATATGTAGAATCGCATTGATTAGTGTTGATTTGAAAAATCAGTCTTGAATTCCTGATGTAACACTGCTTGGCCATGTCATATTATGGTCTTTATTTATTGTTGGATTTGATTTTCATCATATCTTCATAAATCTTTATTAGATACCCCAGAGGTCAGAGTTTTATTTATAAAAGTAGTATTGATGTATAGAGGTTATTATGTTTTGAAAAAGTTTAGATAATATGACCAAATGACAGGATCATGACTTTCTTTTCTACAGTGAGAATAAATAATATTCAAGTTGTCTTTCATTTTCAAATAGCCTGCTTTAGAACTTAAAAGCATAGCACATTTCTAAAAAGTAAAACTTTTAAATGTACAGAACTAAATTTTGAATTATTGTGGTATGACTGAGGAACACTGAATGGTATAATATAATGAAGTATAAAACAAATAAATAAGTATGATTTACCATACTTGGTTTGGTAATAAACATATTCATATAAAATTGATACAACCAATTCATTTATATATGCTGAAATACTAAATGAAGTCAGGACCTTTTTATAAGTCTTCGTATTTTAATATTTTGGCAGTGCTGTAAAATAAAGAAAATATTTACACAAAATTTGGTTTAGTCTCTAAAATGTAAAATATATCAATAAACGCAAATCTTTTTTGTGACATTAAGATGATCAGTCTGTTGTATTAATAAGATATAATTCACTGTGTGTGGTGGCCCAAGCCTGTAATCCTAACACTTTGGGAGGCCAAGGTTGGTGGATCATGAGGTCGGGAGTTTGAGACCAGCCTGGCCAAGTATAGCGAAACCCCATTTGCTACTAAAAATACAAACAAATTTAGCTGGGCATGGTGACACGTGCCTGTAATCCCAACTACTTAGGAGTCTGAGGCTTCCTATTGCTTGAACCCGGGAGGCGGAGGTTGCAGTGAGCCAAGATCCTGCCATTACATTCCATCCTGGGCAACAGAGTGAGATTCCATCAAAAAAAAAAAAAGGGTATAGGTATAATTATATTATTCCAAATCATAGTCAATAAAGTTAATCTTGATATATGATGATGATTTTAAACTAAGCAAATTTATTTGCAGCAGTAAAATTAATTTCATAAGTAATAAACTGAATACTTCCAGTATAAGCCTTCATAGAATAGTTAAGTGGAAAGTAAACAGGAAACACCTATTTGAAAAAAGCGTTGGCAATTTTCATGTTTGGCAGAGACTATATGACACAGAAAACATAGTTTCAGAAAAACATTTATTAAATTTTTAACGACAACATGTTTTTCAATTGTCAGTTACGGTTTAATTTACAATCTGCAAAGACATAAACCACTTGCTCTATTTTGTGTCTCCCATAAAGCATCTATTTTTCCCTCACATAAATGTAATAGACATTTATCTACTCTCCCGTTTCCTTTTGCCCCAGGAAGGAGAGGATTTCTGTCTTTGGGAAATAAGAAAAAGGCACTCTTTTGAAGGAATGTTTTTAATTTTCTCACAAAAGGTGTAAGAAAAAAAGGTGAAGGTAAGTTTGCTTAACTATTTTATACTAAATTATGTAAAATGATTCCTAGAATTTTATTCACATAGACAAAATATCACAAACAGCATACTTCAGAATTTAAAAAAAAATCTTGTATAGTAGAAAAAAAAACTAAAGTTCAACTGGTAAAAATATGATACAACATATACATTTTCTAAATAAATTAACTAAGACAGTGTAAAAATGATAGAGTATACAAATAAATTATTTTTTGAATAATCCAGGTTTCAGTAACAAAATTCTTCTCACTTTATCACAAGAATATGAACATATTTCTACAACTATTTATAATATTAAAAAACAAACAGTAGAGTAGGAGAGTGGAATTTAAGTTGAAACTTGGGCATAGAATGTTTATTAGAAAATGACTTATTGACAAAAAATATATATATAATATTTAATCAATAATTTGTATAGCTGACTGGGTTTAATATATATACAATTTATTTTAAGTGATTTGTATAAACATAAATATATTTTTCAAAGAATAGAATTGAATTTCTTACCTCCATTTCAGAATTTCTACTTAAAATTTAATTGGTGTGTATTTTGTTGTGTACATTGTTTTTAATTGTATTTAAAATGTTTGTTAAATGCATGTTTTTAAAAATGGGTATATAAATACGTATATTTATATTTATTAAGAAAGAAAATTCTACAAGCTACAGACTAATGTATGTGAGTTCAGGTTTCTTTAAAACAAGCAAGAAGAGATTAGGGGCCTATTTTTAGCCTTCTTAAAAGAAATTTCAAAAATATTTTATATGCCACCAAACTAAGTTTTAGGAGCAAAGGACAAATAAAAGATTTTCCATACAAGAAAGCACTAAGGAATTTTTTACCACTAGACCAGCCTTACAAGAGACCCTCAGGGGAATTGTAAACATGGAAACAAAACAATAATACCTGCTCCCAGAAAAACACACTTAAGTATATATCCCATAGCCCACACACCCTGTAAAGCGTCACACAATAGAAACGACAAAGTAACAAGATAACAATTTCACAATAGGAGTACAACCTCAAACACCAATATTAACCTTGAATGGAAATGGTTGAAATGCCCCCAGTTAAAAGGCACTGAGTGGCAAGTTAGATAAACAACAGGACCCAGCTGTCCTTCTCTCCAAAAAAATCCATCTCACATGTAGTGACACCCATAGACTCAAAATAAAAGGTTGGAGAAATATCTGTTATGCAAAGAAAACAATAAAGGCCATAGTCACTATTCTTATATTGATAAAATAGGCTTTAAACCAACAACAGTAACAAGAGACAAAGAGGGTCATTACATAATGATAAAGAGTTCAATAAGAAGACTTAACTATCCTAAATATATATACATCCAACTATAGAGCACCATGATTCATAAAATAAGCACGTGTAGACCTAAGAAAAGATATAAATAGCTGCACAATAATAATGCAGGACTTCAACAACCCACTTACAACATTAGACAGATCATGAGGGGCAGAAAACAAAAAAAAAAAAAAAAAAGAAAGAAAAAAAAAGAAAAACACATACCAAAGCTTTGTCCACCACAATATGCATTTCTAGATAAAAAGGAAATAAATCTGAAACTGCTGGTTCTGAATAGAAAAAGAAAAACAGCATATAATACTTGAAAATTTTCATAATTTGTTTACTTGAACTCTTCATTAAAGCTATTACCACATCACTTACAAGATATGTAGAGGTATTTGCTTTATTAAATTGGCTAAAGTCAATGAATAAAGGAGGTGTTGCTTTATTAAATTGGTTAAAATCAATTAACAAAGCTTTAAATTTTATGACAATGTACTCAAGTAGTAAAAACGTTGCCCATGAAGTTACAACATCTTATCTACAACTTCTAGTTTATGAACTAAGAAAAAGCACCTAGCATTTCCATTTATTCATCTGCATATCGGAAATAAACTTTTGCTTTAAAATTAAAAAAAAAAGGAAAACTAACAAATAAATTCTGGACTTAAACTGAACACTTGACTAAATGCACTTAATATATATCTACAGAATACTCCACTCATCAGACATAGGATTTATATGCTTCTTATCTGGACGTGGAACATGCTCCATTATTTACCACATGCTGACCATAAAGCAAGTCTCGAAAAATTCAAAAACATTGAAATGATACCGACCACACTCTCAGACTTCAGTGGAATAAAAATAGAAATTAGTACCAAGAAGATCTCTCAAAATCACATAAATCAATGGAAATTAAATTGCTCCTGAATAACTTTTGAGTAAACAAGGAGAGTAGGGCAGAAATTTTAAAAAAATGAAAATAAATGAAAACATGGATACAATATATCAAAATCTCAAGGATGTAGAAAAAGCAGTGTTAGGAGCAAAATTTATAGCACTAAATGCCTACATCACAAAGACAGAAATATATCAAACTAATGATCTAACCTCAAATCTAGAGGCACTAGAAAACAAAAACTAACATCAAAGTTAGCAGAAGAAAAGAAATAACTACATTCAGAGCAGAGCTGAACTAAATTGAGACACATATATTCATACAAAAGATTAATGAAACCAAAAGTTTGGCATTTTGAAAGGAAAAACATGATCAGCAGACTGCTAGCTAGATTATCAAACAGGAGAAAAGATCCAAATAAGCACAATCAGTAATGGCAAAGGTGTCATTACAATCCATCCCACAGAAATCCAAAAGGGCATTAGAGATTATTATGAACATCTCTACAGGCAAACTAGAAGTTCTAAAGAAAATGCATAAATTACTGGAAATAAAATATCTCAAGATTGAATCAGGAAGAAATTGAAAAACTGAACAGATCAATATGAAGTCTAAAATTGAATTAATAATAAAAAAAAATCAGCCAAAAAAAAAAAGCCTCAGATCTGATGAGTTCATAAACAAATTCTACCACACATACAAGAAGAGCTGTTACCACTACTATTAGAACTATTCCAAAAAATTAATGAGGGGACTCCTCAACTCATTCTGTGAAGCCAGCATCACACTGATTCCAAAACCTGGCAAAGAAACCACAAAAAAAGAAAACTATAGGCCGATATCTCTCAGGAATATAGATGCAAGAATCCTCAAAATATTAACAAACCGAATTCAACAGCATATTAAAAAGTTAATTTACCATGATCAAACAGACTTCATTCCTAGGATGGAAGATTGATTTGACATATGCAAAACAATAAATGTAATTCACTACATAAACAGAATTAAAAGCAAAAATCATATAATTATCTCAATAAATGTGGAAAAAGCATTAGATAAAATCCAACACTCCTTAATGAAAATCACCAGCAAACTAGGCTTCAAAGAAACATAACTCAATAAAAAGAGCTGTCTATGACAGACCCATAACAAACGTCATAGTAAAAGGGCAAAAACTAGAAGCTTTCCCCTGAAGAACTGGAACAACGCCGGGTGTGCTGGCTCACACCTGTAATCCTAGCATTTTGGGAGGCCAAGGGGGACATCACGAGGTCAGGAGATAGAGACCACCCTCGCTAACATGGTGAAACCCTTCTCTACTGAAAATACAAAAAATTAGCTGGGCGTGGTGGCACCCATTTGTAGTCCCAGCTACTCGGGAGGCTGAGGCAGGAGAATTGCTTGAATCCAGGAGGCGGAGGTTGCAGTGAGGCGAGTTTGCACCACTGCACTCCAGCCTGGGTGACAGAGCAAGACTCCATCTCAAAAAAAAAAAAAAAAAAACTGGAACAAGACAAGGATGCCTACTCTCATAGTGCTGGAAGTCCTAGACAGAGCAATCAGGCAAGGGAAAGAAATATATGGCATCCCAATAGAAAAGTAAGTCAAACTCTCTATCTTCATGGATAATAAGATACTATACTTAGAGAAACCTGAAGTATTTGCCAGAAATGGATAAAATGACTTTAGCAAAGTTTCATGATATGACATCAATCCGTAAAAATCACTAGCATTTCTATCCACAAATAACGTTCCAGCTGAGAGCCAAATCAAGAATACAATGCCATTTACAATAACCACATATAAAAACATTTTGTAATACATCTAACCAAGGGGGTGAGCAATCTCTGCAAGAACTACAACATACTGACAAAAGAAATCATAGACAACACAAACATAGGAAAAAACATTCCATGCTCATGAATTGGAAGAATCAGTGTTGTTAAAAAGGCCAGGCCTGGCATGGTGCTCACGCCTGTAATCCCAGCACTTTGGGAGGCTGAGGCAGGAGAATCACAAGATCAGGAGATTGAGACCATCCTGGCCAACATGGTGAAACGACGTCTCTACTAAAATACAAAAAAAAAAAAAAAACATTAGCTGGCATGGTGGTACGTGCCTGTAATCCCGGCTACTTGGGAGGAATAGTGTGAAATTGTTATCTTGTTGCTTTGTCGTTTCTATTATGTGTTTGCTTTACAGGGTGTGTGGGCTATGGGATATATACTCATGTGTGTTTTTCTGGGAGCAGGTATTATTGTTTTGTTTCCATGTTTTCAATTCCCTTGAGGGTCTCTTGTAAGGCTGGTCTAGTGATATAAAATTCTCGTGCTTGCTTGTATGGAAAATATTTTATTTCTCCTTTGCTCATAAAACTTAGTTTGTTTTTTGGCACATAAAATATTTTTGGAATTTAAGAAGGCTAAAAATAGTCCCCTAATCTCTTCTTGCTTGTTTTAAAGAAAGCTGAAGTGACATACAATAGTCTGCAATTTGTAGAATTTTCTTTTTTTAATAAATATAAATATAAGTACTTATGTAGGCATTTTTAAAGACATGTATTTAACAAATATTTTAAATACATTTAAAAACAATGTACATAACAAAATACATACCAATTAAATTTTAAATGGAAATTCTGAAATGGAGGTGAGAAATTCAATTCTATTTTTTGAAAAAATATATTTATGTTTATACAAATCATTTAAAATAAATTGTATATATATTGAACTCAGTCAGCTACACAAATTATTGATTAAACGTTATGACTATTGTTCTTTTGTTAATAAGTCATTTTCTAATGAACACTCTATGCCCAAATTTCAAACTAAATTCCACTCTCATACTCTACTGTTTGTTTTTAATATTATAAACATTTGAAGAAATACTTTCATATTCTTGTGATTAAGTCAGAAGAATTGGGGGGGATTCGCTTGTGTCTAGGAATTCAAGAACAGTCTGAGCAACATAGCGAGACCCCACTTCTACAAAATATTAAAAAAAAAAAAAAGACAATTAGCCAGGCATAGTGATTTACACCTGAGTAGTAGTCCCAGCTACTCAGATGGCTGAGGTGGGAAGATTGCTTGAGCCCAGGACGTTGAGGCTGCAGTGAACTGTGATTGCTCTACTGCACTCTAGGTTGCACTACAGAGTGAGACTCTCTTAGGAAACAAAAAGAGAAAGAGAACATTTTCTCACAGAAAGATTAATACAGATGGTCTTCTACTAGGAACCATGAAATATGTGAGAGGGGAAATTATTATGGACTTGACTTATGTAATTACAGAAGTGGTAAAGAGTCATGACAAGCTCTATGTAAGCTGGTGAACCAGAGAATCCCTTAGCATGACTCAGTCCAAGTCTAGAAATCTCAGCACCAGAGAAGCTGATGGTGCAGTCACTAGTCTGAGGCCAAAGGTCTGAGAGTCTTTGAGAGGCTACTGGTACAAGTTCATAGTCTAAAAGCCAAAGACCCTGGAGTCTGATATCCAAGGGAAGAAGGAAAAAAGGTGCCCTGCTCCAGAAGGGAAGGAAAAGAGAACAGAGAGAGAAAGTTCCTCTCCTTCCATCTGTTTGTCTCAACCAGGACCCTAGTCAATTGCATGGTGCCAGCTCAAACTGAGGGTTGGTTTTCCTCTCTTAGTCCACTGACTCACACATCAGTTTCCCATAGAAACATCCTTACAAACACACATGGAAACAATGTTTACCAGCCATCTATGTGTCCCTCATTCCAGTCAAGTTGACACCTAAAATGAACTATCATAATTCCACCCCCTGGTCAACTTGGCACCCATATACACACATCTTTTTAAACCATATTTACTATTCAAATAAAAACAATTACAAGGTAATAGTTCTATATAACACTATCTATCTCTCCTTCATGCAACCAAAAACATGATAATCCCTTTCCCAGAAGAGAAGATAGTGTCTTGAGTGATGTTTATTCTTCTCCTGATATCTCATAACTTAAACACTATCATGTACAATTAATGATACTTAAATGTTACAAAGTCAATAAATGCTTTGTAAATGATGAAGATATAAGAGAAGGAAGAAAGCAAAGAGAATTGCTTAATATATATGCATATATACACAAATGTGTTTTTAATAAAAAAGGAAGGAAAAACTCATGACAATTAGAGTCTTTGTTTTTTTAACTGGCTGCATTGTCATAACTGTTATTTATAACTGTCTTCTTCCATTACCCATTTGACATTCCCTTTGTCTTCAGAAAGCACCTCAGCTGATTGTAGTTCTTTAGCTGGGAAAGGTGACCAAAATCTTTATTCTCAAAGAATCTGGGACATTTGTAATACTGCCTGGATTGGATTGTTATAGTTTCTTATTGACTATAATGACAGGGCATGGTAATATTACAAAATGCTCTAAAGGATCTCCTGTATTCCAGACATATGCTTCTTTACCTTCGTTATGAAATAATAACCCAGTTTTCCCTTAGTAGTCAAGACCAATCACCCAAGCCAACACAGTAATTCCCCCTCCTTAGCCTGTTGACTCAGAGGCACAGAGGAGACCAAAGTGGCCAGGTGGGCCACTTCCAGTTCAGTGATATAATTGTTACGTGTCTTTGTAGAAGCATTTCTCTCTCTGGAACTAAGACCTTTAGGCCAGCTGAAAATAAAATCCTGGGAATAGGAGAGCAAAAATGTTGTCAGTTGGTGACTAGGGGTAATGTGAGTGGTACTACTCTCATTTTTCTCCTTGATCCTTGGATCAGTAAATCCTGGCTATGGGAGAAACAATCCTATATTTTAAACACTGATGTGGAGCATATACTGCCTTCTGGCGAACATTGCACTAGCCCTGCAAAGTTTTATCACCTAGCTGGTGCCGTAATCGCAAATTCAGAAGACCGTTCCAACTGTTCTATCAAGACAATAGCTTCTAGGTCATGGGGAACATGGTAAGAACAGAAGTTCCGTGAGCATGAGCCCATTGCTAAACTTCTTTGGCTGTGAATTGAGTTCATTGGTCAGAAATGATGCTGTGTGAAATAACATTACAGTGGGTAAGGCATTTTGTAATTTCACAGATGGAAGTTTTGGCAGAAGCATTGCATTCAGGAAAGGAAAATCCATATCCAGAGCAAGTATCTATTCCAGTGAAGACGAATGCTGCCTTTTCCATAATGAAAGCAGTCCATCACAATCAATCTGCCACTAGGTAGCTGGCTCATCACCCTGAAGAATGGCATCACATTAGGGGCTTTGTGTTTATCTCTTCTGTTGGCAGATTGAGTCCTCAGCAGTGGCTATAATCAGGCAAACCTTAGTGAGTAGGAGTTGTTGTTGTTGATCCCATGCACAACTTCTGTCCATGCCACAATGGCCACTTTGTTCATAAGCTCATTAGGCAGTAACAATGATGTCTAGGGAAAAAGGCTGACTGGTGTTCGTGGAATGTGACATTGCATCTGCTTGACTGTTAAAATTCTCCACTGTTAAGGTCACCCACTGGTAAGCATTCATATGGGATGCAAATATATTTACATCTTTGGCCCACTCATAGAGGTCTATTTACAAGAAGTTATCCAAATACTTTCTTAAAAAACAAACAAACAAGCAAAAATGTGTTTTTTTCTTTCAGCTTTAAGATGATACCAAAATGATATGCATTCAGCAGAAAAATACTTTGAGTACTCATAAAGCCATTCTATTTTTCACTTTTAATGGAGCATTTAATATATTACCTGATATATTCAATACTCTATTATAAAATAGCCATTGTTAGATGATTTCCCTCAATTTTAGGCTAATGTAATTGTTGTTGTGAAGGGACCAACAGGTCCATATGCCTGCTGTGCAGTAACATCCCCAAACACCAAGACAGCAGGATTTGCAGCAGAGAAATAATTTAAGGATCCCAGGGCAGCTGAGTGACGAGATGGGAGAAGTCCTCAAATGTATCTCCCTGAGGAATTCTGGGCTGGAGTTTTAAAAAGGGTCATGGAAGTTGAGAGACTGGAAAACTGGGGTCATTGGTTGGAGTAAGGAGGATAAAATAATGAGAATGTGGACACTATATTCTTTGGTGAGTCAGCTGGTGTGGGGTCCTGAAGACCAGCTAGTATCAAAAGTCTTATTCCGGGAGTTTAACCAGTATATAAGACATGACAGAATATCTTATATGGAAAACTTAATGTTTAACAATTTTCATATTGTTGTCTATAGAGCAGTTAAGAGGAAACCATAATCTTGTGACAGGATCTATGCAACTCTGAGGTAAGAGGCAGCAGACAATGAGGAAGCTAATCAGAGAACAAGCTAACCTAATGATTAATGCTAAATTGGCTGCAAGTTGGGTTTGTTTTTGTTTCTACTCCTCCCTTTTTCTCTGACTAATTTTATAAAGTGAATAGGGACAGTTTCATTCTGAAGATGTTTAAGGTAGGCTAGGCTAAGTGCTGGTACTCAGTAGGTTAGGCATATAATATGCACTTTTGACTTAATGATATTTTCAGCTTAAGATGGATTTATCAGGATGTAACCCCATGGAGGAGCATCTGTATGATGTTTTGTGAGGTCAGGTTTACTGATGATATTACTTTATCCAGTTTCCCAACAATCCTGTTGTTTTTCATGTTGTAGCAAATTTAATCCAATTTCTTATTTAATTTATTTATGTTGAGTGCTAAGTCTTAAGGTAAATGGTTCCGGCTGGGTGCAGTGGCTCATGCCTGTAATCCCAGCAATTTGGGAAGTTGAGAAGGGCGGATCAGCTGAGGTCAGGAGTTCCAGACCAGCCTGGCCAATGTGGTGAAACCCCGTCTCTACCAAAAATACAAAAATTCGCTAGGTGTTGTGGCACATACCTGTAATCCCCCGCTACTCAGTAGGCTGAGGCAAGAGAATTGCTTGAACCCAGGAGGTGAAGGTTGCAGTAAACCAAGGTGGGGCCACTGCACTCCAGTGTGGGTGACAGAGTGAGACTGAGTCTCCAAAACAGAAAAAAAAAGAACTACTAAGGGCTGTCTTGTAAAATTCTGGAGATAAAGCCCCACAACCTGTTTTTTTTTTTTCCTAGCCTTAAATGTGTTTCTGAAAAAAATAAATTTTGTGGACCATTGCTGTAAGATAGTTTCTTACACCTTTATGATACTTCATTCTGATGTATCTCATAGCCATAATATTTGTTGCAAAAAAAATTAAACATTTGTGTTAAATAACAAAGGGTTTAAAGAAATGTCACAATATAGAGCAAATCTTTCTTAACACTTAAAATATAGTTATGCTAACAAAATTCTTATCCTTGTCCCTCATAGTTTGGGCCTCTCAAAAACAGACTAAAAAAGAAATTTGTGTACAAGTGGCTTAATTATGAAATGTCCTGAGGAACAACACCTGAGGGATGAAGGATTGGGTGAGGGTGGTGGTCATAACTGATCTCAAGTATTTCTACTGAAGCTGTAGAGATGGGTTGATCTTTCCAAAGGAATCTCAGCAGGAAGAGGCTTGGTCCTTTCAATAGTCTCCATTTAATCAGCCATAGAATAACAGCTTTCTTCTGGAAGGAACAAAATACTGTTAGGGCAATAGGATTTAGTTATAATCTATGTAGTTGTTCCTACACTGGAGAAGCATTACTCAAGAAGATTAGGGATACAGTTAGGAGACCATAGTGTCTAGGCAAAGATCTAATTCCCTAAGTTCTTATAAGAATATATGCTCCCTTTCTATACAAGTCCTGTTTTCGCCTTTGCCTTTTTATGGTGAAATCAAGATTCAAAATGAAATGATAAAGGAAAACATATTTAGATCTAATGGTGGACAAATTAAAATTTTTATAAAATAATTGGATATTTATAATTTATAGTAGGTTCAGTTTAATTCCAATTATTTATATGCAAAAATGCTCATGGTTTTCAATAATAAAAATGTAAAACAGGAGGCGAAATAAAAACTATAAGTTAAAAAGAGATACATGAAAAAATATTTATAACAGGCTTATTGTCAGATCTCTATTCATAAAAAAGATGCATCTGATAGATAGCCCAGGTTGTCGAGCTGGGCACCTGTATTAAAAAATAAAATTAAAAATAAAAAGCATGATCGAACTGTGAAGCACATTTTTCTTAAAAATTATTTTTAAAAATAGAAAACCTATCGTCTAATCTTCTACCTGTTAGGCAGCTTTAAGGCAGGGTGCTGTGATTCACGCCTGTAGTCCTAGCTACTTCGGAGGCTGTGGAAGATAATTGCTTGAGCATAGGAGTTAAGAGGCCAGCCTTGGCAACACAGTTCTGTTTCTAAAATATATAAATAAATGAAACTCAAAAGATAGGTAGCATTCAGTGACAAGTAAAATTACATTTTGAGCCATAGATTGATTTTTTATTCTAGCATTTTGCTAATAGCTTTTCTAATTGTATCTGGCATCTCTACCAAAACTCTAACTTGTAAGACTTTTCACTGATTTTTGACATGATGGTAAATAATTGCTGATTTTGCACATTAATTTCAGGATATAGCACATCTGCATGTCAAAACAAAATATTCCACAATGAAAATAAACTCAGTCACTTAGATCAGACTCAGTATATATTAATTGTTTGAACTATCACTGCTGGAACCAAACAAATTTGTGAGTTCTGTTTTGAGAAACTAGAAGATCAATATATGAGGCATCCCTAAGCAACATAGTATTTAGCCTTTATACCACATATGGGGTGTATCTTGTCCAATCTTCTTCAAGTTGTGAGGGTCAAAAAACTATTATTTTCTTTCTATGAATGTTACTATTAAATTAAATAACAAGAAGGGATGTCACAAAAATTCTATAATGGCTTTATGTACAGACAGTACCTAAATAGTCCCTCTTTAAATCACATTTATTATGGTGCAGTTGGGGTAGAAGTGCCATTTTCAAGAAGTCTCATCTACAAAATTACTCTGAAATAGGTGCAGTATCTGATAAGGAGGTTAAGACCAGCTTTGTAAAAGAGGGGTTATAAAAAAGATGAATATAAAATATTCCTCAAATTCAACTGTAATTTGAGAAACATTCTATTATATTAATAATGTTATTAGAGGAGAAACTATTTACATTTCTGTGTTTCTTTTTCATGATTTTCTGTTAGCATATAATTTGAAATTTACGGAAACTTATAAGAAAAGTACAAGAAAGTCCCATACACACGTTAACACAGATTAACAATTGTTTATATTTTGCTTGTTCTCTCTTTATTCCTTCCTTCCTGTCCACAACACAAACACGTTTGTATGCATACACATGCTCATGTACATACACACACATATGCAAATTGATACACACTCAAACACAGATGATTCTGGCTTTGTATAATTTTATTAAGAATGAATTTCAGTTACCTGGTTTTAGTCAATTTCTAGTCAACCAACAAAGCGGTTTTAATTTCAGTTGCTGTGGGATGTTAACTTTGAGTAATTGCACAAGTATAAGCTTTCTGTTAGCTCTTCAGTCCGTAAGTCACCTTGTGAATAACAGAAGCATATCATGGTCAGTGACCAACTGTATTTCTTTTTTCAATGTCTTTCAGTTATTTTTTCACAGTGTATCCATTATTTATTTCATGCACAGATACAAAAGTGTGTGGGGTTGTGTCACTTTTTAGTTTCCCAGTGATAAACCCATGTGGCATTTTATACAATTGGATTATTGAAAGAAGGAATTGACCAACAGAGCTGGAAGTATAGCAAATAATGAAGAATGATAATGCTAGCATGAAACTCAAATTGAACAAAAATGAAGAAATTGAAGAAACATTAGATAACCATGGAAATTAGAAGAAATAGATGACCAAGATTTAAGATATTCAGCCACAGGAATTTAGTGAAGACAAATTTATCTACATAAATGAGACCAGTGGTTATGACAGAAAAGGCGATGATGTCCCAGAGTGACACTGGCAAAAAAATGTCACATTAAAAAAACCTCTCTGCTGGGTGTGGTGGCTCACAACTGTAATCCCAGCACTTTGGGAGGCCGAGGTAGGCGGATCAGGAGTTGGAGAACAGCCTAGCCAACATGGTGAATCCCCTTCTCTACTGAAAATACAAATATTGGCTGAGCGTAGTGGCAGGCACCTATAATCCCAGCTACTTGGAAGACTTAAGCAGGAGAATCATATGAACCCAGGCGGTGGAGGTTACAGTGAGCCAAGATCATGCCAATTACACTACAGTCTGGGCGACAGGATGAGACTCTACCTTAAAAACTAAAACAAAAACAAAAACCTCTCAAAGGTATTTCATTATATTGAAAATGCAAAGGATAATATGTTAGAAGTAACTTCAAATTTAAGAAGCAGAATAATAATTCAGTAAGTTGTAAAAACAGTGATCATTAGCATGTAAATTACACATTGAGAAAAGATAAGCACTGTTCAAATTACTCTTGATAAATGTTATACAGAGGAATAAAATAAATTGTATGTTTTGGTAATATTTTAAATTATAGTGTATAACATACATATACATTTTACTATTTTTAATTTTTCTATACATTTATAAGTATAAGATAGCTTTAATGTTCTATCAATAATGCTTAAAGATCCCAGAATATTAATTTTTCCTATTAAGTTTTCAGGTTGTTTCGCTTGGTTTTAATATGCACTGTCATGTTTACAGTCTGGTACTACTATGCTAAGGCGAGAGTGCCATTTGAGAATAAGTTAGAAACATCATCATTTTCTCCCATTTACTTGCATTTGTTATTAACCAATATAGACATTAATCCCAATGTTCAATGCATAAATCACAGTACAGTAATCAAAATCAGAAAACATAACACTGATACAATATTATTATCTAATCTGCAGTGCATTTTAAATATAACTGTTTCAGAGTAAAATGAAGAGAAACACCTTTTTTTCAGTCCAGGATCCAGCCTTAAATAATGCATTGCATTTGTGTATTGATAATTTAATGTGGAATACTTTCTGGCCTCTTATCTTTTCCAAGTTAGGCAGTTATTTTATAAAATATTTCTCAACTTTGGTGTTTCTCATAGCTCTTTATGCTTAAATTTAGGTTATAAATACTGTAGCAAACATAAAATTGGCTTTCTTAGTGCATCATTGAAAGAATGTTTTGTTTACCTTATTATAGATAATGCTAACATTAGTCATGTGATTAAAGTTGTATTCTCAGTATTTTCCCATTGTAGTAAAGTTATTTTCCCCTTTATAATTGATAACTAAGATCAAGGAATCTATTTTAAAACTATGAAAATATGCTTTCTCATCAACCTTTCACCCACTGGTTTTAGCACTTATTGATTTAACAATTAGTATTCTACCTTAATAAAGGGTTTTGAGTATTACTTTATTTTCTACAGATTGAACAACTTTTATCTGAAATGCAGGGGGATCAGAATTGTTTTGGATTTTAGATTTTTTTTTATTTTGAAATATTTGAATAGATAGATAGATAGATAAATAGATAGATATCCTGGGGATGAACCCAAGTCTAAACAAAGAAGTTGTTTATGTTTTATGTGCACTTTACATGCATAGCCTGAATGTAATGTTTTACAATGTCTTAAATAATTTTGTGTATGAAACAAAGTTTTGACTGTTTGGACTGCCATTGGTCCCATGTGGTTAAGTGTGGGATATTCCACTTGTGGCATCATGTCAGCATTCAAAAACTTTGGATTTTGGAGTGTTTTTGATTTCAGGGTTTTGGGATAAGAAAGTTCAACCTGTAGTGAAAAAGTTATTGCAGCCTTATTTTGCGCTTTCCTTGTCTTAGCCTGAATTGGAGAAATTATTTATGTTTTCTGATCACAAGTTCTTTTACTGGTTTGTGCTTTGCAAATATTCAGCATTTGTTTTGTCTACCTTATTTATTTTCTTAGCAGTGGTTTTGGAAGAATTTTAATCAAAATAATTTAATTTAAATAAATTAGACTGGGTGTCGTGGCTCACGCCTGTAATCCCAGCACTTTGGGAGGCCAAGGCGGGTGGATGACTTGAGTTCAGGAGCCTGAGACCAGCCTGGCCAACAGGCGAAACCATGTTTCTACTAAAAATACAAAAATTAGCTGGGCATGGTGAGGTGCGCCTGTAGTCCCAGCTACCTGGGAGGCTAAGGCAGGAGAATTGCTTGAACCTGAGAGGTGGAGGTTGCAGTGAGCAGAGATTGAGCCACTACACTCCAACTTCGGTGACAGAGGGAGACCCTGTCTCAAAAAAATTTTAAAAACTTAATAGACATTAATTTTTAGAGCAGTTTTTGGTTCAAAGCAAAATGGAGGATTCCCCATATCTCCTCCCCACCCACACACAAAGCCTCCCATACTATCAATACCCACATAATTGTGGTAAAATTATTATATTTCACAAACCAACATGGCACCTCATTATCAACTAGTCTATAGTTTACATTAAGATTCACTGTTTTATTATATATTCTATAGGTTTTGTCAAATATACAAGGACATGTATCCACCATTAGAATATCTTACACAATTGGCCAGGCACAGTGGCTGAGACTTGTAATCCCAGCACTTGGGGGAAGCCAACACGAGCAGATTGCTTGACCTTAGGAGTTTTGAGATTAGCCTGGGTGACATGGTGAAATCCCACCTCTACCAAAAATACAAAAGTTAGCTGAGTGTGGTGGTGTGACTCTGTGGTCCCACCTTCTCCGGAGGCTGAGGTGGCAGGATCACCTGAGCCTCGGGGGCATATATTGCAGTGAGCTGAGATTGTGCCACTGCACTCAAGCCTGGGAAACAGAGTGAGACCTTGTTACCAAAAAAGTAAATAAATATATAAATAAAACAACAAAATTATACATAATAGTTCTACTGCTCTAAAAATTCCCTGTGTGCCACCTATTCACCTATTCATTTCTCCTTCAGCCCCTAACTTTTATTGTATCCATAGTTTTGCCTTTTTCAGAATATCATACAGTGGAATCATGCAATATATAGTCAAATTGGTTTCTTTCACTTAAGAAACTCTTTCACATGGGCATTTAAGATCACCCATGTATTTGGGTGTTTTCATAGTTCACTTATTTACACAAAATAATGTTTCATTTTATGAGTATACCATAGAGTATTTATCTATTCGCCTATTGAAGGACATTTTGATGCATTCCAAGTTTGGGAAATTACAAATAAATTCTTTGTAAGGATAAATATAATCTTGTTCATAGGTAAATATCAAAGAACATGCTTGCTGGCTTGTGTGGTAAGAGTATGTTTAGTTTCTAAAGATATGGCCAAATTGTCTTCCAAAGTGATTGCACGATTTTTCATTTATCACCAACAATGAGTGTGAGTCCCCATAAGAAGTTTTTATTTTAATGAGACCTGATTTATAATTTTGATGCTGTTGCTTTCTGGGTTTAGATTTAGAAATTGTTGCCTACACAGGGGCAACAAAGACGTTTTCTGTACTCTTTTAGAAGCTGTAACATTTTAAATCCCAAATTTAAGTTTGTGAGACTTCTGTAATATGTGTGTGTGGTGTAAAAAAAAATGGTCATTTATTCCATATAGAAATTAATTTGTTATAGCAAAATTTAAAATTATTCAGTTTCTCTATGGAATTGCTTTTGCATCTTTGTTAAAGTCAATTCCTTCTATATTTGCAGTTTTACTTCTGAAACTCTTCCACTAACAATTTTTAGTTACAATAAAAACAGCACTCTCTTGACTATGCAATTTTGCAGAATCTTGATGTAAAGTAGTGCAAATGCTTCAACTTTAATTTTTCCAGTTTTTCAGCAATTCTAGAACTTTTGCATTTTTAATGTAAATATAAGATCATTAATTTCTGTAAGAAAGATATTCTATGTTAAAAAGCAATTTTTATTTGGGAGACAATTAACTTACATGCATTGAGGATCCAATTGATACACATGTGATTATTCTGTATTTATTTAGATCTTCATTAATTTCTCTCAACAATGTTTTGTAGTTTTAGCAATTATGGAAATATTTTATGGAAGGTACACCTTTTAACTTATGCTTTCTGATACTATTGTAAGATATTTTTAAACATCTTTAATTTTAAAATGTTTAAAGCTTGCATAAAAATGAAATACATTTTTTAATATTGACTTGACTTTTTACCTGGAACATTTTTAGAATCACTAATTACCTTTTATATTTATCTTGCAGATTCCTTAGGATTTTCTATGTAAATAGTAATTTCATCTGTGAAAATAATGTTTTGCTGCTTCCTTTTCAATATATATGCCTTTAATTTATTTTTCTTGCTTTAATGCAATGGATAATTTCTCTAGTACATTGTTGAAAAAAATTCTAGGTGCCTATATGCCTGACTTCATCACTACATTAAGGGAAACATTTAACGTTTCAGAATTACAGCATAATAGCTCTAGGTTTTTAATGGATGAACTTTATTGAATTGAAGAAGTTGATTTTCTTCTTAACTTGCTCAGGACACTTATAATGAATGAGATGTAAATTATGACAATTTTATCTTGATTTATTTAGATAATTATATTATTTATTTTATTACTTCAGTGAAATACATTAAGAAATATGTGCATGTTAGCACAAATTCATGTTCCTGGGGGAAAAGAGCTTTTAGCCATAATATCTTAACCTCGTTAAACATTACTGAATTTGACTAATTTATAATTTGTTAAGCATTCTTATTTATGAAAGCAATTGATCTATAAATAATTTATAATACTTTTATTCAGTGTCTTTTTCAAGTTAATGCTGACTTCATGGAAATAGTGTGTATGTGTTCCTGCCTTTCCTGGAGCAAAATACCCTCCTTTCCTAAGACTATATATATACACATATATATTACTTTTCTCACTTATAAGTGAGAGCTAAGCAGTGGATACATGTGTACATAAAGATGGAGATAATAGACACTGGGAACTCTCCAAAATTACTAATGGATACACTGTTAATATTTGGATGATGACTGGATTGGAAGTCCAATACCCACCATTACACAGGTAATACTCATGTAAACATTTGCACATGTACCCCCTGAATCTAAAATTTTAAAAAATAAAAAACAAAATTGTATTTTTTATCTTAAATTTACATTGTTTTAAGTTGTAACATTTGTTTGTCGAATGTGGTCCATACATTCCTGTTTGTCTCACACCTTCTTTCTTTGGCTTTCTCAAAGTAGTTAGAAGTTTTCCAGTGTTATTGATCTTTTCAAGGTACTACCTTTTGTACTTGCTAATTTTGTCTCGTTTCTCTATTCTCCACTTCACTGATTTCAGCTCAAGCTTTGTTATGACATTTTTGCTACTTAAGTAGATTCAAGTTGTTCATTATTTCTAGTTCCTTATTTACGTTCTGAATTATTCTTTCAAGATAATCTTAGATTCACATGAAATTTGAAAAAAAATAAAGAAATTCTGTATAACCTTTATCAGTTTCCCCTAATTGAACTTGTTGGATAATAACACATCTAGAATATTGACATGAGAAAGGTAATATACAGAATAAGTCTATCACCACAAGGCCCATTTTTAGCAACATTCAATTATTTACTCTAGTATAAAATAACTAAAGTCATCATAGTGAGAAGGGTAAGCACTTATGTTTATGCTTTTAGATATTTGTAAATCCTTGAGAATTTTATTTAAAACAATTTTCCATGTTTTTATTGGAAATGTTTGTCTTTTCATTATTGAGTTATAGGAGACATTTTTATATGTTTGATGGATATTTTCTCCCAGTTTGTGACATTTCTATTCATTTTCCTGATGACGTATTTTGATTAGCAGATATTTTAAACCAAGAAGTCAACTTTATCATATCTTTTTGTAAATTTATGTATATTATTTTCTCTTATCTAAGAAAAGTATAGAAAAAAATTTTTTCTTTAAGTCACAAGGTATTATTTCATGTTTTCTTTTAAAGACATTTGGTTTTTGCTCACAAAATGATAAATATTTTAAAATCATATCATTATGATTAAAAAATGGACAAAAACTTTCATGCATTCAATGTGTAAGTGAATGAATAAACCAATAATTAGAAAATGTACTATGTATCAGGAAGCATGCTTACTTATAACAACTTTTAGATAAAAGTCAAATTAGAAATGTACTTTATGGCAAAAAAAATCTTAAAAAACTGGCAATGTTATTTTCAGTGAAAGGATAAACATGAAAGAGTTAAGGTTAAAAAAATACTTTGCTTTTTAACCAGTAATATCTCTCCCTAATTACAGCTTTTATCAAGTTGTTATAGATGCTATTACTGGGACGCTTCCAAGTTATCAACAGAAAGTAGAAAGTACTGCTATTTCAGTTCATTTTATCTAAATAAAATTTAAAATCATTTTAAAGTGAAAAACACTAAGAAATTAGAATGTTTTCTTCAAATTTATTATCAATGTATACATTTCCATGTATTCCTATAAGATACTAAAATAAAAGTTTATTCGTATTAGAAACAATGAAAGTCAAATCATTTATTTGTGAATGAATGGTTTTTGTATAGGGCATGTATTTATAAATTATGCAAACCAAGTAAACCATGATTTTTTTGTACCTAACAGGTTATTGCTGAGTTGTACACAATTGTTCCCAGAAATTGTTGTCATTTTTGAGGATGTTGTAAACCACAAGAAAAATTTGCCATACAAAATAGCTTTTCTCAAACATCTGCTGCCAGGAAAGTTTGTTTGGAGTTTGTGATGATGGATGAATTTTTGACAGGTAATTGCAATTCAGATCAGATGCAGACAGATTTAGTACCTAAAAGTTTCTAGTTTATTAAAATCACCATTGATTTATTTAGCATCCCTTCTTCCCTCCAAACTGTCTTGCATTTTAACACTTTGGGAATTAATAATTCAGCTATGATACCTATAATTTATACAGCAGTTTGAAATATATTAGATTTTTCTTGGTTCCTCAAACAAAATCTTAAATAGGGAAGCACTTGAAAAATTAAGCAATGTTCATGTATAATTATGAAAATGAAAATGGCTTTTTTAATGTGTGTTCATCAATAATTTGTCATTAAACACTTCCAATTTTATGCAATTTTTTATCTAATAATTAATTAAACTTTTGTGAACACATAAACATTAGACCTCTTTTTCTGAGGTGGTTTTCTGGAAGATTGACTTTGAAATTAGTAATTACACTAAGGAAAAATGTATTGGGGAGTTCCTTAAGGAATAACCTTTGAGGGAAGAGAAGGAAGTCAGATTGGGTGGAGAGAAGAGTTGAATTCAGTTACAACAAAAGTTTCAGCAGATCTTTAATGGCTTTATGTGCAGGGGCTAGATCTTTATACAATTCTCCTCATCCCCACATAGATGAGACAATAAACATGGGCTCTCTTCAGAGGGAGGAGGACATGACGTTGTGTGAAGCATCTGTACGGGGTGACACTCAACTGAGACAGTCATATACATACTCACTCTGCTAGTGCAGTTGATGAAAGTAGTCTCAGTCCTGAAGGAAAACGTGGTAGCACTACATAGTGTATGTGTATGTGTCTCTATAGCCAATCCTCAGCTACGATAGTTTGATTTACAATTTTTGACTTTACCATGGTACCAATATGATCATTCAGTTTTCCATTTACAGTAAAGTATTCAATAAATTACATGAGATATTTAACACTTTATTGTAAAAAAAGGCTTTGTATTAGGTAATTCTGCCCAACTGCAGACTCATGTAAGTGTTCTGAACACATTAATGGTAGGCTACCTTAAGCTATGATGTTTGGTAGGTTTCGTGTACTCAATGCATTTTCAAATATTTGTTTATTATCATTGTTATTATTACTATTGACATGGAGGAGTTCTCACAATGTTACCTAGGGTAATCTTAAACCCCAGGGCTCAAGGAATACTCTCTCCTCAACCTCTCCAGCTACAGGTGCATGCACCACTGTGCCAAACTTCTCAAATTAATTTATAAAAGTTAATATTATTTATATATGTCTCTTAAGTATAAAAATATATACTATTTGAAATCGTAATAAATGGACAGTTCTGCACCCATCATTACCGAGATATTTGATGCAATCTCTGGGGTCCACTCCAAGCACATGACCTCTATTTTTCTTCAGAGAAAATGTTATGTATTTTACTTACTAGCCATCTCTTATTGTCATTCATAAAGCAATTGCTTATGATACAAAAATGTTTTTTGACAGACTGCAACTGACCTGGTCTTTGGTCATATGACTAAGTTCTAATAAATGAGATGCCAGCAGGATTATTAGGTGATACTTTAGATAGATTTCTTGAGATTGCATAGCTGAAATGTAGATATGATGGCTAGAGCTTCGGTCACCTTGGACTATGAGTCAAGGTATCATGAATTCCATGAAAAGTATATGCTAAATAAACCAATGGGTTAAAAAAGCCCAAGGGCCTAAAACTTCAGATTGCCAACCTTGTGTTATCTACATCTAACTATATTAAGATTTTTTAATGAGATATAAAAATTTATATCTAGTTTTCTCATATATGTGTGTGTGTGTATGTATGTATGGGTGTGTAAGGCTTACTTATAACAGATCCTCATTCTTGTAATTTGTTTATATTGTTCAAGTCTTCTTTATCCATTGTTGATTTTTATATTCTGATTCTTCTCAGGTTATCATACTTAAACTCCATAGTGTTAAAAATAAAGTGTCATCTATGTTAGAAACTTAGAACTCTTTCTAATTCTGTTATAAATTGGGTTACCTATGTTTAGTGTTTTTGTTCTTACAATTTTGTTTCAGGAAGTTAATGCGGTACAGTTTGTTCCACTGCAGTATCTTCTAGTGGAAAACAAAGGTTTTCCACTAGAAAAGCACTTTTATGCATGTACATTTAACCACTGTTGTATCCTATCAATATCTACTTTCTTCTATTAGCTTTTTCTTAATACTGATGGCTTATCATGACACAGTGGTGGCCTTTTATTTGATCCTTGTCTCACTTTATTGCTTTATAATATTTTCCATGGATGCCTCACTTCTAACACATCTTTAAAGTGATAGTTTTCTCGAATTTTATTCTGCCTACTGATGGAAGTTTATGAGAGAAGTATGCTGATTTTCTGAGCTCAATGAATTCTGCATTATTTTTTTCTTATATCATAAACCTTACATCATTTTCCTTAGTCATCATCTAATGCTGTTAATCTATATAGACTGTTATTAATCAAAATTGTTTGAAGAATGTCCTTGGCTAAGTTTCTGTGGAAATATGTGAGAGCATCTCATTCTCAGATGAACTCATCTGTGACATGACAGGTTCATGTCCAGTGCTCCCAATCTAAACACAACACCTGGAAGCCTTTCAACTTCCCTTTAATGAATTGAAAATGTTTCCTCTCACTTTTTGGCATTCTGACATTCTGAGTCAGTGAATTATGAAAAATTCCCAATATGCACATAAATGATTAATATATGTTTTCTCTTCTACAGTGCTTTTTTCATTTTTACAGCCCTTTTTAATGTATGAGACAGTGATTCTTTATCTAAAAAGTAATAATTGTATTAAAGCCTTTATGTACCTCTTCCTAATTGTATTCTGTGGTCCCAATACCACTTCAGAATTACAACCAAACTTAATGTATTGCTTATCACCCACATGCCATTTTCTTTAAAAAATATGTACATATTTGTAGATTACATTGTTTTGTTTTGAAAATTTTTAAACTTGTGTACATACATGTTTCATATTCTATAGTTGACTTTCTACTATATATTTTTTTGCCTTACATAAACCTCTTGAGGTTAGTCAAGGTTAATGCATGTAACATAATTTTAATTATTTCAAATACTATACAGTATGTTCTTGCACAAATACATCACTGTTTAGTCCTCATACTCATAATGAATATTTCCATAATGGTTAAAATGATGGGCTCTACAGCCATGGTGACTGGGTTTATGGTCCAACTCTACTTTCATTTGATGAGCAGCTTTTGGCAGTATTCTGAGTGCCTTTGTGCCTTAGTTTTCTTTTGGTGTATGTCAGACATTGTCTAAAATTACCACACAGTGTTTTGTGAAGACTTATGAACACACACAATGCCCTGAGAAGAACACTAAGAAATATATAAGGTGGTTCATTTTTGCTTCAGTTGCTTGTGCCTCTGAGGTCCTATCTAAAAAAATCATTACCCAGTCCAGTTTGATGTAGCATTTCCTTTTTGTTTTCTTCTAGTAATTTCATAATTGTGAGTCTTACATTTAAGTCTTTAATCCATTGGAGTTGATTTTTGTATACAGTGAAAGACAGGGGTCTAGTTTTACTGTTCTGCACATGGATATCCAGTTTTCCCCACATCATTTATTGAAAAGACTGTCCTTTCCCCAGAGTACATTCTTGGTGTGTTTATAAAAAATCAAAGGGCTATAAATGCATAGATTTATTTCTGGATTTTCTACTGAGTTCTTTTGGTCCATATTTCTGATTTTTTGTGTGTGTTTATGTGTCAGGACCATGATATTTTAGTTACTATACCCAGTTTTATGCTATTTTGGTTACTATGTTTGGAATCAGGGAGTTTCATGATGCCTCCACCTTGTTAGTTTTGCTCAGGTTTAGTTTGGCTATCCAATGTCTTTTGTGTTTCCACACGTTATAAGATTTTTTTTTCTTTGGGGGAATAATGTCATTGGTATTTTGATAGAGATTGCATGAAATGTGTAGATTTCTTTGAGTAGTATGGACATTTTAAGAACAGTAACAACATTATTTCTCCAAATCCATGAATACAAGATGTCTTTTCATTTATTTGTGCTTTCTTCAAATTCTTTCATCAATGTTTTCTAGTTTTCATTGCTTAGGTCTTTTCACCTCCTTGGCAAAATCTATTTCTAGGTATTTTTTTTTATAGCTATTGTGAAGTAAATTGCTTTCTTGACTTGTTTTACCAGTAGTTTGCTATTGACATACAGAAATGCTATTGATGAGTTTGTGTCCTTTGTAGGGACATGGATGAATCTGGAAACCATAATTCTCAGCAAACTGACACAAGAACAGAAAATCAAACACTGCATGTTCTCACCTATAGGCATGTGATGAACAATGAGAAGACATGGACACAGGGAGGGGAGCATCACACACTGGGGTCTGTTGATGGGGGCCAAGGGAGGGGATGGGGGGGGTGTGGGGGAGGTCAGGGAGAGATAACATGGGGAGAAATGCTAGATGTAGGTGATGGTGGGATGGAGGTAGCAAACCACATTGCCATGTGTGTACCTATGCAACAATCCTGCACGATCTGCACATGTATCCCAGAACCTAAAGTACAATTAAAAAAAAAAGAAATGCTATTGATTTTTTTATGTTGATTTTGAATCCTGCAATTTTAGTAAGTTTATTTATTAGTTCTACCATTTTCTTTTTTTTTTTTTTTTTGGTAGAGTCTTTAAGGTTTTTCTTTATATGTCATCATGTCATTTGCAAACAGGAACAACTGGATTCCCCCCTTTCCAATTTGGTTGCCCTTTAGTTTTTTCTCTTGCATATCACTCTGGCTAGAACTTCCAGTACTATGTTAAATAAAAATTGACATCCTTGTCTTGTTTCAGATCTCAGAAGATAAGACTTCAACTTTTACCTGTGTGGTATGCTAGTGTTAGGTTTGCCATATATAGACTTTATTGGGTGGAAGTATGTGTCTTCTAGATTCAGTTCATTGAAGGTTTTTACTATGAAGAGATTTAAAATTGCATTGAATGTTTTTCAGCATCTACTGAAATGATTATATAATTTTTGTCAGTAAATTTGTTAATATATTACGTTTATTGATTTGCATATGTTGAATAATTCTTGCATCTGTGGGATAACTCTCATGTGATCATGGTGTATGATCTTTTTAATGTGTTGTTGAATTTGTCTTGCTAGTGTTCTGTTAAGGATTTCTTCATCAAGAATATTGGTCTGTAGTTTTATTTTTTTTTCTGTAGAGCAAAGAAAACAATAAAAAAGTGAAGAGACAACCTATAAAATGAGAGAAGTATATGCAAATTATGCATCTGAAAAAGTGTTAATATTTATACTATATAGGAAACTCAAGCAAATCAATAGAAAAAAACATAAATAGTTCAAATTAAAAATGTCTAAAGGCTCGAGTAGACATTTCTCAAAAGAAGACATAGAAATGGCCAGCAGAAATGGTCAGCATTTGAAACACATGTTCAACATATGAAAAAATGTTCAACATCACTAATCACTATAGAAATGCAAATTAAAACCCCAGTGAAGTATTAGGTTATAAGGGATACTATCAAAAATACAAAAAATAATAAATGCTAGCAAGGATGCAGAGAAAAGGGAACTCTTACATACTGTTGGTGAGAATATAAATTAGTACAGTCATTATGGAAAATAGTAGGACAGTTCCTCAAAAAATTAAAAATAGAATTACCACATTATTCAATTTAATTACTGAGTATATATCCAAAGCAAAGAAAATTGTATTGCCAAAGAGATGTCTGAATACTCATATTTATGGCAGTGCTCTTTACAATAGCCAACATATAGAGTCCACCTAAATACCCATCTAACAATGAATGGACCAAAAAATGTGACATATGTTGGTTTGTGTGTGTATGTGTGTATATGTGTGTATAACATATATATGTGTATCTGTGTGTGTGTATATGTATATATGTGTATATATACATGTCTGTATGTGTGTATGTATACACATAATGGAAAACACCTACATAATGGAATACCATTCAGATATAAGACAGGTTAAAATCCTGGCATATGCAGCAACATCTATGAATCTAGAGGACATTATGCTAAGTGGAATAATCCAAGCACAGAAAGACAAATACATCATGACCTGACTCACATCTAGAATCTAAGGAAGTCAGTTTCATAGAAGTAGTGGAATTGGAGTGGTTATCAGAAGCTGGGAAGTGGAATGGGGGAGAGAGGGATTGAAAGAGGTTGCTCATTGGCTACAAAGCTACTGTTAGGAAGAATATCTTTTTTGTTCTATTATACAGTAGGGTGATGATAGCAAATAATGGTTTATTGTATATTTCAGGAAAATGGCTAGAAAAGAATTTGAGTGTTGTCACAACAAAGAAATGTCAAATATTTAAAATAGATGTGGTAATTACCCTGATTTTATTATTATACTAAGTATATATGCATTGAAACATCACTTTGTACCCCACAAATATGCACAATTATTAGCATCAATTATAAATTTAAAACATTCTATTAAAAAACATATATATTGGGCCTAAACTTTTGCTATTATAAAATAATACTATGTATATTCTTATATACATATCTTTGTGAAATTTCCTAGGGACTGACTATACATGTTATTTCTTAATGTAGACTTAGACACTAATCATTTATCTCCTCCTCTGGCAATGAATATGATTCTTTTTCAGGTTGCAACTGTTATAACAATAGGTTAAAAAATATGCACAGGTCTCTTTCTCTTATACATATGTGATAAGGTTGTTACAACTTACAGATTTGTTAATATGGCACAATTGTTGTCTCCAGTGGGTATATGAGAATTCTCATTTCTGCATATCACTATCAAAGTGCAATTTGCCTCACGTTTTAACTGTTACCAATCTAATGGTTATAAAATGATATGTCAAGTATATTTGCATATTTGTTCACAGAATTTCTAGGCAGAAGAACTTCTTTTATATATATTTTTGCCTTCTCTTTTTCTTTCTCCTAAGTGTCTCAGCATATTAGACCCATTTTTGTTGTTTGTTTTACCTCTTGTTGATCCGTGGAGTTTCTTTGTATTATTTGCACAGGCTTTGGAAATACAGTTGGCCCTCTCCATCTGTGATAGTTATCTTCTACATTCATCTTCTGCGTTCCCAGAGTCAACCAACAGCAGATAGACAATATTTTTTATTGGATAGTTGTGTCTACACTGAACATGCAAAGACTTCTTTTTTCTTATTATTATTTTCCAAAAAATACAACTATTTTCATAACATTTACATGATAAATGATCTAGAGATGATTTAAAATATTCAGGAGAATGTGTGTAGGTTTTATGCAAATAGGATGCTATTTTATATCAGGGACTTGAGCGTCCATGAATTTTCGTATTTGTAGGAGTCCTACAACCAATCCCTTATGGATACCCAGGGACAACAAATTTCTTATAGCTCCCCATCTGTAGCTACGTTTTCATCTGATCTATTTGTTTCTGATGTGTGGATTACTATGTGTAATTTTAAATAATATTAGACTTGTATGTTTTGTCTATGTAGGTTTACTGTTGGTGTGTTGCTTAAAAATATATTTGATATACTCAAATTAAGAATATAATTTTCATATATTATCTTTCAAATAATTTAAAGCTTTGTTTTCACATTTTGCAATGAAATAATTGATGTGTGTCTGTGTCTATTTGGGTGTGTATGTGTGTGTGTTGTAAAATACAGTTTTATTTTCTTTTTTGTATAAGAAATTATACCATGATTAACCATAAAATTGTCTCTCCATTTTATACATTTCTTGACTATGTTTTTTCAGGGTTACAAATTTATGCATATAATATCTTCTTGATTGTTTGCTTAACCATTCTTGTGGCATTACACAGTAATTCCTCCATTATTTCTAATAAAATGGTATAAGTACTTTATATTGACATAGCTATGTTTTCTTTTCCAAATTGTTTTTGTCCTGCTGTATGTTCTCCCACCCAGTTAGGGCATTTTGTTGTAATGGGGTTTTCGTGGTCTTTTCATTCTGTCATGTTGACAAGCAATGTCGTTTTTCTGTCATTGTCTAAAATTTTCTACTGGATAGGCAATTACTTGTTGTCCTATCAAATTTATGTTAATTTGATATGACAAGTTAATTTGATATGTTATACTGCATTGGGTATTTAGAGGACACAACTATACAACATTTTCAGAGAGAAAAACAGCTATGGAAACTTTTTTTGTTAAAAACATACATAAATAAACTTATAAATAATATTTCTTATTAAAAATAAACATAAATTATCTTACCTTGTATGTGGGTATAATTTCTAAATTATAAAAGTCTGCCTCCAGTGGTCTTAGGTGAGAGACCATGAAGTATTTCTGGGTAGGGTGTAACTATAGTTTATCTTCAGATAATTATTACATGCATTCCACTAAGAATGAAAGAATAGCTGTTTAAAAGACACTGTACACTTCTTGGTCCCGCAAGTACACACTCACTGCTTTGTGCTAGAAGTGAACACAGCAACAGTCTGTACCTTGGTGGGAGAGGAATGGAGATGAAACTGTCAGATTTTGATCATTTAATCTAAAAATGCCCCAGTGATTAGTCACTGCAGTTGGCTGTTTCTGACCTGCATTAAAATTACTAAAATCCATCATTAACTGCTAAGCCCCATTACGAAATGATCTCTAGTAAGAGATGGATCATGTCTGTCTTGTTCAAAATTGTGTCTTGATAATTGTGCTCATTGTAAGAAATAATGTTAGGGTGCATTTGCCGGAAACACCTCTTGAGAAGAATTTATGTGCAAATGGGAAACCAGTAAGGTAGTGAATAAAACAGGACAGGCAAGGGGACAAAGGCCAGCATGAGGGTGATTTTAATCAAAGTGCCATGGAGTGTAGCTTCAGCCTGACTTTGCAGGGGAAGTCTGGAGTGTAAATTGAGACATATGCTTTTACGTTTTTTTAATTTTCTTACTCAATTTAAGGAAATAAGCTTTATACTGCTATAATAGTCAGTCATCTCCTAAAGGCCAACATGGAAGATGGAAATCTTTAGGAAGCTCCAACAGTCTGTGCATGGGGAGAAAGCAGCCTGAGGGCAGGCCTCAGGAGAGTTGCAGGTGCTTGCAGTTAGAAACAGAGCAGCAGCACAGGAGAGACGAAGTGTCCTGGGCTGAGCATTTCATGTGTCTGCTTCACGAATCCCTTGCATTCGTGATGGCCCATTATATATTACATGAAGTATATTCCAACCAAACTGTTTCTTTTTAAGGTGGCTATTCAGCATAATTCAGTGGATATATATAAAAGAAGAGGTTAATGAGATGCAAAAAAGCACTGCTGTTATAGTTGGTGCCAAGGCTACATTCATTTTCTCCTCCTTCTTTCGCTCATTTAAGGTTTCCCTTGGCCTCAACCGGCACTTCTTGTCTAAGTGGCTTACTTTGTTGCATAATATCCTGGTTTTCATAATTTTACTTAGGCCATGGGTGTTGCAGTTTCCCATTTAGAGCTGCAATGGGCCATGACATACTATAATTGTCCTTAATGCACAAACCAGTTGCCCCCATTTATCTTCATGATGAACAGGATTAATTACCCTGTGAACAAGACAGTTCCTTTTTTCCTACTGCTTTTATGACATGAAGGTAACAAAATAACATAGCAACAGAGGAGCGTAAGTTTAGTGAAATGCCTACTATAAGGTGGGTGGAAACTTCCCTTATTGGAATGAAGATCTCGGACTGATATAACTTTTGAGTTTCAAAAGCAGAAAGCACAAACATTGGGAGTGATGGTAAGGGACCCACTGCAATGTTCACTCACCCATGGTTTCTGGATTCATGTGATTTTCCTTTTGAGCAAAAAACATCATTTGTCTATAGTCCACACTGCATCCTAGTGGACAGTACACCAAGTTCACAGGATTTCTGTCAAAATTGACATTTTATATAAAGTATTATAATGCTAGTCTCCTATTCAAGAAGATTAGCAAATTTTGTATAGTTCAGTATGTGACATAACCAGTACTTTCCATTGTCACTTGCCAATTTTCATATCTTCTGGCCACACAATGAATCACTTGGTCAGAGACAATGTCATGTGCAATTTTATGTCAGTAAATCAGAGACTGTGAGCATTTAGACAGCAGTGCTAGTAAAGGCACTGTGAGTCAGAAAAACAAACCCACATTGTAAATATGCTTGAGTCCCAGGATAAACTAGCTAAAATATGTTTTAGGTGGGTGGATGGTGTTGAATATAATCAATTTGTCACATACGTCCCAGTTGATTGTTCTGAGGGATAGTATTACAGCATGGCTCTGTACTAGCTCTCCTTCTGATACATCTAGCACTGAGGAATAGCAGTCCCTTAATGCTCTTTCATAGATCCATGTTCATGCCTCTTCTCCTTATCCTCCATATCTACTTGTCAAAAATGTATACATCTCACTCCTTCCTGACCCCTCCGATACTGGAGTATGTATGATACTCCAGTATCATAAAAGGACAAAATCACTAACTGGCATTACAACACCTAGTCTGCAATGGGTATTTAGAGGGGAACAACTATACAACACTTTCAGAGAGAAAACAGCAATGGAAACATTTTTTATTAAAAATCAACTTATAAATTGTCTTACCTAATAAACAACCCCTGAACAATCAGCCACACCATTAGTCACAGCATAGGAGTCCATGTGTAAGCAAACCTCCGGCAGTCCTTGACCCACTGAAGTGGATAGTCATTGCTGAATACTTGGGGGGATTTACCCTGACAGTATTCCCCTCAGGGCATAGATGTGTGAACCTTTAGAGTACTAGAAGCTGATTTTCAGCTTATACAAACACATTGAATTGATCCATACCTGAACACATGAATATATGATACATGAATCAGATTTGGTTTATTTTTTCTCCCCCTAACAGTTGATTATAAAGCATCTTCTATGAGATTGTAGGCATCAGTTGAAGGAAAGGCCGCCTTGAGTAGGTGCAGCTGCACGTGCTTATAGTCCCAGCTATTTAGGAGGTGGAGGCGAGAGGATTCTTTGACACTAGGAGTTTGAGGCTGCAGTGTTCTGTGATGATTGCACCTGTGAATAGCCACTGCACTCCAGCTTTGATGACATAGTGAGATCATATCTCGAAAGCAACAAAACAAAACAAAAAAACCATTATCTACCACAGATTCATCTACCACCACAAGATCTATGTAGTAGTTAAGTTATATTTGTAAGCATCTATATGACAGCCAGGGCTTCCCAGAAAGACATTTATTCCTCTTATTTCCTTTCAAAAATGGCATCATTTTACATAATCTGTGAAGTACATCAAGCTATTAGTCTCAAGTGCAATAACATATCTTGCATCCAAAACCAAAGAGGCCTGACAATCACTGTTATTCTTTACAAGGTGCAAAGTGCAGTAACTTGATCTTGCCTTAGAAGGGCTATCTAGTGGGTTAGTCCTGGCCTTACATGAAGCAGACTCCAAAGTGAGATTAGAAGAGTAAGAAAATTATTGAAGAAACACATTGATGAAAAAATAGATGGGGAAAGAGGGGAGCTGGAAGAGGCGGGGGAACTGCCAGATTGAAGTGATGATCAGAAATGAATAAAGAAATGGATATAAGAAAAAAAATGAATCTAGTCACACATAAACTTGTAGTGAGTACTACCTCATTAACTGGATGCATAATACTCCAATATCTTAAGGGGACAAAACCACTAACTGGCATTACAATCTCTAGTCTGCATTGGGTATGTAGAGGTAGCAGCCATACAGTTTCAGAGAGAAATAACAGCAATGGCAACTTCTTTCATTAAAAAGAAACTTATAAATGATCTCATCCAATGAAAAAATCTAATATTAATAAGAAAGTTAATATTGTAAATAAATAAATGATCAAATGTGATTTCTATTCAGATTACTAAGCTAAAATCAATTTTAAAATACATTTAATTGGGGTGCCCAAAAATATAACTAAGAGATGACTAAGACAGAAAATGGCTTCATGAAATAAAAGCAAGTAAAACAATAATAAATATCTATAAAAAACATATTGAATACATTGGAATATATATCTATACATTTATGTATTTCTATATCATTTTTACATATATACTTAGATCACCATTGCTAGCCATATATTTTGAAATAAAAGCTATACCATCCCATTACAAAAGGAGTAGAGTGTATAAAACACACAAAGACAACTAAAATACATGTAAACTAAAATCTAAAACTCTCAAAATAAAATATTCATTGAACATTGAGTAAAATTGAAACATAAAAACTGAGAATACTTGTAAGATGCACAAAACAGTGGGGCACCCACAAATTGTAAAAATTGATCTGTTTTGCTATAATGAATCATTATAAAAGTCACTATGCAATGCTCCTGGTTAGGAAGAATCAATATCATGAAAATGGCCATATTGCCCAAAGTAAATTGTAGATTCAATGCTATCCCCATCAAGCTTCCATTGACCTTCTTCACAGAAAAAAAAACACTTTAAACTTCATATGGAACCAAAAGAGAGCCTGCATATCCAAGACTATCCTAAGCAAAAAGAACAAAGCTGGAGGCATCATGCTACCTGACTTCAAACTATACTACAAGACTATAGTAATCAAAAGAGCATGGTACTGGTGCCAAAACAGAGATATAGACCAATGGAACAGAACAGAGGCCTCAGAAGTAATGCCACACATCTACAACCATCTAATCTTTGACAAACCTGACAAAAACAATGGGGATAGGATTCCCCATTTAATAAATGGTGTTGGGAAAACTGGCTAGCCATGTGCAGAAAGCAGAAACTCGACCCCTTCCTGACACCTTACACTAAAATTAACTCCGGATGAATTAAAGATTTAAACATAAGATGTAACACCATAAAAACCTTAGAAGAAAACCTTGTCAAAACCATTCAGGACATAGGCATAGGCAAGGACTTCATGACTAAAACACCGAAAGCAATGGCAACAAAAGTCAAAATAGACAAATGGGATTTAATTAAACTCCAGAGCTTCTGTACGGCAAAAGAAACAATCATAAGAGTGAACCTGCAACCAACAGAATGGGAAAACATTCTTGCAATCTACAGATCAGACAAATGGCTAACATCAAATCTACAAAGAACTAAAGCGGATTTACTAGGGGAAAAAAGCCCATTCAAAAGTGAGTGAAAGATATGAACAGACACTTTTCAAAAGAAGACATTTCTGAGGCCAAAAAACATATGAAAAAATCCTCATCATCACTGGTCATTAGAGAGACGCAAATCAAAACCACTTTGAGGTACCATCTCATGCCAGTTAGAATGGCGATCATTTAAAAATCTGGAGCCAAAAGATGCTGGAGAGGATGTGGAGAAATAGGAACATTTTTACACTGCTGGTGGGAGTATAAATTAGTTCAACCATTGTGGAAGACAGTGTGGTGATTCCTCAAGGATCTAGAAATAGAAATTCTATTTGACCCAGCAATCCCATTACTGGGTATATACCCGTGGGATTATAAATCATTCTGTTATAAAGACACATGCACATATATGTTCACTGTGACACTGTTTACAATAGCAAAGACCTGGAACTGACCCATCCATCAAAGGTAGACTGGACAAAGAAAATGTGGCATATATACACCACGGAATAGTATGCAGCCATAAAAAAGGATGAGTTCATGTACTTTGTAGGGACATGGATGAATCTGGAAACCATCATTCTCAGCAAACTGACACAGGAACAGAAAACCAAACACCCCATGTTCTTATCCATAGGCGGGTGTTGAACAATGAGAACACGGGGGCACAGGGAGGGGAACATCACACACTGGGGTCTCTTGGGGGTGGGGGGCTAGGAGAGGAACAGTTGGGGGTGGGGGAGATTGGGAGAGAGAACATTGGGAGAAATGCCTGATGTACATGATGAGGGGGATGTAGGAGACAGTAACCACAATGGCATGTGTGCACCTATGCAACAATCCTGCAAGATCTGCACATGTACCCCAGAACTGAAAGCACACACAAAAAAGAACGTGGCTGCAACTCTCTGAATTCTCCTGTCTTTACAGATTTTAGTGTGACATTTGCCCTATAAATAAGACTCTGATAAGTCCAAAAAAAGGTGCTATAAAAATGTTCAAATATTTAGTATGAAATGCAGCAAAGAAACTGACAAAGCTATGAAAAATTTGTATGAAATAGAAATTAGAAAGGGAGAAATAAAAACTTTCAACTAATTATTAACAGAAAATAAAAATATGTTGATAGAAGTAAATACCTTCCCTGCCTACTTCCTAATATTTAATATTCATATTTTTATTTAAGTTGTCTAAATACTTATTTTGACTTTATATAAAATAGTATAATCTTTTTTATTTGCTTTAACAAATTTGTATGATTAGTATTAATTAGTGAATGAGAAAAATGAAATTATTCCACTAGCATTCCTTTCCTTCTCTCCCTTCTAATTGTTATTTCTTAAGTTGCTATATTTACAATAGGATTTGTAACATTTACATTTTTAGTCAATTGTTTCGGCATAATTTTATATGTGCAACCCACATTTGATGCTTTAACTAAAGTTGCTTTGTTCATTCTCTTAGATGGTTGGATTTTACCTTTACATGTATTTTTTTTCTTTTAGAAATAATTCAGTTGCTATGTAAAATTATGTGCTTACATTTGTGAATTTTGGTTTATGTATTGCTGTTTTATCTGCATGTGGTAAGGAGAAAATGGAAGAATTTGATGTCGCCCACTATTGGCAGAAAAACAACCACATTTCTTTATTTGTTAGCCCCATGTCCCCCCTAATTAACTAAAAGTTGTTTCTAGAGTACCTATTAGAAAATATTGAGCCAGGCGTGGTGGCTCACGCCTGTAATCCAAGCACTTCGGAAGTCCGAGGCAGGCAGATCACAAGGTCAGGAGATAGAGATTATCCTGGCCAACATGGTGAAACTCCATCTCTACTAAAATACAAAATAAAATAGCTGGGTGTGGTGGTGCACACCTGTAGTCCTAGCTACTCAGGAGGCTGAGGCAGGGGATTGCTTGAACCCAGGAGGTCGAGGTTGCTGTGAGCCAAGATCGTGCCACTAAACTCCAGCCTGGAGACAGAGCGAGACTCCATCTCCAAGAAAAAAAGAAAGAAAGAAAAGAGAGAAAGAAAGAGAGGGAAGGAAGGAAGGAAGGACGGAAGGAAGGAAGGAAAGAAAATACTGAATAAAAAAAGGTAAGACATGGGAGAGCACATATTGCATGATTTCATCTATATAAACAAACACAGTAAGAATAAACTGATAGAGTTACAATAAAGATAGCATTTACCCTTCCACAGGTAATGACTCAAAAAGGGTAGAAGGGAGGTTTAGGGATTTCTGGGAACATTTGATGTTTTCATCTGAATATTGGCTACATGACTGATTACACAGAATTCATTTGGTCAAAATATATTGAGCTTTTAAATTATAACTTCAGTACCTTTCTGAATGAATATTATACATATGAACATTTTACTTCTTTCTAAGTGGCATATGCTAGGCATATTGTATCCCAAAGCATATTCAATGCCCACAAAACTGTTATTTTCCATTCTTCTTCTCATTTTGTACATAAACATGCACACACACACACTGAGAATTTTAGTGGTAGAGTAACTTGTGCAATGTGACCAGACAGGAGGAAGTTCATCTGTGATTTGAGCCTGGACCCTGCTGTCAGAGCCTGAGTGTGCTCCTGACTAGTTGCTGTGCTGTATTTCAGGCCATTTCCATGCCAAGAGAAGGCAACTTCCCTTGCTAGAGTTGATCTGTTGCTAGAATTGTCCAAAGTCTTCCCATTTGTACATCCCTCAATTTTAACATAATATTTATGTGGCACAAAATCTCTATTGAAATTTATTTTTGGCCCGGGGGTGGTGGGGACAGTAACTAACCAAGGAGACTTTTACTTGCAATCTCAATCATCAGTTTGTACATTTCCCAACTCTATTAAATCATCTTTTTATAAAGTATGACATTGTCTTAAGTAAAAAATTAAATTTTGTACAAAATGTAAATCCAAAGAGTTAAATTATTAGCTTCTAACACAAATAATTATTCAAGGATTAAGGAAAAGTTCTGATTTTTAAACAGTCAAATTTTGCAGGCAGAAAGCATGAGCTTGTCTCAATAGAGTATGTCATGAAGGACAGTTTCTTAATGCAGATGAGACAATCTGTCTTTGCTAAGGAATGTTCTCTTTGGGGGGAAAAAATAGGTTCCATTTCAACACTCCACAAGTGATAAGTGAAGCATTTCAAAAATAGAAGCTCCTAGATGTGTTGATGAGACAATATGTCAGTGCTAAGAGAGGAAAAAAAAAAAACATGCTTGAAAAGGCTAAACTTCACCCTGTCTCCACATGCCAGTTATTTAAATTTCTGCAGCTGTGTAGCACTAGCAAACCTTATGGTTCAGAAGCTGGAAGAAGAGGTGTTCATTTTCATCCAGTAATTAATATTTAATGAAAAGTAAGTATTTCTACAATATAAACATTGAATTAAAATTTCCCTTTAGCACAATAAGATCATGCTTCATAAAAATACTTAATCTCAGAATTTGAAAAGAAAACTCATATAAGAAATGAGCCCCACACACATGCACAAAACATAAGTCACCTGCTGATCTACACTGTGTTGAGATTTTAAAGATATTAGACTTGAAATCAGGAAACCTAAATGTAATTATTATAGTATTTCCATTTATCCTATGTGATCTAAAACAAATTTCTTAATTGTTTGGTTGTCAGTATTTCCATTTAGGAAAATTAGGAAGTTGGACTAAATTCTCTTCAAGGATCTAAAACAAATTTCTTAATTGTTTGGTTGTCAGTATTTCCATTTAGGAAAATTAGGAAGTTGGACTAAATTCTCTTCAAGGTTTCTGTAGCTCTGAAAATTTCTCATCCCATCATATGCAAAAATGTTCCACCACAACCTCATTTTTGTTTAAGAAAATTAACCTAACTATCAGAGAGTTTTTGCCCATGCCATTCCCATTGAATTCAATATCTTTCTTATGCTCTTGATTTATTTATGCCTATTTATTTTTCTGGGACAGCAAAGCCATATCTATAAGAAAATGCTCTTCCCAAATTAATGACGATGTCAGTTCTCTTAATATTAGTTCCCATTACTTTTACACTCATTCATGTCACACTATAGAAAAAAGTTTTAAAAAGTTCAAGTGAAAGTGTTTGGATAAAAAGTACAGTCTGTCAAATGACCCCATGTTTTGCAAATAATATTGATGAAGGACCTGGGGTTTCTAATAAAATCTGATGGACAAAGTACCTATTCCAGTTCTCTTCATTTAACCTAGGAAAAATCTGCGTCAATCTGGACTGCCCTTCCTTACTGTCATCTAAAGAAGAGAATTGAAAACAACAAATCCTTTAACTTGGTTTTATATTTTTCTTCTCCTTTTGTTTTCAATCTCTGTCTGTTATCACACTGAGAATTTTACCGTTAAATAAAATTTTGGTCAAAATATTATTCCTTATGCTTTTTGGAATTTGTTCAATTTACTTTCTTTCATGTATTCTGGTAGAAAAACCCAAAACTAATTTTATATATTACTTTGTAATAACCCAGCACACCTCAGAGATATTTTTATTTGTATATTTTTACCAAATCATAATTTATGTATGTTTTCTACACTTTCTTTCATGTAAATTGATTTTTTAATTTGCATAAATTTAATGGGATTCAAGTACAATGTTCCTACATGCATAGATTGCGTAGTGGTGAAGTCAGGGCTTTTAAGATATCCAGCACCCAAATGATGCATGTTGTACCTATTAAGTACTTTCTTATCCACTATACCCTTCCCACCCCCCTTACTTTTCCAAGTCTCCATTATCTCTCATTCTACTCTTGACCTTCTTGTATACATATTATTTAGCTCCTACGTATGAGTGAGACCATGCCATTTTTATTTTTTCTGCCTGATTTGTTTCACATAATGGCCTGTAACTCTAATATGGTTTGGTTCTGTGTCCCCATCCAAATTTTATTTCAAACTGTAATCTTCGTGTGTGAGAGGATGGACTTGGTGGGAAGTGATTGAATTATGGAGATGGTACCCCCAATGCTGTTCTCATGATAGAGAGTGAGTTCTCATGAGAACTTTTTAAAAAGTGTTTGGCTGTTTTAAAAGTGTTTGGCTGTTCCTCTTCTGCTCTCTCCTCTGCTGCCTTGAAAGAAGGTGCCTGCTTCCCTTTGCTTTCTGCCATGATTGTTAAGTTTCCTGAGGTCTTCCCAGCCATGTGGAATCATGAGTTCATTAAACTTCTTTTTTTCAATAAATTACTCATTGTCAGGTAGTACCTTTATAGCAGTGTGAAAACAGACTAACACTGAAAATTGGTACAAGGATTGGGGTACTGATATAAAGATAACCTGAAAATGTGGAGGCAACATTGAAACTGGATAACAGGCAGAGGTTGGAAAAGTTCGGAGGATTCAGAAGAAGACAGGAAGATGTGAGAAAGTTTGGAACTTCCTGGAGACTTCTTGAATAGTTTTGACCAAAATGCAGATAGTGATATGAATGAAATCCAGGCTAAGGTGGTCTCAGATAGAAATGAGAAACTGACTGGGAACTAGAGCAAAGGTCACTCTTGCTTTGCTTTAGCAAAAAAGACCGACAGCATTTTTGTCTTGCCCTAGAGATCCATGGAACTTTGAACTTGAAAGAGATGATTTATGGTATCTGGTGGAAGAAATTTCTAAGCAGCAAAACATTCAAGAGGTGACCTGGCTTATTCTGAAAGCATTCAGTCATTTGCATTCACAAAAAGATAGTTTGAAACTGGAACTTATATTTAACAGGGAAGCAGAGCATAAGGCTTTAGAAAATTTGCAGACTGACCATGTGGTAGAAAGAAAAACCCATTTTCTGGGAAAAATTCAAACCAGCTTCAGAAATTTGCATAAATAACAAGGAGTCAAATGTTTATAGCCAAGACAAAGGAGAAAATGTCTCCAGGGCATGTCAGAAATCTCACAGCAGCCCCCTTATCATAGGCCTGGAAAACTAGGAGGGAAATATGGTTTTGTAGGCCAAGCCTGCTCTGTGCAGCCTTGGGACTCAGTGCCCTGTGTACCAGGTAGAAAAGGAGCCAGGAACCAATGTACAACTCATGTTTCTGCTTCAGAGGGTGCAAGCCCCATGCCTTGGCAGCTTACATATGGTGTTGGGCCTGTGGGTGTGAAGATGACAAAGGTTGAGATTTGGAAGCATGCGTCTAGATTTCAGAGAATGTATGGAAATGCTTAGATGCCCAGGCAGACGTCTGCTGCAGGGGCAGAGCCATCTTGGAGAACCTGTGCTAAGGCAGTAAGGAAGGAACTTGTAGAATTGGGCCTACACACAGAGTACCCATGGAGGCACTGCCTAGTGGAGCTATAAGAGGGCCACCACCCTCCAGACCCCAGAGTGGTAGAGCCACCAACAGCTTGCACCATGTGCTTGGAAAAACCACAGGCACTCCACATGAGCCCATGAAAGCAGCCACAGGGCCTGTATCCCACAGAGCTACAGGAGTGGAGCTGCCCAAGGCCTTGGGGTGATCAACGTGCCCTGGGTGTCAGACATGGAGTCAAAGGAGATTATTTTGAAACTTTAAGATTAATGAGTGCCCTGTTGGGTTTCAGACTTGCATGGGGCCTGTAAACTCTTTGTTTTGGCCAATTTCTCCCATTTGGTAGAGTAACATGTACCCAATTGATGTATCCCACTGTATCTTGGAAGTTGCTAACTTGCTTTGTAGTTTACAGGCTCATAGGCATAAGGGACTTGCCTTGTCTCAGATGAAACTTTGGACTTAGAATCTTGAGTAAATACTGGAGTGAGTAAGACTTTGGGGGATTGTTGTGAAGGCATGACTGGTTTTGAAATGTGAGAATACTGTGAGATTTGGGAAGGACCAGGGGCAGAATAATATAGCTTGCTTCTGTGTCCCCACCCAAATCTCATCTCAAATCATAATTTCCATGTGTCAGGGGAAGGAGTTGGTGGGAGGGTATTAAATAATGCGGACAGTTTCCCCCATACTTTTCTCCTGATAGTGAGTGAGTTCTCACAGGAACTGATAGTTTTAAAAGTGTTTGACTATTTCCCCTTTGCTCTCTCTCTCCTGTTGCCTTGGAAGAAAGTTCCTGATTCCGTTTCACCTTCTGCTATAAGCATAAGTTCCCTGAGGCCTCCCGAGACATGTGGAACTGTGAATCAATTAATCTCTTTTGTTTATAAATCACCCAGTCTCAGTCTCAGGTAGTATCTTTATAGCAGTGTGAAAACAGGCTAATACAAGTTCCATCCATGTTGTTGCAAAAGACACATGATATAATTTGGATTTTTTCCCTGTCAAATATCATATTAAAATATAATCCCCAATGTTGGAGGTAAGGCTTGGTGGCAGGTGATTGGATCATGGGGGCTGGTTTCTCAACGATGGTTTAGCACCATCTCCTTGGTGCTGTCCCTGCAATTGTGAGTGAACTCTCATGAAGTTCTCTCTCTCTCTCTCCTGCTTTCACTGTTTGACATTTCTGCTCCCACTTCACTTTCCACAATGATTACAAGTTTCCTGAGCCTCCAATCCCCATCCCAGAAGCTGAGCAGATGTCAGGACAATGCTTCCTGTACAGCCTGCAGAACCAAGAGCTGATTAAACCTATTTTATTTTTAAATTACCTGTCTCAGATATTTCTTTACAGCAAAGTAAGAGCCATAATATAACATATTTTTTCATAATATTTAAATAATATTCTATTTTGTATATGTGTGTGTGTGTGTGTATACATATATAATATATATATGATTTTGTTTGGCCAATCATCTCTTGATGGAAACTTAGGTTGATTTCATATTTTTGCTATTGTGAATAATGCTGTGATAAAATACATGTATGTTATCTTTTTGATGTTATGATCTTTTTCCTCTTAGGTATATGCCCAGTAGCAGGATTTCTGGATTGAATGGATAGAAATAAATTATATTTTTGGTTCTTTGATAAATGTCCCTACATATTTTTTTTTTGTTTTTCTTCTATCTCTGTTTTGAATTTCTATCAAATTGTATTGGACATCATAAATTTCCTGAGGATTTAACTTATCCTCTAATGCCAAGACCAACCTGTCTTTTTGGATTTTTAATTTGATTTTATGTAATTGTCTGGCCTTCTCACTTCATGTCATTATGACAGTTTACAGAAATAATTAAAAATGGCAGCTCTGCGGACAACATTCTTTCATCATCTAAGCATGCCATGCTTCTCTGTTACAATTATGTTTCTTTGCTCTTTCTTTTAAACATTTAAAAAATATTGGTAATAAAATATATCTGCTTTAGTTATGTTAAACTAGAAGCCTCTACTTGGACACTAAAATTGCAAATTTGGAAAGTAGAGCATGTCATATTTGTGACATATAAATCATATAAAAATCTCAAGTTTGCAATAAATAAACATGTCTCTTTGTTCATGAGGCAATGATTTATTCCTGATTTTAAAGATGTTATAAAATCAATAGCTTTCTTATTTCTACTGTCACCTGGAAGTGATATATTAATATGGCTGTCATTGTTTTACTTGCCCTGACAACTCACATATAATGCAGAAAAACAACTTGTTTCTTGTCTAATGCATTACAGCTATGTGCAGTCACCCATTGGTGATCAATACAGTGGTAGCAACATCTCCACTTATTCCTGCTGCTTAGCACCTATAAGCACAATGGTTTACAGCAGCAAAAACTAATGAACTATGGATACATATGTAAAAATAAATAATGTTAAAAATCAAGTTTTTGGATGGTAAATCAATTTGGAAAATAATATATGAAGTACAATACTATGTGCAAAGTGTTGTAAAATACTCAAAACATATGTATATCTTTATATGTAACAGCATAAAACATGCATAGGATTAATAAACCATATAAGCAGGCTATGTAAGGCAATGGAACAGGGAAATATGACTGTATTTGTAATCGTTTTTACTGTAGAGTCAACTGAAGCAAATGTGGCAAAATGCTGAACTTAAAAAAAAACAAACTGGAAGATAAGAAGGAAGCAAAATAAAAGTCTGGTTCACCTGAAAATGTGCAGATAAAAAGTCCACTTGAAATTCTGATACAAATAATTTTATATGTTTGTAATCTTGGTTATATCACTTGATATCCTTTATTATGAGTTTCTTCATGTATTTCTTACTGTCTAGGTCTCCTTATGTGTTGGATTCCCATTCTTTCCTCTTTTTTTTTGATACGGAGTTTCATTTCTGGTACTCAGGCTAGAGTGCAATGCCACGATGTCAGCGCACTGCAACCTCTGCCTCTTCCTTCCGGATTCAAGCAGTTCTCCTGCCTCAGCTTCCGGAGTAGCTGGGATTATAGGTGTCTGCCACCACGCCCTGCTGTCATGTTGTTTTCGCCATGTTGGGCAGGCTTTTCTGGAACTCCTGACCTCAGGTAATCTGCCTGCCTCAGCCTCCTATAGCGCTGGGATTACAGGCATGAACCACCATGGCCACTGGGTTCCCATTCTTATATAAAAATATCCACTATTATGTGTATTATCATAATTATCAAATTAAGCTTATCAGAATTAGCTGAAAATGTCAAGATTCAAGCTTTACAGAATAAAGGACTGTTAAAGAATACATAGCAACAGAATTATTTTAGTTGACCCTTCAGGTGCACTAAATATTCAGATATCCAGTATTTATTTTTCATGTTTTACTGAACTATCAGGCTGTCAGAGAATTTATGTTTTGTTCAGTATATTTGTTTAACACATAGATAACTCAAACTTGTCATTTTCATGTGACAAGATTTAGTTATAAGTGTCAAATGCTTATTTGTTAGGCAATTATAATAATAAAGTATCAAAATGGAAAAAACCCTGGAGTTCATTCCTTAAAATATATCTTACCCATATTAGAAAAAAGGCAGTATGTGTCATAAAGCAACATCTCAAACAATTTAATGTATTTCTATGTTACTAACCAAAAATGCAGGTTTTTACCTTGTGATCACTCAGTGAATTACTGAAACCTTGAGAAGAAACTAGGTCTTCTGAGTTTCTGCCAAGCATCTGTTCAATAAAATCACAGAATATTTTGATTAATTACCAAAACATTAATTCTTCAAATTATTCTTTCAGTAATTACTATTTTTGTTTTTAGGGCTAGGGAGGATGTTTTCTTTGATTTTTATTTATGCTTAATTGCTATCACAGAAAACTTACATTTGATAAGTTGTTGCTGAATAAATGAACATATATTTGTTATGTGTCAAAACTCATGCTAATTTTTAAAAAGTTTTGTTTTATTTATTTGTTTATGTATTCATTCATTCATTCATTCACTCATTCATTATAGAGACATGGTCTTACTCTGTTGCCCAGGCTGGAGTGCATTGGCATTCATAGCTCTCTGAAGCATAAGACTCCCATGGGATCCTCTCACTTCAGCCTCCTGAGTGGCTGAGACTACAGGCACGTGCCACGATCCCTTGCTGTTTTATTTATTTAGTTAGCCTTCTAGGAGAGATGAGATCTCACTACATTGCCTAGGCTGGTTTCAAACTCCTGGTCTCAAGCAATCTTCCTGCCTTGACCTACTGAAGTGCTGAGATTACAGACATGAGTCACCACACCTGGCCATGTTTTATATTTAATTGATAAATAATAATTGCACATATTTATGGAGTGTTATGTTTAACACATATAGAGACTGAAAAATGGTCATACTAGCTGTGTTTTAAATATGTTATGTTGTATAATCTCAGTGCAACATTGTGAGTTAAATAGCATTGCTTGTTCTGTTTTCTTGAAGAGACAATAAAAAATTTTCCTAGATTCATACACTGTCAGAGCCAGGATTCACACTTTAAGGACTTTGACTCTAGACCAGTGATATTTGTTCCCACATAGTAATGCTTGATCAAATCATGTCACCGTACCCTAAAATTTTATTTTATATTACTGTGCAATCAACACATATAAACACTATGTAAAATACAATGTTCTCAAATAAAAGACACATTTAATTTAGTTAAACACTTATATACATAATTATAAAAAGATCTAATTTTGTGAAAATTAAATTAACATATCATATTGCACAGTACTATGATTTAGCATGTTAGTTTATTTAATACTATATTTTTCATATTTCAGTATTCAAAATTTTTCTAACTGGAGGAAAAATATGAAATGTTATTGCACATGAACATAGATGCAAAGATCCTTAAAAATGTTACTGAATCAAATGTAACACAGTGAAAGTGTATGTATTAACTAATAAAACCATATGGAATTTGTTTCAAGAGTAAGAGACTGGTTCAACATTCATAAATAAATAAATTAATTCATCGTGCTAATAGACTGCAGTAAAAAATCAAAAGATGCAAAGAGAGTATTCAGCCAAGTTAAACACTAATTTGTTATTATAAACTCTCAAAATACTATAAATAGAAAGAAACTTCCTTAACATAAAACCACATTGTACGCAAAAACCTATAGATACATTATACATAAGAACCAGAAAATGTTACTTTCCCTTTAAGTTAAGGAACACATCAATTGTTCAAGTGTGTTTTCCCTCTTCACTCTTCTTCAATGTCATACTAGAAAATACCTACCTAGTGCAGAAAATCAAAGGAATATAGATACGAATGAATAATTAAATTGTATTTGTTTGCAGAAGAACTTATTTTCAATGTGGAAAACTCTATGTTTGTGTGCTAAACATTGTAACATGAAATTATGTTGTTAAACTTGATATGTCAGACAGTTATCTAAAAATACAATTACATTTTATTTAAGATAATAAAATACTACCAATAATTTCTCACCCTATTCCCATCTACATAATGGATATTTTCTAAGCTAGTATAGCAGGTGTAGGTATTCATTTATCTTTTTGCTCTAAACATAAGTATTTTAGAATAATTTTTCTAACGAATGAGTACAAAGGTACTTCATTGACGTGGTTATTATATTATTCAAATAGTTGTATAAAAATGGAAATCTTAATCTTCACCTACAGTTTTTTTCTTTGACATGGAGTCTCACTCTGTCACCTATCTGGAGTACAGTGGCAGGATCTTGGCTCACTGCAACCTCCACCTCCCAGGTTCAAGGAATTCTCCTTGCCTCAGCTTCCTGAGTAGCTGGGATTACAGGTGCCCACCATCACAACTGGCTAATTTTTGTATTTTTAGTAGAGACTGGGTTTTGCCATGTTGGTCAGGCTGGTCTTGAACCCCTGACTTCCCAAAGTGCTGAGATTAGAGGTGTGAGCCACTGGGCTTGGCCAATGTTCAGCTACTTTCAAAGTAGGAAACAATATGTCAAGTGTCATATGTAATAAATAAAGATTCAGTTTCCTTGAGTTTAGAAGCTGTCAGAAATAAATACCTAGAAAGAATGGAACAATTTTATAGAAGGATTACGAATACCCAAAATTTCAGTGAGTTTTATAGCATGTTTTAAACAAATGGTTATAAATAAATGAGGTGTAAAGTAAATACTAGTATATTAAGATATCTGAGTAAGCAGACCTTTAAGTAATATATTAATTTAAATTAATTGGTCAAATTATTTTTAATATTAGTCTAAGGGATTTATTGATTTATTTATTTGTTTTTTTTTTTTAATTGTACTTTAGGTTCTGGGGTACATGAGCAGATCATGCAGGATTGTTGCATAGGTACATATATGGCAAGGTGGTTTGCTGTCACTATTTAAATGCATCTGTTTCAAATTTTCAACTAGATATTTTTTCCACATTGTTACTGTTTTCACTGATTTTCATTACCTAGTATAGACTTGTATTTCCATTTTGTAATATTATTATTCTGCCTAAAAAGCTTCATTTACTACTTCTTACAGTGTGAGTCAACTGGTAGTAAATTATTTCTGCTTTTGTATTTTTTAATAGACTATATCATCTTTATTTGTGAAAAGTATGTTCACTGGTTATGTATTTCTGGTTTGTCAGCATTTTTCTTCTTTCAGTAACTTAAAGATGTTGCTCCATTTTATTCTTGCTGCATTATTCTAACAAGAAATGTGTTGTCATTTTTATGTTAGTTCTTCTATGTGATGTGTCTTCTTTCTAGCTGTTTTTTAAGTATTTTCTTTTTCATTGCTTTAGAGCAATTTGATTTTTATTTTTGCTTGGTATCGTTTTATTCATAATTCTATGTTTGGAGTTTGTTGATATTCTTGGCTCTTCGGGATTATAGTTAGTGTCAATCTTGGGAAAAACTGAGCCATTGCTAGTGCATTTCTTTGCTTCTGATTGTATTAGTCATAATTTTGCAGAGAAATAGAACCATTAAGTAGTCCATGTGTGTGTGTGTGTGCATGTAGTGTGTATACATATATAAAATGAACATATACATAATATTTATATATTGTATACATATAATTTATATAAATTAATAATAAACTAAGAGATTTCTTATATGAAATTGACACACGTGATTATGAAGTTGGCATGTCCAAATATTCAGTGTGGGTCATCAAGCAGAGACCCAGGAGAGATGATGCTGTGCAGGAGGATTCACTCTTGTTTCAGGAGCCTGGAATTTTGGTTCTGTACAGGATTTCAATTTATTGGATGAGTCCCACCAAAATTATGGAGGGCAATCTGCTTACTCAAAATTTTCTGAATTGTTTATAACACATTATTATTAACTAAAGTAACCATGCTGTACTTTATGTCCCCAGAAGTTATCCCTTGCTGGGGAAAGCAGCAAAGGAGAAAGGACTTACAGAGTGCCTGTGTAAATTGGTTATGAGTAACACATAAACAAGGAACAACAAACTGTTGAAGGCTGCAGGAGGCCTCTGAGGAGGAAGGCGTCTTCATGCGTCATGTTATGGTGCAGGGTGACCTCGGCTCTGTTACCATAAACATTGTGCTCAAGGACATAAAACCCCTTTGTAGCACTATGATGTAGCCAGACTTGTAGGCTCCTGGTAAGGCCCATGTTCCATCAGCTGTACCTAGATAATAAGCTAAAGATAACCACATGTTCTTGTTTTGTGAAATTCCCAAACCACCACTGTTATCAATCCTTAGAATAACACACCAGATCTGGCTCACTGATTCACTTCTGGCTTACTGATTCACTTCACCATCACTCCACCCTTACCCTATAGATCAAAGTGATTGTAATCAATAAATAGAGTGGATGATCAGAGCTTATGTCATTCACTGACTCCTCCAGAATAATAAGTGATAGCCCCCTGGTCCCACTATCTCTCTTAATCTGTCTTTTTCTCATTCCTTTGTTGCCTCCGAACTCAGGGTATCCATGGATGATCTAGGATTGGTTCCCTACATTCTGGTACCCAATGTGGGGCTTATGGACCCCTACATTCTGGCACCCAATGTGTGGGTCATGGACTCCCTACAATCCCTCTTGTTACTGAAAGTGTTCACACTTTGACCAAACACCTTCGTCACCCCTGAATCAGACCCCAACCCCTGGTATCCACCATTCTACTCTTACTATGAGTTCAACTTTTTTTGTTGCTGTATTCAATGAATAAGTGAGACCTTACAGTATCAATCTTTCTGTGTCTGGCTTATTTCACTTAGCATTATGTCTTCTAGTTTATCCAAATTGTCAGAAATGGCAAGAAGCTCTTTTAAAGACTTAGATATCTTAGAATAAGAAACAAATCCCTCAGATAATGTTTACTATTCTCTCACTATAAATCCTATGATATAAAGTTCACAATACTTAAATACTATGATATAAAATCAATCCAACTTATGTTAAATGACGGGGCTGAGAGGGGGAAATAATGGATTACATAATCAAGGGGAAAATAAATATAGAGATTGAAATCTTATGTTGAGAAGAAAAAGAGAAAGTTACAAAGAAAACTGAAAAGAATTAGAGTGTGAAAGAAATGAGAAAATTGCATTATCTTACAAGCAAGCATAAGATAGTCTATTTCTAAAGAGGGAGTGAATTGCCTGGTTAATTTCAGAAGTTAAGCACATCAGACTGAAATTTTACCTTCAGACTTAGTGGCAGAGAACTCAGTAATTACCTTAGCTTTAGAGTTTCTTTTGATTACTGGAGTTGAAAGCCTGAGTAGAGTGACTTTAGAAAAAGTGAGTAACAAGGAATTGGAGACAATGAATATAGTTAAGAAGTCTGAGAAGTTTTGTTGCATATAGAAACAAAGAAAGTTGTTTTTGATAGTGAAGCAGTGTCAAAAGCATTTAAAACATGAGAAAAAAAAACTGTTTTATGCTGATAGGAATGAGCTAAAAAATATGAAATAAACTGAAGATGAAAGAGAAAAAGACGGTAATTACTGGTATGATAATTTGATTATAAAAGAAGAAATAGAATTGTGTGCAAACACAGAAATCCAGAAGAGAGGAATCTGGAAGATGTTGAAATCCACTTAAGAGATGAACCTACAAGTTCTTCACCTATAGTTGTTAATCTATTTTCTTTCATAAAACTGTTTCTGCCTTATATATTTTTTCTTTATTATGATGTTATGAGAGTTAAAAATAACAAAAAATTCACCATTTTGCAATGCAGTGAATTTCCCCTTACCATTTTGTATTTTTTGTGATATTAAAAATCGTAACTCATCTTTCTTTTAGGTCATGTATTCTTGTATTTGAACCCCCGATATCCTTTAGATGTAAAGGATTTTTACTGCTGCAGCAACTTCTTATGTTATCATATCTTGTGACATCTAACCAGAATCAGCAAATGGTTTCCTTTTTTTTAGTTAGTGAGTTTTTCTTACCAGAAACTTGTATAATTAGAGTCAAAGTAGAATTATGTTAATCATTTTGCTGAGTATTCTCTATATAATTTCCTTGTTTTCTGACTTTTCCCACCCTATATTTGATACACTAAATTGGTTTTGATTATTTTAAAATAATATGTATCATTTTTATTCCCCTTGTGATTACCTACAGGTTTTTAAATATCTATGCTGCTGTGTCTTATCAATTTAATAAATGTGTTAATAACTTTATCTTTCCTAAAATATATAATTTCCATCTTTCTTCATCAAGCTCTGTACCTCTGTATATATGAATAGTTTAGAAAGAATCTTACATATTTCAAAATGTGTGGTTATCCCTGGATGCTGTTTTCAAGACAATATATTTGATGAGAAGAAATTTCACCTGGAAAATGGTGGCTAAGAATGTATTGCTCTTTATCATTTCTAGTGCCATTAAAAATTTTACATCAGAGGTGATGATCCAATATGGCCAAATAGGAAGAGCTCTGGAGTGCAGTTCCAGCAAGAATGCAGAGGCTGCTGCAGGTGATCCCTAGGCAAGCAGGGCCAGGAGCTGACCTCTGGCATTCCTACAGCAGAAGGGCCTGACTGTTAGAAGGAAAACTAAAAAAGCAGAAAGAAATAACTTCATCATCAACAAAAAGGACATCCTCTCAGAGACCCCATCCAAAAGTCACCACCTACAAAGACCACAGGTAGATAAATCCACAAAGATGGGAAGAAGCCTGAGCAAAAAGGATGAAAACACCCAAAACCAGAATGCCTCTTCTCCTCCAAGGGATCACAACTCCTCACCAGCAAAGGAACAAAGCTGATGGAGAATGAGTCTGATGAATTGACAGAAACAGGCTTCAGAAAGTGGGTAATAACAAACTTCTCTGAGCAAAAGAACATGGTCTAACCCAATGCAAAGAAACTAAGAACCTTGAAAAAGGGTTTGACAAAATGCTAACAAGAATAAACAGCTTAGAGAAGAATATAAATGAATTGATGGAGCTGAAAAACAACACCAGAACTTTGCAAAACATACACAAGTTTCAATAGATGAATCAACCAAGCAGAAGAAAGGATATCAGAGATTGAAGATGAACTCAATGAAATAAAATGAGAAGGCAAGATTAAAGAAAAAAAGAGTAAAAAGAAATGAACAAAGACTCCAAGAAATATGCGATTATGTGAAAAGACCTAATCTACATTTGATAGGTGCACCTGAATGTGATGGAGAGAATGAATCCAGGCTGGAAAACACTCTTCAGGATATTATCCAGGAGAACTTAACCAATCTATAGAGTCAGGCCAACTTTCAAGTCCAGGAAATACAGAGAACCCCACAAAGATATTTCTCAAGAAGAGCAACCCCAAGGCACATAATTGTCAGAGTCACCAGGATTGAAATGAAGAAAAAAGTGCTAAGGGCAGTCAAAGGGCAAGGTCAGGTTACCCACAAAGGAAAGCCCATCAGACTCATAGTGGATCTCTTGGCAGATACCCTACAGGCCAGAAGAGAGTGGGGGCCAATGTTCAATACCCTTAAAGAAAAGAACTTTCAACTTAGAATTTCATATCCAGCCAAACTAAGCTTCATAAGTGAAGGATAAATAAAATCCTTTAAGAACAAGCAATTGCTCAGAGATTTCATCACCACAAGGTCTGCCTTACAAGAGATCCTGAAAGATGCACTAAACATAGAAAGGAACAACCAGTACCAGCCACTCCAAAAACTTACCAAATGATAAAGAGCACCGACACAATGAAGAAACTATGTCAACTAATGCGCAAAAAAACCAGCTAGCATCAAAATGGCAGGATCAAAATCACACATAACAAATACTAACCTTAAATGTAAATGGGCTATAGTCCCCAATCAAAAGACAAAGACTGGCAAATTGGATAAAAAGTCAAAACCCATCGATGTGCTGTATTCAGAAAACCCATCTCACATGCAAGAATACACATAGGCTCAAAATAAAGGGATGGAGGAAGATTTACCAAGCAAATGGAGAGCAAAACAAAGCAGTAGTTACAATCCCAGTCTCTGATAAAATAGACTTTAAACCAACAAAGATCAAAAGAGACAAAGAAGGGCATTACATAATGGTAAAAGCATCAATGCAACAAGAAGAGCTAATGATCCTAATGATCTAAATATATACGCACTCAGATACATAACAACAAGAAGAGCTAATGATCCTTAATATATACAGGAGCACCCAGATGCATAAAGGAAGTTCTTAATGACCTACAAATAGACTTAGACTCCCACACAATAATAGTGGGATACTTTACACTCCACTGTCAATATTAGACAGATCAATGAGACAGAAAATTAACCAGTATATCCAGGACTTGAACTCAGATCTGGACCAAGCAAGCCACAAATCTACAGAATATAAATTCTTCTCAGCACCACATCACACCTACTTTAACATTGACCACATAATTGGAAGTAAATCACTCCTCAGCAAATGCAAAAGAATGTAAACTATAACAAACAGTCTCTCAGACCACAGTGCAATCAAATTAAAACTCAGGATTGAGAAACTAACTCAGAATCTCACAACTTCATGGAAACTGAACAACTGGTTCTTGACTGTTGACTGGATAAACAATGAAATGGAGGCAGAAATAAATATGTTCTTCGAAACCAACAGGAACGAAGACACAAGGTACCAGAATCTCTGGGACACATTTAAAGCAGTGTCTAGAGGTAAATTTATAGCAATAAATGCCCACATGAGAAGAAAGGAAAGATCAAAATCGATACCCTATCATCAAAATTGAAGGAGCTAGAGGAGCAAGATCAAAAAAACTCAAAAACTAGCAGAAGACAAGAAATAACTAAGATCAGAGCAGAAATGAAGGAGATAGAGACACAAAAAACCCTTCAAAAAAGTCAATAAATCCAGGAGCTGGTTTCTTGAAAAGATCAACAAAATAAACCACTAGCCAGATTAATAAAAAGAAAAGAACACACAATCAAATAGATGCAATAAAAACAATAAAAGCGATATCACCACAGATTCCACAGAAATGCAAGCTACAATCAGAGATTACTACAAACAACTCTATACACATAAACCAGAAAACCTGAACACTTGCACCCTCCCAAGCCTAAACCAGGAAGAAGTAGAAACCCTGAAAAGACCAATAACAAGGGCTAAACTTGAGGCAGCAATTAATAGTCTGCCAACCAAAAAAACCCATGTCCAGATGGGTTCACAGCTTATTTCTACCAGACATACAAAGAGGAGCTGGTACCAATCCTTCTGAAACTATTCCAAACAATCTAAAAGAGAGAAGGAATCCTTCCCAAATCATTTTATGAGACCAACATCATCCTGATACCAAAATCCAGCAGAGACTCAACAAATAAAGAAAACTTCAGGCCAATATCCATGCTGAACATAGATACAAAAGTCTTCAATAAAATACTGGCAAACCAATTGCAACAGCACATCAAAAAGCTTACACATCATGATCAAGTAGGCTTCATCCCGGGGATACAAGGCTGGTTCAACATATGCAGGTCTATAAATGTAATTCACCACATAAACAGAACCAAAGACAAAAACCACATGATTATCTCAATAGACACAGAGAAGGCCTTGGACAAAATTCAACAGTGCTTTATGCTAAAAACTCTCAGTAAACTAGGTATCGGTGGAATGTATCTCAAAATAATAAAAGCTATTTAGGATATACCCACTGCCAGTATTATACTGAATGGGCAAAACTGGAAGCATTCCCTTTGAAATCTGGCACTAGACAAGGGTGCCCTCTCTCACCACTGCTATTCAATATAGTATTGGAAGTTCTAGCCAGAGCAATCAGGCAAGACAAAGAAATAAAGGGTATTCAATTAGGAAAGAAGGAAGTCAATTTGTCTCTATTTGCAGATGACATGATTATGTATTTAGAAGTCCCCATTGTCTCAGCACAAAATCCTCTTAAACTGATAAGCAACTTCAGCAGAGTCTCAGGATAGAAAATCAGTGTGGAAATATCACAATCATTCCTAGATACCAATAACAGACTTAAAGAGAGCCAAATCAAGAACAAACTGCCATTCACAATTACTACAAAGGGAATAAAATAACTAGGAATACAACTAATAAAGAATGTAAAGGACCTCTTTAAGGAGAACTACAAGCCACTGCTCAAGGAAATAAGAGAGAGGACACAAACAGATGTAAAAACAACCCATGCTCATGGTTAGGAAGAATCAATATTGTGAAAATGGCCATATTGCCCAAAGTAATTTATAGATTCAATGCTATCCCCATCAAGTTACCTATGATGCTCTTCACAGAACTGGAAAAAACCACCTTAAACTTCATATGGAACCAAAAGAAAGCCTATATAGCCAAGTCAATTCTAAGCAAAAAGAACAAAGCTGGAGGCATCACACTACCGGACTTCACATTATACTACAAGACTACAGTAATCAAAACAGCATGGTACTGGTACCAAAGAGAGATATAGACCAATGGAACAGAATAGAGGCCTCGAAGGCAACACCACACATCTGTAAACATCTGATCTTTGACAAACCTAGCAAAAACAAGCAATGGAGAAAGGATTCCCTGTTTAATAAATGGTGTTGGGAAAACTGGCTAGCCATGTGCAGAAAGCAGAAACTGGACCCCTTCCTGACACCTTATACTAAAATTAACTCCAGATGGATTAAAGATTTAAACATAAGACCTAACACCATCAAAACCCTAGACAAAAACCTAGTCCAAACCATCCAGGACATAGGCATAGTCAATGACTTCATGATTAAAACACCAAAAGCAATGGCAACAAAAGCCAAAATAGACAAATGGGATCTAATTAAACTCCAGAGCTTCTGCACAGGAAAAGAAAGAATCATTAGAGTGAACTGACAACCAAAAGAATGGGAAAAAATTTTTGCAATCTACCCATATGACAAAGGGCTAATATCCAGAATCTACAAAGAACTAAAACAGATTTACAAGAAACAAACAAACAAACCCCAATTCAAAAGTGGGCAAAGGACATGAACAGACACTTTTCAAAAGAAGACATATATGAGGCCAACAAACATATGAAATAATGCTCATCATCATTGGTCATTTGAGAAATGCAAAACAAAACCATATTGAGATACCATCTCATGCCAGTCAGATGGCCATCATTAAAAAATCTGGAGACAACAGATCCTGGAGAGGATGTGGAGAAATAGGAACACTTTTATATTGTTGGTGGGAGTGTAAATTAGTTCCACTATTGGGGAAGACAGTGTGGCAATTCCTCAAGGACCTAGAAATAGAAATTCCATTTGACCCAGCAATCCCATTACCTGGTGTATATTTAAAGGATTATAAATCATTCTATTATAAGGACACATGCACATGAATGTTCATTGCAGCACTGTTTACAATAGCAAAGACCTGGAACCAATCCAAATGCCCATCAGTGATAGACTGGACAAGGAAAATGTGGCACATATACACCATGGAATACTATGCAGTCATAAAAAAGATGAGCTCGTGTCCTTTGTAGGTATATGGATGAACCTGGAAACTATAATTCTCAGCAAACTGACACAAGAACAGAAAATCAAACACCACATGTTCTCACTCATAGGCAGGTGTTGATCAATGAGAACACATGGACACATGGAGGGGGAGTATCACACACTGGTATCTATAGTGGGGAACTAGGGGGAGCGACAGAAGGGGGTAGGGAGTTGGGGAGAGAAATCATGGGGAGAAATGCCAGATATAGGTGACGGGGGGATGGATGCAGCAAACCACATTGCCATGTATGTACCTATGCAACAATCCTGCATGTTCTGCATATGTACCCCAGATCCTAAAGTACAAAAAAAAATTACATCATAAAGATTTATTATCAATTTATGCACTATAAAATTAAAAATGTTTTTGTGTATGAAATGACTAGAACATATAACTTGTGATCCAATTATATTTATTTTCTCATTTTAAATATAGAGACTTCATTTGTCCATTGTAGGCAGCATTTTATGTTTCTTTATGAATTTTTAATGTAAAGAATTATATCTTAGTGTAGCTGGATTAGAATTCATACACTTGTTTTTATTTTATATTAGCAAATGTATTTATTTCTATTTTCTGCTTAATTTTATTTTTATTGAAGCCACACTTTTATCTGTTTCTTGGTGTAAATCTTAAAATTAACAACTTGCTTGCATGCAATCAATTTTTAGTTAGTGATTACTAAAAGTTTGTATTTTTAATATTTTTGTTGAGTTTAAAATAATTTAATAACAGAATAAAATAATGTTTTATATTAGGAACTTGTTAAGGCACAGCAAACTTTCTGGCAAGGAAGACTAAACTTTCCAGTTCCAAATTGTTTGAATTTAATAAACAAACAAACAAAAAAAACATATTCTACCTAAAGTTTTGTCTCAACATCTATTTCCATGTTGATTCACATTATAACAGAAACAGAAACTCTGTAGAGCTGTACCTAGTTCCACACACTAAAAACTGTCATGTCGATTTTTCACCTCAGAGTTTTAACTCCAAGTATATCAACACATTTTTCCCAGTAGAACTGATGAATTCATTTAGCTAATGATCTCATTGAATCTTATATACTTTATTCTAACAAAATTAATTATTAAGCTATAAAACCAAATTAGGTTACTGAGAATCATTTCCCAAACATTTTTTGTATCTTTTTTTTTCTTAAGGGAAGCCTTAGAATAAGTTGCAACATTATTGTGATTTAATTCAACATTTATACCTCTGCTGGTATTCAGGAGGCTTCTACAATAAATGAAAGGATGGGTTATGAATCTCATATTATGGCTGTAAATTCTCACTACAGGCTACAATTCACTGTTTTACAGGCTGAATACCAGAAAGGTTTTCACGTGATAAATTTATCAATGTCTAAACTCCCTGATGAAATATGGCCTTATTTTGCCTGTGAAAACGTGGATCAATCAATGTTATTGAGGGCTTTTCATCACTGAAAGATTTTTCATTAATAGTTAAGACTTTGATAAAGTTTTAAAATGATTTAGTCTTCTCAGATTATTGTTGTAATCAGAATTTCTTTGTCTACTAAGTTTTAGAAATAAGAACTTACATTTATATGTGGTATTTGGTGTATTATTTTAATCATAAATGCTTTCTGATTTAAATTTAGTAATAAAAATCATTAAAATCAATGCAAAGAATAATTATTGATAGCTAGCATATGACATATATCCTAATTATTTGTTTAATCTATGCTAATATATAAATTTTAATAGTATGATGTGCAAAACAAATTTGCTGCTTAAATAATTCTAAGCTTATTGGAGACACTTTTGTAAGTATATTGGAGACTGTTTGCTAAAGACTCTAGAATACACATCTGTGTGAAGTAGCAGGATTAATTTACATAAAAACTACCTATTAAGAGAGTAGGAATTTATATGCTTAATGTTTTTGAGGTATACTGTAGATTTGCTGGTATTGTTTCTGTTTTCAAAGTGCTAGTAAGAAGGATTTTCATGCTACCCCTGATGATTTTTCCTTTGATCATTTTATAAGATAAAGACTTTGGGAAAAATAAAAAATGTAGAACTATCTGTAAATGCCCCATTTATGTCTATTGCCTTTACCTAATAGAAAATGTAAGTAATTATATCATATTCTTACAAACATCAATTTGAATTTCCTCTTTTAATATTACATCGTTTTCTGCTATGTTTTATTATTTTCAGGGTTTTTCCAATGCTAAAAATAATTTTGGGTAAGTTAGTTAGTTCCCAATTATTGTATTATTTTTAAAGACCATTAATGTATCATAGTAATTTCTTTAATTTGCAGCCATGCAGCACATAAGAATGTTTTGGCCAATAACAGTGCACCTGCAGTGGTGGTCATGTAGATTATAATACCATATTTTATTGTATCTTTTTATGTTTTGATATACAAACACTGACCACTGTGTTACTGTTGCCTATAGTATTCACTACAATAACATGCTATACAGATTTTGTAGCCTAAGAGAAATAGGCTATATCATGTAGCCTAGGTATATGGTAGGCTATATCATCTAGGTTTGTGTAAGTACAATCTACATTGTTCACACAATGGTGAAGTTTTCTAACAGATTTCTCAGAACATATCTCTATCATAAAGTGATGCATGACTGTTTAATAGCGTTGAAAATTTTTTTCCAAAGTGTTGTAGCTTTCATTATGCCTTTGAGCAACACGTAGAGTAATTCCTATGAAAATGTATAAATCCAAACATCAATTATTACTTAATGAAATGTCAGGGTAACTAGTCTGTGCTATAAGTATTATTATTCAGAAATAATTAAAATCTTATATATGTATATTTCAAGAATTAAGTATGAGAAAAATGTCAACATAAGAAGTCTAAAATAAATTTTGATGAAATATCTTAAATATTTTTCTTTAATTCTAATTTATGAACATACCTGTTGTATATTTTTAAATATCATTTTTTGGGTAGAAACAAATGGAACAGCTGAATTCTGTTGCTTTTTCCATATTAATTTGGTTTTATATCTTAAATACATTTTTTTCATAGTAATAATTGGATAGCACCTATGATCCATACATTATGGATATATATATATACATATATCCATAATTAGACATATATTAAATGCTAGTTTAAATTGTTTATTTTTCTAAATGGTTTATTCTCTCCTCAAAGATCATAAAATTTACTTTGAAATTTTTCTGTACCTGTAATAATAATAAATACAATGCTTGGTAAAAATTTATGTAAAATAGAAACAATGACTTAACACAGGCACCATCTGCAATCACATGTGTAAAAATGTATAAATGTATTGCTTGGATAGTAACATGATTGCTACACTAGCCCAAAGGCAGGAAAATGTAGAAATTGCCAACATTCACAGATGAGCATGTGATAATTTTTCAAAATTCTCTCTTCCTCTTCTCCTTATTATTATAATTTTTTTCTGTTTGACATGGAGTTTAGCTCTTGTTGCTCAGGCTGGAGTGCAATGGTGCGATCTTGGCTCACTGCAATCTCTGCCTCCCAGGTTCAAGCAATTCTACTGCCTCAGCCTCCTGAGTAGCTGGGATTACAGGCATGCACCACCACGCCCGGCTGATTTTGTATTTTTTGTAGAAATGGGGTTTCTCCATGTTGGTCAGGCTGGTGTTGAACTCCTTGATCTTAGGTGATCCACCCACCTCGGCCTCCCAAAGTGCTGGAATTACAGTCATGAGCCACCATGCCTGGTTTATTTATTTCTTTGTGGTATTATTTTTGAATTGATGATACTTCCAGGATCTCCAGTGGCCAATACTATGTTCCTCACTCTGATTTGAGCTACCTGTGTGACCAAAAGACCTGATTCTCCTCTTGTTGACTATGTCTCAGCTAATGTTATGTATCTTACTACATTCTATCCAAAAGTATTCTCTGTCATCAAGTATGCTATTTCTCTCTCTGTGCAAGTGAAGCACAAAAGTACAGTAAAGTTAATTCTGCCTCTCCCACTGTATTTCTCAAAAATGGAGAACATGAGACAGATAAAATGTGAGCCAGCTTTCCATCTGTAAGTGGAAAAATTCCAAGGAACTCCTGATGAAATTCTTAGAGGTCCAATCATTCAGTCCCTTATCCCTACAGCACCAGCCTTGATCATGTACCATTATGTGGGCAATTTTCTCTTATCTGTATCAGTTTTCTGCCTCACTCAATATTGTTTTTTTTTTAAATAGTTTAAATTTATGTCAATAGAATTATTGATACAAAATGTATTAAGTACATAAGAGTTATCTAAAATTCTGCTTTTAAGAATTACAGCATAAAGTAATTGCTGTCAGAAATGGTCACTGGGAGCAGACCCTCTGAAATAGAATCTGGAATTTGATGATGCAAAGGTCAAACTGGGAGAAGAGGCAGGTAGTGGGTGGTTATGCAGATAGAGAGAGAGGGTCTTGGAAGACAGACAACACCTGCAGGGCCCCACCTGGACCATCCCTGTTATGTAGCCAGCAGGAGGAAATGTGGAAAAAACTTCTTACATAATACCAAGATGCTTTCTCAGAAGGGACTTTCCGCCACTCCTCAGGTGCAGACAAGGACCAAGCGCATTCTAAAATGACCCTGAACTCATTATGACACAATTACTATTGTGTTTTTAACCCCCCCATGGATTTTGCTTAAACACTCATGGGTAATATCCAAGATAGAGTCACTATGGCCAACCCCAGGAATGTGCAGATGCAACACTCCCATGGGATGAACTTTATGCCTCCTGTTAGGGCTAACACACAGAAGACTTCCTTGTTTCTGCCACATAAAAGAAGCAGAACTCAGGCCCATTTTTGGCAGCACGCTTTGGGTCTCCTCTTGCTGCTGAGAACTTTTCTGTCACTTAATAAACTCTATTCTGCCTCTCCATTGTCTGAATGCCTAGTTCTTCTTGGTCATGGGACAAGAACTTGGACCTCACTAAGCTAAGGAGTAAGGAGTCTGCAACAAAACCACTCTTAGGACTTTTTTGCTTGTGGAAAGTAGGAGGGTAAAATATTGGCATGCTTCAACATAACACTTACTAAGTCTCTAAACAGTGGTGAATTGGCAAGAGGTAGAGGTAAAAGAGAAAACAATGAATAATGTAATATCCCTAATATTTGAATAAAATAGGCATAATTATATAATTGAGGAGTAAGCAGGGAATTATTAACTACATTAAAGGACTTTAGAAATAATAGATACAGTTCTGAAAATCTAAACTTGGTTTATGCTGTGAAATCACAAGTGCCCTATGAAAATCTTCTAAAGCTACAAGGGAGACTATTATAAAAATCAGATCCATCATTTAATCAGAAGTATAAAGTTGCACAGGAGTTCAAATATGCAGATCTTACAAGGTCTAAAGGTGCAAATCTTTACATGATAAGTCAAGGTTCAGATAGGAAAGGATTGTGATCATGGAAAAATGTGTCAAAGAAATATTAACATTCACCTGTTTCTGAATCCTCAAAACCTGCAGGATAGTTCTCTTCTTCTTGTCTCAGGAGGCTTTTCTCTCTGGGATAACTTCATTATTTATATAATCTGGAATAATTTTATGTCCTTCTTAGTGCCACACAATTATTTTATTTATTTATTTATTTATTGACAGAATTTCTCTCTGTTGCCCAGGCTGGAGTGCAATGGCACAATCTCGGCTCACTCACTTCAACCTCTGCCTCCCGGGTTCAAGTGATTCTTGTGCCTCAGCCTCCCAAGTAGCTGGAATCACAAGTATACGCCTTCACACATAATTTTTAAATTTTTAGTAGAGTTGGGGTCCCATCATGTTGGCAGGCTTGTCTCAAACTCCTGACCTCAAGAGATCCACCCACCTCAACATTCCAAAGTGTTGGTTTTACATGCATGAGCCACTGTGCCCAGTCTATTTTATATTCTTTACTGTAGCTGCTTCTTAATCAACACTCTTACTTTTACTCACTGAACAATCTTGATAATTAAGTATCTATTTGTCTTAGATCTGGTATACTTTATTACTTTTTTGATATATTGTGTAATAAAATTAAATTAATAAATATATTGAGATAGTAAAAAACTACATTCTTGAAACTAAAATGAAGTACATAGACCTACCATTAAAATTTTCCTCCTAGCATTATTATTGCATTTTGGTTTACATTTTCATTTTCTGATTATTGATAAAGTTATGTGTATACATTGGCTTTTTGCATATATCATTTAAAAAAATCTGATGAAGACTTTGCCCTGTTTTCCTATTGTGTTGTTGCTCTTTCACTTATTGATTTATTTTTGTTATTCATATATTCTACATGGAATCTCTTATCAGATATAGGTATTGTAATGACTTTCTTCCACTCTGTGGCCTGCAAAAAATGAATCTTTTTTTTAAGTGTTCTTTTTTGACAACATAAGTTCTTCATTTTCATGTAGCTCAATTTACCAAATGTTTCCTTTATGGTTAGTATACTTAATGTTTTGTTTAATATATTTCTTACCCTCAAAATTAATAAAGATATTGACCTATGTTTATTTCTCAAAACATTATATTTTTATCTTTCATATTTAAGATTTTTATCAATTTAGAATTGACACCATGTCTATGGTAGAAGTCAGGATTAGTTTGTTTGTTTTTTTTTCCTGATGGATATCAATTTGACCTAGAACCACATATTTTAAGAAAACTATTATTTTATCACTTTGTTCTGCCTGAGGGGGAGGAAAGCCTCAACTCCCTGGCTCCCTGCTGAAATTTCTTTGGTAGCTCCAAAGCAGCATGTAGGATACCCACTTACAGTTTGATGAAGGTGGAAATGTTGGCTTTCCTACCAGCTTTTGCTGTCATGGCAGAGTGTGGGGCCAAAATTTGTTTTATGTAGTGTTTAGCATTTATTGTCTAACAGTGTTCTGTCTTGGTGGTTTTCCATGTTCCCGTATTGGTTAGAGAGGGCAGACTTTGTTGGGGCATTTTTATCTGCCCTGTTTTCATTTCTAATGAAATGAAGGAGTCTTCTTTTCTGAGATTGGAGTAGATGAGGTCAAAGGCAAACCCAAAGAATTCACTACTGTGTTTATTCTTAGGCCCTGAGGTCCTTTGCTGGTTGGTCTTCTGTCCACCTTTCAAAATCTTAGAAGACCAAAGGTGGAATAATTGAGAAAAGGATGTCTACTCTATCTTCCTAGAAGTAGAAGTCAGAAGTCTGACATCTTTTCAGAATTCTAGTGCCCTGCTTTGGACGTCTTTAAGAGAAAGCTTAATCAGATTAATAAATCTCCCACATTTCTCCTGTGCTTCCATATCACTGAGATCTAGGCCAGTCAATGTCTACCACTTTGGTGAGTCTGATTTTATTTTCCTGATTAGGCCCATATTATTGCTGAGAGCTCATTTGAATTATTCACTTCTGATTGGCAGCTCTCCATCTGACTTCACAGCCTCCTTTGTCTCCAGCTTAAGAATTGACACATGGAGCCAAACAAAACTGGCATGTGTTTTTTAAACATGCTTTTGTTTTCTAATGGATCTTTGTCCCATTTAAATTATGGCTTCCTCAAAAGTTCTGCAATGTTTCAAATAAGTTATTTTGTTTTAGTTATATTATGGACAGCAATTTCAGTCATTACTTGCAAGAGCATTGATTTTCTGCCAACTAGTCCTTCATAGTTAAAAGTGAAATAAAGTAACTTACTTTTTAAAGAAAAAGATTAAGGAAGATAATTGCAAATAATTACGATGTAAATTTCAAAACAAGTATATTTCAAACATAAAAATAAGAATCTATGAAAAATTAGATTTCTTGTATAAACATAATAAAGAAAATTGAGGTACGTTTTTGAAATTCTGACCAATTTAAAATTTAAAACAAATAAAATTATATAAAAACTAAACTATATTGGGAATACTATAGATTCTATACTGATGTAAACAATGAAGATTTAAAAAGATGTATTTGAAATTACTGTGGAAAACTCTTCATGCAATAAACTTAAAAGTCTAGATAAACATTCAATATCTTATTTTGTACTTGTTTTAGATGGGTAATGTTTTAAATAAATTATAGTTGCTACAAAAGTAAAGACTAATTGAATTTACATGAAAATAAAGATATCTAGTTTCTTGTAGAAATATGGAAAACCCAACAGTACTAGAATAGCATTCTTCCATGAAGCTGAGTAGTTCCTACATACTTTAAACGGGACCTGTAGTCACCAGTGCAATGTCACACTGGTGTAGTCACCAGTTTGTCTCAGTACTACCTTTTCTCATTTGTCCGTAATACTGCAGTCAAGTGAAAATGCAGAAATTATTTTTCTTGCATTATGATTTTTAGATGTAAACAAAGAGTAAAGTGAAAAATTGATCATATCTATGTCTTTATAAACATCTGATAATGAAAGTTTCACAGAAGCTTGTGTATTGTGACAAAAGTGGGCAGCAGTGTGGGAGATTGAAATAGTTAAAAATCCAGAACTTGACACTTTACTAAGTTATATAATCAGCCTATTGTATTACCTATTAGCCCAACCTGGTCTTAAAAAATATTTTCCTGAAAAACTAAATCAATAAATGCCTAATAAAACTTTAATCAATTATCTTTGAAGAAATGTTAAAGCATCAGAAATGCCAGAGGAAAACAGACATGAGACTCAGACATCGGTAATGGTTTGTCTCTATATAAACTTCAAGAAAATAAAATTCCCATTTATCTGAAGTTTGCTGGAATCACTTTGAATACATTCAGAGACTGATGGATGACAAAGAGGTGGAATAGGAAATTATAAAAAGTCATTTTTTGGGGGGTGGTCAGTGTAGGGCAAGACATTTTTTTCTTCAGATAGTAAAATTGAGGTTAGGGAGATTCTTAAGAACTATTTGCTCACTGGTCTCTTATGTAAATTTGTAACAATTATAAAATTTCATTTTGTAATTAAGGCAATTTAAAACAATAAAAACAATGTTTAAAAATTTGCTAAATATTTTTTTTATTTTTATTTAGTATTATTTTTTTGAGACTGAGTCTTGCCCGGTTGCCCAGGCTGGAGTGCAGTGGCAAGATCTCAGCTCACTGCAACTTCCACCTCCTGGGTTCAAGTGATTCTCCTGCCTCAGCCTCCTGAGTAGCTGGGATTACCGGCATGCACCACCAAATTTGGCTAATTTTTATTTAGCCTTAAGTTATGTGCCCACCTCAGTCTCCAAAAGTACTGGGATCACAGACTTGAGCCACCATGCCTGGACAATTTTTTTTTTTTAACTTTTGTGGGTACTTACTAGATGCATATATTTATGGGGTATATGTGATATTTTGATAAAGACATGCAATGTAAAGTAATCACATTAGGGTAAATGGGGTATCCTCAAGCATTTATCTTTTGTTTCATAATAAATATTTATAAACAAGTGTATACAATTCATTTAAGGGGACCATCATTCCCTGATAAGTAAAGTCATATTTCCGTAAGTATATGACCCTTAATCTCAGCCAAATGATTGCGTTTTAAAATGAATATTTAATTAAGAGATACATTTTCTTGAGTTTAATATTTGTATTCTCATGTCTAACGTTAATGGCCCACCATAAGTTCTACATAGATGAATAGATGAAGAAAATACTTAATTATTGCATTTACACTCAACATTTTAAAAGTGGTATAACAGTGATATAAAAAAGAAAAATTCTGGATCAAAGAAATGCCAGATATAGGTGATGGGGAGGAAGGCAGCAAATCACACTGCCATGTGTGTACCTATGCAACAATCTTCCATGTTCTTCACATGTACCCCCAAACCTAAAATGCAATAAAAAAAAAAAAGAAAAATTCTTCTTTAAGCTTTTGATTTTTACATTACTGATATTTTAATTTTATATACTCATTGCTCTTTGGGATGCTACTAATAATTAAATCACTTAACATGTATAAATGCATTACTATATGACACAGGTGATTGATGAAAATGCAGATACTAACTGGCAAATATGTACATATTATTTATGAGTCCTCCAGGCACTCAACAAGAGGAAACATTTCTCCCTTTGTGTGGCAATCTCAAAGGACCTATCAGTAATTAAAATAAACATAATAATATATAACTACTGTTGAGACTCTGTCAATTTGTCACCTCCATACATCTTTGATGCATTTTGATGAAATTTCTATTAATTCATTTGTTTCCTGGAACATGACTCTATAGTTCGACCAACAGAGACTTATAAAGGTGAAAGAGACAATCTTTTAATAAAAAATATTCATCCTAAGGAGTAAATTTTTGGTGTATGTTTAACACAAAATTGAGAATTTCTTTTTTAAAAGCAGCTAAGTTAAAAAAAAAAAAAACCGCTAAAGAGATTAACTGCCAACCATAAAACAACTTTTATGAGCTTAATTGCTCTATAGTTTATATATATGACTATAGGAAAGAATTGATTCTTAAAGTGAGTATGCAAGATTTGATTGCATTTCTTGTGTCAAAGAAAGCATTAAGCATTCAATGAAGTTTCTTTTGGTAAGCACTAAATGTATTTAATGTAAGAATACATCATAAGAATTGGATTTAAAAATTGCAAAGAAATCATCGATGGGCATTTGGGTTGGTTCCAGGTCTTTGCTATTGTAAACTGTGCTGCAATGAACATTTGTGTGCGTGTGTCGTTATAGTAGAACGATTTATAGTCTTTTGGATATATACCCAGTAATGGGATTGCTGGATCAAATGGAATTTCTATTTCTAGGTCCTTGAGGAATCGCCACACCGTCTTCCACAATGGTTGAACTAATTTACACTCCCACCAACAGTGTAAAAGCGTTCCTATTTCTCCACATCCTCTCCAGCATCTGTTGTCTCCAGATTTTTTAATGATCGCCATTCTAACTGGCGTGAGATGGTATCTCAATGTAGTTTTGATTTGCGTTTCTCTAATGACCAGTGATGATGAGCATTTTTTCATATGTTTGTTGGCTTCATGTATGTCTTCTTTTGTAAAGTGTCTGTTCATATCCTTTGCCCACTTTTGAATGGGCTGGTTTGTTTTTTTCTTGTAAATCTGTTTCAGTTCTTTGTAGATTCTGGTTATCAGCCCCTTGTCAGATGGGTAGACTGCAAAAATTTTTTCCCATTCTGTTGGTTGCCGATTCACTCTAATGACTATTTCTTTTGCTGTGCAGAAGCTGTGGAGTTTCATTAGGTCCCATTTGTCTATTTTGGCTTTTGTTGCCACTGCTTTTGGTGTTTTGGTCATGAAGTCCTTGCCTACACCTATGTCCTGAATGGTTTTGCCTAGATTTTCTTCTAGGGTTTTTATGGTGTTAGGTCTTATGTTTAAGTCTTTAATCCATCTGGAGTTAATTTTAGTGTAAGGTGTCAGGAAGGGGTCCAGCTTCTGCTTTCTGCACATGACTAGCCAGTTTTCCCAACACCATTTATTAAACAGGGACTCACTTCCACATTGTTTGTTTTTGTCAGGTTTGTCAAAGATCGAGTGGTTGCAGATGTGTTGTGTTGCGTCAGAGGCCTCTGTTCTGTTCCATTGGTCTATATCTCTGTTTTGGTACTAGTACCATGCTGTTTTGATTACTGTAGCTTTGTAGTATAGTTTGAAGTCCAGGAGTGTAATGCCTCCAGCTTTGTTCTTTTTACTTAGAATTGACTTGGCTATGTGGGCTCTCTTTGGTTCCATATGAAGTTTAAGGTGGTTTTTTTCAGTTCTGTGAAGAAGGTCATTGGTAACTTGATAGGGATAGCGTTGAATCTGTAAATTACTTTGGGCAGTGTGGCCATTTTGACAATATTGATTCTTCCTAGCCATGAACATGGAATATTTCTCCATCTGTTTGTGTCCTCTCTTATTTCATTGAGTAGTGGTTTGTAGTTCTCCTTGAAGAGGTCCTTTACGTTCCTTGTTAGTTGTATTCCTAGGTATTTTATTCTCTTTGTAGCAATTGTGAATGGCAGTTGGTTCTTGATTTGACTGTCTTTAAGTCTGTTATTGGTGTATAGGAATTCCTGTGATTTTTGCACATTGATTTTATATCCTGAGACTTTGCTGAAGTTGCTTATCAGTTTCAGGAGATTTTGGGCCAAGATGATGGGGTCTTCTAGATATACAGTCATATCGTCTGCAAATAGAGATAATTTGACTTCCTCCTTTCCTATTTGAATACCCTTTATTTCTTTTTCTTGCCTGATTGCTCTGGCTAGAACTTCCAGTACTATATTGAATAGGAGTGGTGAGAGAGGACATCCTTGTCTAGTGCCAGATTTCAAAGGGAATGCTTCTAGTTTTTGCCCATTCAGTATGATATTGGCTGTTGGTTTGTCATAAATAGCTTTTATCATTTTGAGATACATTCCATTAATACCTAGTTTATTGAGAGTTTTTAGCATAAAGGGCTGTGACTGGACAGGGAAAATGTAGCACATATACACCATGGAATATTATGCAGCCATCAAAACGAGTTCATGTCCTTTGTAGGGACATGGATGAACCTGGAAACCATCATTCTCAGCAAACTGACACAAGAACAGAAAATCAAACACCGCATGTTCTCACTCATGGGCGGGTGTTGAACAATGCGAACACATGGACACAGGGAGGGCAGTATCACACACTGGGGTCTGTCGGGGGGAAAAAGGGGAGGGATAGTGGGGGGGTGGGGAGTTGGGGAGGGATAGCATGGGGAGAAATGCCAGATATAGGTGATGAGGAGGAAGGCAGCAAATCACACTGCCATGTGTGTACCTATGCAATAATCTTCCATGTTCTTCACATGTACCCCCAAACCTGAAATGCAATAAAAATAAATAAATAAATAAATAAATAAATAAATAAATAAATAAAAAATTGCAAAGAAAATGTAATTCATTATTAAAGATGACGTGGACTAAATAATCTCTAAATTGTATTTCATTCTAAAGAAAATGCTGTATTTTGTAGATAAGTTCATGAGAATGTGAGTATATAATTAAAGTTCCATAATTTTTGTAAGCAGATACATTTCTTTTTTTGTCATTTTGTTTTAGAAAGGGAAGAACGTGAAAAAACTTCAGTTCATGATTATGATTTACAGTATAATCATCCAGTTGGTTTTTGCAAATCATTTGTGATGAGCACTATCTTTCAAAATTTATAGCCATATAATATAATGAAAACTGAAGATGATGCATATCATTCTCCAAATATGAAACCCTAAACTAAAGGAAAGGCAAAATAAAGCAATATTGCAAATGAAGTATTTATAACTTGATTGCACTGTGGTCTGAGAGACTGTTTGTTATGATTTCCATTCTTTTGCATTTGCTGAGGAGTGATTTACTTCCACTTATGTGGTCAATTTTAGAGTAGGTGCGATGTGGTGCTGAGAAGAATGTATATTCTGTGGATTTGGGTTGGAGAGTTCTGTAAATGTCTATTAGGTTTGCTTGATCCAGGTCTGAGTTCAAGTACTGGATATCCCTGTTAATTTTCTGTCTCGTTGATCTGTCTAATATTGACAATGGGGTGTTCAAGTCTCCCACTATTATTGTGTGGGAGTCTAAGTTTCTTTGTAAGTCATTAAGAACTTGCCTTATGTATCTGGGTGCTCTTGTATTGGGTGCGTATATATTTAGGATCGTTAGCTCTTCTTGGTACATTGATCCTTTTACCATTATGTAATGTCCTTCTTTGCCTCTTTTGATCTTTGTTGGTATTTATAAAGAGAAATATTGACTATAATGCTCATATAGTCTCTCATATAGTCTTCTTAGAAATAAGAATACTTGATCTATTTCTTTACTCTTTTCATTTTATTTTTTGATAAATATTTTTTGTCACACTTGGATACAAATTTCGGATAAGGTTTCATTATTTAACTGATATTTACTGCATAAATATTTGCATAGCATCTTTTAATACAAAATTTATGAAGCTAATTTATTTCTATGAAATTGGTTTACTTAATTAGGTTTGGAGTGCTTAGCACTCAAAAACTATTTGAGTGAAATATATATTTAAAAATCGTCAATATTTTATTTTTGAATAAGCTATAATTTTTTCACAATCAAAAAGCTTTTGCCATTCCTAAAAATATTACTGACAAATATGTCTTTACCTTACATAATTCAACCATTATCAATTAGAATACAATATTCAAATATTTATTACATTTTAAATGGTTGGTACACTTTTAAATGTTCTTCAGAAATTATGTACTAATGTCTCATTTTTTAATATGCTTTTTTTCTTCAAACAGTTAAATGCACTAAAATTTGTTTTGAGTTTCAGTTACTAATATTTTTGTATCTTTCACCAAAGTTTTTATCTTCCTTAACAGTATTTCATTTGTTTTGAAAGGTGGTAATGGTACTGACAAAAAAAAAGTGTCTAAATATTAATAAACTATCATTTTATTTTCTATTATGTTTTCTCTTTCCAACTTTCATTTTTTTAAATTTGTTTATTATACTTTAAGTTCTCAGGTACATGTGCAGATCATGCAGGTTTGTTACATACGTATACATGTGCCATGGTGGTGGTTTGCTGCATCCATCACCCTGTCATCTATATTTCTAAGCCCCACGCTCTGGTATGTGATGTTCCCCTTTCTGTGTCCATGTGTTCTCATAGTTCAAAATCCACTTATGAGGGAGAACATGAGGTGTTTGCTTTTCTGTTCTTGTGTCAGTTTGCTGAGAATGATGGTTTCCAGTTTCATCCATGTCCCTGCAAAGGACATGAACTCATCCTTTTTTATGGCTGCATAGTATTCCATGGTGTATATGTGCCACATTTTCTTTATTCAGTCTATCATTGATGGGCATTTGGGTTGGTTTCAAGTCTTTGCTATTGTGAACAGTGCTGCAATAAACATACATGTGCATGTGTCTTTATAGTAGAATGATTTATAATCCTTCTGGTATATACCCAACAATGGGATTGCTGGGTCAAATGGAATTTCTATTTCTAGATCCTTGAAGAATCAATCACCACACTGTCTTTCACAATGTTTGAATTAGTTCAAGCTGTGAACTAGTATTTGATTAATTGCTTTTCAAGACACTGCCTGATCAAATCTTCACCATTATATGTTTCTATAAGCTAAATGTTTATTCACTTTTCGAAAAACAGGGTGTCTCTCTGTTGCACAGTCTAGAGTATAGTGATGCAACCTTGGCCCCCTGCAGCCTTAACTTTCAAGGCTCAAGCTATCCTCCCATCTCATCCTCCCCTGGAGGGGACAGAACAACACGTGGGCAGCACCACACATGGCTAATTCTCTTTTTGTAGAGATGTGGTCTCACTGTGTTTCTCAGGCTATTCTCGAACTTCTGGACTCAAACAATCCTCCTGCCTCAACTTTCTAAAATGTTGGGATTACAGTCATGAGCTACCACAACTGGCCAACATTTATTAATTTATCTATTCAAAACATATTCAGAGTCTAATATATTTCAACAGTTATCTTGGAAAATGAAAACAATGCAAAGTCCTGAACCCTCATGAAGCTTAAATTATAGTAGTGGAGAAAGAGATAATACAAAGAAGAAAATAAATATAAATTTAATATTATATATTGTCTTCCAGGAATATAAGAAGCAAGACAATAGAATAGAAATTAATTATTAGTGCATTTTAGACTAGAAGTCCAGAGAAAAACTCTTCATAGGAGGTGACATTTGAACAGAACTGGTCCTAACCCTCAATGTGGCTTTATTTGGAAATAGGTCCTTTAGGAGGTAATTAGGTTAAATGAGATCATAGGGGTAGGGCCTTAATCTGATGAATGTGGCCTATAAAAGAGGAAAATAACTATCTCTCTTTTCTCTCTCTCCCTTACTTTGTCTCTCATTGTTTGTCCACCATGTAAGGACACATGAAGAAGGTGACTATCTGTAAGTCAGGAAGAGAGCCATTACCAGGAACCAAACCCTTCCAGAACTTTGATCCTGGACTTTCAGTTTCTAGAACTGTAAGAAAATACATTCTTGTTGGTTAAGCCACCTAATTTGTGGCATTTTGTTGTGTCAGCCTGCACTGACAAAGACAAAATATTTGATTAATGAAAAGTTATGTAGTGGGGCAGAGTATATTAGGAAAACAGGAATGTGAAGAAAAACAGTTGAAAAGTTAGCCACCAAAGAATGTGTTTTATATATTGGTAAACCAGCTACGGTCTTATCATTTTGTTCAAGTAGGCTCAAAGTACAATTCTAGTCATTCAGTGGAGAGTAGAATTGAGGGGGGTCTCATGACCTTACACAATGAGACCCAGTGTTAGGCTACTGCTGTTGCACAAATGGAAGATGATGTGACTTGGACTAGTATGGGAGATATGAAGGTGGTGAAGATAATTTTTAAAGAAGAATTTATTTACCAATTAGATGTTAAGTATAGGGAAAAATAGGTCAAGAATAACACTAGGGATTTTAGCTTATGCATCTATGAGAATGGGGATTCCTACTTTACTGAGATCGAATTTGGGTATGGGGATAAAGATTTCTGATGGGGATATATTAACTATGAGATTTTTAAAAAGTTCCAAAGTGATAGTGAATATAGTGGCTGAGGCATATGAATGAAAATATAAATACTGGTTGTATCAGCATAGAAAATACGATATAAGTCATAAGATAGGATAACATTACCTAAAAATTTAGATGAAATCAAAAGCAGAAGTTGAAAAATACTGCATGGCAGTTTTCTAGTTTCAGTAACTGAGAGGAAGAAGAGCATCTAGAAAAGGTGTGGTGTCAGAAATCAGACAGTGAGTGATTTGAGAGATCTTAGTAATCTACCAAGTGGCGTAGTGTTCCCCTAAACTTTATTTACAGAGCAGGTGATAGATTTCCTTCATAGACTTTATCATGATAGAAATAATTCCAGGACTGTTAGTTTAATGTGTATCCCTTTATTATACTTTCCATAAAAACAGATGTGGTGACCACTTTGGCTATAGTTTTGGATAGAAGCATATCTAATATAATAATATATCACATATTGACTATGTTTTACTTGTAAATAAAACATTAAAACATGAGAATAAATACTTAAAATATTAGGTAGCCATCATACTTTAAAATATATCTTTCTAATGCTAATATTGTACAAAATATATCTTGAAATTATTATTTTTTCATGTATTTTGGAACATTGTAACTGATCTCATTAAGTTAAAGGAAGTGAAGAAATTAGTATGTTTCCACAAAAACAATCTATAAGTAATAGCTTTTCTAAAAGACAATGTCAGTCATAGAAAGGAAAAGTGTCTCAAATAGAAGATATTTATTGTTTCTAGTTATTAGTACATTTTCATTTTTTTTGGTAGAAATAGTTTCTTGAAAAAGAGGCATTTCTACAATATATTTCTGTAGCACGTAAAATATAATTTTAAAACTAGACAAAATATACACACAAATGCTGTAAGCATACCTCAATGTATATTTACTACATAACAAGAAGAAAATTTTGCAAGTAGACAGATTTCATTATCAGAAAATATATTACAAATATATTAAGAATTATTAATATGTTGAATGAATATAATGAAAATACTGATCCTAATATCATCTTTCTCACAAGTAGTTACATGAAGTACATATGACAGAAGCATTTATATGTAATTATATGCAAAAACATATGTTCATATGAACATATATCAATAGTGATCAGTGGAATTGATACAGAAATGTGAAGTTGCATTGGTGCTGTGTAAATTTTAGTGTCAGGGGTCCAAATGCCAGGGAGCAATCTTTGTTGCTGACAGAACTTATTTCTTCTAAGTTTTGCTCCATGTGCCTTTTCGGATTGCTGATTTTAATCTGTATTCTTTCTCACTAATAATATTTATAATTATAATTTTTATAATTTTTTTTTGAGACAGAGTTGCACACTTGTTGCCCAGGCTGGAGTGCAGTGGCATGATCTCGGCTCACTGCAACCTCTGCCTCCTGGATTCAAGTGATCCTCCTGTCTGGGCCTCTGGAGTAACTGGGATAACAGGCACCTGCCACTGCTTCTAACTAGTTTTAGTATTTTTAGTAGAGAAAGGGTTTTACCATGTTGGCCAGACTGGTCTCAAACTCCTGACCTCAGGTGATCCACTTGCCTTGTCCTCCCAAAATTCTGGAATTACTGGCATGAGCCACCATGTTCGGCCTATATTTATTACATTATTATATTATATTACGTTACTTTATGAAACTCGAAACATTTATGTAATCATTGCTTTGTTTTATTGGATTAAGCCACTTTTTCCCTCATTACCAAGTAAATAAATAGAGTTAGATGCATTATATGACAATGTATATTTTAAGTATCAATTGAATATATGAGGAGCATTATAAACTTTTAAGGAAGATTATAAACTTTTAGTAAGGTTATTAAAATAGAGTAATAATACATAAATATGTAATATATGTATATAGTATATATTGACTTACTACAGAATTCAGTAAGTACCTTAAATAACTTTTCAGAGGAAAAATGGACCACTTTTCCTATCTATGAAAATAAATGAAGAACTAAAAATGTTGCATATGTCCACGGGACAGAACAGAAAAACAGAAACGGATGCTTTTATTTACTGTTAATATAATATATAATACATAATATTGGGGGAGTTGGCAATGTTTAGCAGAAAATTTTGAAAATACATGCTGATATGTCAAGAAAAATAATCGTTACTTTGTCTCATATATAAAGGAGAATTTGTGATAAATTAGGTAAAACCATGAACAGAAAAAATATGGACTTAACTGAATATAAAGTACAAGGATATCTGTAGGGAATATTTTGTGGATAAGAATGTCTTAAAAAAAGTTCTCAAGCACGAGCGTGTTTACAAAAAAAGAAAGAAAGAAAGAAAGAATGTGTGGAGCCCTCCTGCATGAGACCCTTTGAAGAGAGTTTCACCATAGAGGTTGAGCCCAGACACAGAGTCTCCGGGAATGAGGAACTCGAGATGAGATGGTCAAGATGGAAAGAGAACTGGGTTAAAAGATAACGCAAGATGGATGGCTTTCGCTAGAAACAATGAGGTAGCATAAACATGTTTACCAGCACTTTGTATAATCATTAAGAGCACAGATGGTGATTGTTACTTTGTAGTTCCTGAAAAGTTAGAGCACATGATGTTTCCTTTTATTGTAACACTGGTGTCAGAAGATGCCTAGAAAATGTATATATACTGAACTGCTGAAAGATAAAGTTGTTGTTAGAGCACTGACTCCTCAACCCTCCTGACCCCACTTGTCTGTCTCCTTTTCTTCTTGTGCACTCCCCCAATCAGGTTGGAATCCTCTTGCTGGTCGAGAGTTCCTGGTAAAAGAAAAAGAAAAGAAACCAAGCAATCTGGGAGGCCCAGAGGTGGGCAGATTACTTGAGCCCCAAGAGTTGGAGATCAGCCTGGGCAACATGGTGAAATCTCATCTTTACAAAACATGAGAAAATTAGCAGTGTGTTGGTTTGTGCCTATAGTCCCTGCTACTGGGGAGGCTGAGGTGTAGGACCGTCTGAGCTCGGGAGGTTGAGATTGCAGTGAGCAGTGATAACACCATTGCACTCTAGCCTGGGTGATAGAGTGAAACTCTGTCTCAAAAAAGAAAAAAAAAAGGCCACAGACCACTGTTCCTTTAAGGACACTATAAACAAAGTTAACAGACAAGCAATCTGAGGAAAGACCCAAAGGAGAAACAGAAAAATGATATAACAAGAAATTCAAAAGGCTAACAAGCATATAAAAATATGCTCAAACTCTTTATTTATTAGATAAAACCAACATATTAATGACTATATGCATTTGTTAGGTAGACATTAAAAAGCTGGTTAATGGCAAGGATTTTCATGGATGTTGGGATGCAGGAACACTGTAGATTAGTGCCGTAAGTTTAGATAGAAAACCTATCACCCATTAATTCAGTTCCTGAACATACAACCCAGAGCAATTCTCCAAAAGATCAATGAGGATCTTATATGTATGAATGTGGAAAAATGAATCTTTCCCGAATTTCTCAATGTTTCTGTAAACTCTTAACATCCTAAGCTGCAGAAATTGATATACTATGAAGATAAAGAAGTTTTGCTTTCACTTCCCCAGAAACATTTTACTTTTTACATACCAGGAGAAATAGACCTGCAGTCATTTGCTCACTAATAGTGCAGCTTAATTGCTCCCAGCCAAAGATAATAAACCATCTCTTGTCTCCCCCATGAGCAAAACGGTTCCATTCCACAGTATTGACCTGTGATAACTCTAAGGATGGCTAACTAACCCAGCAGAGATTTAAAATTATATTTTAATTGCTGTTTACATTTCAAAAGGATGAACCCTCTGGTTGTAAACATGAAAAAGCTGATCTTCTCTCTCAATTTTAGATTTATCTATATAAGAGCAAGAATAAGAACACAGGATAATCCCATCATTCTTCCAAGGAGATTTCAGAAGGAATGTGCTGACAACTGACTTTTTCCTCCATATAAATGGGAATATTTGTATTTGTGAGTTACCTGCCTAAAATATGGACATTATTATATGTAAGGTAATATTTGAATCTCAACACATGGTTACATGAGTAAGACCTGGGGAATGTGGAACCATGTATTTATTATTTACCATAAATTATCATAATGTGCTCTGATTCAGAAACTTTCTTTGTGCATTCAGAATAATATTAATGAATACAGATAAAAATTTAACAGTGAATGCTTATAGTAGCATTGTTTGTTAAAATAAAATTGGTCTATTCAGTGGCTCACACTCAACAATGCATGAATACTATGAAATACAATTGGCAACTTGAAGTAAAGGCCTGGAAACTGCCTGGATAAATCTTTAAAACAGAAATGAGAGAAAGAAAAGTAGAAGCTCTTTCATAATTTCATTTATATAATCTAAAAATATGTACTCAGACAATAACAATGTGTTGTACAAAACATATACACTCAAAAGTATAATTTTCAAACATGGTAAAGTGAATGTCTATGGATGGTGACATAAAGAGTGAGAAAATACACAGGGAAAGGGATTAAAGAAACATATATATTCTTAAAAGGGGAAGGGGCATAATGATGATAATGTGGCATGAAATGAGAAATACTGTTAATTCAACCCTCTGCTTGAGAGGGGGCAAAGAGGAAAAAGATTTTTCCAAAATACTAAAAATACTTGCTTTGGTCAGTTAACATCATACATGTTCAACTTATGTTTTACTTTAGACTATCATAATTGTATACCTTTATACCCATTCAAAAATTACAGGCTTTTAAAAATAGAGTGATTTTTATGGAGATGTAAATGAAATGCCATTATCATACATTCTGATATTTGTTCTGGTATTTAATAAATAATCTAAATATGCAATTAGCATTTTATCTGAAACTCTGATTATTTATTAATATTATTAGATAAAGAAACATAGATTTAATAAGTTAATAAAGAATGACTTTAATTCATACCAGACATATTTTTAAAAATTTAATATAGAAACTTTATGTAAAGCTGTATTTTTTCTATCTCAAGCAATTATCACTTATTTAAGTTATCTACCTTATCTTGCTAAGTCAGTCCAACTTTCAAAATTTACTAATTAATACAAGAAAATTTCCTACAGGTCAAAATTAATAATGATATAAATTCATGCCATTCATACCCAGTAACACAATTTCATCTCCCCTCATATCTCCTTCACTCTATTCCCTTCTCTTCCCCTCTTGCTAACTCAAATATTCTCAGAGCATCTGTTCAAATTTAAATTCCCGGAAAAAAATTTAATAAAAATTGATTGATTTTACTTTATAGTACCCCTTCAGAAACATTACTGTAATTATATTTTAAGCATATTAATCAGCCTATTATAAGGCAATTTCACCTTTTCCTATCTTTCCACCTTTTTTCCCCCAACCCACATTTTTTAAAGTTTAATTGTTAAAGTGGGAGAATAAATGAAAACAACAAAGTACTATATCTAGGTCACAGTTCATGTCTTCAAAAATACCTTAATTATCTCTCATAATTTATATTGCTATATTAATTGGGAAAATGATTTCAATAATTGTTACATAAGCCAATGTTACAAAGGAAATAATCTGAATTTTTTTTCAGGTTCCTAACAAAATTGTAAAATATCAAAAGATTCTATCTTACTTCTTCAATATATATAATTGGAAGACTATGTAAATAATGTCACCAAGATATCATATCTAGATAGTGTACATTAGCTTGACCACTAGAAGAGGCTATTGACAGCTACGTCATTAAATAGTTACATTTTCCCATAGTAGCAATCAGAAAATAAACTGCCTTATCTTATTTTAGAACTTATAGGAAAGTTCAGTTCACTTTAAATTACAAAGTGCATTTAACACAACTTATTAAATGTTTAGTAAATAATTTTCATAGCTATATGCAAGATGGGCTTTTTAATTCTATACTGTATACAGTTTTACATTATTGGCCAGTGTTATTCTCTAAATTCATGTTTTTATCAAATAGAATCGTTTAATTTCTGTTAACTATTTATTTAAAAGTAAAGGTAAGTGTTTAAATCTTTCCCTTTCATTACTAAATTTTACAGTGAGAAGTTGCCTTTACAAACACCTCAAATGGTGACATGTGAGTATTGTGTCTGTCATTCTGTTTTATCATTCTCATTGTGTATTGATTTTTTAAAATTTAATGTGTTTAATCCACTACAATAATTCTTATAGCTCTTATTAATTAACATAAATGCTTTAAAATTTCTGGTTTTTTTGTTTGTTTGTTTTTCTTCATTTTTATTAGTGAGTTGTTACAGTGGTTAACAATAAATACATAGATTTATGTTGCAATAGTTTTCCCTGGGTTATATGTTCTAACTTCACAAGCTTCTTGAACATATGTACATGCTTTTCTTTTTTGCTTTAGTTATGACATAGAATTGACATAGGCAAGCACGAAAGCTTGGGCAGATTTTCATTGCTTTCTCTGGATTTTTCTCAGGTTCTGTGGTATTTATGTAAAGCACAATTTTATTACTTGAGAATGCATGGTGAAATTGTCATGTGCACTATTTTGCTGTAGGCCCCTTGGCACTGCCACAAAAGTAATACGTTACTAGTAGGCCATTTCCTTATCGATTGCATTTACAATTTAATAGAAATATTACATGACTTTTTAAACAAGTGTTTCGGCAGGGAGGAGATGGCAGGTTCCATACAAACAAGTATAGCTTCCTTTCCTAAACTACACTCCAGCTACCCAAGAAATTGTAGCTGGTTTCAAGTTTGGGAGTTTAGGGGTAGAATGGGAAGTCAGGTTGAAATAGGAATGACATTGATGTTTGCCGTAAAATGGTTATATATTTTTAGCTGCTGAATGTCACTACTGCATATTTTGAGTGACACCAGTATATTTCTGAATAAGTGCTGAGATTATTTTAAAAATTCTTTTTAATTATTATGGATATGTAATAGTTGTACATATTATTTTTATACAGTTCAACTGGCTGGCCTAGTTTTGATTGATTGAGAAGTTTAGGCCCTCCAGATAGGCTGTAAGATTTAAAAATTATAAAAAATGTATATTTTTATTTTATTTTTTTATTTTTTACAGTTTTGGCTTTGCTATGTAAATTGGTTCTTCATGACACTTACCTAACTGGACCCCTTCCTTACACTTAACACTCCAGATGGATTAAAGATTTAAACATAAGATCTAACACCATAAAAACCCTAGAAGAAAACCTAGGCAAAACCATTCAGGACATAGGCAACATTTCTGTTGATAGCTATCTCATTTATATTTTATAGATATGTCTGTATGTTGTGTAGTGTATACTGGTAAAAATAAATTCAGAGAAAATCGGTGAATAATTTTATAATAAAATGTTAAAAACAATTATCACTGAGTAATAAGTGTAAAAGGTTTGTAAAATTTATGTTTTATTTGTCTGTACTTTCTAATTTTCCAAAGTTGCTATACATTGCTATATAATTAATGAAGAGAAATAGAAGAAAGGAAAAAAAGTGCACAGTTTGCAAGGATTCCAAGAACTAAGAACAACAGGAAGAGAATCCTGGATTTCTGAAGTCCACGTGGAACTGCTGTGAGTGCACAAACGTTGTAGCTGTGGATGACAGAGTGACTACTAAGAAGTGAAAACATTCTATGTTCCTCTGTGTATTTCAGCCATAAACTTATTCTCTTTTTTGGCTATTAATAAATGACCATGCCAGTCTCACTTTCTTATAATTAGTATGCTTTCATGATGTATCAATTTCTGCATATTCATTTTTAATTTATGTCAGTACATTCAAAGTAGGTGTTGTAGACATTGAAATAGTCTCATAATCTTTATGTTTTGTTCAAACTTCTTCAACATTTTCCATTGAGTGTAATTATTTACGTGTTTGAATTTCAATCTACATTTTCCTATTTGTTCTTTGTGCCCCATTTGTTCTTGGTTTCTTTATTCTTTTTTTCCTGCCTTTTTATGTTTGATTATTTTTTTTTATCATATCACATTGTTTTATAATTCTAGTGGATGCTCTAGGATTTAAAATGTGAATTTTTAACTTAAAACAGCCAACATTAAAATAATATTGTACCACTTAACATATAATGTAAAAACCTTGTATCAATAGCTTCTATTTTTTTCCTCCATATAGTGTTAAGGCCCATACATTTTACTTCTACTTGTATTCTAAATACTATAAAATATACTTTTTGCTTTTGCTTTCAGTGATTATTTTACAAAGTACTTTTGTAAAGAGAAAATAAATACAATTACCAACATGTTTATAATTTCTGGTTATTTACGTTGTTTTGTTGTTCTTTATTTGTTTTCAGTGTTTCATAGTTTACTTTTGCCAGGAGAAATTCTCTTATTTTTTTTGTGGTGTGTTTGTCTGTAAGTGAAACATTCTCTCTAGCATTGCTTGCCTGATTTTGTTTTCATGTTTTGCTTTTGTTGCAGCCAGATAATTTGCTCGGTATGGAATTCTACTTTGGCAGGCTTTCCTCCACTCCACCTGCTAACTTTTTATCAGCTTGTTAAAGAAATTGTGAAATACATAGTGTTGTATTCTGGCTAGTGTTGTTTTTGATGAGAAGACTATGATTTTTTTCTGTTCAAACCCTCTTTGATAGTGATATGGTTTGTCACTCTGTCCCACCCAAATCTGATATTGAATTATAATTCCCGATGTTGGGGGAGGGACTTGGTAGAGGTTATTTGATCGTGGGGACAAATATACCCCTTGATATTTTTGTGATAGTGAGTTCTCACTAGATTTGATGGCTTAAAAGTGTTTGGCACTTCCCCTTTTGTGCTCTCTTTCTCTCTCTCTCCTGCTGTCATGTGATGGATGTGTGTGCTTCCCATTTGCCCTCTGCCATCATTGTAAGTTTCCTGATGCCTCCCAGCCATGATTCCTATCCAGTCAATTAAACTTCTTTTCTTTATAAATTACCTAGTCTCCGATAGTTCTTTATAGCAGTGTTAGAACAAACTAATACAGAAAATTTGTACCAGAGAATTTGAATATTGCTATAAAGATGACTGAAAATGTGGAAGCAGCTTTGGAACTGGGAATGGTCAGAGGTTGGAGCAGTTTGGAAGGCTCAGAAGGAGACAGAAACATGAGGGAGAGTTTGGAACTTCCTAGAGACTTGTTAAATGCTTGTAATCAAAATGCTGTTATTGACAGGGACAATGAGGTCCAGGATGAGGAGGTATCAGATGGAGATGAGGAACTTATTGGAAATTGGAGCAAATATTACTCTTGCTATGCTTTAGTGAAGGGACTGCTGGAATTTTGTTCCTGTTCTAAAGATCTGTGAAACTTTGAACTTGAGAAAGATGATTTAGAGTATCTCACAGAAGAGATTTCTAAGCAGCAAAGCATTCAAGATGTGAACTGTCTGCTTCTAACAGCATGCACTCATGTGTCTGAACAAAGAGATTATCTGAAACTGGAACATATACTTAAAAATGTAGCCAAGCATAGTTTGGAAAATTTGCAGCCTGACCATGTCATAGATAAACAAAACCCATTTTCCAGGGAGAAATTCAAACTAACTACAGAAATTTGTATAAGTAAAGAGGAGCCAAACCTTAATAGCCAAGGCAAAGGGGAAAATGTCTCCAAGATATTTCAGAGACCTTCATGTTAGACTCTCCCATCACAGGCCCAGAAGCCTAGGAGGGACAAATAGTTTTGTGGGCTGGGGCCAGGTTCCTGCTGCTTTGTGCAGCTTTGAGATATGGCATCCAAAATCCCAGCCACTCCAGCTTCCAATCATGGCTAAAAGGGGCCAAGGTATAACTCCAGCCATTGCTTCAGATAGTAAAAGCCCTAAGCCTTGGTGGCTTCCACGTGGTGTTGGACCTGCAGGTGCACAGAAGGAAGAGTTGAGGTTCGGGAGCCTATGCCTCAATTTCAGAGGATATATAGAAACTCTTGGATGCATAGGCAGAAGTCTGCTGCAGGGGTGGAGCTCACCTGGAGAACCTCTACTACGGCAGTGTGAAGGAAAAATGTGGAGTTGGAGGCCCCACACAGAGTCCCCACTGGAGCATTACCTAGTGGAGTTATGAGAAGAGGGCCACCATCCTCCAGACCCCAGAATTGTAGATCTACTGACAGTTTGTACCATGTACCTGGAAAAGCTGCAGGCACTAAAGACAAGCTTGTGAAAGCAGCCAGGGGAGCTGTACCCTGCAAAGACACAGAGACAGAGCTGCCCAAGGCCTTGGGACCCCCAATCATTGCATCAGCATGCCCTGGATGTGAGACATGGTGTCAAATGAGATTATTTTGGAGATTTAAGGTTTAATTACTGCCTTTCAGGGTTTCAAATTTGCACGAGGCCTGTAGCCCCTTTGTTTTGGCTGATGTCTAGTATTTGGAATGCGAGTATTTTCCCACGTTTCCCAGTCTCCATACCCACATTGTATCCTGGAAGTAATTAACTTGTGTTTAATTTACAATCTCACAGGTGGAAGAGGCTTGCCTTGTCTCAGATGAAATTGGACTTGGATATTTAAATTAACGATGGAATGAATTAAGACTTAGGGGTACTGTTAGGAAGGCATAATTGTTTCTGAAATGTGAGGAGGATATGCGATTTGGGAGAGAACAAGTGTGGAATTACATGGTTTGGTTCTGAGTTTCCACTCAAATCTCATGGGGGAATTGTAATTCCCAATATTGGGGGGAGGGACCTTGTGTTAGATGATTGGATCATGGGGTTGGATATCTCCCTTACTATTCTTATGATACTGTGAATTCTCACACAATCTGATAGCTTAAAAGTCTGTGTCACATCTCCCTTCACTCTCACTCTTTCCTGCCATCATGGAAAAAGGTGCCTTCTTCCCCTTTGTCTACTTCTATGTCTGTAAGTTACCCGAGACCTTCCAGCCATGCTTCCTTTATAGCCTGTGGAATTACGAGCCAATTAAACCTTTTTTTTTTAAATAAATTACCCATTCTTAGGTAATTCTTTATAGCAATGTGAGAACAGACTAATACAGATACATATTGTTTTGTTTCTTTTTTTAAAACTTTGAAAGTTTTTACATTTTTCTTTGTAATGATTTTTTATCAACTTAGATATGATGTCTCCTAATGTAGATGTCTTCCTAATTATTCTGCCTGAATTTCACTGCTCATCTTAGAATTGTAGATCATAGTATTTATCACATTTAGGCTATGCAGCGGCATGATGCTGGCATCTGCTTAGTTTCTGAAGAGGCCTCAGGAAACGTACAATCATGATGGAAGGCAATGGGAAAGTGAGGACTTCGTGTGGCCAGAGCAGGAGGAAGACAGAGAGAAAAGGGAGGTGCCACACATTTTAAACAACCAGATCTCGTGAGAACTCACCCTCAGCACAACACCAAGGGGAATGATGTTAGACCATGAGAAACTGCCCCATGATTCAATCACCTTCCAACAGGCCCTACTTCCAACACTGGGGATTGCAATTTGACATGAGATTTGGGCAGAGAAACAGATCCAAACCTTATAAAAAATTAATATAAAGGATCAGTAGAATGATAATTTTAAAAAATTTCATTCTTTAAATGATAAATCAAACTGAAAGACTGCTAGCTAGATTAACCAAGCTAAAATTAATGAAGACTCAAATAAGCACAATCAGAAATAATAAAGGTGATCTTTCAAGAATACCACATAAACACGAAAAATTATCAGAGACAATTATGATCATCTCTGTGCACACAAACTGGAAAACAACAGAGGAAATGGACAAAACATACAATTGAACCAGGAAAAAGTAGAAATCCTGAAATGACCAATAATGAATGGTGAAATTAAATCAGTCATACCAAATTCGACAACAAAAATAAGCCCAGGACCACACAAATTCATAGTCTTTCAGATGTACAGAGAAGAATGGGTGCAAATCCTACTGAAAATGTTTCAGAGAAATTGAAGAGGAGAGCTTAATCTCTAACACATTCTGTGAAGCCAGTAGCATCCTGGTGTGGGTGATATCATACAAAAGCTGGGTAAGAACACAACAGATAAAGGAAACTACAGGCTAATATCCCTAATAAACATAGATTCAAGAATCCTCAACAACCTACTAGCCAATCAAATCCAACAGCACATCAAAAAATTAATATACTGTGATCAAGTGAGCTTATTCCAGGGATGCAAAGATGGTTTAATACGCACAAGTCAATGAATGTTTTTCACAACATAAATATAATTAAAAACAAAAACATTATCATCTCAACAAATGTGGAAAAAGCATTCAACAACATTCGGTATCCTTTATGATAAAAACACTCAACAAACTATACATGGAAGTAATATATCTCAAAATATTAAAAACTGTGTATAACAAACCCACAGCCAACACCATACTGAATGGGGAAAAGTTAAAATCATTCCCCCCAGGAAGCAGAAACACTGGAAAATACAGGATTATGTAAAGTGATCAAACCTACAAGTTATAGGCATTCCCAAGGGAGAAGAAGGAAAGGTTAAACATTTGGGAAACATATTTGAGGAATAATTTTAAAAAATTCTCTAGTCTTTCTAGTGGTATAGATGTTCAGATGCAAAAACTTAGAGGAGACCTCTGAGATACTTAACAAGATGAACATCACCAGGGCATATAGTCGACAAGAATGCCGACTTTCAGCATGCTTATTCAATATAGTCCTAGAAGTCTTAGGCAGAGCAATTAGGGAAAAGAAAGAAATCGAAGGCATCTAAACAGGAAAAGAGGAAGTCAAACCATCTTTGTTCACACTTGATATTATCTTATAGCTATAACTCTAAAGCCACCTCCAAAAGACTTCTAGATTTTAGCAATGATTTTGGCAATATTTCATGACACAAAATCAATGCACAAAAATCAGTAGCATGTCTGTACACCAATTACTTTCAAGTTGAGAATCAAATCAGGAATTAAATTTTATTTACAATAGCCACACAAATAAATAAATTACATAGGAATACATTTAACCAAGGTGGCAGAGATGCCTACAACAAGAGCTGCAATACACAAGTGAAATAAATCACAGATGAGGCAAACAAATGGAAAAACATCCCATGCTCATGAATTAGAAGAATCAACATTGTCCAAAGCAATTTCCATATTTAATACAATCCCTATCAAAGTACCAATGTCCTTTTACACAGAATTGGAAAAACAATTCTAGAATCAATATGGAAGCAATAAAGATCCTGAATAACAAATCAAACCTAAGAAAAAAGAACAAAGTTGGAAGCATCACATTACCTGATATCAAATTATACTATAAGCTCTAAGTAACCAAAAAACATATTACTGATGTAAAAGTAAATACATAGATCAATGAAACCAAATTAGAACCCAGAAATAAAGCCAGATACCTACAATCAACTGATTTTTGACAAAGTCAACTAAAATATATGCTGAAGAATGGACATTCTATTCCATAAATGATGCTGGGAAAATTGGACAGCCATATAGAAAAATAAAACTGGAAATATACCTCTCATCATATACAAAAATTAAGTCAAGATGAATTAAAGACTTAAATGTAAGATCCAAAACTATAAAAATCCCAGATGTAAACCTAGGAAAATCTCTTCTGGATATTGGTGTTGGCCAATAATTAATCATAAGATCTGAAAAGCAAATGCAACAAAAACAAAGTTAGACAAATGTGATTTAATTAAACTAAAAAGTTTCTGCACAGCAAAAAATTAAGAGAGTAAACAGATGACCTATAGAATGGGAAATATATGTGCAAACTACGCATCTCACAGAAGTCTAATATCAGAATCTACAAGTATCTCAAATATAACTCGGCAAGAAGAAAGCAAATAACCCCATTAAAAAAATGTTCAAAAGACAGGAACAAACATTTTTAAGGAGACATGCAAGTGGCTAACAAACATGAAAAGGTGCTCAATATCACTAATTATCAAAGAAATGCAAATTGAAACCACAATGGGATGCCATTTTACACCAGTTAGAAGGGTTATTAAAAAGTCAAGAAACAGCAGATGTGGGCAGTGATGTGAAGGAATGGAAACACTTATAGGCTGTTGGTGGGAATGTAACTTAGTATAATCTTTATGGAAAACAGTATGGAGATTTCTCAGAGAACTAAAAATAGGGCAATCCCACTAGTAAGTGTATACCCAAAGGGAATAAAATCATTACATCAAAAGATACCCACATTCATATGCTTATCACTGTATTACTTACAATAGCAAAAACATGAAACCAATCTAACTATTCATCAGTAGATGACTGGATAAAGAAAATGTGGTATGTATAAATTCCATGGAATACTACTACACCATAAAAAATAATGAAATAATGTTTTTGTAGAAAGATGTATGGAACTAAGTGAAATAACTCAGAAACAGAAAGTCAAATATCAGATGTTCTCACTTAAAACTGGGAGATAAGCAGTGGATACACATGGGCAAACAGAGTAGAATAATCTGCAGTGGAGACTACAAAAGGTGAAAAGGTAGCTAGGAGTGAGGTTTGAAAAATTACTGATTGGGTATAATGTTCACTATTTGGGTAATGGGTATACTAGAAGCCCAGACTTTACCACTACACAATATATACATGAAGGAAATCTGCACTTGTACTCACTATCATTGGTTAAAAATATTTCCCTCATTGCATTTATTCAGTAATAAGCTGAAATATCAGCTTATTTCAGTGGTACAAGTGCAGATTTCCTTTATGTATATATTGTGTAGTGGAGTCTGGGCTTTTAGAGTACCCATCACCCAAATAGTGAGCATTATATCCAGTGGATATTTCAGCTTATTCCTGAACAAATGCAAAGAGGGAAATATTATTAACCAATATCACTCACTCAAAAATATATCCAACATTTAGCATGTGCACATCTTTATTATATATTCACTTATACTCAAGGCTGGCAAATTGTGGCTGTACCATGGATCAAATTCATTTCACATTCTACCTTTGTAGGTAAAGCTTTATTGGAACACAGCAACATTCATTTACAATTGTCTAAGGCTACTTTTTTCAAATTATGAAACATGGAGTTCAATAGCTATGACAGATAGCACAGATTTCACAGAGCTTAAAATGTATTTGACTTGGCTCTTACAGAAAATGTTAGCTAACCTCAAGTTATAATCTCCTCCTTCCTTCTTTCCTCCCTTCCTTCCTTCTTTTCTTCCTTTCTTCCTTTTGTCATTTTTTCCTTCATTGTACACTATCTCACTTAGTATCACTCTCTCAGAAAAGGACAACCTTTTTACAGAATCCAGATGTAAGATCATCAGAATTGTAAACTGAAATGTATCTTAGTGCATACTCAAATATCAGTACTTGCTGCTAAATTTATCATTGGTAAGTAAAATTAGCAAATATTCTTTTTTTTTCTAAAAGAAACATTTTTAGTAATCAGAAGGACTTACTTGTGAAAATGTCCTGGCACAGGTACCTCACCACAATACCTTTAACATATTTAGCTAGAGCACCTGGAAATGTTTGAAGATATTTAGTGCCTATAATTTAAAAAGACATATCTTGATTTAAAAGTGAGATTTCATTCTATCTTCTGATAATTTTTCTTATAGGTATTATTAAAGAGTTGTTTTGTGATTCAAAGAAACCAGCAACACACACACACACACACACACACACACACACACAATGAACTTGCATTTTCAAAGTTTTGAACAGTGAGCTTAAGCAAAAGCATTGGCAATCCAAAGAGAAATGAATAATATATTTTGAGTTAAGACTGATGCAAACAGTCTGTTTCTAGATGATTGTTTTAACACACTGACCATAGAACAGTTTGTGTTTGTGGCAAAGAAACAGATATGAAGAAAGCTAAAATAGGATTTGGCAGAATTAAGAAGTTTTAACAAAACATGTTCTTGTTGGAAGAGTTGTGCTTTTAGAGAAGTAACTGACATGAGACAATCTACAACAATTTTTTAAAAAGACATCCTTTTCTCTCTCTCTCTCTCTGTTTTTTTTTTTTTTTTTTAAAAAACCAGCATACAAGCAACCATGTGTTCTTGTTTCTCAGGGGAAAATGATAATAAAAGAGAACATCTGGGTGATTTAACTAAAATGTAAGATTGTTCATTACACATCTGAGATTTTTTTCTTGCTGAAAAATGCTGACGGTAGGAACACAAAAAGATGGGTGTGATGGATTTTCTATACAAGTTACACAAGCTTGCTTAACTTGGAGTTCAGTGGGAGAAATATGTTCAAATTTTAAAATTTATGTTAATAGAGTTATTGTTTTTCTTTTACTGAACCTAGTTGTAATTAAAATAAATATGAACCATATTCAGGCAATCTCCAAAACACAAGTATGTTATTTAAGAAAGGTGATTTGGCTGGGCGCGGTGGCTCACGCCTATAATCCCAGCACTTTGGGAGGCCGAGGTGGGTGGATCACAAGGTCAAGAGATCGATACCATCCTGGTCAAGATGGTGAAACCCCGTCTCTACTAAAAATACAAAAAAATTAGCTGGGCATGGTGGCACATGCCTGTAGTCCCAGCTACTCGGGAGGCTGAGGCAGAAGAATTGCTTGAACCCAGGAGGCAAATGTTGGAGTGAACCGAGATCATGCCATTGCACTCCAGCCTGGGTAACAAGAGTGAAACTCTGTCTTGGAAAAAAAAAAAAGGATGATTAAGGTTTAACAAATTTATTTAAACACACACATCTAATGAATGTATTTATCAATCATCGTCATAAAAATCAATATATTTATTGTAAATCTTTATCAGACTATTTGGTCCTAAATATTGAAGTTGCTTTCAAAATTTGACATTATTTAAATAAATTTAGTGATGAAAGTGTAAGGTTCTATCTTATGTACTGCACATGTGATATTGGAATATATCATATTACATATATACCTAATATATTGATCAAGTTAGGTAATATCTCAAAGAGAAATCTCAATGAGAAGCACAGTATTTAAGAAATAACTTTTATACAGCAACTTAAACTGCCTTCAATGAAGTTATATTTGCAGCAAGTACTATTGGAAGAGCATACTCATAATTCATGGAAATCCAGGCAAATGGTAAACTATCATATTTTAATAAAAGCAAAAGTAAATGCTGGGCAAATACAGGGAACATGCTAGTTGCCCATTGTCTTGTGTGTGGGTGTACATACATAATATATAATATATATAATATATTACATATTCTATATACACACATATTGTATATACACGCACATACTTATACACACATTTTATATATATCTAAACTCTCCAGTTTATTTGTTATTAGTTCTTACTTAAGTATTACATTCTGGGATTGGCTATTATTTATTACTCTCATTCCTTATTAATTTAATTTATTACTAAATTAATGGATAAGACAATTTTATAAAATTGAACATTTAGTATCTGATACACAAATCATAGCAATATCATCAATCAAGTACTCCAAACATTTACAAACATGATTAATTTTAAGGAAGTGTTGGTGAAAAGTCAAAGATTTATATAGAGAACAAAATTTCATAAGCTTGAACAGAAAACATATGTTGTATTTTTTCTGTCATTTGAAGACTATAAAATTCCAGAAATAAATATGAATTAAATCTTAGCATAAACAAAATTTATAAAACATCTTAAACCATAATTTTGGTGCATAACATTTTTATACTGATGATTCTAGGTTTACTCTGAATGATGCCTGATCTGGGAATATCTATGGCATCATACTCTCATCTAGTCACTCAGATATAATATCTTACCAGAAAATATGATTATCTAATGATTACTACAGTAATTTAAACCAAGAACAACATGGTTAACTATCTTTAAAAAACAGATAGAAATTGTCTATAATGGTAACCATGACTAATGATATACTATTATTCAATCAGAATTGGCTAATGTTCAATATAAAGAAAAATAACAATTTAGAAAATGTATTAGTGCCTTAGAGTAAGGGTCTAATTTGGGTCTACAACAAATTCATGTTGAAATCCTAACCCCCAATATGATGATCTGTCCTTTGAAAGGTAATTAAGTCATAAAAGTGGAGCCCTCATGAATGGATGAGTACCTTTATAAAAAGGCAAAGGAGAGCTTGTTATTGTTTTTTTTCTCTTTCCTCTCTCTCATTTAAGGAAACAAGAAGAGGACTGCTGTCTACAAAGCAGGAAGAGTGACCTCATCAGACACCAAATTTGCTGCCACTTTGATTTTCGACTTGCTAGTCTTCAGAACTGTGGGAAATAATTGTTGGTTAAGTCATCCAGAATATGATATTGTGTTATAGCTGCCTGAACTAATTAAGACATTATATCAGTGAGAATTATAAATACATATGTCCTATGCATAGTGAAGTGTATTGTTTAAATTTGGCCACTCAGCATAAGTATCTTTTTTAAATCTCAAAATAAAAATATTGAGATATTTATATACAAATCATATCTCTAAACTAGAGAATACTTAATTTGAATCACTCAACTTGATAAATATTTACTGAATTCTGGGTATAGTAGATACATTAGTGAAGTAATTCACACAAAATTACTGTAGTCATGGAGCTTACCTCTAGAGGACACAAAGCCAACAATAAACAAATAAGAAAACTGGATGGCATACTGTCAATATGACTCTCTATATTATGAAGAGAAATAAGGCAGGAAAGCAAAAATGTGTATTTATAAAGAATGGTTGCAAATTGTCCTCTTACTCAAGATAGTGAAAGATTGGTGATTGATGGTTTTAAACATTTATTTTGAAATAATTTTAGATTTACAAAAGAAATGTTAAGAAGCTAACACCAAGACTGCTTATATATGCTTCACCTAGTTTTCCCTATAGTCAACATTCACAAAACCATTGTAAAATTATAAATTCCATGAAATTAACATTGGCATAATACTATTAAATAAACTACAGCCTTTATTCACATTTTACCACTGTCTGCACTAATATCGTTTTATCTGATTCTGTATCCAATCCAGGATATCACATAGCATTTAGTTGTCATGTCTCTTTAGTGCGCTTTAATCTGTGGCAGTTTCTCAGTCTGTCCTTCCTATTATGACTTCCATACTTTTGAAGATTGCAGGACAGGTATTTTGTAAAATGACTCTTCATTTATGTTTGTCTTACGTTTTCCCATGATTGGTCTGGAGCTACTTATTTTTGGGGGAATGCTTTTGGATTATTCAAATATTCTGCTTCTCTTTAATATTGCTTTCTCCATCTTTTAAAATTCATCAGTGAATATTGCTTACAGCCATTAGTAATCTTGTATAATAATAATTTTTTTTAAATTCCCTTATTTATTCTACATGTATTATGGTCTGATTTCCCCCCTTCTGCTTGTGCATTTCTTCATGTATCTATTTGTAACAATATGGACTAATAGATATTCATTTTTTATCTTTAGCTATTTTATTACTTGGCTATCTATTCTGAGTCAATATTCATCTTAGGAATTAGAAGAAGTGCTCCACCAGGAACTTACCATCTCTTTTGAAGAGATATAACAGAAAGGGGTAGAATCTGTTTTCTTTCTTCTGTTTTGTGTTTTAATTTTTTAATTAATTTTAAAGAATATCAGTATGCCAGTATTTTGATTTGTTTCTCTAAGGAAGCTGAATACTATTTCTAGGGAGACAGATAGTATTTTATATGATAAGACTTCTGAATATACTTTTGTTTATCAAAAATTGCCTTTTGGAATTCCTTGGTCAGGGAAAAAATACATATAAAAAGGTCAAACACAGCTTCATGGCAGATTTTGGGACTATAATCAGAGGTAATAATTAACAAAGAAATGAAAAAGATATTTTCTTACTATACAGTAATTTTCTTTTACCATCCTCTGCACTTTGGTAACATCTGTTAGGAAAACAATGTTAGATAAATTACAGACGAATAAATTGTATTGGTCTAAGTTAGTCAACTGTGAAGTTCAAGGTAACACAGTCTACGCAAGACTACCTTTACTGAGGATACCACTTACAAACTGCCCTTAGGTTTGATGATATGCTGGAAGTACTAACAGAACTCACTGAAAACTGTAATATCCATAGTTACAGTTTATTCCTGGGAAGAAAGAGATCAAAATCAGTCAAAAGAAAAGATAGGTAGTTCAGAGTCCAAGAGAAGTCCAAACATAGAGCATCCAAATGTCCTCTTTCCCTGGAGTCATAGACAATGTTAACTCCTCTTAACCGTAATGTATGACAGTATTACCAACCAGGAAAATCTACTCCAGTCTTGGTACCCAGTTTCTAATTGCACTTCATCACCTTGATCACATACTTCCCATGTGACTGATCTTTAGTATTCAGGTCTGGCAGTAGTCAAACTGATATCTTCACTCTCCAGTCCCTCCAGAGGAAGAATTGACATAGGAAGACCCAGAGCCTCATCACAAATCACATTGTTATACTGACTAGTGGCCAAAGCCCACAGGCAAACAAAGACACATTCATATCAAGCATGACATTCTATGAGCCCAAAGATCACTTCCAAATAGAGAAAGGCAAAGACAAGAGATATTTCTTTGGGTACGGTAACATTTTTACTACAAAAATTGCATCCACATTTGGGAGAAAACTGCACCACAGAAGGCTAAAACTACCCATAAATGCGGTAACAAGATTGAGAGGGTATAAAGAGATAAGAAGTATGTGATACGAAAGGCAAAATGTAAGCTTCCTCTTGTAGAAATGTCTGTGACTTTAGGTAGATTTTTGAACATTTCACACAATTTGTATTGTGGATAGCATCCTCTTATTTTGAAAGAAAACCCAATTTATTTAAAGAAAAGAGTAAACTCAGGAGAATAGTATTTGCTCTATTTTAAGTTGGAAAAAGTAGCATTGAAAACCAAAGGTTTAGTAAAGATCCTCTTTGTGTTTGGTACCAAAGCTTGACCATCAAAGAAGTTTTTTGTTTTAATTTTTTATTTCCATAGGTTATTGAGGAACAGGTGGTGTTTGATTACATGAGTAAGTTCTTTAATGGTGATTTGTGAGATATTGGTACACCCATCACCAAGCAGGATACACAGCACACGATTTAAAGTCTTTTGTCCCTCAATCCCCTCCCACCCTTTCCTGCGGAGTCCTCAAAGTCCATTGTGTCATTCACATGCATTTACATCCTCACAGCTTAGTTCTCACTTAAGAAAGTTCAATGTTTGGTTTTTCATTCCTGAGTTACTTCACTTAGAATAATAATCTTCAGTTTCATCCAGGTGGCTGCAAATGCCATTAATTGATTCTTATGTCTTAGTCGCATTCCATCGTGTGTGTGTGTGTGTGTGTGTGTGTGTGTGTGTGTGTGTGTATATATATATCTCACAGTTTATCAATAATTGAATGATGGGCATTTGGGTTGGTTTGACATTTTTGCAATTTCGAATAATGCTGCTTTAAACATACATGTGCAAGTATCTTTTTTGTATAATGACTTATATTCCCCTGGGTAGATACCCAGTAGTGGGATTGCTGGATCAAATGGTAGTTCTACTTTTAGTCCTTTAAGGAATCTCCACACTAGTGGTTGTACTAGTTTACATTCCCACCAGCAGTGTAAAAATGTTCCCTGTTCACCACATCAATACCAATATCTATTATTTTTTGATTTTTTGATCATGGCCATTTTTGCATGAGTAAGATGGTATCACATTGTAGTTTTGATTTGCCATTAATTTGCCATCCCTGATCATGAATGATGTTGAGCATTTACATATTTTGTCCTGCATTCCCAGATTTTGAAAAGAAACCTGTCTGCTCATCAAACACTGTCTTAATAATACCTCTCTCTCAGAGCAAAAAATAATTCCTAGAATAGAAAAAAAAATGAAAATTTTAAAGTAGTCTTGCAAAGGAAACATCAGATTAGACAATTAAATTCCAATATTCCAATCAGCAACATCAAAAAACATGAAATAAATATTTAATAATTTTATCAATTATTCAAAATTAAATATTAAAATACCAAAAAGTGAACTTTCCCAACATAAAGGTGTGCATATTCATCAAGACCTATTTATTAACATATTTATATCAAAGCATCTTTCAGTTGAATTTTTGATCACTTTTTATTATTTATTTTATAATTTTTTTTGTTGAGACAAAGTTTCTTTTTTTTTTGCATTTTTTTTAAGAAAGAAAAGAGGAAAGAGAGAAAGAAGGAATAAAAGAGAATGAAAGAAAGAGAAAAAGAAGAAGAAAAAGAGGGAGAGAGAACGGGAATCTTACTCTATTGCCCAGGCTAGAATGTAGTCTAGAAATGGATATTAAAAAGCTCTTTTATACTAATAATTGTGTTATACAATGGAGACAGGAAGGAATAAGGGAGGAAAATAACAAACAAACAGCCAACCAATATTTCATTTAAACCTATAAATGCTATGCAATTGCTGGGGGAGTGATTTACTCCCAACCATGTGGTCACTTTTAGAATAAATGTGATGTGTCACTGAAAAAAAAACTATGTTTTGTGGATTTGGAGTGGAGAGTTCTGTAAATGTTTATTAAGTTTACTTCTTCGAGGTCTAAGTTCAAGTCCCGGGGTATCCTTGTTAACCTTCTGTCTCATTAATCTGTCCAATATTGACAATGTAATGTTAAAGTCTCCCACTATTATTGTGTGGGAGTCCAAGTCTCCTTGTAAGTCACCAAGAAGTTGCCCTATGTATCTAGGTGCTCCTATATTGGGTGCACATAGACTTAGGATCGTTAGCTCTTCCTGTTACATTGATCCCTCTACCATTATACAATGTCCTTCTTATCTCTTTTGGTTTCTATTACTTTAAAGTCTATTTATCTGGAGATGAGAATTGCAACTCCTGCTTTTTTTTTTTTTTTTGCTCTCCATTTGGTTGGCAAATATTCCTCCATCTGGTTGGCAAATCTTCCTCCATCCCTTTGTTTTGAGACTCTGTATATCCTTGCATGCGAGATGGGTCTGGATGCAGCTTACCGATGGGTTTTGTGGAATGGCTGATACTGGTTGTTCCTTTCTGTATATAGTGTCTCTTTCAGAAGCTCTTGTAAAGCAGGCCTGGTGGTAATGAAATCTCTGAGTACTTGCTTGTTCGTAAAAAATTTTATTTTTCCTTCACTTATGAAACTTAGTTTGGCTGGATATGAAATTCTGGGTTGAAAGTTCTTTTCTTTAAGGATGTTGAATATTGGCCCCCACTCTCTTCTGGCTTGTAGGGTTTCTGCTGAGAGATCTGCTGTGAGTCTGATAGGCTTCCCCTTGTGGGTAACCTGACATTTCTCTCTGGCTGCCCATAGTATTTTCTCCTTCATTTCAACCCTGATGAATCTAATGATTATGTGCCTTGGGGTTGCTCTTTTTGAGGAAATCTTTGTGGTGTTCTCTGTATTACCTGGAGTTGGGTATTGTCTTGCCTTGCTAGGTTAGGAAAGTTTTCCTAGATAATATCCTGAAGAATATTTTCCAGCTTGGTTTCATTCTCTTTGTCACATTCAGGTACACCTATCAAATGTAGATTAGGTCTTTTCACATAGTCCCATATTTCTTGGAGACTTTGCTCATTACTTTTTACCCTTTTTTCTCTAATCTTGTCTTCTCGTTTTATTTCATTAAATTGGTCTTTGACCTCTGAAATCCTTTCTTCTGCTTGATCAATTCGACTGTTAAAACTTGTGCATACTTCGCGAAGTTCTCGTATTGTGTTTTTCAGCTCCATTAATTCACTTATATTCCTTTCTAAATTGTCCATTCTCGTTAACATTTCGTCAAACCTTTTTTCAAGGTTCCTAGTCTCCTTGCATTGGGCTAGAACATGTTCTTTTAACTCACAGAAGTTTCCCATTATCCACCTTCTGAAGCCTGATTCTATTGATTCCTCACATTCATTCTCAATCAGGCCTCTTTCAATTGGTGATGAGGCACTGCAATCCTCTATAGGAGGAAAGGCATTCTGATTTCGGGTATTTTCAGCCTTTTTGCGCTGGTTTCTTCCCATCTTTGTGGATTTATCCACCTGTCGTCTGTGTAATTGCTGGCTTTCAGATTAGGTCTCTGAGTGGATGTCCAGATTGTTGGTGGTAAAGTTTTTTCTGTTTCTTAGTTTTCCTTTGGTGGACGCCACTCCCACACAGCGCTGGACCTTCCCAGGTTCAGCTGTACTTGCTGTGAAACTCCCAATCCTCAGCAGTTCCAACTGCTGTTTTTTGTGTGTGTCAGGGGGGAACCAGCCTTCCCCTGTGGTGACCCACTATGCCGGGCTGAAACAACGGCGTTAAGATTCGTGGCGCTTTTCTGCCCGGGAATCTCCCGGTCTGGTTCCCCACTTCAGTCCGCTTTTCAATCAGCTGAATAGGAGACTCTGTCTTCCAGGAGCTCCAACGCCAACCAAAAGGGCACTCAGTCCCATATACTCCAGACTGAGAACCGCCACGCCGGGGCGCCTGCAAAACGGCCAGGCCGGCCAAAAGAGTCACGCTGGGCGACCCATGGGGCTCCTCCACCAAGAATCAGGAAGCTACAATCCTAAGCTGCTGCTAATCGGCCATCTTGGATGTCTCTCTATATTTATTTTATTATTGTGATACTTTTATTAATTTTTATTTTGATGACTTCTTATTTATTAAACTGCATGATGAAATAAATATCTTCTCTTCTCAGTTGACACACACACACACACACACACACACACAGTTATATACAAATAGAAAAACAAATTTATTAGTAGATAAACCATAAGTAATTGAGATCTTTTGAAAGTTGGTAAAGAGAAAAATTGCTCCTTAGTCTAATCTATATTTTGTATCTTTTTATGCAATATAAATAAACATTGTCCAGTTTAGTCACAGTGACATTCATTAATTACATTGTAACACAAGTAGTTTAGGTATTCTACCTTCTTCCAAGAATGCCACATGCTTTTGCCTAAATTGACTATATTATTATTTGGAATTCCCTGAGAAACCCATTTTTGTTTGAAAAAAATCTAACTAGTGCCTCTGCTTAAAGAAAAACTTTAGACAAGGTTAGGTTTAGCAGAGTTTATTTCTGTAAAGAAAAATTCGTGATTACGCAGCACTCTGAACAGGATAAATACAGCAATTTCCACCCAGCAATGTGGAGAGGTAGTTTTATAGACAGAAAAAAAAAGTGACTTACAGAATTATCTTGATTGGTTATGGCTTGACATTTGCCTTATTTCGACATGATCTGATCAGTTGGCAGTCTGTGGTTATCTGAAACTTGGCTGCTGTGATTGATTAAAACTTAGCTAATCGTTAAAATAATAAATTCTTAAGTTACAGTTTCTTGATATACTAACTTAGGATGCAGTTTCTTATGTATGGACTCAAGATATAGAATAAGTTTAGGCCAAATCCAATTTAACACCTCTCATCACCTATCCAAAATGATGGTTAAAGGGTGATTTTAAGCCTATTTTGTTGAATGAGCCATCAGGAGAAACTTAATGTGGCTTCCAGCAAAGAATCTTGATTAATATTCCACCTAAGTAAGGCACGTGGCAGGATATGAAGAAGAATGAATGTCACCACAATTGACTGTTGGCAGCCATCTTCCTACCATCAAGAAAGCCGGCCTTAAGATCAAGATATTCTGCAAGGCAAATAGACCAATTTTGAAAGTATGTCTTTTTCTGACATTGCCAAATGTGTATCAGTGTTTTCATAAAGTTGACCCAGCATACAGACTTTTCAGTTAGTGAGCCAATATACAATTATTGTTATAACCTATACAAATGGAATTTTCCTTTACTTACATCTAAATAAAATCCCATTTGCAGCTAAAACCAACTATTTTTTAAATTTCCTTTTACATTATGACATGCATTTAAAGTAATTATATATGTATGGTAAACTTTAAAATTAAGTAGGTGGCTCATAAGTATAGATAAATGTATCAAAATTTTCTATTTGTTTTCATAGAGGCTAAGTTTATGCATAAAAAAATCATCATATTTTGTTTGACTACTCTTGGTTAGTCTACTAATTTCTTGGATATTCTAGTAATCACATATTTCAACGACAGGAAATAAAATACAGAGGCTCCTTGACTTAAGATGGGATTACATCCTAAGAAACGCTTTATAAAGTGAAAATAATATAAGATGAAATTTCCTTTGATACACCTAACCTACCAGATATCATATATTAGCCTACTCTAACTTAAATGTGCTCAGAGCACTTATATTAGCTATCTATAATTGGGTAAAATCAAATAACATAAAGACCATTTATAATAAAGTATTGAATATCTCATGTAATTTATTGAATACTGTACTGAAAGCTAAAAAACAATGGTTGTATGAGTACTAAAAGTACAGTTTCTAAGGAATGCATATCACTTTTTCACCATCATAAAGTTAAAACATTCAAAGTCAAATCATAATGTGACTGTACTATATTTCGTATTCTAGATTCTATTAAAAATAAAATTATTTAATAGGAGCTTTAAAGGAGGTTAAAATTAATTGAGGATAGCATTTATTTACAACTTACTTATTCAGCATTATGACAAGAAATTAAGTCTTAACTTTCTTCACTGAGGAAGTGATTATTTTGTATGACATTAATCCATAAGCAGTTTTGAATCATCATATTATATTAACATGTTGTCTTCTGAAGCCAGTACTTGCATTCTTGGATTTTGTATGCCTTTGAGATTATTAGTGTAATTGTAATACATATTTTAAAGTATTGTATTCATGTACATTGCTTTCTACATTTGGTTATAGTTATACGATTTCCCCTCCTCTATAGCTTACTGCATATCCTTGCAAGTTTCTGGTGATTATTTGGAAGCATGAATAAGTCAAATTCATCTGGCCTATACTTCAAGAACTCATAGTAAAAAAAAAAATTGTACTAAAGTAATTTGTGTCCTCTAACTGGCAGTTGTAAAGTTTCCAATGAAGTGTCTCCACGATGTATCTTGATTGTAGACATATTAAAACATCTGAGTGTAACAGAGATGTAATATTTTAGTGTCAGAATGTAGTAGCTACAATTATTTTGACAATTTGGTAGTCGCAGAGCAAGCATTTCCCTTTCAGCATGATGTTGTACCTTACCAATTTAGAATTCAGATAATTCTAAATCTGACATATGATTTTATGTCAACGATGTAAAATCCTCTAAAGAAAGTCTAGAAAGAAAGTGAATTATGGAGTTACAAAGTTACTCTTACAAATACATTTATTTTCATGTAAATTAACATTTATACCTCTAAATGGGACTGTAATATTCTTTCAGCTTAAATACTACATTTCATCTTACTAAAATTTTGAAGATACAAAATATTTTTATCTTCTGTTCATTAAAAGAACTAAATGCCAAGAAGTTATCTTGCTGCATTTCCAGGTGTTTCATCCATTATATCTGAAATGTCTAAACTATATACAAATGCTAATATAAATAACACTTTTAAATAAAGTACTGAGAGGAGTATACAATATGATCAAAAAATAATGTAGATAAATAATATGCCTTACACTAAGTAAACATAGCAAAAATGCTTTTAAATTATTTTTAATGTTATTTGAGCAATTATGAATACACATACTTTCTTCTTGAGGATTTTATACATAAAATTTGGATATAAATTGTATATTAAAATGTCATATTTAAAATTCATTCAAAAATTGGATAGCAGTGTCTTTTTTTTTAATTGAAAAAAATCCATTGATTTAGAATCTAACCACTTGCTACAGCAGATGAGTGCCTCTTCCTCTTTGAAAGGAGAATGTCTCAATCTGTGCTTTGGTTCTCTTTTGGCTATTTTCTATCCCACTGCTTATTCTCTATTATTTTTCTTCAATATGCAATCAGTTTCTCTCAATTTGAGTCTTCTCATTTTTAAAAGCATCTTCTCGGTTCTCTTTATTTCAAAAATCAGTAACAGTAGAAGCAGAAATAAAACTTCTGAATTCTACTTCTTCCTGTTGTCAATCCATACTAAGCTTTTCTTCGTGACTAATATTCTCAAAAAATGTGCCTATTCTTACTGTTTTTATTTTGTCACCAACATGTCTTGCAATTGATTGCAACTGGTTTTTGTCTCAATTAATGACCTAAGCAGCTCCCACTACTAAATAAAACCATAACTTCTGTGTTACTAAGTCCAAATCGCATTCTGTCCAGAGTGTTAATCCTCTCCTTCCTTCCATTCATTTATTTCTGTTTACTTTGTTTTCTCTTTTACAATATTCTCATTGTCTTTTTTCTACCTCACTGACCACCTATTCAGTCTCCTTTGCAGACCCAGTTTCAATAATAAAGCCACGGTAAATTGAGTAACTCCAAGTCTGAGCTAGAAAACCTTCTATTTTCAATCTATACTTTCTTCCTGAATTGTCTTATCCAAATCTTAGGTTTTGACATTCACTGTATTGAAAGAAAACTTACAAATGTATATCATCATTGTAGATATCTCCTCAGAGCTCATGATGGAAAATGCCTGTTTGGCATCTCTGTTTGTCTTTAAAACACTTTACAAACAACACTCTAAAGGATAAAAAAGACTTATACTCAAAAGACATCTGTAGGTATTCTGTTATACAGGACGGAAACTTAATTTTGTCCATCTCTGCCCCATCAAACTTCACTTCAACATCAAACTCTATCAAACTGAACTGTGTTATAGCTATTAAATTTTCACATGTATCTTGACAATGAACCCTCCTTCTCTACTCTCTGGGTCTTATATAGACACACACACACACACACACACACACAGAATAGCCTAAGATATTTTAATGTGTCTTCTAGAATATTATTCTCCTGAACCTTCTTTTCTGCCTCTAGTCAATTCTCCATTTCTGCATTCAGAATTCCGAACTGTGAATGTTATCTGAAATCTAAGCTCTAAGTTAAAACATTTAAATAGCCCTCAGACATAAAAAAATAAAAAATTCCTCACTATTTGTCTCCTGAAGTGCTGTGTGATATGCCTTTTAATTGTCTTCCCAGCAGCTTCTCACAATTTAATACTGAGAGCAACACTATGCTAAATAAACTCACTTATTAAAGTCTGACAGTACATTCAGAAACATGCACAGGTCATAAAAATACACTTAGATAAATGTTCATGAAGTAATCACATATAAACAACCACAATATTCTTGAGAAACAGACCTTAAGTGCAACCCAGAAACCCTCTCACACTTTCTCCTATTATCTGACTCTCTCCTGAAAAGTAATTATCCTTGTATATATATGACAGATTAAGTTTCTTTATGCTTGAAATATATATATATATATATATATATATATATATATAGAACCACATGTTAGATCTTATTGTATTTCCGGTAAATTTCATTCAAGATGAGATTTATGTCTTTTGTATAAAATATGTTTATTTATTTTCTCAGTAGATGGTTAGTGAGAATTTGAGTGGCTTTGGTATTTTTAATCATCACAGTTAATATTATAGTCAACATGACTCACATGCTTTTTAGTATCTTTTATCTTTCTGCACATAATGAACTGATTATTTTCTCTTGCTTTATCTCTATTCACAAATTATCTTTCATTGTATAATATCATTGTTTAATTGAATTTTAATACTAATTATATTATTTTTCAAGTCAAAATTTTCCATTTCCCATGGAGTTTTCTTATTTTTCCTTTTTTTTTTTTTTCAATAGTTAGCACTATACTATTTGTGGTCAGTCTCCTTTTTTGGATTCCAGTAATTTGGTAAAAGTCTCCATTCTCTATTTCATTGTCTATTGTCTGAAAAAAAAAATAAATCATATTATTTTAAAACTCAAGCATGCCAACCTCATTATCTTATCTCCACATCCTCTTCCTCCTCCTTTCCACCTTCTTCTTTTTTTGTCATTTGGAGTTGTCCACTAACGTAATTGGTAGCTTTTACTAAAACAATATTTTGTATGAAACATTGAGAGATAATTTGAAGCCTGTCCAATGTTACCTTCCTCCAAAGGTTTAATTAGCTTTTTAGCATGCCATTAAAGAAAGCACAGATCAACGTAAGGAACCGAGTCAATTTGAAGCTGTATTTCAGCCTTTGTGAGGATGGGTTCATTGCAGATTACATCTTGGGTGTATCCTTAGTAAAACCTTAAATGAAAGTGCAGGATATGATGTTTGCCAATATGTCAACTATTTGTTGAACCTTGAATTCTAGTTTTTGAAGTCTCTTAGCTGCCACTTTCTGCTACATTTTTGGTCCTTTGGCTCATTCTTTAAAATTTAGTGGAAAAAAATGCAGCAAAATGTTAGGCTTACTTTAGTGTTCTTCAATTATTGCCAAAAATGCTATTTCTCAAATCCTAGCTGCTTTAACTCTAAACTCCTATTTCGTGGCCATAGTCATGTTATGTAAAACTCCAAAACATGTCCTTCAGTATCCCAATCCTCTAATTTCAGATTTCTATTCTGTTTCCTATTCTTTTGGCCCAACACTGGAAGAGAATTAACAAACATCTTAAAGGACAGTATTTCCAAACAAATAATGTTTATCTCAATGCCTCTCAACCCCCCAGGATCCCAGACTCTCGTGTCCTTGTTGCCCTAGTGGTTCTCTATCACTTTCACGTAGAGTGTGTACTTGTGTGTGTGTGTGTGTGTGTGTGTGTGTGTGGTGGACGTGGTTAGGGGGCAATTGGGGTGGTGTATGTGTGCTGTCATCCAATTTTTCTACCTGTTCCCCATAGATGTTGTTCTGAATTGAAATGAACTGTCATTTATGAAAATTTACTCTCTTTATTGTACATAAAACATGATATCTCTTCTACCATATGACTGTGGCATAAATTTTTTCTTTGAAATGTTCTCTTCCCATTCTATTGCTTGTCACCACCTTAGCTTAGTGAACTACCACTTGTCTTTTAATATTTATCTCATTCAATCTGTTGCCTGTACTATGTCCATTATTTTAAGATATTTAAAATAATATTTTACCATGTGTACTTTTATTAATATTTGTATACTTAGCTAAATAACACAAAGATTGTAGAATATTTTAAACCTGATCATGTCCACTTCAAAATTATAACTGTCCATTAAGTAAATATAGTCCTATTTTTAAATCAAAAAATATATATAGTTACTATTGCTTTATTTAATGTTTGTTTGCATTTACCTTCTTATTTATTATTCTTCTTATTGGGTTTCCTAAGACATCACTTGTGGAATATTTTCCTTTTTGTGCAATGAAGGTGTACTAGTAATAAATGTTCTCATCTTTCTGTTAACTAAAAAGTATATTAATTTTATGCTGGCTTCTAAAAAGCTAATTTTCTTGGTCTAAACTTCTATATTTACAGAATTTCATCTAAAAAAAGTCTGTGCACGTGTGTGTGAGTGTGAGTGTGTGTGTGTGTGTCTGTGTCTGTGTTTTCTTATTCCTATGAGTGCTATTGAGAAAGACCTGATCCTTTTAATGATTTTTTTAAAAAATTGATTAGATAATCATTTTTCTCTGGCTGTACTTTTATTCTCTCTTCGTATTCGTTTTTGCACTTTTTTTTGAGTCTAAAATTGAAATTCATATTTTATATTTAACATCTCTTGGCCATTGTGAAAAAATTTAAAATCTTTTGCAAAACTATCAGTTTTCCATTCTGTCTATTATATTCTATTGGCATAAAATTATTGTGTATATGAGCCTTGTCACATTGCCATCCAGGTATGTTAACAATTCCTATATCTTTTATATTTTATTTATTTTTACTTTTATTTTTAAAAATTTATTTATTTAACTTTAGGTGCAAACTATATCTGGCATTTCTCCCATGTTATCCCTCCCCACCCATCCCTCCCTCCCCACTCACGCCACTGTCTCTCCCATACCCCCCCAACTGCCCCCAGTGTGTAATGCTCCTCTCCTTGAGTCCACATGTTCTCATTGTTCAACATCCACCTGTAAGTGAGAACATGCGGTGTTTGGCTTTCTGTTCTTGTGTCAGTTTGCTGAGAATGATGGTTTCCAGATTCATCCAAGTCCCTACAAAGGACATAAACTCATCATTTTTTATGGCTGCATAGTATTCCATGGTGTATACGTACCACATTTTCTTTGTTCAGTCTATCATTTATGGGCATTTGGGTTGTTTCCAGGTCTTTGCTATTGTACACAGGGCTGCAATGAACATACATATGTATGTGTCTTTATAGTAGAATGATTTATAGTTCTTTGGGTATATGTCCAGTAATGGGATTGCTGGGTCAAATGGAATTTCTATTTCTAGATCCTTGAGAAATCACCACACTGTCTTCCACAGAGGTTGAAGTAATTTACACTCTCACCAACTATGTAAGAGTGTTTCTATTTCTCCACATCCTCTCCAGCATCTGTTGTCTCCAGATTTTTTAATGATTGCCATTCTAACTGGCAAGAGATGATATCTCAATGTGGTTTTGATTTGCATTTCTCTAATAGCCAGTGACAATTCCTATATCTTTTTTAAAGGTACTCATTAATGTGTTTATGTCTTTGTTTTCAAGTTCACAATTTCTCTTTTAAAATTTACAAAGCATGCCTTTTAAAGAGCCTCTTCTGCTTTAATAATTTGCATAATATTGTACATTTCTAGAATTTTTCATTTTTTAAAACTTGGAGCTGATTTTTAATACTTTCTTTTAGTTAATCTTTAAGATTAGCATTTTTATTTTAATATAAATTAATCTATGTTGTATTCTCTGTAAAACTTCCCAAAATGAAGAATAGGTCTTTCTCTGTTTTCTGTTTCTTCATTTTTTCTGCTGCTGCTTACTTGTGATTCTATTTGGATTGTATAATATGTATATTTGATGATTCCAAATGCTTGGGTAATTAATCTATTATAATCTTTTAGGTCTGATTTGAAGATGTGCTTTTCCAGAGAGAATTTGCAAATCATTTTTGAATGTGGCTAAGTTTACTAGCAACTTATTTAAATCAAACTGTTCTCATAAATTTTATTTGTAAGTCGTTCATGAAAGCAATTTGAGTTTAGTCATGATATTTGATAAGATGTGTTTTCTCCACAAATTACATTAAGATTTTATTTTCCCTTTCACTTGATCTAAGAATAAGACAGGTTTATTCCTTTAAGACACATTTTTCACAGGGGTTAAAATTTTTCTTCAATTTCATAATAAAAATGTTTCTCTTTGGGGTTCCATTTTTATAAGATTTTCCCCTATCAGGTAACTTAATATGAAAAATCATTACCTTCTGAATTATTTTTTCAGTGCAGACCTCAAAAGAGGAGCTCAAAACTTCAAGGGTTTAGCTAAGAGAGAAAGCTATCTAAGATACAGATAGATAATACTACACCACATATTTTTGTATTCCTTGTAGAACATAAAATTGTTACTGGGATGTAATTGATCAACTAGGGACCACATTACATTTGCCTATGTGTATTTATTTGGATGTGATTATGTGGCTAAGTTCTCAACGATGGAACATGTGCAGCAGTGGCATATAAAACTTCAAGGCCCTGGCATTAAAAACCTGTCAAATAATAAATAATTGTCTTCTGTTTCCTAGGTCAGGGTCTATGTTTTGACAGTGGCAGAGACAGAAGATGCTAAGGGTGTGTCTCTGTACAGTAACCTTAAATCAGAGATCTCACACTACTAATTTAACTTTTAATGGACGTGAACAAATATTTTTTGTGCAAAATCACTGATGTTTTAGATTTAACATTAACAGTGTTATCCTTACTTTATTTGATCCATAAACTGGTAACCTGATGTATTATAATGATAAATGAGTTATTTCTTTAGTATTAGGTGAAAAAGAGTAGGCATTATACATTGGCCAATACTTCATAAAAGACATGTCACAAAATAAGGACGAATAGAAACCTATTGTAGTAGTCACTAGTGTTGTTCTACAATATTTCTGGCTCAATCCTTTGCTACCTACATACAACTCTTTGTTAATCTTTTTGTCTCCTTTTGGTTTGATGAGGCCATGGAACTGGTCCTAATGAGCTGTAAGTGAAAATGTTATAATACTTCAGAACCATAACATTTATTTGCTGATGCTCGACTCTCCAAAAATTGCTTTCTTTCTACCACAGTGGCTGGAAGTCTTGGTGGTAGCTGTGTTATTAGCTTTGATTGCAGAGTAAAAATGTTGCAAAGCAAAGCTCAAAGCCACATTACCATTGGCATGTAACTTGAGTTAAATATAAATATTATTGGTCTTATCCCATTGTAGTATAAGATTTCTTGGCTCTACAACATAATCTACAGTATAGACATGCTAAAAAATGGCAAAACACTTGAAAAACATTTGCCTGTGATAAGTTAGAAGTTGGAAGGTAGGGCAAGTGCCTGCTGACCTAAAACTCTAGAGGTTAAAAATAGTATGTGAGATGTATATTGATTCAAATCAATGCATTTAGCAATGTATTAGATGTTTTAAAAATTTTGAACTCCAGAAGATTTGGTAATTTTACAAGTTCAATGGAATGGAATTCAAAAATTTTGTCAGCAGAGTTGCAAAGGGTCACTATTTATAAACCCCAAATGTAGTTCTAAGATGGAAGGTTTCAAGTAATACAATCCACCCAAGAGTCAACCCTGGATCAAAGATCAAATGATGACATACCCTTTCTTCCCAATCCTGATGTTATCAAGTCCTCTGTCACTAGTTAGCGAGAGACAAGAATGAGGATCAGAGAGTAAGATAACACAGAATTAATTGAAAAATCAATCTAGGAAATACCTTTGCTTGTGGTTACAACTGCAGGGATCTGTAACGAACATATGAAACAGATATGGAAAGCTCATAACATTTTTGACAAAATTGTCCTGCCAAAGAAATTATGAGCTGAGACTGTCCAAACCTGAATACTTTAGGTCAAATACGTACAAACAGAAACCTAGTTTTAATAAAAAAATATACAATTTTCTTTCACAACACCGAGTTGCTGCTTGGAAACTAGCTTTTCTAAGTTTCTTTTTATCTCTGAGTGATTGAATTCTTGCCATTCGAATATGGTTGAAAGTGATGCAACACAGTCCCATACCTTAAACCTAAAAAATCTCCCAGGTGATCGACCAAACTGGATATAGCAACTCCTGCAATAGACTCAAAGTACCTCATGAGTGTCTACACAACATGTAAGGAGTCAGACTTTTAGAATTACCACATGGATTCCACTACCAAAAAATTACATTGAACTGTCTTTTGGGGGGATTAAAAAAACCCCACACACACAAAAACAACTTCTAATGCCTTCAGTCTTTGAAATTTTGGGTTTGTTAAAGTAAATAGCTCATTCTAGTAACTTAATCCCTTTATTCCTGTTTTGAATTTATAGCTTCTGATTATTTATTTTCTTGCTAAGGAGCAACAAACTTTCAAATATACCTTCATATTTATACTGTCACAAGCTTTTAATTAATTAACTGGAAGAATTTTCCATGGTATGTAAGTCACTATACTAATGGAAACATAACTCTATTCCTTCAGATCTTAGTAAATAATTCCTTATTTAGGAATATCTTCTCAAGTGTCACTGTCTTATGTACTGTCCCAATGGAACAATTATACAAATTTAAAGATATTGTTTAAATTTAGTATTACTTACATTTATTTGGATTTACCATTTTTAGAAGAATGGCACATTTTTCAATACCAATCTACCTCACTTTAAGATCATAAAAGCACAGGGTTATTTTTTAAAATTATCTCTGGATCTGCTGAATCTAGTAGAACATGGAAAGAAAACATATATTTGTAAATAATTCTTCCTAAATTATATGGTATTATTTTAAAAATCAATCTTCTTATTCATATTACTGCACTCATTTATATACATAGTTAGGTATAAGAATAACGTTAAGGAATAAGCATATTTTCAATACACATATTCAGAATTTGCAGCCATCTCAAACTTCAATTTAATTAGAGAAACAAAAATGAATGCATAACTCTTACCCAAAGAAGGTATAGAAGGTAGCTCTGGAGTCACACAAAATGGGAGACTGTGTAATTAATCATCTTACGTGGACACTTTTGTGAGTAAAAAAGGATGCTATTGACAACTGCTCACAGATACAACAGGCATAACCTGGGACTGACCCAGGCAAACTGGAAACTCTATGCTGATAAATAATATCAGTGTTGAGTAAATAAAAATTCCTTTTTCCTGGGAGCACAAAGGAGAGTAATTCCTTTGGTTGTTGATGGAATTTCACGTAAACCTTGAAAAATGGGTAGAAGTACTACAGGCAAAAGAAGCACTACAAGGAAAACTAGTTCAAGAAATGAGACATTAGGCAAAGGCAGAGCAAGAAAGCAGAATGGAAGGCTCTACTGATAGTCCCTCCTTCAAGGACACCAATTTAACAACTATCCACACAAAAAAACACTTCAGGAGAACCCAAACTCAGGTGAACCCTCATGCTACTTGGTTTTATCTTTGTAACACTGAAGAAATAGAAAAGAAACAGTCTTTAAAATGTGGATGCTACCGCTGGCAGGGCTGTGAGCTGGGGATAGTGTTTCTGGGCATTATAGGAGGGAGATTACAGCAATTGTCAGGCATTGAAACTGAGTGATGTCCTGGTAGAGCAGAAAGGAAAACCAGACCAAACTCAGCTAATGCACACTCAGGGAGAGAGTATTTAAGTCATGCCTGGCCAGGGGGATCCCAGCAGTCTGAACTTGAGTTCCCAGAAACCTTCTCACTGTCAGCGACAGTGCTCTGTGTCTCTAATGACCTTAGAGCACAGTCTAGGATATATAGACTGCAATATTGTTGAAATGTCCACACTACTCAAGGCCATCTACAAATCCAATGCAATCCCTGTAAATTACCACATATATTCTTCACAGAAATAGAAAAAAAATTCCATATTTTTATGGAACCACAAAAACCCAGAATATAAAAAAACTTTCCTAACTAAAAAGAACAAAATTGGAGGAATTTCATTAACTGACTTCTAATTATACTTCAGAGTAACAGTAACCAAAACGGCATAGTAGTGGCATAAAATCAGACACATAGACCAAAGGAAGAGAATATATAACTCAGAAACAAATCCACACACTTAGAATAGACTTATTTTGGACAAAGGTGCAAATAACATACACTGGGGAAAGGATACTCTCTTCAAATAAATGGTGCTGAGAAAACTAGACATCTATATGCAGAAGAATGAAAGTAGACTACTATCTCTCTCCATATACAAAAATAAAATCAAAATAGATTAAAGACTTAAATCTAAGTCATGAAACTATACATTTCCCAGAAGAACATTGAGGAAAATCTCCAGGACATTGGCCTGGGCAAAAAATTTTTGAGCAATACACCACAAGCACAGGCAACAAAAGTAAAATGGATAAAAACCATCACATCAAGGTAAAAAAGTTTCTGCAAGTCAAAGGAAATATTCAAATAATCGACAAACTGAAGAGCAGTTATCCCACAGAATGGGAGAAAACATTTGCAAAGTACCCATCTGAAAAGGGATTCAATACCAGACTACATAAAGAGCTCAAACAACTCTATTAAAAAAAATACCTAATAATCCAATCAACAAATAGGCAGAACATTTGAATAGACATTTCTAAAAAAGAAGATATACAGATAACAAACAGGCATATAAAAAGGAGGTCAACATCATTCATCATTAGAGTAATGCAAATCAAAACTAAAATGAGATATCATCTCACCCCAGTTAAAATGGCTTATATCAAGACCGGCAATAAGTAATGCTGGCAAGGGTGTGGAGAAAAGGGAATCCTTGTATACTGTTGGTGGGAATGTTAATTTTTACAACCAACATAGAGAACAGTTTGGAGGTTTCTTAACAAACTAAAAATCGAGCTGCCATATAATCCAGTAATCCCACTGCTGAATATGCACTCCGAAGAAAGGAAATCAGTATATTGATGAGATATCTGAACTCCTATGTTTGCTGCAGCACTGTTTACAATAGCTAGGATTAGGAAGTAACCTAAGTGTCTATTGACAGATGAATGGATAAGAAAAATATACCACATATACCACATATATTATGTACCCACAAAAATTAAGAAAAAGACATTGGTCAAAAAACAAGAAATTTCTATGGGCACTAAAATTTATGTAACACATAATATAGAAATTTTATAAGACCCACAATTCTGATAGAAATGAATAATATTCTTATTTTAAATTTTATTAAACAATGCTAAAAATTAAATAGCATGCACAGGTATACACACATATTTAATGACAGCATCAGTGCTAGTTAAGATATATTTGACACTGAAATATTAATTTATCTAAAATTTGATTAGGGAAGTGATATGTCTTTTGAATAGCAAATAGTCATAAAATTCTGCAGTAAACAAAAATTATATGAGATATTTGCATTAGAGAGGTAAATCTTACTTTAAAATACCAATATTCTCATTAAACACTGTTGGTCTTGTGGGATTTGTTACTTCACTTTTATTTGGAAAAAATATAATCAATCAGTACATGCTACAGATGCTAGTGTTGACAAGCAATGATTATAGATAAGGCAGAGTAAGGAACTCTCCTCTGTTTACAGTCTCCCATATGCCTGATATAGCACCCTATGAACTAAGCAAAATTTATATCAAAGTCATTTTTTAAAATGACTGAGACAGTTTGATTAATGTCTTTGATGTCAGTAACAGAATAACAAACTCACATGAAAAATTACATTTAAATAATAACACAATTAGGTAATAATCTTGAACTGTCACACAGAGTGACTTAAAATATCAATTTGTTCAAAAGTCAATATAACTTTTACACATATATTCATATATTCTTTAAAGCTTTTTAAAAATTGCACAGAGTAAATTGAATATAGATGAAGAGGAAAAATAAAGTTTCATGGCTATTAAGTCCATGTTCCATTTTTCAGAGAGTCTTTATATTAACAGTTTGCAATATACAACTATGAAAGGATAAATACCTTCATGTTCAATTTCTATAATTACTTAAACATTTTGTTTTCACTTTCATTAGCATTGTATTAAAGAAATGTTAAAAAATACTTATCACAATCTGCAGTTATCTTCTTCCAAATTTTTTCATCATATACATGTCCATTTCCAGTTTCCACATTTTTGTGTCACACTAAAAAATTCCAAGAACTTTCTCTGCCCCAGTAAATATGTTTAAGACCATAATGATTGTATCTGAAATGTAGTTCACTCATAGTCTGCTTAGATGTGGTATTTTAGTTCTACTTCTTGACATAAACCTTTACTACAATTTTCTGATTTTCTTTCATTTTAAAAACAATGTTAGATGTCCTTTATTTTATAAATTTTAATTTTGTGGGAACATAGCAGGTGTACACATTTATGGGGTACATGAGATATTTTTGTATTGCATTGTATGCATTTTGTAGACATTGTTATGTCTGTATAAAAATACATGTCTGTGTTTTTACACAGGCATAAATGCATAGTAATCACAGCAGGGTAAATGAAGTATGCATCACCTCAAGCATTTATCCTTTCTTTGTATTACAAACAATCAAATTAAATACTTATATTTATTTTTAAATGTACAGTATATTATTGTTGACTCTAATGACCCTGGTATTCTGTCAAATACTAGATCTTATTCATTCTAACTATATTTTTGTACCAATTAAATATACCTACTTCCTTCCCCTGCCTCGACCCCAACTACCCTTCCCAGCCTCTGGTAATCATCATTCTACCTCAATCTCCATGGGTTTAATTAAGTTAATTTTCACTTCCCACAAATAAGTGAGAACAGATAATGTTTGTCTTTCTGTGCCTAACTTACTTCAGTTAAAATAATGTCTTCCAGTTCCATCGATGTTGTTGCAAATGACAGGATCTCATTCTTTATCATGGCTAAATGGTACTCCTTGTACTAATATGTAAGTACCATCTTTTATTTATCCATTAATCTGCTGAATAACACTTAGATTTCTTCCAAATCTTGGCTATTGCAAATAGTACTCCAATAAACACAGGAGTGCAGATATCTCTTCAATATACTCATTTCTTGCTTTTGTATTATACCTAACAATGAGACCACTGGATAATACGAGATCTCTCTGTTTTTAAATTTTGAGGAAGCTTCAAAGTTTTCTCCATAGTATCTGTATGAATTTGGATTCCTATCAACAGTGTACAAGGGTTGCTTATCTCTACATCATTGCCAGGATTTGTTATTGTCTATCTTTCGGATATAAGTAATTTTAACTGGCTTGAGATAAAATCTCATTTTAGTTTTGATATGCATTTCTCTGACAATCAATGATGTTGAGCATGTTTTCATATATATGCTTGACATTTGTATGTCTTCTTTTAAGAAATATCTATTCATATATTTTGCCCATTTTTAAACTGCATTGTTAGGTCTTTCTTTTTTTCTTTCATTCTTTCTTTTTTTCTTTCTTTCTTTTAGAGTGGTTTGAGCTCCTTATATTTTCTGGTTATTAATCCCTTGTCAGATGGGCAGTTTTTAAATATTTTCTCCGATTTTTGTGAATTGTGTCTTCATTTTGTTCATTATTTCCTTTGCTGTGCAGAGCTTTGTAATTTAATGTGATCTCATTTGTCATTTTTCACTTTAGCTGCTTGTGTTTGTGGGGTATTACTCAAGAAACCTTTACCCACTTCAAAGTCTGAGGAATTTACCTGGTGTTTTATTGTAGTAGTTTTATAGTTTATGTCTCAGAATTAAGTATTTACTCTATTTTGATTTGGTTTTTGTATATGGTAAGAGATTGTGATCAATTTAATTCTTCTGCATATGGATATCTAATTTTCCCAGCATTGAAGAGGCTGTCTTCTACCCAATGTAGATTCTTTGCACGTTTGTTTAAAATAAGTTTACTCTTGATGTGTGAATTTGTTTTTGGGTCATCTACTCTGTTCTATTGATCTATATGCCTGTTTTTATGCTACTATCATGCTGTTTTGGTTACTATGACTCTGCAGTATAATTTGATGTCAAGTAATGTAATTCCTCCTGTTTTGTTCTTTTTGGTTAGGATTGTTGTGGCCATTCTGGGTCTTTCATTGTTCCATATAAATTTTACATTATTTTTTCTATTTTTGTGAAGAATGTTCTTGGTATTTTGATAGAGACTGCATTGGATCTGTAGATGGCCTTTGTTAGTGTGAACATTTTAACAATATTGATTCATCTAATCCATGACTATGGAATATCTTTCCATTTTTTGGTGTCTTCTTTAATTTTGTTTTAATATTTTGTAGTTTCCATTGTACATATCTTTCACATATCTGGCTAAGTTAATTCCTGGATATTTAGTTTTATTTGTTACTATTGTAAATTGAGTTACTTTCTAAATTTCTCTTTGAGATTGTTCACTGTTGGCATATAGAAGTGCTACTTACTTTTATGTTGATTTTGTATCCTGCAAGTTTACTAATTTTTAATCTGTTCTAATACTTTTATGGTAGAGTATAGCTCTTTCCAAATATAAGATCGTATCATCTGCAGTTAAGGAAAATTTACTTATATTTTTTCAATTTGGATGGCTTTATTTCTTTCTTTTATTTGATTGCTCTAGCTGGAACTTCCAGAGCTATGTTAAATAACAGTAGTGAAAGCAGGTATCCTTGTTGTGTTCCAGATCTTAGAGAAAAAGCTTTCAGTCATTTCTTATTCAGTAAGATACTGGCTGTGAGTCTGTCAGATATGGCTTTTAATCTGTTGAGGTGTGTTCCTGCTATACATAGTTTGTTGAAGTTTTTTATCATGAAGGAATATTGAATTTCATCAAATGCTTTTTCAGCATCGATTAAAATAATCCTATGGTTTTTGTCCTTCATTCTGTTGATGTGACATACGTGATTTATTGAGTGATTGATTTGCATATGGTCAACCACCCATGCATCCCTGGCATAATTCCCATTTAACAATTATGAATAATCTTTGTAAGGTATTGTTGGTTTTGGTTTGCTAGGATTTGTTGAGGATTTTACATCAATGTTTATCAGGGATATTGGCCTACAGTCTTCTTTCTTTGTTTTGTCTATATCTGGTTTTGGTACCAGGGTAATTCTGCCCTTGTAGAATGAGCTTGAAAGTATCCTCTCCAGCTCTATTTTTAAGAATCATTTGAATCTGGTAGGTATTATTTCCTCTCTATGTGTTTGGTAAAATTTATCATTGAGTCCCAGGCTTTCCCTTACTGGGAGACTTTTATTATTGCTTTGGTCTTATTACCTGCTATTTGTCTATTATGTTTTTGAAATTATCATTATTATTTCTTCATGGTTGAATCTTAGTGGGTTGTATATTTCTAGGTATTTATCCATTTATTTTAGATTTCCAATTTATTGGCATATTGTTGCTCATATGAGCCACTAATGATCCTTTGAACTCTGGTAGTATCGATTGTCAGTTCTCCCTTTTCAGATCTAATTTTATTTATTTGGGTCTTCTCTCACTCTCTGTCCTTTTAGTTATTCTGACTAAAGGACTGTCAATGTTGTTTATAGTCTCAAAACAGCAGCTTTCCTTGTGTTGTTCTTTTGTTATTTTTTTATTTTTGTTATTTTTGTTATTTTTATTATTTCAATTTCGTTTATTTCTGCTCTGATCCTTATTATTTCTTTTCTTCTACTAGTTGGGATTTGGTTTGTTCTAGATTTTTTAGTTATTTCAGATGCATCATTAGGTTATTTATTTGAAGTTTTTCTACCTTTTCCAATATAGAAGATTATAGCTATAAATGTTCTGCTTAGTACTGCTTTCACTATATCCCATAGACTTTGATATGTTTTGTTTCCAATATCATTTGCTTCAAGAAATGTTTCATTTTTCTGCTTCTTCATTGATTGAGTGGTCATTCAAAAGCATATTGTTCAGTATTTGTGTACTGAGTATAGTTTTCAAAATTTCTCTTGTAATTGACTTCTAGTTTTATTTTCCACTGTGGTCAAATAAGACACTTAATAAAATATTTTTTTTTTGGTTATTTAAGACTGTTACCTAACATATGATCTATTGTTGATAATGATTCATGTGCTAAGGTAAAGAAAGTGTATTCTGCAGCCATTGAATAAAATATTCTGTAAATACTATTAAGTATATTTGGTTTATAGTGCAGAACAAGTCTGATGTTTCTTTACTGATTTTCTGTCTGGAAGTACTGTTCAATGCTGAAAGTGGAGTGTTGATGTATCCAGGTATTATTGTAATGGGGGGGTCTAGCTCTCTCTTTAGGCCTAATAATATTTGCTTTATATGTTGGTTCTCTATTGTCATGTGCATATATATTTACAATTGTTATATCCTCTTGCTGAATGGACTTCTTTATCATTATATAATAACCTCCTTAGTCTCTTTTTATAGTCTTGGTCATAGAATCAAAAAGATAGAAGTAAAGCTACTTCTAGATTTTTGTTGTTGTTGTTTTTATTTGCACAGTATATCTTTTTCTATTCCTTTATTTTTAGTCTAGGTGTATCTTTACAGGTTAAGTATGTTTCTTGTAGGCAGTGGATTGCTGGGTCTTGTTCTTTCATTTATTTAACAAGTCCATGTTTTTTGATAGGAGAGTTTAGTCCATTTACATTTAATGTTATTATCAGTAAGAACTCACTGCTGTCATTGTCTTTTTTTTAATTAATTTATTTTATTTTTTGATTTTCTTTCCTTCCTTATTTCATTACTGCCTTCCTTATAGTAAAGGTGATTTTTCTCTGGCGTTTTTTTATTTTACTTTTTTTAATTTTTGTCTGTTGCTCTTTACTTTTCTCTGTTGTGTGAGTTTTATTTGAGGTTTCCATGAGAATTGCAAATAATATCTTCTAACTCATTGTTTTATACTCATGACAATATAACACGACTTTTATAAACAAATGGCCAACTCACAAATGAGCAGAGAAAACTAATAAAAAAAAGTCTACATTTGAACTTTGCCTGCTTTTTAAATTTTTGTTATTTTTATTTATATTGTCTGTCTTAAAAAGTCATAGTTATTATTTTTAATTGATTCCTCTTTTATACTTCCTACTCAAGATATAAGTGGTTTATATAGTACAGTTACAGCATTATAATATTCTGTATTTGTTTGTTTACCTTCTATTACCAGTGAGTTATGTACCTTCCCATAATCTCTTCTTGCTTGGTAATATCCTTTTCTTTCAGATTGAAGATCTCCCTTTAGAATTTATCAAAGGACAAGTCTGGTGTTGATTAAATCCTTCAGTTATTGCTTGTATGTGAAGGTCTTTATTTCTCCTTCAGAACCGAAGTATATTTTCACTGGACATATTATTCTAGTATTAAAGATTTTTTTTTCCTTTTGCACTTTTTGTAATGTCACTCTTTTTTGGCCTGTAAAGTTTCTACTGAGAAGTCTTTTGCCCATATTTGAGCTTCTTTATATGTTATCTGTTTCTTTTCTCCAGCTTTCTTTAGGATCCTTTTTTTATCCTTGAACTTCTGGAATTTGATTAACTGTCTTGGAGTAGTCTTATTTGGGCTAATTCTGCTTGATTTTCTGAAACCTCCTTGTACTTTTATCCTATTAAAAATGTTTAATTGGGATATAACCCTACCTTGTCAAGTTGCAGCTGAATGAATAAAGAGGGTTATATACCAATAAACCTATTAGAATTTGGAAATATTGTAAGTCAAAAATGCATTTAATGCAAATAGCCTATCAATCATCATAGGTTATCATAGTCTACCTTAAATGTGCTCAGAACATTTACCTAAGCCTACTGTTGGGAAAAATAATCTAATACAAATAAATTTCATAATAAAATGTCGAATATTTTGTGTAATTTAATAAATGCTGTTCTGAAAGTGGAAAACAAAATAGTTGTATGGGTACTCAAAGCACAGTTTCTATAGAGTGCATATTGCATTAGTGCCACCATGAAGTTGAAAAATTGTTAAATCAAACCATTTTACACTGAGTATCATCTGTAATTGGTTAAATTTTCAGTAATAGTGTATTTCATAGATTTATTCAATTATTTGTAATTTTCTCCACATCAGTATAGCTTTGTCATATATTATTAATTATTAATAATAATTTAAATATAATGTGTTCTCTCATTTGAAACACAACAATTGAGTATTAATAATGCAGATTAATAGGTCGATTGAAATAAAGAAGGAGATATGACAACCTAAGAAGATTTACCATATGGAGAATGAAAACTTAAGATTATAATATAGTTACTTAGTGTCAAAAAGTTAGAACAGGTGCATGGGACCTGCAAGTCCATGCATCCAGGAGTTATTCTACTTGAGGAATAGATGGACTTGTTGGATGCTTTATTTAATTGTTTAATTAATTAATTTACATCCAAAATGTCACAGTTTTTTTCCTCTGTTACTACACTTGATTTTATTGAGGTATTCTTTTAATTGTGAATTCTCTTTTTTTTCAGAATATTTACTTTTAAAAATTTTATATCTTTAAACATATTACTTTCACCCAATAGATCCTTTTGTACATTTTCTAATATTTCTTCGGGACAACATTATACTTACTCTAAAACTATCTAGTAATTAATTTAAATGGCAAAATGTTCAAATATAGCTAAAATAAGATAAAGTGTTAAAAATAAAATCGTAAAGAATACAGAAAATAAATATTTCCACTCATGACCACCTATTATTTATACAAGTTATCTCTAAAATATTGTACTTAAATGGCTAGATACTAAAAGTAATCGTGATGGGATTTTAGGAATGTTAGTAATGCTGACTTTATTAACTTAAATTATATCTTAATGAGTGTTTTTCCTTTACAATAATTCATAAAGACCTCAATGCATTAGTTTATTTATTTTACATGTGTATAAAGTATTTTAGAAAGTTTTATTTTAAAATATGGATTTTAATTTATTTACCAAAATCCTGTCAAGATATTTTTATTTATGTGTACCTAATTATATAACTTTGACCATGATAAGATTATAAATGACAATTATGAGTAAAATGTTTTTAAAATTTCTGCAAGTTTTTATTATCCACTTAAGGAATAAAGTCATCCTTAATATCTATGGAGACTGGTTCCAACTCTCTCCTTGACACCAGAGTTTGCAGATGTTCAAAGCTCTTATATTAAATGGTGTGGTATTTGCACATGTTGCCATATACTTTAAGTCATTTCTAGGTTACTTACAATACCCAGTACCATATAAATGCTATGTAAATAGTTGTTGTACTGTATCATTTAGAGGATAATCACAAGAAAAAAAGTTTATATATGTTCAGTATAGAATCAAGGTCTAGGTCTAACTATATTTTCAATCCGAAGTTGGTTGAATCTGTGAAATAGTAACTCAAGAATAAAGAGGGCCAATTGTATCTTTTCCCCCCTGGTTACTAATGGGAGTAAAGAAAAATAAACAGTGGAGATTTTATAAAAATGGCTTTTTTTTTCAGACTCACTGGACTAGAAAGAAAAAGTAACACTGTGGTAAGACAGTCTTTGTATATTTGAAAAATATAATGAAGAAAAGTAAACCTTCCTTAAAGATAATAGGCAAACATATATTTTTAATTTTTTTATGTTTATATATTTAGGGGGTACAAATACAGACTTTTTACATGCATATACTGCATAACATGAAGTCTAGGTTTTTAGTGTACCCATCACTCAAACAGTGAACATTGTAACTAATAGGTAATTTTCACCTCTCATCTTTCTCCCACGCTCTACCTTACGCAGACTTCAATGTCTATTGTTCCATTCTGTGTGTTCATGTGTACCCATTGTTAGCTCCCATTTATAAGTAAGAACACGCAGTATTTGACTTTCTATGTTTCTGAGTTATGTCACCTAAGATAATGCCTCTAGGTCTATTCATGTTGCTACAACAGACATGGTTTCCTTCTTTTTTATGGCTGAAGAGTATTCCATGGTGTGTGTGTGTGTGTGTGTGTGTGATATACATAAAATGTTTTCTTTATCCAGTTCTCTACTGATGGAAATTTAGACTGATTCCATATCTTTGCTCTTGTGTATAGTGCTGCAAAAAACATACAAGTGCAGACACCTTTTTGATATAATGATTTCTTTCCTTTGGGCATATATCCAGTAGTTAGATTACTGAGTCAAATGGTAGTTCTATGTTTACTTCTCTGAGAAATCTCCATACTGTTTTCCATAGAGATTGTACTATTTTACTTTCCCACCAACAGTGGGAGAAATGTATTGGCAGAAACGTATTGAACAAAACTTTTAAATATTTGCAAATGTGCCAACTAATAAGTCTATAGAAAACAAGCTCTAACAAAGATTATCTTAGGGAAAACTTTGGAGCAAGAGTTTGTCAGACACATACTAATATTTTTATATAGTGTTATGAAACAGGAATTGGAGTCCACTTTAGACAAAGCTAAGACATTTCTCTTGGCCCTCAGAAAATGCTAAATATATTTAATAGAGGCAAAGAAAGTAGGGATATGGGTACAGACATTATAACTCTATGTGTAAAATTCTCAATTCAGTACATAAATTTGTATATACGTTCACTCCAAAATAAATTGCGTATTCATCATGTATGAATGTATGTTTCTGAGTTACATATATACATGTTTCCATGAACCATGATACAAATTTGCTAATTATCATTATATTAGTAAACTGTGTAGTTTGGCTAAATACTCTACAAACATATAAATCTATGTTAATTTCAATGTTTAAAAAGATTTTCTGTTGTAAATCACTTTTTAAATCTATATCAATTTTAATATGATTGAATAATATTGTATACATGTGGCTGCATAAATTTACAAATTTGAGTTCTTAGGTCACACACATACTTTAATAGCAGCATAGCAACATAGACTGAAATAGACTATCAAAGCTTATATCTGTCTAAAATCAAACAACATAAGCTTAGATAGGGCATTCTGCTGTCTGGGAGCAGGTTCAAACAACAGGGACAACTGCAGTTATACTTCTGAATAAAAAATCAAATTGAAGGAATTACAGTGATTTTATTGAATATTTCTCTATCTTGATGAATTACCCTGCTTTATTTTAGAAGTTTATTTCAGTCTAAGTAACTGAGATTGATTATACTCTATCTGCCATCTGTTCCCATTTGCCATTACCACAGCATTCAAAATTACTTTGAACATTTTTCAAAACATTTTACAATGTTCATGTTTTAGCTTACATTTCAAATTGTATGCTGTGAAAAACATGCAGATATCATGTATTCAACTAATAATGGATTACAAAAGGGTAGTAATAATCACATTTATTTGTAAATATTACTCATCAAATATTTGGATATTAAAATCGATTTTGTGATGAATCATCAATAAATTATTTTCTTAAAAGACTTAGCAAATTTAACGAAAATACCATCTGACTTTGAGAAAGTATAACACATATGTGTAAATATGAATGTTAAATATATGCATATATGTGTATATCCATCATACACATATGCATGTATGTGTGTATTATGTTTGTGTATATGTATATGTGTTTGTGTATGTGTGTGTGTTTGCATATATATATATATATATATATATATGCTTTCAATTGCTGTAAAAAGTTACTGCAAACCAAGTGGCTTAAAACAACACAAATTGTTTTAAGCATTTCAACATTGGTCTCGCTTGGCTAAAATCAATACCTGAGCAGGGCTGCATTCCTTCCCAGAGATTCTAAAAGAGAATATATTTTCTTGTCTTTTCTTTTTTATTTTATTTTATTTTATTTTATTTTTTATTGCATTTTAGGTTTGGGGGTACATGTGAAGAACATGGAAGATTGTTGCATTGTTACACACATGGCAGTGTGATTTGCTGCCTTCCTCCCCATCACCTATATCTGGCATTTCTCCCCTGATACTCCCCCTCCCTGTGTCCATGTGTTCCCATTGTTCAACACCCGCCTATGAGTGAGAACATGCGGTGTTTGATTTTCTGTTCTTGTGTCAGTTTGCTGAGAACGATGGTTTCCAGGTTCATCCATGTCCCTACAAAGGACACGAACTCATCGTTTTTGATGGCTGCATAATATTCCATGGTGTATATGTGCCACATTTTCCCCGTCCAGTCTATCATTGATGGGCATTTGGGTTGGTTCCAGGTCTTTGCTATTGTAAACTGTGCTGCAATGAACATTCGTGTGCTTGTGTCCTTATAGTAGAACGATTTATAGTCTTTTGGATATATACCCAGTAATGGGATTGCTGGATCAAATGGAATTTCTATTTCTAGGTCCTTGAGGAATCGCCACACCGTCTTCCACAATGGTTGAACTAATTTACACTCCCACCAACAGTGTAAAAGCGTTCCTATTTCTCCACATCCTCTCCAGCGTCTGTTGTCTCCAGATTTTTTAATAATCGCCATTCTAACTGGCGTGAGATGGTGTCTCAATGTAGTTTTGATTTGCATTTCTCTAATGACCAGTGATGATGAGCATTTTTTCATATGTTTGTTGGCTTCACGTATGTCTTCTTTTGTAAAGTGTCTGTTCATATCCTTCACCCACTTTTGAATGGGCTTGTTTGTTTTTTCTTGTAAATCTGTTTCAGTTCTTTGTAGATTCTGGTTATCAGTCCTTTGTCTTGTCTTTTCTAGTGGCCACCTACATTATTTGACTTGTGACCCCTTCTTCCATTATCAAAGCCAGCAATGGTAGGCAGAGTCCTCATGCTGCTATCTCTCTAGTTCTGCAGATAGAAAAGATTCTTTGCTTTTAAGGATTCAGGTAATACATTGTACTGACCTGGAATATCCAAAATAATCTTTCCATCTCTATATACATCAACTTAGCTGTGTCTGGAAAGACTCTTTGGCTATGCAAAATAACATATTCAGTAATTCTGAAGATTGAGATACGGCTATATTTGGGGGCATTATTTTGTATAAATCTCCCATAGAATATGAGTTTTATCCAACAATATCAAAATTCATTTGATTTAAAACTTGAAATTACAAGTGCTGCCATTAAGCAAAAGATGAGTCATGCAATATAGCACACATTGTCCAACTTACATTTTGCATGTGCTTTGTCTCCATAAACTTCCATATTTACAAAGAAACACCAATTTGTGACCTAAATGTCAAATTGTTAACAATAAGGCATAAACTAGGAAGAGATATATTTAATCAGGGTGGATCTCAAGACCTTTAAACAGAAAATTGTCAACAATCCATTATGCTGTACAACTTGTATAAAAGAAAGACAATATGAAAAAATAAGGCTGTAGTAATCTTCTGTATATTTTGCTTAATAATACTGGCTTTATATTATTTTATGTGAGCATATATATATATATAATAAATATTTAACACTCCTAAAATTTATAACCAGTTATATTAATCCTCGTAGGTCTATTTTAATATCAACCGGTTATTACCTTTGACTTATTTTTCTAATTTTGTATACATACCAGTATCATAATTTATGTATGTTTTTTAAACTTCCATATTTTTCTTACATTTATAATATCAGAAATTTCAACTTCTTAAATTTTTTTAAAGAATTTAAAACTTTACATTAAAACCTACAGAACATGGACAAGAGAAAGTTTAAAGGACAAAAAATAAGTAGATAATAATCATGCTGATAAATCAGAATACTCAACATATTTAGATTTATATCTTCCCCAAATTGATTGAATGCAACCCCAATTAAAATATCAGCATTTTTCAAAATTGATTATGCAATTTTAAATTTCATGTAGAAATGTCAAATAACTAGAATATCTATAAAAAATTTAAAGAGAAAAACAGTGTTAGCTAACTCTGTCACCTAATATCAAAATTTACTTGAAATTTTTATTATGTAAGAACTGTAAACCTGGCACAATAATAAGCTAAGAGATTAAATAAACCAAATAGAGAATACAAATACAGACCTACACATATATAAAAAACTTAATTTGAGCTGGATCATAGGTAACACTAAAATATAAAATAATATACCTAGGCAATAAAAAACCCAAAAAGTATATATTTATGACCTCCAAGAATTTATATATTTATTCATAAGATACAAAAATGATTAACCATAAAAGAAAACATTTATAAATTTGACTGTATTAAAATTGAGATCTTTGGTCACCAAAGGATTACTTGAAAAGGAAGCTAGGACTCATATCGATAATATAATGTATACCTACAAATAAATAGACAATAGTCAGATATCACAATCAAAGAAAAAACAGCAAATATTTTGAATCTCCTTTCATGGAAGAATAAATGCAGAATACCTGTAAGCATCTGTAATGATTTTCAATATCATTAGTCATTAGTAATATGCAAATTAAAGTCTCTATGAAATACTGATACACCTATCAGAGGGCTTTTTAAAAATGTTAATTATAATACTGGCTTTGTTGAAATGTAGAGTAACTGAGACTTTTATATATTGCTTTTAATGTAAAGTGCTACAGCCACTTTGGAAACTACAAAAAATATATACTAATGCTAAATGTATATATTTCTTATGACTCAATTATCTCTTTTCTATATATATGTACAGAAGAAGAACCCATGTCCGCCAAAGACATGTAGAAGAAAGTTTGTAATTTATTTATAATATTTATTTATACTAGCCTCAAAGTAAAAACAGCTTGATCCCCATGAACACTAAAGAGCTACAGAATAATCAGTACATTGCTACTACTCTTGTTAATTGAACTAGCCCCACATGCCTGATTGACTTTGTCACTTGCTAATTGCAAAGCTCCAGGGCCTGGAGTGAACATAGGCAGTAGCTAAGGAGTAGTTGTAGCAGGTCTTGGGTAAGACCCAGTGTTGTACTGGCTTCAGGTTTAGTCCAGTGCAGTCGTAGAGGTGGTGGTCAAAGGTGTGCTTGTGTCACATCCCCCAGCTTTAGGTGGCTCAGAACAGAAAGACACCCTCTGTTTGAAATGAATTAATGGAAGAGAATAAGAGTCTCTACATGGCAATTCAGCTAAGTCTCCCATATTCTTTGTTTTCATTGGCAAAATTGTATTCTTTTTGTCTCCTATGGGTAATTGATTTTAACACAATCATACATTCATTCTGTGATGGTAACAACTTTCACATCATTTGTAGAACTACTTTTGTCCATTGGCTCATGGCAAAGGCACAATCTGAAAGGATACACTAACATTACAATAACATTTTTAAACAAGTGTGGACAAAGAACCAATCTGCAATATTAAACAGAAAATATTTAAGTATGGATTAACTTGAATATATTTTTATTCCAGATAATATTTTTACTTTTCAACATCGTTTCATTTTACTATGATGGCAATTTTAGGTGCCTGGTGAGTTATTCTTAATGTCCATTCAACATATAACAATTATAATTAAGCATTCACAAACTTGATAGCCAAAGGAACCCAAATTTTTAAATATCTCTGATATTTTAAATGAATTCTTCAGCTAATTCACTTAGTTTTCAATTTCACTTAATCCTCTGAAATTAAATACTTTTTCTTATCCTTACAGAATCAAGTAATGCAGCTATTTTACTTTAGATACTTGTGAATTTAACCAAGGATTATTAAACAAATTGGGAAAAAAAAAAGGCCTCCAATCATAGTGCTTAAAGACAATGTAAAATGTTACAATCAGGGTAACTTGTTTTCTTGATGAAAATTTTTGGTCTCAAAAGAAACAGTAGGTATTTAAAGAAACTGAAGAAACATTAAACTATTTTGTCTTGTAAAAAAAAATCATTTAGGGATGATGTTCTGCAGCTTATAAAGAACAGTAAGTAAAATTATGTGTTAAAACACAAAAAAATGTTATTTTTAAGCATTTGCTAAGTTAGAATCCTTTCTCATGAGGATCTATGTGGTTTTATAAATCTAGGTCTTCTGGGTCACAAAGATATTACACTTCAGTGTCTTTCTTTATAGTCCTAAAGTAGCATGTTACTTCCTTGTCTAGCTATTTCATGACTGGTAAGACCTTTTTTTTTTTTTGTTAACTTTAAGTTCCAGGATACAAGTGAAGAACATGCAGGTTTGTTACATAGGTATATGTCTGCCATGGCAGTGTGCTGCCCCTATTGACCCATCCTCTAAATTCCCTCCCTTCTCCCCCTCAGCCTCTAAAAGCAATGGTGTGTGATGTTCCCCCCCCCCTGGTTGGTGTCCCTTTGTTCTCATTGTTCAACTTCCATTTATGAGTGAAAATCTGACAAAGGTCTCATATCCAGAATTTACAATGACCTTAAACAAATTTACAAGCAAAAAATAACCTCATCAAAAAGTGGGTGAAAGATATGAGCAAACACTTCTCAAAAGAAGACATCTAGGTGGCCAACAAACATATGTACAAAATCTCAACATTACTGATCATTAGAGAAATACAAATCAAAATCACTAGGAGATACCATCGCATGCCAGTCAGAATGGCAATTATTAAGAAGTCAGGAAACAGTAGACGCTGGTGAGGCTGTGGAGAAATCAGAATGCTTTTCCATTGTTGATGGGAATGTAAATTGGTTCAACTATTGTGGAACACAATATGGAAATTTCTCAAGGATTTAGAACAAGAAATACCATTTAACCCAGCAATCCCATTACTGGGTATATTCCCAAAGGAATATAAATTATTCTAATATAAAGACACATGTACACATATGTTTATTGCAGCACTATTTACAATAGCAATGTCTAGGAACCAAGCCAAATGCCCATCAATGATAGACTGGATAGAGAAAGTGTGGTACATATACAACATGAAATTCTATGCATCCATTAAAATGAATGAGATAATGTTCTTTGCAGGGACCTCAATGAAGCTGGAAGCCATCATTCTCAGCAAATTAACACAGGAAAAGAAAGCCAGATCTTATACAAGATCATCAAGTTTTTACATCTATGAATCTGCAAGAACCACAGCGTTACTGGGCTTGGGGTGGCCCCTAAAATAGAAACAGCTTAGATCACAACACCAAAGTCATTTCAAATAATTGGAAAGCCTTCCAAAGAAGGATGGTTACAAATAAGCCCAGACAGTGATGACTACAATAACTACCTAACTTACCTAACTCTTCAATGCCCAGACACCAAAAAATATAAAATGGAGATACAAAAAATAAAAAGCAAGAAACTAAATTATATAACCAGGGAAAATCCATTACCTTCACTATGAGGAAGACAGGAAGGAAAGAAAGAAGGAAGGGAAGACTACAAAACAGAGAACAAATAACAGAATGGCAGGAGTAAGTTCTTACTTATCCCTAACAAACTTGAATGTAAGTGGACTAAAAACTGAAATCCAAAGACACAGATTAGATGAATGGATAAAAAAGCAAAATATCAGCTGTCTACAAGAAACACACTTCACCCTTAAAGACACACCTAGACTAAAAATAAAAAGATTAATAAAGCTATTCCATGTGAATGGAAACCAGAAAAGAGCAGGAGTTGTTGTATTTATATCAGATAAAATAGATTTCAAGACCAAAACTACAAGAAGAGACAAATAAGTCACTATATTATGATAAAGGGGTCATTTCAACCACAGAATATAACAATTTTCACTACATATGTGCCCAACACTGGAGCATGCAGATATATAAAGAAAATATTATTAGAACAAAATATAGAATTAGACCCCAATACAATCATAGCTGGAGAATTTTACATCTCACTGTAAGCATTGAACAGATCTTTCAAACAGAAAATTAACAAAGAAACAATAGACTTAATCTACACTACAGACCAAAAGACTTTATAGACATATACGGAACATTTCATCCAACAGTTGCAGAGTATACATTCTTTCTCAGTGCATGGATCATTCTCTTTATAAATATATCTGTTAATAATATAGTTATAATAGAAAATATTAAATACAATATTTTATAAAATAAAAAATTATAGTTAAACTTTTACATTATTTTTTCTAGAAAAAATGTTAACACATTCTAAATTGTTCATTTTATTTAGAGATGGGCACAATTTTTTATTAACTGTATTTGTTTTATAATTGTTTTGTGGGTGGAATTATTGAAACATTGCCAGGCCAGCCACTATTTTAAAATGTGCAGTAGCTGGCACATTTGGAAAATCTATAGATGTAGAAAAGTGATTTAGATACAGAGTTAAATTGCAAAGAAACAGACATATGAAAGAAATTATTATAACTATATGGGTGTATTTTTGTTATTTTAAAGCTTTTATCAAATTTTCTCATAAAATGTTTAATTATATGAGAAAAACAATAATTAATTACACATGAAAAATATTGTTTTATAAATAGTTCAACATGTAGAATATAGTTTTCCTTGTAGATATTACATTATAAATTTTCATAGGCTACATCATGGACACATCTATTAATATATTGATATTTTTATTTTCTTTTCTCATATTGATACTCTTATAATCCTGACACAGCACTTCCATAAAAGGAAGCCATTCTTAGTTAAAGTAATAACTAAGTTATACATAAACACATTAATTGAGTAAATAAATTCATCAAAAGTTTTATTAAAAATATGATGAAATAACTAAGATCAGAGCAAAACTGAAGGAAATAGAGACATGAAAACACTTAAAAAAGTCAGTGAATCCAGGAGCTGGTTTTTTGAAAATATTAACAAAATATTAGTCCTGCTAGCTGGACTAATAAAGGAGAAAAGAAAGAAAAATCAAATAGACACATTAAAAAATGATAAAGGCAAATTCACCACTTATTCCACAGAAATACAAAAAACCATCATATAATACTATAAATAACTCTATGCAAATAAACTAGAAAATCTAGAAGAAATGGATAAATTCCTAAGCACATACATTTTCCTAAGACCAAACTAGAAAGAAGTCAAATCTCTGAATAGACTAATAACAAGTTCTGAATTGAGGCAGTAATTATTAGCCTACCAACCAATAAAAGCCCAGGACCAGATGGATTCTACCAGAAGTACAATGAGAGGCTGTTACAACTCCTTCTGAAACTATTCCAAACAATAAAAAAGAGGGACTCCTCCCTAACTCATTTTATGAGGCCAGCATCATCCTAATACCAAAACCTGGCAGAGACAAGACAACAACAAAAATTTTCAGGCCAATATACCTGATGAACATCGATGTGAAAATCCTCAATAAAATACTGGCAAATCGGATCCAGCAGCACATAAAAAACTTATCCACCACAGTCAAGTCAGCTTCTACCCTGGGATGCAAGGCTAGTTCAACATATGCAAATCAATAAATATAATGCATCACATAAACAGAATCAATGACAAAAAACACATGATTATCTCAATAGATTCAGAGAAGGCCTTCAATAAAATTCAACACTGCTTCATGCTACAAACACTCAATAAACTAAGTATTGATGAAACATATCAAAATAATAAGAGCTATTTATGACAAACGCACAGCCAATATCATACTAAATGGGCACATCTGGAAGCATTCCCTTTGAAACCTGGCACAAGACAAGGATGCCCTCTCTCACCACTCCTATTCAACATATTATTGGAAGTTCTTCAAGGAAAGTAGGCAAGAGAAAGAAATAAAGCAAAATCAAATAGGAAGAAACAAAGTCCAATTGTCTCTGTTTGCAGATGACATGATTGTATATTTAGAAAACCCCATTGTCTCAGCCCAAAAACTCCTTAAGCTGATAAGCAGCTTCAGCAAAGTCTCAGGATACAAAATCAATGTGCAAAAATCACAAGCATTTCTATACACCAATAATAGAGAGGCAAATCACGAGTGAAATTTCATTCACAATTGCTACAAAGAGAATAAAATACCTAGGAATATAACTCACAAGGGATGTGAAAGACCTCTTCAATGAGAACTACAAACCACTGCTAAGGGAAATAAGAGATGACAAATACAAATATAAAAATCTTTCATACTCATGGTTAGGAAGAATCAATATCATTAAAATGGCCATACAGCCCAAAGCAATTTATAGATTCAATGCTATTCCCACCAAGCCACCATTGACTTTCTAAACAGAATTAGGAAGAAACTACTTTAAATTTCCTATGGAACCAAAAAGGAGGCTGTATAGCCAACACAATCCTAAACAAAAAGAACAAAGCTGGAGGCAGCATGATATCTGACTTCAAACTATACTACAAGTCTACAGTAACCAAAATAGCATGGTACTGGTACCAAAACAGATACATAGACCAATGGAAAATAATAGAGGCCTCAGAAATAACACTACAAATCTACAAACATCTGATCTTTGACAAACCTGCCAAAAATAAGCAGTGGGGAAAGGATTCCTATTTAATAAATGGCGTTGGGAAAACTAGCAGCCATGTACAGAAAACTGAAACCAGACCCCTTCCTTACATCTGATACAAAAATTAACTCAAGATGGATTAAAGATATAAACATAAGACCTAAAACCATAAAATCTAGGAGAAAACCTAGGCATATCATTCAGAACATAGGCATGGGCAAAGACTTATGACTAAAACACCAAAAGCAATTACAACTAAAGCCAAAACAGACAAATGGGATCTAATTGAACTAAAGAGCTTCTGCACAGCAAAAGAAACTATCATCAGAGTGAACAGGCAACCTATAGAATGGGAGAAAATTTTTGCAATCTCTCCATCTGACAAAGGGCTAATATCCAGAATCTACAATTAACTTAAATTTACAATAATGAAGCAAATGATCCTATCAAAATGTGGGCAAAGGATATGAACAGACATTTCTCAAAAGAAGACATTTATGTGGCCAAGAAACATATGGAAAAAAGCTCATCATCACTGGTTGTTAGAGAAATGGAAATCAAAACCACAATGAGATACCATCTCATGCCAGTTACAATGGTGATCATTAAAAATCAGAAAATAACAGTTGCTGGAGAGGATGTGAACAAATAGAAACACTTTTACACTGTTGGTGGGAGTGTAAATTAGTTCAACCATAGTGGAAGACAGCATGGTGATTCCTCAAGGATCAAGAACTACAAATATGTTATCCAGCAATCTCATTACTGGGTATATACCCAATGGATTATAAATTATTCTCCTATAATGATACATGTGCACGTATGTTTATTGTAGCAATATTCACAATAGCAAAGATTTGGAACTAAGAAAAATGCCTATCAATGTTAAACTGGATAAAGAAAATATGGCACATATACACCATGGAATACTATGCAGCCATAAAAAAGAATTAGTTCATGTCCTTGCAGAGACATGAACAAAGCTGCAAACCATCATTCTCAGCAAACTAACACAAGAACAGAAAACCAAACACCACATGTTCTCATTCATAATTTGGAGTTGAACAATAGGAACACATGGACACAGAGAGAGGCATATCACAAGCTGGGGTCTGTTGGGCAGTCAGGGAATAGGGGGAGGGGATAGCATTAGGAGAAATACCTAATGTAGATGATAGGTTGATGGGTGTAGAAAACTATCCTAGCACATGTATACCTATGTAACAAACCTGCATATTCTGCACATGCATCCCAGTACTTCAAGTATAACAAATAAATGAATAAAATAAATAAATAAATGTTAAGAAAGAACTGAGAAAATTATCTAAATGTAGAAAACATCAAATTTCTAATTTCCAATAAAAATTAGAAATTTGAAAAATAAGATGGAACTCTGCAGTATTACTTGTTAAGTCAATGAGATTGAAAATATTATCTTTTGAAAATAACCATAAGCACTGACCAGTATGCAACAGTTCTTTTTAAGTGATAGGATTACTATCAAAAATAAATTATTGTATTCATTATATTACTATAGTAATGGAAACATTCTAATTCATACTAACTTAGGCAGAAACACTAGTAAGATTGTAAATTTAGGAACTGTAGCAATAATGTATGAGAGTCATGTTTTTCAAAGTGCTATGCTGCCAAATTAAATCTTGAATGGAAATCGATGTTTCATTTGATTCTGTAATAATTAATTTTGTCGCGAACTTGCTACTCACTGTAGACTGTTATAAATTATTGCCCAGCTGTTGATGGCAGATAAAGAAGTTGCAAATTGAGCAATAGTTTCAACCTCCTATTCAGGATTATCTGAATGAATGCTGTAGAAATAACAGGAGCTGGAATTTTGAGCCTTATTTATGACCACTATACAATCTTAGCCATTCCAGGCAATTGTCTATATGATCATATATGAATATCACTAATTAAAAGTTATAAAGTGAGCATGCCACTTTAAAATAAAAAGTACCAGGTAGTCTGATACTTTTCTTCTTTGGTATCTAAAAATCTCTTTTTTAATTAGTGAAAAATTCTTAAAAATTAATGACTACTTTGTTCATGAACTAATGAAAGAACACTAAGAATTACATTAATATTGTAAATTTTTCCAGAACATTTGTGAGTGCAACCTGAAATTTTCTGTAAAAATATGCTTGTCTTTTCTGTAATGTGGAGTGAAAGGCAAATCTTGCTAGAGAAGAGGGGCTTAAATTCTGAAATATTTGTACCCAATGTATATTTAGCAGTATAAATTGCAGGCTGGATTAATTGTTTAAAACACATTTTGAATTATGTTATGGCTTTATGTACTGAGATTATTAATTTGCTATAAATGTGTATATATTAGTCTTGAATTGGTCATTATTTTGCTGAAATAAAACATCTTTCTGCCTATAGTATTGAATATATACATTTATTTGCAAAACATTAGTATTATTTGCAAAAAACATCAGTTACAAAGTGAAATAATATAAGGCAAAATAATTAGGAAATAGATCATCTAGTTAGACTACCATTTTCTGATAGCAAAACAATAGATTTTACTTTCTCTTTAAATTTAGTGAGCTCAGAAGAACATAGATTACCTATAAATCATTTAGGCTTTAGGCTATTTTGAATTTGGAGTTATAATGTTCTTTTTATATTATGTAAAGACCACGTGAAGTTGAATAGTGACCTAATGATCATTTCTCCAATTAGGTTTGTCTTCAATTTATTGCATTTGGTAAGTTTTCTATTTGTCTCCAACAATTCTAATTCCCCAGATTCTAATTCTTGACAGAAGGCTTAGAAGACAGAAGCAACTTACACTTCTGTGTGTTTATGACACTCATTTGAATGATATATTCATGAGTTGGCAGAGGTGCAGTCATATAGCCTGGCATAGATGATTATAATGTCTTAGCAAATGAAGAGAGCCCTAGGGCATTAAGAATTCTCAGCCATTAATATTGGTTTTGCCACAAGGCAGTTACATAAACTGACAGTTTGGAAGAGGCTTGACTCCTTGCATACTCATACACTGACTATTTCTGAAATATCGTTAATACTACTAAGTTCTCAGGTACTTGTAGTCTAATATAAAAAGTCAGTCTTCCATTGTGGAAGCAGAATATTTAAACAGATTATCTTGGTGTTAATATGACTTCTACCACAAAGCAATTTATCAGATTAAATATTTTTCTTTCAACAAAAATAATGAAAATATAGTAAAATGAGTGAGTTTTCCTTCAAAGTGTCAACTATACAATTGACCACAATTTTGCCTATGAAAATATTCTGTAAATATAATACAACTGTAATTAAAGATCACATGAATTATGTTTCCAAATTTTAGTCTTTAGAACTTGTCAACCTAAGTAACGCACAGAGGCTATCTTAAAAAAAAAAAATCTATTCAAAAATAAATCATTGCAATGTAAATACACATTCCACAGTAACCTATGTACATAGTTAGCAGGCCAAAGGAAGACAGGTTTTTAAACAATAAAAATTAGGAGGATTATGTAATTACTTTGAAATAATTATTATTGGGTACAAAGATTAGCAAGAATGATACCAGTTCAAGATTCGACATGAAATTGGAGAGCAGATGTCTTTGCAAAAATGCTCTTTGTGAAAGGTTGCAATGGCTTTTGTGCAAGATGGTGTTTCTTGTAGTCATTTGTGATAGCTTTCGTTATCATTCATACAAGCATGAGAACCCTCTTTCATGGAACTTCCCTGGCTCTATTTGTCAGGGTTTTCTTAACATCAGCGACTCCATTTTAATTCTGACAACTTTCACAAACTATGTAAGATTTCTTATAAAAATAATTTGAACTTAGGGATCATTAATATTTTTAATATACGTAAATCTTGTTCAAACACTAAATAAAAAGTTTTTCATTAAACATGTTTTAAAACAAGATGACATCTTATGCAACAGCACATAACAATGCTAAAATTGTTACACTAAGAATACTTTACAATAAGTATATTGTGGATAATATTTAATACTGGTTACATGTTGATGAGAAATGTGAAACTAAAGTTGCTTAGGTATTCAAAATTAATAATTTAAAGATCATAATTATTTATATTTTCATTTAAAGATCATATATATTTATTTAAAGATCATAATTATTATTAATATTCCAATAACTAGATTACCCAATTAACCACAATTTTCTGAAATATCAGTGGCGATACTGGAATCAAATATTTGAATTAAATTGTGTACCTATATTATACTTTAGGTATATTTTTATATCTCACGGAGAAGATAGGTTTTCTACCACCACTTCTTTAGATTAAGGTCAGAGCTAATTTATTAACATATCAAATTGAAGAATAAGGCTTTAAGAAGTGAGTAATCAATCATCCAATAACCTGGCTGTAGCATCTTGCTGCCTGTATATTAAATTCTAAATTCTTGAATATTTTAGTTGAATAATTTCATCAATATCATATTTGAATCTTGCTTTTTGTTTTGCATTCTCCATTCCCAAAATTGAGCAAAAGCAAGTAGATGAGGAAAAGACTCCTAATGGTACTGATTATTCTTACTCTAAATAAATGACCACAAATCTTGGGCAAAATCTTTGCAATATCTTGCAATGCCTCCACTGTCTCTAATCTATCATCTCTTCTAATCTCTGAGAATGATCTTTTATGTCTTCTTTACTATCTCAACTCTATTATTACATTTGACTCAGGAGATTGCTTTGTTATTTCAATGAGAAAATTTAAGCAAACAAGTGAACTACTTCATGTTCTCAGCAGCAGATCCACTAATCTAACAAAAGCAACACATGTATATTTTACCTGCTCTCTTGCTAGAACCGCTGAATTTCCAGGATGTGCCATGAATCCCACCTACTCTTGACATTGATTGAAATCGCTCCTATAATGCTTTATTTATATTCCTATTTCATCAAAGTTTCCTTTCTTTTGCCTAATAATCCTTAGTCCATACCATGTAAATAAATTTCCTGGAAACTACACCTACAGCTCCAGATGTTTCCTCATTAGTCTGTGTATAACAAAACTTCTCCAAAATTTTGCACATAACATTTCTCCTTTATTTACTTTTTTATTTCTTATTAACTAACTCCAAGATTTTTTTTCTACCACTTACCACCCCACTGAAGTTTGTGTAACAAGTTTAGGAATAGCTTCCATATTGGCCTGTTCAATGTCCAATACTTTTACATTAAATTACCTGATCTCCCAGGAGCATCACTGTCTCCTTCATGGAAAACTTTACTTGCATGGCTTCCTTGCCACAGCAGTGTCCTTATCTACTTCTCTCTGTGGTCCCTTTACAGATCTTCTTCTCTTTCTGATCTCAAAATACTAGTTCCACAAATCATTTTTTAAAAATTTATTGTAATTTAACAATTTATAATTGTATATATTTATGACATACAAAGCGATGTTACAGTTTGGGGCTGCAATGTGGAATGATTAAATCAAACACTGTTTAGAATGGTCAGGTAATGGAGTTAACCTAAGTGACTCCCAAATCTCAATGTGTAGTCCCTTGCCTTTCTTTTTCTACATTAGATTTGTAACGATTTTTTTTTTACTTAATAAATATCTAAGTTCAATTAGTTTAAATGTCACCATAAATATTCAAAAGCTTTATTGAGACATAGTTGATATACCATATTATTTACCAATTCTAAGTATACAAATGAAGATTTTTTTTATATTCAAAGAATGTGCAACCATCACATCAATTTTAGAAAATTTTCATCTCCCCCAAAAACAAACTCTTGAACCACCAGTAATCATTCCTTATTTCTTACTAGTCCCCTAAGTTCTAGGCAACAATTTATGTTTATTACTGTGCCTCCCAACTGCTGAATTGATAATATTGATGGCAATAGCTAGCCTCTCTCAAATACAGGACAGAGTATAAGTAGGGCAAGAGAATGTCCAGGGGAAACAGGACAGGAGACATCAAAGCCTGTTCATGAAATGAGGTATTGAGCTGGTCAATTAAGGTAACATGCTAAACTGAAAGTATGAATCCAGTCTTTATTCACTTATTGTGACAGTGCAAGCAAGGATCAAATGAGGGAGACACCAAATCCCAGTGTTACATATATATATATATATATTTTCCAATGGAATTGCACTGTGTGAAGATATGGTGGATTCAGCACAAACATGGAAAATCGATTTACTGTGAAAAAGTTCTGAACAGAAGGCCTTTTAATGGACTTGGGTGGCAGAGAGAGAGAGAGAGAGAGAGAAGAAAGGGCTAGGAGTAGAAAAATACTAAGTAAAGAGGGAGAAAAGTACAAGATTCTGTTAAAGGGATTTTGGCAAAGGGACCTGGGAAGTTCTTTAGCAAAGGCCTTAGGTATGCAGGCCTCTGAATGATGGTGCCTGGGTTAACAAGGCAAATATGTGTCTGAGCATGGTTTGCTAAGGTAGGGAGTACCTGAGCCCTTGACTGCAAATCTTTCCAGTAAACATATATGTATACACAAACACCAAGTTTGGTGAGGTGAAATCAACTTCTACCAATGAGGCCAGACAGGCACAGCCTTCCCATTATATAATCAAGCCTGATAAACCACACATAAAATTTATTCTGAAGCAAGACTCCTTGGCCAGCTGACTGACCTTTCTTGCACCCATTCTCTGTAGTTAATTTTCCCAAAAGCAACCAGGCAGACTTTTTGTTTTTATTTATTTTTTAATTTATTTATCATTATTATTTTTTGAGATGGAGTCTCCCTCTGTTGCTCAGGCTGGAGTGTAGTGGCACAATCTCAGCTCACTGCAATGTGAGCCTTCTAGGTTCAAGCAATTCTGCCTCCACCTCCTGAGTCACTGGGTTTACAGTGCATGCCACTATGACCAGCCAATAATTTTTAAATGTTATTATATCATAACACAAATTTCTTACTGTATATACAGGTTCTACATAATAAGGTCCTTGGCTATGTCTCTGACTTCATAACCCCACTCTAGCCACAATGGCCTTTATCCTACAAGCAGGCAAAGCTCATATCTATTTAAGCATCTTTATATCTTTCTGCTAAGAAAAATATTTTCTCATAGTTTTCTTGATCATTCATGTCTTTGCTCAAATATTATCAAAGCAGTATTTTGTAGATTACATCTTGCTTCATGCTGCTACTTCTAAACTATTATTTTTCTTTTTTAAAAAAGGAGTAATTAATTAGTTAAAATACTGTGAAAAGGAGCCTGTATTGTTCACTTATTCATTCTCGTTGGTCTTTATTATCTACAACACCCCCGCCCCAGACCATTTACTCTTTTCCATCTAAGGTTTAAGTGACTTTCACATTGTCTTCTCTACTCCAATGCTATGTGACTTCACTACCAAATTGACAAGTCACTCATGACCCTAACTTCTGTATACTGATTTCATACCAGGGATCTAGGGATGGTTTAACATACATAAGTTAATAAATGTGATATATCACATGTACAGAATCTGCAACAAAAATCACATAATCATCTCAATAGACGCAGAACAAACATTTGACAAAATCCAGCGTCCTCTATGATTAAAACTTTCAGCAAAATTGGCATACAAGGGACATAACTTAAGGTAATAAAAATCATCTATGAGAAACCCACAGCCTACATAATACTAAATGGGGAAAAGATGAAAGCATTCCCTCTTAGACTTGGAACAAGACAAGGATGCCCACTCTCACCACTTCTATTTAACATAGTACTGGAAGTACTGGCTGGAAAAATCAGACAAAAGAAAGAAAGAAAGGGCAACCTAATTGATAATAAGGAAGTTAAACTGTTGCTGTTTGCTGATGATTTGATTGTATACCTAGAAAACCCTAAAGACTCATCCAAAAAGCTCCTAAAACTGATCAATGAATTCAGCAAAGTTTCAGGATACAAAATTAAGGTACACAAATAAGTAGCTCAGCTATACACTGACAGCGATCAAGCTGAGAATCCAATCAACAACTCATCCCCTTTCACAATTGCTGCAAAAAAAAAAAAAGGAATATAAACAACCAAGGAGACGAAAGACCTCTGCAAGGAAAATTACAAAATAGTACTGAAAGAATCAATATTGTGAAAATGACTGTACTTCCAAAAGCAATCCACAGATTCAATGCAGTTCTCATGAAAATGCCACCATCATTCTCACAGAACTAGAAAAGACAATCCTAAAATTCATATGGAACTAGAAACAAGACTGAACAGTCAAAGCAAGACTAAACAAAAAGAGCAAATCTGGAGGAATAACATTACCTGACTTCAAACTATACTATACAGTTATAATCACCAAAACCGCACGTTGCTGGATAAAAATAGGCACACAGATCAATGGAACACAATAGAGAACCCAGAAATAAAGCCAAATACTTACAGCCAACTGATCTTTGACAAAGTAAACAAAATCACAAAGTGGAGAAAAACACCCTAATCAACAAATGGTGGTGGGATAATTGGGAAGGCAGATGAAGAAGAATTAAACTCGATCTTCCTCTCTCACTTTATACAAAAATCAACTCAAGATATATGAAGAACTTAAATCTAAAACGTGAAACCATAAACATTCTAGAAGATAACATCAGAAAAACCCTTCTAGACATTGGCTTAGGCAAAGACTTCGTGACCAAGAACCCAAAAGCAAATGTAACAAAAACAATGATAAAAGGTTGGGACTTAATCAAAGTAAAATGTTTCTGCAAAGCAAAAGAAACAATAAGCAAAATAAACAGACAATCCATAGAGTGTGAGAAAATCTTCACAATCTGTACATCCAGCAAAGGACCAATATCCAGAATCTACAAGGAATTCAAACAAATTAGCAAGAAAACAAAAAACTCTCATCATAAAATGGGCTAAGGGCATTCTCAAAGAAGATATACAAGTGGCCAACAAATATAAGAAAAAATGCTTAGCATCACTAACAATCAGAGAAATGCAAATTAAAAACACAATATGATACCACCTTACTCCTGCAAGAATGGTCATAATTGAAAAATAAAAATAAAAATTGGTGGGGATATAGTAAAAAGGCAACACTTTTACATGCTGGTGGGAATGTAAATTAGTACATCCATTATGGAAAACAGTGAATAAACTCCTACTTCCAAATTTTTGTTCACATATGCAAAACTACTTTTACTGGATTTGTTCTATTTTTTCTTTCTCCTTTAACATTAAAGAACATGTCTCTCATCCAAACTCAATGTCTTCTCTAATCCTTTGAAAGCGACCTCTTCTAGTTATGTCTTTCTTATTGAGATAGATTTTTTTTTAAATAATCTAACATTTAGAAAATGTATATCCCTTTGTATTACACCTCAGTTTAACCTGTCTCTTTACTTTTTTTTCACATCAAACTTTTGAAAGTGTTGTACGTACAGCTATGATTTATTTTTTATTGTTTGACTCATTGATATCTATTTTTGTATATTAATAAGAGTACTGAAATATTTTGGAATCACTGTTTCTCTATCTTTATTAATATGGTTCACATGAAGTCAAGTTTTTCTTTGGCTTCAGAATTGGAAGTGGGAGCACAGCCTGACCGCTGAAAGCTTTGTATACTCCCTATAGTATTTGACTTAAAATGGCTTTCTGTTTCAATCAGAAACAAAGCTAACAATGATTCCTTTCGATGCGGTTAAAAAGAGGCCCTTTTTATTTTTTCACCAGGCATTAAACTTTACAGACCATTAAGTCTGAAACTGCTGATCTGGACCTAGAGAATGTCTAAAAATCAGGTAAAAATAGAGAATAGTAGACCTAAAAGTTATAGAAATACAGGCATCTCTTCAGTTGAAGGACTGGATTGTGCTTTACGGGAAGTCTGTTACAAAACTTTTAGTAATGTTAGCAAATAGATCAGCCTTTTTTATTTGCATTTGATTGTGTTCTTGTTACTTAAATCAGATATCCCTAGATATGTTTATAATTAATGTCTCATTTTCTCATTTTACTTATACTCAAATGTATCACGTGCTCCCCATTATTTCAACAAACGACTTCTGCTATGGTTACCAAAAGCGGCTATACAGCAAAACCATGGAGACATTGTAAGTATTTTATTTAGCCTCTCAGCATCATTTGAAAGTACTTAACAGTTTTTCTTCATAATATAAACACTGGCAAATTATTGATACAGACTCTAAGCAGCTTTTGTTACAGTGCAATACTACCTCCTGAATTTTTATATATCCTGAAGGAAGTCCCAAAGGAGCTCTTTCAGATGTTGGCTAGTTGACTCAACAGAAGGTTGCCAAGAATGTGTGATCATGCATGAATTGATTTAGTAATGTGAATAACATGTATAGGTTTCTTTTATTGTGTTAAATTAATTAATTTTTTTCAGCTTGTATACTTTTTAAATGTGGGCACTAATACAAATAATATAAGAACTATACACATATTTTTATCAATCTTTGAACAATTTGAATGAGTTTAGCATTGATGAGTATATAGCATAAGCCTGGGAATGACGTTTTTCAAACTCAAGTTATGGGCTTTAGCAATAATTATAACAACCTCTTTAAATTTATGTCATCATTTTATTGTAAGTAGATGTATGTATTTGTACACATATATATATTCTGGTAGGGGAAGAGAAGTGATTGTAAAAAACATGGTAAGTGATAAAATTTAGTAAGTAATATTTATGGAAAACAACTCAGTCTCTATGAATATAATATCTTCAATGAAAAATTTTTAAAATATTTCTATAATCAACATTTATGATTGTAAATAATCAAAACAGTAAAAATTTTACAAAAAAGTTTATACTGGAGATTTACGTGAATCTTATTTAGTTCCAAAGTATTTTATTGCAAAGTATTATTAAAATTAACAAAAAATTGATCTGTAAAACAATAATGTGAAACAAGATGATCAGTCATACATTTTCACAACCTCAGCAAAGAACACAAGTGCTGAAGTAAGATTGAATAATTTAATACTGCAAAGGATGTAATATTCTGCCAAAAATTCATACTAAAATTTATGGTAGAACAGGTTTTGTGAAATCATTAAATGCTATCCATTCTGTGTGAAGATGTTGTTTTATTGGACTTATTGTGTGAAAATGATTCCTTATGCTTATATAAATGGATAGAAGGCTCTGTCATGGAGTCCTTATGCATATGCTCATGAATATTCCCTTATGTTATGCTTGGGTGTTTTCCAATCTTATCAAAGAGTAAAAAATGAACTTTGGGTGAAATTGAAATTGCTACAAAATACTGACTCCATCAGACATGAACATTTTTACAAACACATTGAGTAATATGAAAGAAAAATTTGTCAACCTGAAAATACAAACTCACTCACAAAAATAAGGGAACACACAATGAGTGTTTGGCATTATGTAGATAACATTTTATGGGAGCAAGGAAACATAAGTTGGCATTTCAATGTTGATGTTTCTTAATTTTTCAACACCTTTGCAGTTTGAACATGTATTTTGGTGTGATATTAAATCACAAGATGTAAGAAATATGTTATAGCTATTTAGGTAAATAAAGAGGAAAAAAATTGGGATTGTTGAAATTATGAAGAACACTTTAGAACAAAGTTGTGAAAGAGGATCCAAGATGGCAGATTAGACACAACTCCAGCACACAACACCCAGCGAAAGAGATGCAGAAACCCAGGGGATCTCCTAGCTCCAACCGAGGTACCAGGTGCATTTCAATGGGTCTGGTCCGAGGGTGAGCAAAGCCCACTCAGGGCAGACCGAGGCAGAGAGAGGTGCTGCTTCACCTAGAAAGTGCATCTGACCAGCGAGTTGGAGGCTCCACATTTGGCGCTCAGGTCCAGATACAGAGCTTCCCCCAAAGCCTCAGCAATACACAGAACAGGGGATCTTTGCCAGTCAAGCACCAGGAATTACAAGTGCAGAGTTGAATAAGAGTCTGCAGACTGAGCTATCACCCCCTCCCCCTGCCCGGAGAGAGAGGTTGCTGTGAGCGGGAGCAGCTGGGCGGCCCCTACCCCATGACCGAGAGAGAGAAAGCTGAAAGGGGGAGACTGCTGGGTGCTGCTGGGTGGGTCCCTAACTTCCCCCACAAACCCCAGAGGGCTAAAGCTCTGACTCTAGTGGGTTGTGTAGCCAGTGCCACAGCCTGAGATGAACCCTGAATGATCCAGCCCAGTGGAGGAAGGGCACAACCCACCACTAGAGGGGGTGGGACTGGGCTACATTTTTTAACAAAAAATACAGGAAGCCTACATAGCAACGGGATGGCGTTCTCGACAACCCAGCAGCACCTACAGGTCAGTGGAAGAGGTGGGCCTAATCTCCCAGCATAAACAAAAAGATGCAGGAAGCTTCCCTAATAACCTGAAGGAGTCCCTTAGAAACTCAGTAGCACCCTCATCAAGCAGCTCTCTGACACCACAGCCAGGTAAATCCACAAAGATGGGAAAGAAAACAGCACAAAAAAGGTGAAACCACCAAAGACCAGAACACCTCTTCTCCTTCAAGGGATCACAACTCCTCAACAACACAGGATCACAACTTGACCGAGAAGGAGTGTGAAGAATTGATGGAAACAGGATTCAGAAGGTGGATAATAACAAACTTTTCAGAGCTAAAGGAACACGTTCTAATTCAATGCAAAGAAACCAAAAACCTTGAAGAAACGTTACAAGAAATGCTAACGAGCATAACCAGCTTAGAAAAGAACATAAACGACTTGATGGAGTTGCAGAACACAGCACGAGAACTACGTGAAGCAAACACAAGTTTTAACAGCTGAATCGATCAAGCAGAAGAAAGGATATCAGAGATTAAAGATCAACTCAATGAAGTAAAAAGAGAAAGCAATACAAGAGAAAAAAGAGTAAAAAGATATGAACAAAGCCTCCAAGAAATATGGGATTATGTGAAAAAACCTAATCTACACTTGATTGGTGTACCTGAATATGACGGGAAGAATGAATCCAAGCTGGAAAACACACTCCAGGATATTATCCAGGAGAACTTCCCAAGCCTAGCAAGGCAGTCCAAATTTCAAATTCAAGAAATATGGAGAACTCCACAAAGATATTCCTCAAGAAGAGCAACCCCAAGGCACATAATTGTCAGATTCACCAGGGTCAAAATGAAGGAAAAAATGCTAAGGGCAGCCAGCCAAAGAAAGGTCAGGTCACCCACAGAGGAAAGCCAATCAGACTCACAGCAGATCTCTCGGCAGAAACTCTGCAAGCCAGAAGATAGTGGGGGGCCCATGTTCAACATTCTTAAAGAAAATAACTTTCAACCCAGAATCTCATATCCAGCCAAACTAAGCTTCGTAAGTGAAGGAGAAATAAAATTCTTTATGGAAAAGCAATTATTGAGAGATTTTGTCACCACCAGACCTGCCCTACAAGAGCTCCTGAAAGAAACACTAAGCATGGAAAGGAACAAGTACCAGTCACTGCAAAAGCAAACCAGTTAGCATTGCACCAAAAATGCAATGAAGAAAATGAGTCAACTAATGAGAAAGAAAACCAGCCAGTTAACAAAATGGCAGGATCAAATTCACACATAACAATATTAACATTGAATGTAAATGGCCTAAACGCCCCAATCAAAAGACACAGACTGGCAAAAATAGTTTTGCAATCTACCCATCTGACAAAGGGCTAATATCCAGAATCTACAAAGAACTAAAACAGATATACAAGAAAAAAACAAACAACCCCACTCAAAAGTGGGTGAAAGATATGAACAGACACTTTTCAAAAGAGGACATATATGAGGCCAACAAACATATGAAAAAATGGACATCATCACTGGTCATTAGAGAAATGCAAATCAAAACCACACTGAGATATCATCTCACACCAGTTAGAATGGCGATCATTAAAAAATCAGGAGACAATAGATGCTAGAGAGGATGTGGAGAAATAGGAACACTCTTACACAGTTGGTGGGAGTGTAAATTAGTTCAACCTTTGTGGAAGACAGTGTGGCGATCTCTCAAGGATCTAGAAACAGAAATTCCATTTGACCCAGCAATCCCACTATTGGGTATATACCCAAAGAACTATAAATTGTTCTACTATAAAGATACATGCATATGTATGTTCATTGCAGCCCTGTGTACAATAGCGAAGACCTGGAACCAGCCCAAATGCCCATCACTGATAGACCGGACAAAGAAAATGTGGTACATATACACCATGGAATACTATGCAGACATAAAAAACGATGAGTTCGTGTCCTTTGTAGGGACTTGGATGAATCTGGAAACCATCATTCTCAGCAAACTGACCCAAGAACAGAAAGCCAAGCACCATATGTTCTCACTCATAGGTGGGTGTTGAACAACGAGAACACATGGACTCAGGGGAGAGGAGCATCACACACAGGAGACAGTTGGGGGGGTAGGGGCGAGACAAAGGGGAGTGGGGGAGGGAGGGGAGTGTGGGGGAGGGATAACATGGGAAGAAATGCTAGATATAGTATGCACCTAAAGTAAAATAAATAAATTATTAAAAAAAAAAAGAAGAACACTTTGTAAAGCTCTTGTATGAGAGTAAGACTGTTAGGTTCTTAGTGATATAAAGATTAACTAAATAGCATAAAACTTAAGGAAATTTAGACTGCCTTGTTGCCTCAGTATTTCAATGCTATTTGGTATTCATTATATTATTTTATTATATTGAACAAAGTCTTATTATTGCTTGTACTTTTCAATAAAATTAAATTTAAGAATATCTTCTATTTCTTATCATTTGTAATGAGCTTACTAAGAACCTTTTAATGTTCAGTTGTAGTATTTTAATAAAGGGAAATATGGTTCATAGAGAAGATACAATTGAATATGTCAAAATTTTGTATATTTTATCCATAAAATATTACTTTAAAAATCAGATATTTTGACTGAAGAATAAAAAATGTGAGTGCATTAGACAAATAAATTCTGCAGAAAAATAGCAGTAATATGGTTTTATAAAACAATACAGTAAACTTTTTTGGTTCATTGAAACTGACCAAAAATAACTTCTGTCCATGATAAAATTTAATGTTTACCTAATATATATATAAGCTGTAAGCATTTCTTTAATATAAAAATATACAATCTCCTATATTTTTATAATTCCTTTTTATTGGAAAATAATTTAAATATGCCAATATAATAAAATAACATGCTAATCTTCAAATAAATATTTAAGACTTTACGTAATGTATTAGTATAATGTTTTAAAACAGTTTAACCATTACAGTGTTTTTGCATTAAATTATATGGTTAGTTATTCCATAGATTTGCTTGTGTGTCAGTAAAATTAACTATGTTATATATGATGGAAACTTAATAGTGTTGTAGATTCCTGCACTGTATCTAGAAATGGCATTAATTATAAAATAGAATTTCAAAAATGTGTAACAGCTAAAATAAATAGATATTTTATTTTACTACAAATTCTAAGAAATAACTAAAAGATAAGAATGAAGAAGAATTGGCTTGAAACATAAAACCACATCCCAGCATGTTTATAGACATGCTGTATACAATGCTTCATGTTTGCCATTTTTCCAAAAGTGGTAGATGTCAATGCAGGAACAGATACATTGGCAGCAAAAAAGAGTGATAGCACATACTAATGATTGTCTGCTTTCACTCTCAACCTTGGCAGTTATTCAGAAAATAGAACATTTATTTACCATATGACTTAGCAATTGTATTACTAAATAGTTGCATAAGATGAAAGAAAACATGTCTGCACAAAAGCTTTGACACGTGCACAGCAATTTTATTAATGATAGCCAAAAATCGAAAACAATCTAAATGTCCATCAACAAGATATTTGGATACATAATTTGTGTTGTAATCATATACTAATTAAATTTCATCTTAAAAAGGAAATAAATACTAATGTTCACAACACAGAAGAACCCCAGAGGCATCATACTAGGAGAAAGAAACCATATACAAGTAAGTATTTAGTGTGTGATTCTATTTATTCAAAACTCTAAGAATAAAATATATAGTCCATAGTGACAAAAATGATTGTTAGTTGAGTGTAGTTAGAAGCGGAATGAGAGTAATGAATTCAGCAGCAATAGAACAAAAATTTTTAGATTGATGGAAATATTCTATATGTTGTTTGTGTTGCCAATTACATATGTGTAAAACTTTACAAAACTCATTAAATTGCACACTTAGATGAGAAAATTTTTATTTAATTGGATGAACTGCAAAACAAAGTAGACAAATCTTGGAAATAAATTGTACCTAAAACAGAGTAGCTAAATAGTCTGGGTAACAGAACACAGAAAAATGTAATACTAAAAATGTAGAAAAATAAATCAAGGCATAATAGATTCTGAAATTACAAAAGATATCTAAGAGGATTTCTTCATAGACATAACTAAGTTATATAAAGTATTTTTAAGTTACATTGTATCCTACTCTTGTATTGGCTGACATATAGATTATAACATATTTGCTTGGTTTATTAATATTTACATCAAATTTACTCTTGACTGAAAAATTAATGGTGACAAAATGTAACAAACTTTTTTCTTTATAGTATATATTTTTATAGTTGAATGGTATTTATGATGAGTTTAGAAATCTGGATTGTTTTTTTCTTTTGAGAACTTAATTGTGCCATTTCGTTATTTTCTATTTTTGTATAATTCCTGTTAAGTCATAAGTTGCTCCTTCTTAAATCTTACCACCATTCCTTACCCCAGCTGCTCAATGACTATTTATAAACTTTTTTTTCTCTGATTTTTAGCAGTTGTGTCTTCAGTTTGTCTCTATTCTGCTTGGTGTTCATAAAACTTCTTAAATATGTGCTTGGAAGGGTTTAATTCATCATAAAATTATTCATCATTATTTTTGAATTATGTTTTTGTTCCAATCTATCTCCTCTCTTACTGTAACACTAAATAAATGTTTCACAATTATCTAATGTTCCCTATCTTATTTCCTATATTTTAATATTTTTTCACTATTTCTCTGCACTTCAGCCTAAATATTTTTGCATTGAAGAGTCTTCCAGTTTTATAAATCTCTATTCTGATGTATCCCCTGGAATAAGCTAATCTATGTTTATTAGGGATATTAATCTGTAATTTTCTTTATCTGTTGTGTTCTTAACTAGCTTTGGTATGCTATCACCCTCACCAATGTGATACTGGCTTCATAGAATGTGTCACAGATAAATCCCTCCTCTTCAATTTCTCTGAAACATTTTCAGTAGGATTGGCACGCGACTCTTCTCTGCACATCTGACAGACTATGAATTTGTGTGAGACTGGGGCTTATTTTTGTTGCCAAATTTGGTATGACTGATTTAATTTCACCATTCACTACTGGTCTTTTCAGGATTTCTACTTTTTCTGGTTCAATTGTATGTTTTGTCTGTTTCCTCTATTGTTTTCCAGTTTGTGTGCATAGAGATGCTCATAATAATCTGATAATTTTTGGTGTTTATGTGGTATCCTGGAAAGATCATCTTTATTATTTTTGATTGTGTTTATTTGAATTTTCATTGTTTTTTGCTTGGTTAATCTAGCTGAGCAGGCTTTCAATTTCAATTACCTTTTAAAGAACCAACTTTTTGACTTTCCATTTCACTGATCCTTTACATTGATTTTGGATATGGTTTGAATCTGTTTCTCTGCCCGGATCTCATGTCAAATTGCAATCCTCAATGTGGGAGGTAGGGCCTGGTGGAAGGTGATTGAATCATGGGGCAGTTTCTCATGGTCTAACATCATTCCCATTGGTGTTGTAGTGATAGCGAGTTCTCATAAGATCTGGTTGTTTAAAAATATGTGGCAACTCCACCTCTGTCTTCCTTCTTCTTGGCCATATGAGGTCTTCACTTTCCCTTTGCCTTCCATCATGATTGTAAATTTCCTGAGGCCTATTAATACTGGCCTCCTGGAATACTAGTATATATATAATGCAATACTATTCAGCCATAAAAAAGAACAAGATAATGGCTTTTGCAAGAACATAGATGGAGCTGGAGGCTACTATTTCTTGCAAACTAACACAGGAATGGAAAACCAAATACCAAATATTCTCACTTATAAGTGGAAGCTAAATGATGAGAAGTTATGAACACTAAGAAGAGAACAGACACTGTGATCTACTTGAGGGTGAAAGGTGGGAGGAGGAAGAGGAATAAGAAAGACAACTATTGGGTACTAAGTTACCTGGGTGTGAAATAATCGGTACAGCAAACTCCCGTGACATGAATTTACTTATGTAACAAATCTTCACATGTACCCTGACTCTAAAATAGAAGTTTAAAACTTCTTTTAAGAAAGAATCAGTTTATTTTCTTCAGCTAGACAGAATCATTTGATCTAACAAGAGAAAAGGTTGGCAATTTGTAAGGCACTAGAAGAGAAAGGGCAATCTAACAGCTGAAGTAGCAGTTAATTTTGTACAATTAAGAGTGTAGAGTTGAGAGGATTGATGTCTAATTATTTTGTGTATTGACATTGGAAGCTTAATTTTTATATCTACCACTCTAGCATGAGACATTTTTGTCAGTATAAAGTTACTTTAGTGTGTTTACTCAAACAGGAAAATCAAGCAGGAACACTGTAACCTGGCTCACTAACTGAAAAGTCTGTATGCTGGGTCAACTTTATGAAAAAACTCTGATACATATTTGACAATGTCAGAAAAAGACACGCTTTCAAAATTGGTCTATATGCCTTGCAGAATATCCTGATCTTAAGGCTGACTTTCTTGATGGTGGGAAAATGGCTGCCAACAGTCAATTGTGGTGACATTCATTCTTCTTCATATCTTGCCACGTGCCTTACTTAGGTGGAATATTAATCAAGATTCTTTCCTGGAAGCCACATTTAGTTTCTCCTGATGGCTCATTCAACAAAATAGGCTTAAAATCACCCTTTAACTATCATTTTGGATAGGTGATGAGAGGTGTTAAATTGGATTTGGCCTAAACTTCTTCTATATCTTGAGTCCATACGTAAGAAACTGCATCCTAAGTTAGTATATCAAGAAACAATAACTTAAGAATTTATTATTTTAACAATTAGCTAAGTTTTAATCAATCACAGCAGCCAAGTTTCAGACAACCACAGACTGCCAACTGATCAGATCATGTCGAAATAAGGCAAATGTCAAGCCATAACCAATCAACATAATTCTGTAAGTCACTTTTTTTTTCTGTCTGTAAAAACTACCTCTCCACATTGCTGGGTGGAAGTTGCTGAATTTATCCTGTTCAGAGTGCTGCGTAATCATGAATTGTTCTTTGCACAAATAAACTCTGCTAAACCTAACCTTGTCTAAAGTTTTTCTTTAAGCAGAGGCACTAGTTAGATTTTTTTCAAACAAAAATAGGTTTCTCAGGGAATTCCAAATAATAATATAGCCAATTTAGTAAAAAGCATGTGGCATTCTTGGAAGAAGGTAGAATACCTAAACTACAATTGAGTTACAGTGCAATTAAGCTTTGGTACCAAACACAAAGAGGAACCTTACTAAACCAGATTGGAGCAATTGTGAAATTCCTTTAACATGATGGAGGTTGCTAACAGTACAGAGCAGAAAAAGACAAAGTGATTTTCATTAAAGAAACTTCAAGACCAGCAGAGCCAAAGTTTCTCCTCTCAAGAACCAAATGTTCAAGACCTTCTTAAACTGAGAAGTGAGCTCATGTTTTCTCATCAACCAAAAAAAAAAAAAAAAAAAAAAAATTATTCAAAGGAGAAAAACCATAAGATATTAAAATAAGAAAAAAGAAACCTGCTCTTAAATAACCCCTATTCACATATACACCTAACAAGTAACTGGTAATTACCTTATAAAAAATGTTTAGAACTTGTTTGAAATAAATTAGTCTATGTTTTGCAATAAAAAGATCAAGTCCTCTTTGTAGCCTTTGATCAGCAAGTTATATCTTAGCTAGAGGTCTACCACAATCTTGGTACCAGGTATTATTTAAAAAAAAAAAGACTGTCAAACCTAATTTCTGGGCACACATAACATGTATTATCAATCTGGCATTGAAATTAACATAAACATGATTTTGCAAACTCAGTGAATTAGAAACTGTTCATATCTTAAGCATTCTTATAAACAGTTTAATAAAATAAATAATATCTTTATTGCTGATGAAACACTTCTAGAAAAAAATGATGAAACAAAAACAATATATTTTTTGAGTAAAATACTCTGGTGTTATTTCATTAGGAAAATGCGTTTTAATTACTCAAGGTCCACACACATACACACACATGCACACACACAATTCTTATTGACAGTAACCAAGTAATGGAAAGACAAAGAGAATAATGTACATTTAAAAACATTTCAAGTTTTGGAAATATATAGCTGTAATACTGCTCAACACATACTATTTTTATAAAATTTCCATCAAAATTGAAATGTTAGGCTTTTAAAATAAGGTAAAGTTTATTTTTAAAGTATCAAACAAAATTAAAAAAAATGATTTAGAAAGAAAATTGGTGAAATTTCAATTATCACCAAGCAAATTATTAGTTGTAAATTGTCAATTTTTATTTTTCTTCTGCAGCATATCCTCTTATTTATGTTATGTGCCTGAAAAAATAAAAATGAATCCTAAACATGCAAGACATTTTTAATTAGTTTACTTACATTTTCAAAATAGTTTCATATATGTGCAGCAGGAATTTTTAAAGTTTAAATATGAACACATCTTTCCATAAGAAAAAAAATGTGCTAACATTTCCGTTGATATTTGAAATAATTTAGCCAATTTTGTAATCATATATTTTAGTATTTATTTTAAATGTCAACATGAAAATGTTAATTTTGATATTTTACTTATTCTATGTAATATCATGGGATATATATTTTTAAGTCTAGAAGCTGAACAATTCAGGAACAAAATCCATGTGTTTTGATTTTATACTTATAACTACCAAGTTATTTTCAGTGGTAACTGCCAAGTTATTTTTAACCCCAAAATTTAGATATTTTGTAAAATTATAATGTGAAAATTGTGGTTGTAATAATGATCTTGGCCTTCAATTTTTTAAAATATTATTTGTGAAGCATTATGACTTAAAATTTTTAGCAAATAAAAATACCATACAGACAATTTCATGCTTTTCTACCAAGTCTGACGTCTAATGATAAATATTTGTTTAAAACTTCTGAAAATTTTTTTCAGAATATTTTACAGCCAAATGGAATTTTTTGAAAACGATTATGTTATAAATTGATTCAAGCAAAAATAATCTTCCATATTTCCTTTAAATTTCCATATACACTCCATAATCTCCAATATGATCCTCTTACACTATTTATCCAGATTCCATTTATTTTTACTTTACTTTATGCAGAGTCCATTTATTTTACTTTATTTATTTTATCATGTCATGGAAATATTTTGGTTTTTAAATTTCATTTTCTCAATAAATTTTTCTTAGATGATTTCTTGAATTCTGAAATTAGAGAAGCTATTTCAAATGTATTATTAGTTAATAATATTATAAATTCATATTTTTCTATTTTTATTTTTTATGTGGATGTTTAGCAACAGTAATTTTTAGATAATATTTTCACCTTTGTTTTGTACTCCAAGAAGATGGCTCTAATGGACTGAGCTCAGAGAAACATAATGAAGAATAGTAACATTTCCACTTGATAGAGAGCTAATTTTAATAAGTTCTAAATTAATGATATTAAATTAAAATATTTCCAGCGATTGATTATTTTGAGTTTAGCCATATAAATTTGAAACTAGCTTTATGATTATGTAAACATTAATCTGATTTAAAATGTTTCTGTATAGTATTAGATTTACTGGTCAAAAGGTAATTCAATAGTAACATTAATCTATCTCAGTATACTGAATCTGAGTGTAATTAATGAAACTAAATGGTAATATGTGAATAAATTATTTTTTTCTACCTTCAAATTAAATGATGATTTACATGGCCTTTCCACTTGGTTGAATGAGTGAACTTCAATTATAGTACAACTTTAGTTTAAATCATACTTGGCCTCACAGCTGCTCTCATATGGTAGTGTTACTTAATGATTTTTCATAAATGGTAATTGAAGATATAGCCAAAAACTTAAAAATCTAAGCATTTAATTTAAAAAAGACAATGGGACATCATCGAACCAATGAATAGTATAATTTTATATAAAAATGTTAATCGTTTAAATTTTCATTCAAGAGTAGAATTGGAAGATTCAAGAAAGGTAACAGAGTAGGAAGCATAGAAATCTATCTCCCCCTCCTAGACAACCACAGTGGTCCAATCTATCTGATAAAACTATTTTGCAACTATAGAGTCTTGCTGAGGTTTGGAACGTCCAGGAATAGTCTTGGAAAGGAAAATACAGTTAATTTTGTCAAGTTTAGGTTTTAGTACAAGAGCAGCTAACCATCCCTTATCTTCAGCACCATGGCCAGCACCTATACCTCTTTTACTGTGAGAAGCTCATATGTAGCTTACAGAAGCCAGGATATATAAAAAGCATGCTGCTCTCAAAATATTAGACATAGGTGTGCAGATTCCATATTGCTCTTTCCTATCTCAGAAGTGTAGCCAGAAAGTTCGGTGGCCATTTTTGTTGTACCTTACCACATTGTTACAAGCCTTGGCACCTCTGCCTGATTTTTACCATTTTCTAACGAAACTAATGAGTCGATTATTAACGTATATAATGTTATTCATATTTGATTCAAAAGTATATTAAAGTTAATATATTCCAAGTAAAACTTCATAGGCCATGAAAAATGTTTATTGATTATAAACTTTAAAGTGTCACTTAATCAGAGTTGAAAATTTATGTCTAAAATATCAGGGTGCAATAACTAAACCAAAACACAAATATTTAGTGTTATCAATACCATTATATATATGCACACACATGTAGCCATGTGTGTGTGTGTGTGCGTACATGTATATATATATATAGCTATAGATATATGTATTAGTGTATTTTTTTATTCTGTATCATCATTATTGCCTAAGGCCTAAAGTGGAGTGTAACTTTGCTTCTTTCTTACATATTAAGAATACTTAAATACCAAAAACAAAGAAGAAAAAATATATAACTGAGAATATTTTAAGTGAACTCTGTAATACATTTTTAAAGAATAGCATGAATATTTTATTTAAAATAAATTTTATGCAATGGAAATATTTTGAGGTATAATTCAAGCAAATTCTCATTAGTAAAACTCTTGTTGAATAAGGGGCTCCAATGTTCCAGGACAGGAGTTATTCAGTGAGCATTTTAATATAGGCTAAACAAAAATTATATTATTTACTTTAAAATTCAAATTTGAACTTGATAGCTTGATTATTTTCAGCAAAACTAATATATATTTTTAACATTTTGTATATTATACTTTACATATAACATATTTTATATTCTAGTTTCATGACTAAAATATATAGTATATTCATGTATGATGTACTATACCAGATAAATCTATAACTATACTATATGTTGAGTTAAGACATATATGTGTATGTGTATCTATATAAATACGTGAAATCTATAAACACTGTTAATATTTTTTTATATTTTTTTTTATTGCATTTTAGGTTTGGGGGTACATGTGAAGAACATGGAAGATTGTTGCATAGGTACAAACACGGCAGTGTGATTTGCTGCTTTCCTCCCCATCACCTATATCTGGCATTTCTCCCCATGCTATCCCTCCCCAACTCCCCACCCCCCAACTATCCCTCCCTTTTTTCCCCCAACAGACCCCAGTGTGTGATACTCCCCCTCCCTGTGTCCATGTGTTCGCATTGTTCAACACCCACCTATGAGTGAGAACATGCGGTGTTTGATTTACTATTCTTGTGTCAGTTTGCTGAGAATGATGGTTTCCAGGTTCATCCATGTTCCTACAAAGGACATGAACTCATCGTTTTTGATGGCTGCATAATATTCCATGGTGTATATGTGCCACATTTTCCCTGTCTAGTCTATCATCGATGGGCATTTGGGTTGGTTCCAGGTCTTTGCTATTGTAAACTGTGCTGCAATGAACATTCGTGTGCATGTGTCCTTATAGTAGAACGATTTATAGTCTTTTGGATATATACCCAGTAATGGGATTGCTGGATCAAATGGAATTTCTATTTCTAGGTCCTTGAGGAATTGCCACACCATCTTCCACCATGGTTGAACTAATTTACACTCCCACCAACAGTGTAAAAGTGTTCCTATTTCTCCACATCCTCTCCAGCATCTGTTGTCTCCAGATTTTTTAATGATCGCCATTCTAACTGGCGTGAGATGGTATCTCAATGTAGTTTTGATTTGCATTTCTCTAATGACCAGTGATGATGAGCATTTTTTCGTATGTTTGTTGGCTTCATGTATGTCTTCTTTTGTAAAGTGTCTGTTCATATCCTTTGCCCACTTTTGAATGGGCTTGTTTGTTTTTTTCTTGTAAATCTGTTTCAGTTCTTTGTAGATTCTGGTTATCAGCCCTTTGTCAGATGGGTAGACTGCAAAAATTTTTTCCCATTCTGTTGGTTGCTGATTCACCCTAATGACTGTTTCTTTTGCTGTGCAGAAGCTGTGGAGTTTGATTAGGTCCCATTTGTCTATTTTGGCTTTTGTTGCCACTGCTTTCGGTGTTTTGGTCATGAAGTCCTTCCCTACGCCTATGTCCTGAATGGTTTTGCCTAGATTTTCTTCTAGGGTTTTTATGGTGTTAGGTCTTATGTTTAAGTCTTTAATCCATCTGGAGTTAATTTTAGTGTAAGATGACAGGAAGGGGGTCCAGCTTCTGCTTTCTGCACATGACTAGCCAGTTTTCCCAACACCATTTATTAAACAGGGACTCGCTTCCACATTGTTTGTTTTTGTCAGGTTTGTCACAGATCGGGTGGTTGTAGATGTGTTGTGTTGCATCGGAGGCCTCTGTTCTGTTCCATTGGTCTACATCTCTGTTTTGGTACCAGTACCATGCTGTTTTGATTACTGTAGCTTTGTAGTATAGTTTGAAGTCCGGGAGTGTGATGCCTCCAGCTTTGTTCTTTTTGCTTAGAATTGACTTGGCTATGCGGGCTCTCTTTTGGTTCCATATGAAGTTTAAGGTGGTTTTTTCCAGTTCTTCGAAGATGGTCATTGGTAGCTTGATAGGGATAGCGTTGAATCTGTAAATTACTTTGGGCAGTATGGCCATTTGGACAATATTGATTCTTCCTAGCCATGAATATGGAATACTTCTCCATCTGTTTGTGTCCTCTCTTATTTCATTGAGCAGTGGTTTGTAGTTCTCCTTGAAGAGGCCCTTTACATTCCTTGTTAGTTGTATTCCTAGGTATTTTATTCTCTTTGTAGCAATTGTGAATGGCAGTTGGTTCTTGATTTGGCTGTCTTTAAGTCTGTTATTGGTGTATAGGAATGCTTGTGATTTTTGCACATTGATTTTATATCCTGAGACTTTGCTGAAGTTGCTTATCAGTTTCAGGAGATTTTGGGCTGAGACGATGGGGTCTTCTACATATATAATCATATCGTCTGCAAATAGAGACAATTTGACTTCCTCCTTTCCTATTTGAATACCCTTTATTTCTTTTTCTTGCCTGATTGCCCTGGCTAGAACTTCCAGTACTATGTTGGAGTGGTGAGAGAGGATATCCTTGTCTAGTGCCAGATTTCAAAGGGAATGCTTCCAGTTTTTGCCCAGTCAGTATGATATTGGCTGTTGGTTTGTCGTAAATAGCTTTTATCGTTTTGAGATACTTTCCATCAATACCTAGTTTATTGAGAGTTTTTAGCATAAAGGGCTGTTGAATTTTGTCAAAGGCCTTCTCTGCATCAATTGAGATTATCATGTGGTTTTTGTCTTTGGTTCTGTTTATGTGGTGGATTATGTTTATAGATCTGCATATGTTGAACCAGCCTTGCACCCCCGAGATGAAGCCTACTTGATCATGGTGGATAAGTTTTTTGATGTGCTGTTGCAATCGGTTTGCCAGTATTTTATTGAAGATTTTTGCATCTATGTTCATCATGGATATTGGCTTGAAGTTTTCTTTTCTTGCTGAGTCTCTGCCAGGTTTTGGTATCAGGATGATGTTGGTCTCATAAAATGATTTAGGAAGGATTCCCTCTTTTTGGATTGTTTGGAACAGTTTCAGAAGGAATGGTACCAGCTCCTCTTTGTATGTCTGGTAGAATTCGGCTGTGAACCCATCTGGACCTGGGCTTTTTTGGGTGGTAGGCTCTTAATTGCTGCCTCAACTTCAGACCTTGTTATTGGTCTATTCAGGGTTTTGACTTCTTCCTGGTTTAGGCTTGGGAGGATGCATGTGTCCAGGAGTTTATCCATTTCTTCCAGGTTTACTAGTTTATGTGCATAGAGTTGTTTGTAATAATCTCTGATGATGGTTTTAATTTCTGTGGAATCTGTGGTGATATCCCCTTTATCGTTTTTTATTGCATTTATTTGATTAATTTCTCTTTTCTTTTTTATTAATCTGGCTAGTGGTCTGTCTATTTTGTTGACCTTTTCAAAAAACCAGCTCCTGGATTTATTGATTTTTTGAAGAGTTTTTCGTGTCTCTATCTCCTTCAGTTCTGCTCTGATCTTAGTTATTTCTTGTCTTCTGCTAGGTTTTGAATTTTTTTGATCTTGCTCCTCTAGCTCTTTCAATTTTGATGATAGGGTGTCAATTTTAGATCTCTCCTTGCTTCTCATGTGGGCATTTATTGCTATATACTTTCCTCTAGAGACTGCTTTAAATGTCTCCCAGAGATTCTGGTATGTTGTGTCTTCGTTCTCATTGGTTTCAAAGAACATCTTTATTTCTGCCTTCACTTCATTGTTTATCCAGTCAACATTCAAGAGCCAGTTGTTCAGTTTCCATAAAGCTGTGCGGTTCTGAGTTAGTTTCTGAATTCTGAGTTCTAACTTGATTGCACTGTGGTCTGAGAGACTGTTTGTTATGATTTCCGTTCTTTTGCATTTGCTGAGGAGTGATTTACTTCCAATTATGTGGTCAATTTTAGATTAGGTGCGATGTGGTGCTGAGAAGAATGTATATTCTGTGGATTTGGGGTGGAGAGTTCTGTAAATGTCTATTAGGTTTGCTTGATCCAGGTCTGAGTTCAAGTCCTGGATATCCTTGTTAATTTTCTGTCTTGTTGATCTGTCTAACATTGACAATGGGGTGTTCAAGTCTCCCACTATTATTGTGTGGGAGTCTAAGTCTCTTTGTAAGTCATGAAGAACTTGCCTTATGTATCTGGGTGCTCACTGTATTGGGTGCGTATATATTTAGGATCGTTAGCTCTTCTTGTTGCATTGATCCTTTTACCATTATCTAATGGCCTTCTTTGTCTCTTTTGATCTTTGTTGGTTTAAAGTCTATTTTATCAGAGATGAGAATTGCAACTCCTGCTTTTTTTTGCTCTCCATTTGCTTGGTAAATCTTCCTCCATTCCTTTATTTTGAGCCTTTGTGTATCTCTGCATGGGAGATGGGTTTCCTGGATACAGCACACCGATGGGTTTTGCTTTTTATCCAGTTTGCCAGTCTATGTCTTTTAATTGGGGCATTTATCCCATTTACATTTAGGGTTAATATTGTTATGTGTGAATTTGATCCTGCCATTTTGATGCTAGCTGGCTGTTTTGCCCGTTAGTTGATGCAGTTTCTTCATTTTGTTGATGGTCTTTACTGTTTGGTATGTTTTTGGAGTGGCTGGTGCTGGTTGTTCCTTTCTATGTTTAGTGCCTCTTTCAGGAGCTCTTGTAAAGCAGGCCTGGTGGTGATGAAATCTCTGAGTACTTGCTTGTTCGCAAAGGATTTCATTTTTCCTTCACTTATGAAGCTCAGTTTGGCTGGATATGAAATTCTGGGTTGAAAGTTCTTTTCTTTAAGGATGTTGAATATTGGCCCCCACTCTCTTCTGGCTTTGTAGGGTTTCTGCTGAGAGATCTGCTGTGAGTCTGATGGGCTTCCCTTTGTGGGTAACCCGACCTTTCTCTCTGGCTGCCCTTAGCATTTTCTCCTTCATTTCAACCCTGGTGATTCTGATGATTATGTGCCTTGGGGTTGCTCTTCTTGAGGAATATCTTTGTGGTGTTCTCTGTATTTCCTGGACTTGAATATTGGCCTGCCTTCCTATTTTGGGGAAGTTCTCCTGGATAATATCCTGAAGAGTATTTTCCAGCTTGGATTCATTCTCTCCGTCACATTCAGGTACACCTATCAAACGTAGATTAGGTCTTTTCACATAGTCTCATATTTCTTGGAGACTTTGTTCATTCCTTTCTACCCTTTTTTCTCTACTCTTTCCTTCTCGTTTTATTTCATTGAGTTGATCTTCAACCTCTGATATTCTTTCTTCTGCTTGGTCGATTCGGCTGTTGAAACTTGTGTATGCTTCGCAAAGTTCTTATGTTGTGTTTTTCAGCTCCATCAATTCACTTACATTCATCTCTAAGTTGGTTATTCTCATTAGCATTTCATCAAATCTTTTTTCAAGGTTCTTAGTTTCTTTGCATTGGGTTAGAACATGTTCTTTTAGCTCACAGAAGTTTCTTATTACCCACATTCTGAAGCCTGATTCAGTCATTCCATCACACTCATTGTCCCTCCAACCTTGTTCCCTTGCTGGTGAGGAGTTGTGATCCCTTGTAGGAGGAGAGGCGTTCTGGTTTCGGATGTTTTCCTTCTTTTTGCACTGGTTTCTTCCCATCTTTGTGGATTTATCTATGTGTGGTCTTTTTGGTTGGTGATTTTCAGATGGGGTCTCTCAGTGGACATCCCGTTTGTTGATGATGAAGTTATTTATTTCTGTTTCTTAGTTTTCCTTCTAACAGTCTGGCCCCTCTGCTGTAGGACTGCTGAGGTCCACTCCCAGCCCTGCTTGCCTGGGGGATCACCTGCAGCAGCTGCAGAGCAGTAAGGGTTGCTGTCAGTCTCTTCTTCTGCTATCTTTGTCCCAGAAGAATACCCCCCAGATGTCCATCTGAGCACTCCTTTATGAGGTGACTCATTGGATATATGGGGGTCAGGGAGCTGGTTGAGGAGACAGAGTGTCCTTTATAGGAGCTCAAGTGCTCAGCTGTGAGCTCTGTTGTTCATTCAGAGTTGCTGGGCAGGTACGTTGAAGTCTGCTGTAGCAGAACTCATAAACCCCTTTTTTCCCCAGGTGCTCTGTCCTGGGGAGTTAGGGCTTTATTTGTAAGTTTCCCTTGTGCTGCTGCCTTTTTCTCAGGGTTGCCTTTCCCAGCGATGAGGCAGCCTAGTCATTGTCTGCCTACAGAGGCTTTGCTGAGCTGCTGTGGGCTCCACCTAGCTGCCGTATGAACTTCCCTGCTGTCCTGTTTATACCGGTGTAGTTAGAACTGCCTCGGCAATGGCAAACTACCTCTGTAGTGGCAGAGTGCCTCCGTAATGGCGGACACCCCCTCCCCCCACAGAGCTGGACCATTCTGGGTTCAGCTGTGCTTGCTGTGAAACTCTCGATCCAGAGCATTTCCAATGGCTGTTTTTTTGTGGGGGTGGGACCAGCCGAGCCTGATCACCTGGCTCCCTGCCTCAGAGTCTCCCAGGTGTTCCAGCCGCCTGTTGAAAGGGCCCCGGGATCATGTGATTTCCCGTGTGGTGACCCACTGCGCCGGCTGAAACCGCGGGCGGTGAGATTCGTGGCGTTTTTTTGCCTGGGAAATCTCCTGGCCTGGCTGCCTGTTTCATTACCCTTTTTAAATCAGATGAATGGGCGGCTCTGCCTTCCCGGAGCTCCAATTGCCAGCTAAAACGGCACCTGGACCCACGTATTTTGTATGGGGGAACCGCTGCGTCGGACGCTGCACAAAACAGCAGCGCCAGCGAAAACAGTCCCGCCGGCCAAACCAGCCGCGCTGGCGACCCATGGGGCTCCTCCCCCTGGTAATCTCCTGGTCTGTGGGCAATGAAATCCATCTGGCAATGCAGCGTCCACTCACCCTCCGTGCTTTCACTGGGAGGTGCAATCCTCAGCTGCTCCTAATCGGCCATCTTGGATCCTCCACTGTTAATGTTTTAATTTGTATTTGAGAAAATTCAGCAGTCAAAACTTACAAATGTCATATACCTAATCAGTTCTATAAGCTGATTGGAATCCAAATGATTGAGTTGATATTCACTGGCATATATCAACTAAATTCTTTATTTTCTGCCATAGTTTATTGTCTGTTAATCATTTTGATTTCAAATATTTCTGGAGCTCAATAAAATTATAACACCAAATGTATCACATCTGCAAATGGCTCATTCATTCATACTGACATTATTAACATCTGCTTGGTGAAACGCATTGGATCTAGAGACAAGATTCCAGAATGGAATTCATTCATACTGAGGTGTTAACATCTGCTTAATGGAATGCATTGCATCTAGAGACAGGATCATGTAAATAATTCTTAATGATATTGTTTAAAATGTTTGATAAAAACTTGCAAAATAGTTATCATTTGAGAACATACCTTAAAATTTAATAACAGTATCATATGTACCTGTAGTTGACAGTTGTTATATTATTTTCCATACTCAGAGGAGACTATTCTTTTAGGAATACAAATCTTAGCATAGATTTTTAATATAAATTTTATTATAAATATTTACATTGTGTTATAGTTGTGTTATGCTCTATAGTTCATAGCATATTTTTATTGTTTGTTTTGAGGATCACAATGAACTAATCAACATACAAATTTGTGATATAATTGACATTTAATAACCAAAGCTTTATGCTGTACAAATAATAAATTAGAACTTTCATCTGTTCTTTATATTTTCCCTGGTGGAGGACAAACTACAATTCGTATTCATCAAATAAGTCTAAAGTTCAGGACCTTCTCTTTCAATAATATTTACTCATAGTGTTTCCTGCTAAAATAAATATTCACCAGAAAGGAGTGTATCATAATCTTTATTAAATTGATATATGCACAAGAAGTGTATTAAGCTATTAGAAAAATCAAATGTATTCAATCCAATAGAGACAACAGAATAATATTTCTTTTGTTTCTTTTGCCAATATTTTCAAAGAACGTAAAAGAAGAAACATGAAAAACATCTATTAAACAAGTATGGCTTTGTTGAAGCTCAACACGGGTATAGTTTTTCTTATGATATTATTTAACAATACATTTGAGGAGATGGTTTATTATCTCAATAATACGCTAGTGCTCTTGTAGCTTTGTATTAGGTAAATGCAAAAATAATTGTTGTTTTTGCCATTTAAAAGCAGTGACAAAACCTGCAATTACTTCTGTACCCATCTAATACTTGATAATAGCCATAGCAACTCTGGAAGTTGAGAACTTCTTTGAAATTCTTTTCTGTACCAGGGTAAATTCAACCTATCTTCAAAATCTTGCATGAATCAAGAGCAAATTTGAGGATAGGGCCAGAGTAGAGAGGCATATAGATTGAGAAACTAATTATAGGTAAAGTTAAAAAAATATTTAGTGAAAATAAATGTGTTGCTGCTCCCTTTCTTCTTTTTAATTAATTCAAATGTAAATATTTTATAATTTAAGTAGGGCCATGTACAGAAAGCAGAAACTGGACCCCTTCCTGATACCTTACACTAAAATTAACTCCATTTGGATTAAAGACTTAAACATAAGACCTAACACCATAAAAATCCTAGAAGAAAATCTAGGCGAAACCATTCAGGACATAGGCACAGGCAAGGACTTCATGACTAAAACACCAAAAGCACTGTCAACAAAAGCCAAATAGAGAAATTGGATCTAATGAAACTCCAGAGCTTCTGCAGAGCAAAAGAAACAATCATTAGAGTGAACTGGCAACCAACAGAATGGGAAAAAATTTTGCAATGTACTCATCTGAAAAAGGGCTAATATCCAGAATCTACAAATAACTAAAACAAATTTACAAGAAAAAAGCAAGCAAACCCATTCAAAAGTGGGCAAAGGATATGAATAGACACTTTTCAAAAGAAGACATATATAAGGCCAACAAACATATAAAAAAATGCTCATCACTGGTCATTAGAGAAATGCAAATCAAAACCACATTGAGATACCTTCTCAAGCTGGTTAGAATGGCAATCATTAAAAAATCTGGAGACAACAGATGCTGGAGAAAATGTGGAGAAATAGGAACACTTTTACACTGTGGGTGGGAGTGTAAATTAGTTCAACCATTGTGGAAGACAGTGTGGCGATTCCTCAAGGATCTAGAAATAGAAATTCCATTTGACCCAGCAATCCCATTACTGGGGATATACCCAAAGGATTATAAATCATTCTATTATAAAGACACATGCACATGTATGTTCATTCTGGCACTGTTTACAAGAGCAAAGACCTAGAACCAACCCAAATGTCCATCCATGATAGACTGGACAAGGAAAATGTGGCACATATACACCATGGAATACTATGCAGCCATAAAAAACGATGAGTGCATGTCCTTTGCAGGGACACGGATGAATCTGGAAACCATCATTCTCAGCAAACTGACACAAGAACAGAAAATCAAACATCACATGTTCTCACTCATAGGAAAGTGTTCAACAATGAAAACACATGGACACAGGGAGGGGAGCATCACACACTGGGGTCTTTTTGAAGCTGCTAGGTGAGGGACAGCAGGGGTGGGGGAGGTTGAGGAAAGAGAACATGGGGAGAAATGCCAGATATAGGTGATGGGGGGAATGGAGACATTAAACCAAGTTGCCATGTATGTACCTATGCAACAATCCTGCATGATCTGCACATGTACCCCAAAACCTAAAGTACAATTAAAAAAACAAAAAGAAACAGAAAAGGAGGATTGAATTTGGAGTAAAGAGGAAAGGGAAAAAGAATTGTCTATGTTTCTACATAATCTAATTCTGTTCACCAGGAAGATAGCCATGAAATATATTTTGAACAAAATTATTTGTACTTTGTTCATCATTTTACAGAGTTTTTTCTATGCAGTAATAAATGACTAAATGAAGGAAGCAAGAAATTAATATGTATAGGAATGAAGGAAAGACAAAAACAATAGTCCACCTTATCCAGTTCCACCACTGGCAGCGAGCAAATCCTAATATCATATTGTGCAGTTACCTAATGAAAACTACTAAAATCATCAATCAGCAGCTAGTATGACATACATTTTTAAATAATTCAGATTTTTCTGAAATCTTTCCAGCAATCTTCTGCAGGTGCTCTTAATAGAGAAAGAGTGCCCATCTGTGAATGTTTACACACAAAAGCCCTATAAACAGAGCTGTAGATTCAAAAACAGCCCAACTTTCAGCAGGCTTCTATTACGTGAATAAACATATTGGATTAGTTTTATTTACAGTAGTTTATTGCTGTGTGTATTTATCATGAAAAAACAATGAGACTGATATAGACACAGCTGTCTGTGATTTAGCATTCATGTTATTTGGAACAAGTGATTAGCTATTACATATCTTTTAAAAAAGGATTTTATCAAAGTCATTGACAACCTAATGCTATAAATGTGGCTGATTGGCTTTTGTATGGAGTTTTCCTTCATGAAAACCAAAACTGAATGCTATGGTACCTGTGGCTATTTCTTTACGGAAAAAATTACTATAATACTGATTAAGGCCCAGAGATAAATTTGTACCTTATGTAAATTATATAGAGAAAACAGAGAATTAAGTCTTTAGAAAATATTTCATTTGCATGGTTCTCATCTCTGTTCTCATCTACACTGACGTCTTTAAATTCCCATTAAAGCCATCAGTGTAGATTTTAACCTATGTCAACACTGAGTCTATTAATTAAATTAACCCTCTGAGCTAAATTTAAGTAGGACATAAGACTTCATTTATTTAATTTAGTTTAATTAATTAGTACATATATTTTTACATCTCTCCAGGTAATTTTAATGTTCAGTCAGAATTGAAAAGTCCAGCTCTATATAAAAAATTTGCAAATTGTTTTGAGAGAAATATAAAGGCATTATATACCAAACATAAGCATTGTAAGAAAAATAAACAAGGGGATTCCAAATTTAATATAAAGTTTAAGGAAGAACGAAAGTATTCTAGAAGGATATCAAATCAAATATATTTTAATTAAAGTATAGATTTTAACAATAAGATAATTTTTATCTAAGGAAGGTAAAATAAGTGTGTTTGAAATCCCAGAGCAAGCCAAGATTAATGGCTTGAGGATGTGAGAGTAATTTTAGAGAAGAAAAAAAGAATTTAAAAAACTATATGGTATTTATAAATTATGTTGCAAATTTAGTCAATAATGATCATAAAATAAAATATTCAGTGGTTTTGTCCATGTTTCTATTTGCTTCCTAGCCAGTATGTTAGCAGAACTGACATTTTTAAAGCTCTCAACTGACTTGTCCTGTAGGATCCACAGATCCACTTAAACTACATGTGTCCTCTAGCCAATGCATAGTCTTATCTCCACCCACACATACTTCCCCACTTCTCCATATCTGTTGCTGGATATGTCCAGCTGTGTAATTCCTCTGACTTCCCATAATAACCTTACTTTTCTCCTTAACCCAGTGATAGTATGACAGTGAAACTCCCAGCATTAATGAAAGTACTGTTGCTTGATATGTCTGATTGCTGTTTGTCAGGAATTTCACCTGTGATTCATGAGCCATACAGGCTTTTGTTACTCAAAGTGTGGCCCAGGGAACAGAAACATTGACATCACCTAGGAACTTGCAAGTATTGCAGTATCATAAGTTCTACTCCTGGGCTCCACAGTTAGAATCCTTAAAATAGGGTTCTAAGTTCATATTTACGCAAATTATAACTGACGTACTTTGACGTAGAATATTTGTGTTGAGTGTTGCTGTAAAACCAAATTTACTGTTATGTTAGGTTATCAAGCTAAGGCATTTTGCTTTGGATACCCTTCTCAAGAAAGTTCGCCCTACTTTTCCATTCATTCATATATTTCAGACATCACTGCTACTATTTACTTCTTCTCCCAACTTAACATTGTGTGTTTGAGCATCAGCTCTTAATGCCAATCCTGCATCTACCTGTCATCATCAGTGCCTGAACAGTAGACCAAATTTAAAGAAACACTGAATCCCGCAAGATCACCCTTAAAACTTTAAATGTTGTGAAGTATAAATATCCATAAGTCTAAGAAAAGTCAAGTCACTCTAAATCCACCATGCTTGACTTTACTTTGTAATATAGTACTGACTACTCTTATTCTAAATAATTTTTAGTATTTTTATTTGTATTTTCTTAGTTTTTTCTATTTTCATCTCTATACTATCTTCCTCTCCCCAGATCATGGGCTTATATTTCTCTTAACATTGTGCTGCATAATTACAGAACTCTTATATACTCAAGCCTCTGTCAGTGTTTTCTTCAATTACATACTCTAGCTGAAATGTGGCCCACTTCCCTGAACTTTTCTTTCCCTACAGCATTCTTAAGGTGAAGATGGTTATTTTCCAGTATCTCACATACATCAGGGTCATGTGGTTGTGTCTTTTTTCTCCTCACTGAAAATATCAGATCACTCCTTCTCTGTCTTCTTAAAACTAACACCACTCTCTTAAGACAGATACAATTTTGGTTGTATCACTATATTTCCATACTGTTATTATCTACTCATTTCTTTAAAACCTCACTTCGATGAAAAGTCTGAAATTTGACCAAATCTTTTCATTTCAATCTCATGACCTACTATCATCTAGAATGACTTATATAGCAGCAAAGACAATCTACACACTATCAAACCCACTTAATTGTCTTTATTGCTGAATTCCAAAAATTGTACCCAGTAGAACTCCCTCCAGACTCACTTATTCATGTCCTGAATTTGGATATAGGGCATCTATTTGCATACAGATTATATGTAAAATTGCAGAACTGAATGAAACTCAGATAGTTATCTTGATAACTCAGTTATCTCACTCAACATGGCTTACAAAGCTACTATGTACTTGATGCCAAAAGAGATAACATGCAAAGTTTTATACCTGAGTCTGTCCAGGTTTAAAAACACTGAACAAGTTTATAAAAATTCTAATCTGTACGTTTTACAGCATATACAGCATACACAAATGCAGTCTCTGAAGACAGATAAATCAAGAAAAAAGATAAATAAGTTCATAAAAGTAATTAATAGGTTATGATCACTTGACTCCTCCGTCTTTCCACCATGGTCCCAGAGCAGATATTTTGTATTTTTTTGTCATAAAAAAGGTATTCTTCAGGGAAAATATGGTTGCAAACTACTGACTGAACTTTATTGCACTGCTTTATTATTAAGCCTGCTGTTTTTTTTTTTTTTTTTTTTTGAGACAGAGTCTCACTCAGTCACCAGGCGCCAGGCTGGAGTGCAGTGGCGCGACCTTGGCTCACTGCAACCTCCGCTGCCCGTGTTCAAGCATTCTCCTGCCTCAGCCTCCCGAGTAGCTGGGACTACAGGCGCGCGCCACCACACCCAGCTAATTTTTTTTTTTTTTGTAATTTTAGTAGAGACGGGGTTTCACCATGTTGACCAGGACGGTCTCGATCTCTTGACCTCGTGATCCGCCCGCCTCGGCCTCCCAAAGTGCTGGGATTACAGGCGTGAGCCACCGCGCCCGGCCAAGCCTGCTGTTTTAATAGTAAGGGAGAGAGTTGGTCTCATATTATTATTCAATTTGAAAGCATGTGCTATTCACAGCAACCAATTATCACAGCTTCACAGAAGGCTTAAAATTTTAGTAAGTTCTTTTATTCAAAAGCAATGTACACACCAGAGAAAAGAAAGCCCTTAGTGGTTCTTCTATGCAAAATCCATATCTGAAGTAGAAACTTATTTTAAAGTCACTTAGAAGAGATATGAGCTTAATAAATGTTGTCACAACTGATTAATTCTACTTAGAGAGCTAATTCATGTTACTAAATTATTGATACAGAAAAGTCTTACTAATAAAACATTATCTCTGAATTACTGTGTACTGTAATCCCAAATATTATCACTATATCAAAATATATTTTAATTTTCAATTTCCTTGTAATATTTCAGTTTTCTATTTATTAATGAACTGCAGGACATTTTAAAATTTGAGAATGCTTAGCTTACAATAATATAAAAATATGATACATAACAATCCACACAAACATGAAAAAATGTGCTAGATAATTTCATTCAAAAGAAACTAAAGATAAAATATAATAGCTTATTTTTCAAAAAACAGAGAGAATAAATACAGACTAAAATCCATACAATAATATCCCAGGGACTAAAACTATACATGGCAGTGTAGTCTTGACAAGGGCATGGGTATTTACATTATGTTGAAATTCACTTTCTGTTGATAGATTTAAGAAAATTATTATATCAGTTCATAAAACTTCTGTTAAAAAGAGTCAAAAAATGATTTATGCAGAATACTCAGCATCCCCAGAGTACTATTTAGGATCTCTTTTCACATGAATGAATTCTAAGAAATTTTATCTCTCACTATTAATTTATTTACCATTGTGCTTCTCATAAATTTATCCTGGTTAACATAATGTCCTAAAGGAAAATATAATGGAATATATATTTAATGCAATTAGAAAAACCATGAAGTGTCTCAACTATGTTTAAAATATAACAGAGTACACTGGGTATGAAGGTCCTTGCATGTAATTCCAGCTGTCGGGAAGGCTGAGGCAGGAGGCTCCCTGGAGTCCAAGGTTTCAAGACCAGCCTGGGAGAGAGTGAGACCCCATCTCTAAAGTATTGTATATATAAATAATATATATACATATATATATGTATAAATAATTATAATTGAATAGGACATGTATTAAACATATTATCTTTATTTTTATAAATATGTAAATAATATACATGAATGTATACATATTTTTATAAATATGCAAATAATATACATGAAATATATATACACACACATACATACATAAAGACATATAAACATTTAAAAATATAGGTGATATGACTTAATTAGTGTTTAACAATATTTTAAGTATTTTAAGACAGCTGAGGCCTAATTACTATAAAAGAGTGAATTTACTTCCAAATATCTAAAATAGAAAGTTATTTATGTTAAAGAAAATTATTGACTTTTTTTGTTTCACCTCTCTCTTTCTGTCATTATTGTCCTAATATACAGAAACCAATGTGAAAGTGAAACAAATTAACAAACTCATTATTCAGTATGATTGATTTTGTTTTTGGAATAGCCTGTTGTAAAGAAATTGGCCTTGGACATTATAATATTAATGAAGTAAACATTCCTGATTTATATTATCTCAATATTAAAATGACAATCCATAAGGAAAAAGATATATATATATATATATATATATATATACATATATACACACACATATATATTTGGCCATGTAAGCTTTGTTTTTAAAATGACAATGTACCAAGATTTTCTGTCACTAAGTAATTCAGACACATCTGTGTGTCTGAGTTGAGAAGCCTATTTCTTGGCTTAATATTCATATTTACATTATTAATCAATGCTTAACCCTGAAAAAAAAATGGACATTTCCAAATTATCTAGTTGAAAGCTTTATTTCACTGATAGTCTCAGTTCAATTATATTATAAAATTTAAAATTGCCGAGTTGTAACAATCAGAAGCAAGTACTCACCTGGACTGCCATCAGATTTTTACTTCTGTATATCCATCCAAAACAGTATAGCTTTTAAAAAATAATATAACTGCAAAAATGATTTAGAATATCTCCAAATGTGCCCAATTGCCTTTGACAAAGTTTTAAAAATAGTTTTGTACATAGAATGTCAGAGCAATACATCCTGAAACACATGGTCCTTTATGCAACACATAAAACAAAAACTTTAAAATCTTACATGAGACTAACTTACTTGAGGACAGTACAGATCACCAGAAGCATAGATGATTGAGAATGAATTCCAAAGACTCCAATAGATATAATCATATCAACTGTGGAAAACTGAAGTAAAAGTTGGACCTATAAGCCTGAATATTGTTCTATGAGGTTTGAAAATGGAAGCATATGGAGGATAAATTGGATAAGATTAAAATGATGACCAGGTGCTCATTTTGTCATAGAGATAGTTTTGGAAATCTTGACTGTCAAAATAGGAAAACAGAAAGTGTGTAGATAGAGTGGTTTATACAGCAATATGTGGCAGAATAATTGTATGGGCTAAAGACAAGCAGAAAGAAAAACATAAAAATAGTTAATAGATAACTCTTTATACTTATAGGGTTCTCATCATATTTTGATACATGAATACAATATTAACAATCAAACCGGGGTAATTAGAATATCCATTGCCACAAACATTTATTATATCTTTCTGTTCGTATTCTAAATCTTCTAGCTATCTTTAAAATCTACTATAAATTATTAACTATTGTCACCCTACTGTGCTATGGAACCCTAGAATTCATTCTTTCCATCTAGCTGTGTATTTTTTTACACAATAATCCATCTCTGTCTATGCCCTGCTTGCCCATATCCTTCCCCAACCTCTGGTAACTGTCATTCTACTCTCTACTCTCTTGAAAGCAACTTTTTTTTTTTTGAAAGCAACTTTTTAAGCTCCTTCGTATGAGTTGACACATGCAATATTTGTCTTTCTGCACCTGACTTATTTCCTTTAACATAATTTCCTCCAGGCTCATCCCTGTTGCTGTAAAGAACAGAATGTTGTTTTTTATAGCTGAATAATAGTTCACTGTATATATATAGAGCATTTTTATATTCAGTTATCTGTTGAAGGATACTTAGGTTGACCCCATATTTTGGCTATTATAAGTAGTTTTGTAGTAAACATAAGAATGTGGATATCTCATAGACAAAGTTATTTTAATTGCTTTGCATTTACTCACAACAGTAGAATTTCTGGATCATATAACATTTTAATTTTAATTTTTTGAAGAATAATCCAAACTATTTTCCAAAAAGATCTAAATGTAAGTTCTTTATGAAACTACTAAAAGAAAACTTTGAGAAAACACTTAGGGCATTGGTTTGGGCAAAAAATCTTTGTGGTAAGACCTCAAAAGCCCAAGCCACAAAAGCAAACCTAGACAAATAGGATTAGATTAAGCCAAAACCTTCTGGACAGTTAAGGAAACAATAAAGAGAGGAAAAGGCAACCTACAAAATGGAGAAAATATTGGCAAACTACACATATATCAAGGTACTCATAACAAGAATATTTAAAAAAAACCTCAAACAACAGAAAAGACTAATCCAATTAAAAACATGGTCAAATAATCTGAATAAAAAATTCTCAAAAAATTTATGGACAAATGGCCAAGAGGTATATAAAAATTCCTCAACATTTCTGATTGTCAATGAAAGAAATAACAAAACTGCAATGAGATATCGCCTCACCCCAGTTAAAATGTTTGTTGTCAAAAAGAAAAAAAATAACCAATACTGGCAAGGATGCAAAAAATAGGGAAAATGCATTTAAAAACATAGTGGTATATTACTTTGCTTGAATATTTAACAGAATATCCACAAACTGGGCATAAATGATAGAAATTTATTTGTTTTCAAAGTTATGAAGGACTGAAGTCCAAGATTAATATATTGGGATGGCTGGTTCCTTCTGAGGGCTGTGAATAACAATGAGTTCCATGTCTCATCCCTAGCTTCTGGTGGTTTGCTGGCAAAATCTGGCATTTCTTGAATAGTAGAATCATCACCCAATCTCCGTCTTCATCTTTGCATAATTTTCTCCCTATGTACATCTATGTCCATTTGTTTTTCTTTTTATAAGGACAACAATCACATTGGATTGGGGACCCAATCTATTCCAGTGTAAACTTATCCTATCTAATTTTATCTACAATGACCTTATTTTCGAACAAAGTTACTTTCTTAGGTGCCAAGGGATAAGACATCAGTATATGAGTTTTAGGTGGACACAATTCATACCACCGCATAAGAAAATAAATAAACCTGTGAAGCATAATTTGAGGTAAATTTTTTCATATACATTTATAAAATGAACAAGAATACAGAATAAAAACCCACATAACTCTAAAATATCTTTATTAAAAAGCACAGAAAATGGGTTAAAAAATTTAGTTCTTGCTAGCTTAGAAGACATCTAAAAAGGATTTAACAAGAGTTGAAAAAAAGGAATGGAAAATGATACCGAAAGCAAATGATATTATCAAGAAATCAGGTGTATTAATATTCATGTCAGATAAAAGAGAATTAAAAATATTTATATTAATAGCACAACAAAAATACTTCTCATTGATTAAATATACAAATTACCAAGAATCTACTGTAATGATAAACACATACAATGTAAAATATGGAATTAAATTTATATAAAATTAAAATAGTAAGTAATGGAAAATCCAGTATCGTAAAATAAAATCTTCAAAATATTATCCTTTCAATAGAAAATAAAATACTTATGTAGCATATTTGAGTAACATAAATTGCAAGCTTGATTAAATAAATATAATTGAACTTCACCTAACAGAAAATTAATAACTTTTCTGGAGGCATATTGCTATCTCGCAGAGAAGAGTCTTCTAAAAAGGAAAAAGAGGATGCATTAGCCATCAAAGCAAAAGAATGAGCTATTTCTACAGGCTCATGATGTTCAAAGTAATCTAGAGATTCAAGATTTTCAGGTGTATCAATCCAGCTGTTACCATACTATATCTCATTTTTTTCCAATCCCTGATCTTGAGAGAGCAGGCTATTTTCATTGGGAGCTTAAGCTTTGGAACTTGGCTACACCTGCCGTTAAGTCTTGCTCTCCTACGTTCTCTTGGCATCGACAATCATAGATGATATATAAATGAATCATGGTATATATATACCTATGCAACAATCCTGCAGGATGCAGGATGTGCACATATACCCCACAGCCCAAAGTACAATTAAAAAAAAAAAGAAAAGAAAGAGAGAAACAAAATCAGGATTAGGCAGAGGGAGAAATACAGTCTCAGTGAAGCCCTCAGCCATCCCAGCAGAGGACTCTGGCAATGAAATGGGTGTTTAGAATTATTCAGATATAGGGCAATTCCTGTATTAATCACAATTGCCTCCAAGTCAACTAGAGAAGTATATGTAAACTTAGTTCATGCAGAAACACTCCAGAATTTTTAAAAACGGTATACCTCTTTTGTGGTAGTTGTTTTTTAAAAAAAGTGATTCAGAATCTATTTTGTGATATCAAAAAAATCTGCTTACATCAGTAAAGCATCCCAAAATTTCAAAGAGATATTAAACACACATTAAGATACATGAAATAATTGTCACATTTTATAATAAAGCCATTATAAATTTTGTAATTTAAATAGACAAAAGTAACAAAATTAATTATTAATATTTATAACATTCAGAAAAAGTAATTAATAATTTTAGAATATTTTTTAAATAAACCAAATGAAAATCGAGACCATTTCCAACTGTGTCACTTATAAAAGTAATATCAAATTTAGGTTTTCCAGGGAATCAATTTTCACCCATCTCAATTAACACATACACAGCACTAACAGAAAGTCTCCCAAGCACTGCTTTGCTTTTCATTACTCAGCAGAGATCAATTTCATTACTATTTTAAGTAGTGTTGTTACTTAAATGATAGAAAATATATTGGGAAGGCTAAATAACTCATGGCACATACCTAGCAAAGGTAAACCTTTACATTGACAATTTTCTGGGAGGAAAAGAGAAAGCAGAAAAAATAGAATAACAGGATTACCTTAGCCTTCATATTTTTGTTGCACTAAAATGACTAATTTTTAGTATGTTAAGCACATTTAATTTAAAAGAGCAAAAAATAGTCACATTTTATTATTTGAAATTTAGATATATTTTTTTCACAAACTTTTATTTAAATGAACATAATCATTTCTTAAAAAGCAAATTGAGCTCTCATTAAATCCATAAAAATTCTGACAAAGAGTACATATTATTTAAAATATACTCCAGAATATTTATTGTTTCCTAATAATTTTATTTTTATGCAGTGAGATGTTTCTTTAATGTTTAACTTTTTTCTGTTTTTCACAGTTCATCCATAATTTTAAATTTTTTAAATTATTACACATATTTTAGCTAAGTAATCTAACTTAGACTATCTTTCTAACTATGAAGAAATTATACTTTTGTCTAAATGGCTAATTTAAAAAATTTATTATTTTATTTCCAGAATGTTCCTTTAAGAGAAGCTAACTCTCCTATCTTGGAATTAATTTATTCTAAGAACTTTTTATTTTACTGACAATTAATTTTTAAAATGCCCCCTTTTGACCTGGTTTCCAATATCAGTAAATTTTACAATGCATTTCAGTTGCTTTTATCTCATAGGTTTGTCATACTCCTTAATTTTTGTGTCTTATATATGACCTTATTCTTATGTGAGGCTATACAACCTTACGTGAGGGTCTATATGTAGTCCATAGATATTCTTAAACACTCTCTTCCCCATATGTTTCTCTAGTCTGTATGATTTTATCTAAAGGTTATATCATCTATTTATTCCTGTTGCCCTTTTAAAATGACTACAGATAAATTATTAGAGAGTCTGCTTCACTATCCTATTATTTTCTCATCACTTTGGCTTTAGGTACATTAACATGTTTCTTACTCATTTCTTAATTATATTACCCTTTTCCAAGATCCACGTCTTTCAGTAAATAATTATTCAGCTTTGTGTAACAAGGTATATTATTAAATATATGTATAACTTATGATAGAGGAATCTTTCACAGAGGAATAAAAAGACACAAATTAGAATGTTTCTTTCTATATAATTTCTATTAGCAAAAGATTATTGCAGATTACAGTGTAGAATTTACAGGGATGTTTTTGATAGGATATTACATAGCAATAAAAAAGAAGAAATATATTGTATATGAAAACAGAATCAAATATTAAAAACTTAAATGATTGGGTGTTCACATGCTTGTATGAGATGTACCACCCTTGCCCCTTGTTACGACGTTGGCACATTACCCATCTGACCTGGAAAAAAAAAAAGAAAAAGTAAACAGTAAATGCATTTACACCAAATGGTTTTTGATAAAATGTTGCATATAGAGTTATTATTTGTTATGTGTGTGTGTAAAAATATATACGGACAGTTTATGTGTACATGTGCACAAAGTACAGAGAGACCCACATCAAGAGTAATCGAAAAGATAATACACTAAATGCAAAGGAACGTATGCTGTCAGTGAGAAGAGATTGTACTAGAGGTAAAAATAAATGTCTAAGAGAAAAATGTTAGGCAATAATAATAGTATGTCATAAGCCCTGGTATTTGTTCAATGCCATGCTTTAGAATATTAATATGATAATAGTTCAAAACTACAACTCCTTTTGGCTTCGTGAATTATTTTTTAATCTTTCATTAATTGTATGATTTCTTAGATGTTTCATGAATCCTCCCATGACTTTCTCCCTCTTCATTCTTTTCTTATAGGCACTATTCCGAATTCAAAAAAAGCCCTCAGTGTTTTTGTTTTTCATTTCCTTTTCATTTCAGATATTTGAAAATCACTCACTCACCCAGCCAAAGTGTACCAAATATTGACATAGTCTTGAAAAGCTTGCATCATTTCTTAAAACGTAAAATTATTTTTCTATTTCAGAGGGAACACAAAATTGTTTCCTTAGACTGAATAATTTGATACTTTCATGCCAGCATATGTAGTTATACTGTATCTACAGCTTATCTGAAGGCATTTCTTCTTATCAACTCACACTTTCTCCACCATAAAGGAGAACCATTTGTGAGAGGAAAATCTTATTCCTTCATGATATAATCCCATTTGGCATAACATTGCAATTTTTATACCAAATTTATCTGCTACTTTTCTTGGTTTTAAAACATATTTTAACCACATTAAAATTAACATTGCATTCACTTAATGTATATTACTTATTTTAATGTATATTAATTTATAATGAATATTATATAATATATTTATATGTACATGCATATGAATATATAAAACAACATGATTTATATTAGTTATCAAAGGGTTGTTAGTACTATTATTTTTCTATCAAAATCATTATGTTAGTAAACAGCAAAACGTCCCTTTTAAAAGCCATGTATCAGTTTCGTGTTTTATTTCTCAATTTCACCTTTTTAGTCTACCTTAGTTACTGAGGTTAAACTAAAGGTTTTAGCAGATTATACGTATAGTTTTATATTTAAACATGAAAATAGTATATGCTAAGCTGCTCTAATGTTTATTAGTTATATAATGATTTTCATTTTCCAACCAGAATAGGCAATTTATGAAATATACAGAATCATCTGGAAAACAGACTCATACAAATAATGCACAATTTATTGATCAACATTGGCTAAATAAAATATATTATAAAACTAAAATTAAAAATATTTTTCATAGACATTTCAGATATAATATTTGAGTATGATGAAAAAGAACAAGTAGTAAAAAGTTGAGCCTCTGATATTAGCCAGTCAGTATTATACTTGGAATTGCAATTTTCTTATAATAACTGACAAGCTCTTTACTGCTTTAAATGCCCAGCAAAACCTTATTTTCAAGACATGTTGACATGCACAGGTAGAAGTGACGTAGACCTTGCTCGAATAAGCAAGATTCTCTAAGTGACATATGCAGGTAAAACATATCGGTGTTAGTGTGCCAGGACTTTGCAAGAACAAGCAATTAAGCATTCCTAGACTCTTTGCACCTGTAGCAACACCAGTTCCAAATTCATTAAGCAGGCATCTGTGTCCAGAAAAAGAAGGTCTGTCGATTTTTTATTTGCTAGCACAAAAACCAAAGCTTATTTACACATTGCTACAGGAAATTAAAGAAGGAAAGATTGTCATTCCAAGTAGTTTGAGTTGCTGGTGTTTTGTTATTGTTGCTGTGGTTATTTTGTTTTTATTAGTATTTAGTATCTAGGGTACTTTGTAGATTTAAATGATCTGTAGTTAAAATTATTATTTCTGTATTTTTAGTTTGATATAAAATTTTCATTAAACATATTGTAATATATTTAAGGTAACTAAATAATAAAATGGTGTTACTAGTTGGTTTCTTTATGTATTATTTTAGATATTGCTAGAATATTCTTGGAACTGTTACTAAAATGACTACCTAGTTATTTTCCAATTCAAGAAAAAAATAAGAACTATATCTTTAGATATTTTAATCCAGATATATTATAGTTGATACTGTTACATGACCAATGTATTTTGATATCATGTTGGTACCTCTTTTCACAGTAGCCTCAATTTATCCTGTCAACCACAAGGTAAGCCAACCAATGTCAAATACGCAGCAGCCAAACAGGATTATCTCTCAATGGTTTTTCTAAAAATAAAATTATTAAAGTTGTGCCCCCCAAAAGACACTACTTTAAAACCAGAGATCAAATTTTACATCACAGTTGATTGAAAATCAGCTCAGTTTAAGTCAGATGTAGATAAATACAGAGGACATTGCTCAACTGATATTTAAAAATGTAGTACATTTAAAAATAGCTACAAGGGTATAAATGGGTTGTTTGTAACATAAAGCAAAAATGCTTAGGGGATGGATACCCAGTTTTTCGTAATGTGAATATTATGCATGCATGTCTGTACAAAAATTTCTTATGTACCTCATAAATATATACACCTATGTATCCACAAAAATTAAAAATTAAAAAATGCAAATGTAGAAAATAGTACTAAAATTGATTGATGATGATTATTTCAAAAATTGAGTTGAGATAAATAAAAACGTCTAGACAAAGTAAAAATATTCAGCAGTATTTATGTGTTTTCAAATCAAGAATTATGTATGTTGAGAATAAGTCAAGAAAAACAAATTGATATCCTCTTTGCAGTATATTAAGATAAAGTCCAAAAATAAAATACTTCAAAGTCTTAATAAGAAACAAGGATTGATTGATTCAATCACAGTAAAATATAAGTCCAGAAAAATTTGCAAAAGAGATGTCAATTAAAGTTATAAAAATGAATTACAGGAGTTGATTGTATGTCTAACAAGTCCCTAGAAAACAAATTCCTTAAGCATAAGTAGTAAAATGTGCAGAATATTACGTATCATGTGAACAAGTAATTTCCAAATAAGTCATACATATCAGAAGGATGTCCACTGATAATTTGTTAAAACTAAGAGAAAATAGAGCATTCTTTAGACAATAGAAAGGTTAAGTCTTGAGAAAAATGAGCACATGGTTCCGAATGTATTTTGGATATAGAAGTAATAAATGTAATAAAATAATCACACAAAAATAGTAATTCATATGAGTATAAAATAATGAAAATTTAATCAAATATACCATGTAAAATCAAAAGATAAAGGAAATTTAATACTTAAAAGTAACCTTTACTATAGCAAAGCTAATTACCATATCTTTCAAATATGAATCAAAGAATGGGTGAATTTGAAATATTCAATAATAACCACAAATGCTACTCAGATAAGGATGTGTGAATTTATAGCATAATTTTTAGTTTAAACTAAGAGATCAAATGACAGTAAGAAAAGAGATAGATGTATTTCTTGTCTTGGGGTGTTTTTATAACAATCTGTAATCGGACTTTTTAACTCAACAGCTGTTGAAAAGATTGTGTTCAAAATCTATAGGAGTAATGATTGATAATTATATGTTTATTTATATGTACCTTTCATACTCAATCTAAAATGAAGATTTCCATTGAATTAAAGGTGATATGCTTTATTTTAAATTTTCTATTTTATACAAAGTAAAATAAAATGACAGTATGAGAAAAGTGAATTTTATTATATTAGAGTCATTTGGGAAGTGACCACTTTTTATTTGTATCAGAAATATTAAATACCAGCCCAGTGCAAACTTGCTTTGCAAGTGTGCTAAAAAGAATGCTGAATATATTCAAATGTATTAATGACAGTATTTGTAAAGAATCTTTCATAAAATAAATCCCCATTTGAGTATATTTATATTTTTACCAGAGTAGATACAATTAAAATTTTTAAAAGATAGCAATTAGAAAAATATTAGTAATGTAATATAACATCCATTATATTGCTGTAACAATACATACATATCCATATGTACAAACACACTCAAACTATGCATAGGAAGTGGAAGGAGCAGGGGTAGGGGTAGAGGGAAAACCCACATTAAAAAATACAGTTATTTAAAAAAAGGAAAAAGAAAAGACAATTTCTTATTTTATCTTTCTGAAAAATGCATATAATATCTAGTTAAAAATAAATGCAAAGCTTTAACAATAACTTCAGTAAGTATTGTTTATTTCATTCATTTATTAGTATGTGAAGGGGACTGACAAAGGAGAGAGAAAAAGATGCGAAAAGATTAAAAAAAGATGTGTAAAAAATTCTCAACTAAGAATAAAGACACCGTGTGTGTGTGTGTGTGTGTGTATTCTCTCTCTCTCTCTATACACACACACACGCGCACACACACACACACACACACACACACACACAATGAGAATTCCAAAGCATATTACTCAGGGTTCTCTAGAGGAACAGAATTAACAGGACATGTATGTATACAAAAGGGAGTTTATTAAGAAATAGTTACTCCAGGATCACTAGGTAAATTCCCGTGACAAGGCCGTCTGCAAGTTGAGGAGCAAGGAGGCAAGGGGTAAAACAGTTCAAGCCTCAAAACATCAAAAGTAGGGAAGATGACAGTGCAGCCTTCAGTCTGTGGTCACAGGCTCAAAAGTCACTGGCAAGCCACCAGTGTAAGTCCAAGAGTCCAAAAGCTAAAGAACTTGAAGTCTGACATTCAAGGGCAGAAAGCATCCAGCACAGCAGACAGATGAAGGCCAGAAGACCCAGCCAGTCTGCTCTTCCATTTTCTCCCACCTATTTTATCCTAGCTGCACTGGCAAATAATTAAGATGATGCCCACCCAGATTGAGGGTGGTCTGCCTCTCCCAGTCCACTAGCTCAAATGTTAATCTCCTTTGACAACAGCATCACAAACACACCCAGGAACCATACTTTGCATCATTCAATCCAACCCAATTAAACTCAATATTAACCATGACACAAATTAATGAACGAAAATACAAGATAGTGTCATTTGCATATTTTGCATAGCATGTTTATGATAATAAATGAAGAATAAGTAATGTTATGGAGCATATTTTTGGCTAAGTATGTGAAAGTCACAGATAAAATTTTCACATATATCTATTCTTATGATTTTTAAAGTTGTTTGAAAATCTTGAATGTTGCAGGCTTTTAGTGCCTTTAATATAAAATCTCTAAATTTTAATCTGGCAACATGGAATTTTATAATTGTAGGTTTTTCCCAATTATAAAAATATTTTCTCAATATTTATAAATCATGACCCCAAAAATATTAATTTTGAGCAACTTTTAATCTCAGAGCAAAGCCTGCATATGTAAAAATTTGCCATAACTTTTTTTCTGTAACCCAGATTTTCCTCCAAGTGGATCATGTTAAGGGGAATCCAGTGTTTATCAAATATATTGAAGGGTTTACTCCACCATCTGAGAGTAGGAGAAGTAATCAAAATGTTATAAAGAAGAATGAGAAAAGAACTTGCAGCTAGGAGTGGGGATCAAAAAGTGGTCACCGATTGCACTGGTTAGGGTTCTTCAGAGAAACAGCACCAGCAGGAGTGTGTGTGTGTGTGTGTGTGTGTGTGTGTGTGTGTGTGTGTGTGTGTAGAGAAGGAGAGAGGTATTTTAAGGTTTTGGCTTCTTGTGATTGTGGAGTCTTTGGAAATCCATAGTCCAATAAAATAGGAGACTCAGGAAACAGGGAACCATGGCACAACCAAGTTGACACCCAAAATTAACCTTCACACTGATCAGAGAAAGCAGGTACTGAATATGACCAGGTACTGAAAATCAAGGGGGCAAGAACAGATATAGTCTTCTGGCTGGGGAGCCAATAGGCAGATTTAGAGATGATAAATACCTAATCGTAGTTTATGTTTGCAGTTTTCCACAACTATCTTCTTCTACTCCTATGGAATCATAAAAAATAGCCACTTTATCTACTAACACATTTGTGTGAATGGTGAATATAATCTAATCGGGGGCTCAAATTGTTATTTTTTTATTATGTCAGGTTATGCCAAAGAGTTTGATAGTGATAGCTACCCATGAAAATCCTTCATAATAGCTTCTTCATAGCTGGATTTGGATGCTCAACCAGAATACATATCGTAGATCAGAGGTGGCCTTGGGCTCTGTTCTTACCAAAGTACGTAAACACGTGAAACCATCAGCTTTAAGACAGAAGCCATGCTTATTCCATGCTCCATTTTCCCTTCACAACAGTAACCTGGAGATATGTTAATCAGATTCAACCATACAAATGACACAAATTTTCTCCATGTTTTGATTTATTTCATTCTTAAAAATTATTGAGGGCCTCCAGAGTTTATGTTTATGTGGGTCATACCTACTAACATTTTAAATATTAAAAATCAAAACTGAGAATCTTTTAAAATATGAGCTTATGAAGTCATTGCAAACAGCAATGAACTCATTACATGTTAAAAATAGCACATTTTTATGATGAATAATTATATTCCAAAGCAAAACACAATTGGTAAGAAGAGGAGCACCATTTTACAAACATTAATCAATCTGATTTCACAGAAGGCAGTTGCATTTTCATATCTGATTCTTTATTTAACTTATTATTTATTATTATTTTGATGAAAGTATATGAAAAACATTTTGTCCTCACACAAATATGTAATTGAAGAAAAGAAAGATTTTACTAGTCTTTTCAGATCATTGTCAATATTTTTGATAATCTATCAAAACTTGACAAGTACTAGTTTGAACAAATTATTTATGATATGTGGTTACAAACCATGCCACATAACTTTTTCTACTCTGTTACGTTAAGCTTTATATTCCTATGATTTTCATACATTATGAGTCATTCTTCTGGGAAATTGTGACTTAGTAGGTGATACGGGCCTTCTAAATGTTAACACATTTTCTTAGACAATTGCAAATATTCACATTTGTTAACATCTCCACCAGTCTCATCAGAAAAGCCTTTTAGTGTGTGGAACGTTGTCAAATTTACAGAAGCAGATATGAGTTTTTCAAACCTCATTATTTTCCTTGAAAGGTCCAATTTAATCATTAGCAATAAGTAGTGTCATTTTTCTTTTTAAAATGTTAATCTCAAACAAATATTTATCATATAAGCAAGCTGCACTTATCTTTATATGTTGATTGTCATTGTTATTTAATAGGCTGTTTTTAGAGTACATTGAAATGGAACACTAAGTACAGAAGTTTCTCATATATACCCTAACCCCACATATGCATGGCATACCCATTGCCAGCATCCCCAACAGAATGGTGCAATGTTGAAACTGCTAAACCTACATTGACATATCATTATCATCCAAACTTCATAGTTAAGTTTCATTCTTTGTGTTATATATTCTATGGATCTAGATAAATGTATAATGACTTATATCCACCATTTTAATATCATACAAAGTCATTTCACTGTCCTAAAAATCCACTGTGTTCTGCTTATTTCTCCCACCCCTTAACCCCCAGCAACACTGATCTTTTTAATATCTTCATTCATTTGTCCTTCCAAGAATGTCATATAGTTGGAGTAATATACTATGTCATCTTTTCAGATTGGCTTCCTTTACTCAGAAATAGGCACTAAATGTTCCTCCATGTCTTTTCATAGCTGCTTTCTTTTCAGTAGTGTCTAAAATTCCATTATCTGAATGTACCACCATTTATTTATTCATGTACGTATTGAAAGACTTCTTTGTTGTTTCTAAGTTTGGCAATTATAAATAAAGCTGCTAAAGACATTCATATACAGATTTATGTGTGGACATACGTTTTCAACTTCTTTAGGTAAATGCCAAGGAGCACAATTAGTGAATCATATGGTGAGACTATGATTGTTTCTTTTGTTTTGTTTTGTTTTGTTTGTTTTGTTTTTTGAGACAGGACGTTACTCTGTCACCTAGGCTGGAGTGCAGTGGTGTGATCTTGGCTCACGGCAACCTCCGCCCCCAAGGTTCAAGCCATCCTCCAACCTCAGCCTCCTGAGTAGCTGAGATTACAGGCATGTGCTACCAGGTCTGCCTAATTTTTGTATTTTTAGTAGAAATGAGGTTTCACCCTGTTGCTCAGGCTGGTCTCAAATTCCTGAACTCAAGCGATCCACCTGCCTTGACCTCCCAAAGTGCTGGGATTATAGGCATGAGCCACAGCCTTGGCCTTAAGTTTAGTTTGTTTTTTTTTGTTTTTTTAATTTTAACCAAAATTCTCAAATTGTCTTTTAAAGTGGTTGTATTTTATTTCATTGCATTTTTACAAGCAATGAATGAGACTATCTGTTGCTCTGCATTCTCACTAGGATTTTCTGGGTCACTGTTCTTGATTTTGGCCATTCTAATAGGTGTGTAGTGGCATCTCATTGTTACTTTAATTTACATTTTCCTTTGACATATAATGTGGAGCATGATTTCATATGCTATTTGCCATCTGTATGACTTCTTTGGTGAGATATCTGTTAAGGTCTTCAGCCCACTTTTAAATAAGATTGTTTTGTTATTTTTGAGTTTCAGTAGTTCTTTGCATATTTTGGGTAACAATCCTTTGTTAGATGTATTTTGAAACTATATTCCCCCATTCTATGATATGTCTCTTCATTTTCCCAGCAGTATCCTTCACAGAGCTGAGAATTTAATTTTAATTAAGTCCAACTAATCAACTCTTTCTTCCAGGGATCATGACTTTGGTGTTGGATCTACAAAGTCATTCCAGAGTCTGCACAGTATTCTGAATCCACTGCTGACCATGTACAGGAGAATGTCTAGATCCTGCAGAGACATTGTAACAGGTGGTACAACTCTGATGTGAAGCTGAGGAATATGAGGAAATGAAGCATGGCAGGCAGGTACAGGGAGATTCTGGATACGACTTTGACATATGTCTAACCTCAGCTCAGAAGAAAGCAATTCCAATACTCAGCACAGTGCTAGATGCCATTGATCAAGTGTGGCTGCCAGTAGTGTACTAAGGGTTTTGCACTATGGTGATTGGCACTTCGGGGGCCTGACTAACCTCAATAAAGGAGAAATTGTTGTTAAGTAGGATGAAGTTCAGGTAAATATCTGGAAGTGCTCTTACAGCATCTTACCACCTCCAATAAGCCCTGGCCATTCTTTCTACAGCAACATCAGTAAGAATTGCAGACATGAAGATCTCACTGAAGATCAGCTAGTACCCTGTTAAAGACTGAGAGACATTAGTGTCAGAGTTATGTCCTTTTAGACAGAAGTAATAGTTCCTCAGATTAAGGAAGGGGATACTGATTGCAGCCCATGTTAACAGCCTTCAGGGAATTATCAACCATTGGGAGGGTCTCTCCGAAGAAGCTACCATAGAGCTGAGTCTGCAGACTAGTATTCTTGTTGTCTATGAATTTAACTGGAGAAGAATTTAAAGCCCTTCAAACATATGCAGTACCCAGGGGATAAGGAGGCCATGTATGAAGCCATAGAAGCTGTAGCTGCCGAGGGTATGGTCAAGGAGTGAAAGCAAGCAGTCAGCTTACTATCCGAAGGAACACCTTACCTGCCCATATGATTCCTTGCAGGTTTACCCTATTACATATCACACTGACCACATCTACAGGCATTTTAAGTTGGAGCTGCAGATAGGAATGAGTGGCTCTGATCTTTGTGTAGCCATTTCTTCCCCTGCTCTCACTTTCTTTTTATGATCAAGTTAGAATGACACTTCTAGGGTATAGGTCCTCAGTATTAGCCAAGGAAAGATTATTTTTATCCGAAAGAGTTGAGAAGCAGTGACTCAGATTTTTGCTAGTGCTTTTTTTTTGAACCTGCTTGAGTAAGGGTAAGGAGAAACTATGCCAAGTCACGGCCAGTGAGAAGCAAGAGAACCCATTTGTATTCTCAGTAGCTAGTCCAACACTCTATAGTCATATCACTGCCTCAGGGCCTATTGTCATTCCAGTGGCATATGAATGTAACCTGCCTGGTGATTAAAAACAAAAGCAAAACCCACAAAACAACAACAGCAAAAATGTTTCCTGCCTTACTCCAGAGGAGTTGGTTCCAGAAGGTTGAGTTCAACCCTGAATGCTTATATACTGCATTTACTTAAAAAAAAAAAGTGTATATATAACAACATAAAACTTTTCTAGAGTTGCTAATAGCAGGTGAAATATAGCTATGTGTGGTCATCAGAAAATCCTATTCTTACGCCAAAAGGGGATAAACTCCTTGATTTCTAAGGGGCAGAAGTTCATCCTGAAGTGTGTTTTAGATTTCTTCCTCTGCCTTTGTGTGTGGCAGTGAAATGCTTCCCTATCTTGTCCAAGCCTGTCTTTCACATATCTCGGCTTACACTACCCATCTGTTCTTGCCTGCTGTCTGTTTTATTAGATCTCTTAGCATATTAATCATACTTCTTTCAAATTCCATGTCTGATTATTCTAATATGTCGTATCTTGTTCTGATGCTTGCTCTCCTTTTTTAGTCTATCTTTTTTGTCTTTTAGTATGCATTGTACTTTTTTGTTGTTAGACAGACATGAGCTACTGGGCAAAAAGAATTGCTGTAAATAGACCTTCAGTAACGTGGTGGTAAGGTGAGGTTAAAGGTGAAGTTTTCTATAGTCCTACTGATTAGATCTTAGTCTATCAGTGAACCTGTGCCACCGTGAACTTCACAAATACTCCTCGGTATTTTATGTTGTTTTCTTCTACCCATTAGGTGGAAGAGGATGGCCAGAACGGAATGGAGTTTGGTATTATCTTCCCCTCTGGTAAGTTAAACTCTGATAAATTCCCAGCAGGTTAGGCTGTGGTTATTTAGGACCTCCTGAGGACAGACGTTGTGAAGAAAACAGAATGCTCTGGCTGACATCAAATCGTTCCTTTTTCCCTCCCTGTACTGGATGCATGAAGGGATTTTTTTTTCATTTGCTGATATTCACTGTGAGAATCTGTCAAGATCCAGGAGTTAAAACTCACAAAAAAGTAGAGGCCTCATTGTCACTGTATTTCCTTTGAGTTTTTATCTCTCAGACCTGTTCTTCCTCCAGCAACCTGTCCATTACAGTTCCCATTTCCCTACCCCCAAAAGTTTAATCTCTGTGGTAAGTTGTAATTTTCTGTACTGGCCTGTAGGTTTCTCAAATTTGGGGTGCAAGAGTTTGCCCTTTGACTTCACCTTTTCTAGAGATCTAAGAAGAGTAGATTTTTTAGTTTGCTTAGCTTTATGGGTTAGGACAGCATAAGGGATTTTAAGCTTCTTATAAGCCTGGTGGGAAACTGGTAATCTCAATTGTTTTTCAAGTAAAAATGATGGTCTGCGAAAATAAAATAAAATCACACAGATACTAGAGATAACCTCGTTTTCTCTACTAGCAGAATTTCTTCATATGTACTTATCTTTTGTCACACAAAATGTTTTTTAGAGATGTGCACCCAATGTCAAGATATAATAATAGTACTAATAATAGTTTTTACTGAGTCGTCAAGGCAATTCTAAGCAATACTTGGCATTTAAAACTTTTTAAATGTTGTAATGCATGAAGGTTAAGAATACAATGTCTATGAGCAAATATTAACTCAGAAAAGATGCAAATAAGTTTTCTTATTATGAAAATTATATTGACCTTGAGATATCTTGACAATGTCTCAGGAACTGCTAGGATTTTATGGACCACTGGTTGGAAAAATCCTGCTCTAAAGGGTGTTGGAAATCCAAAATAAAAGATATCCAGTTACCTTAAAGTAGGACTGATGGATGAAACAAAAATAAAATTTGTTTTAATTCAGACACTTATTTGCCGTAGTTATTCCTTCAATGTAACACTGATTTTAGAAGTCAGGAGATATAACTAAAAATGTAAATAATACTTGGAACTTGCTGAGGATTTGGCAGCAAGGCAAAACCTACTGTAAACTGGAATTGGACTTCAAGAATCGTTGAGACTTCTTATGCTGTGGCAAAAAATATTCAGTATAATTCCTGTGTGTTACAGTTTGATGGGTAACTTAGTACATCAGGCATGTACCTCTAGGTAAAGTGTCTAGAAAGAACTAGAAAGTTAGGAGCAATTATTTGTTCCTTACTGCTTCAGAGAAGCAGCAAAAGAGAAAAATGAGCTCAAGCCAAAAGTGGCCAAAGTTAGTAGACAGAAAGGAGAAAACGGAATTCAGAGATTTGGAGTCCTACAGCATCAGAAATCTAAATGTTTCTTTTTCCAAAGTAGCAGAATATGTGGCTGTTCCTTAAAGACTTTCTCTTTAAAAGTATCTTAAGACTGCTAAGCCAACAAAAATGGGAGGTACACTGGTGCCAAATATAAAATGAAGGATGTAACTAACAGTCTGTTGTTTGAGATGGCTCAGGATAACTTTCATTAAAATGAAGGAGAAATACATGGGTACATAGTAAGCAAACAAAAAATGTAAGCTTGGGTATTGCATCAACAACTAGCACATAATGCTGACTGAAAACAAACAGAGTAGAAGTGTGCTAAGTTTTGGAAATCATGTGATAAAGAAGTCATGAGCCTGGCTAACATAACTCGCCTTAAAGATTTTTAGAGAAATGCATATTTTCCAACTTCTGCTTTAGAAAATATCATGGAAGACGATAGATTGAAATGATTATATTTTATTTACTTTCACAGAGAGCAAAGGAATAGTTTACAAAATAAAAGGAGTAGTGGAGTTTTAAAAGACAGCAGAACCAGGGGTGACCAGATAAACTAAGGAAGAGATTTATTTTACATGGTAGGAAGCTTTCATAATTTCTGTCCAGATAAATATTATAGATGGTATCAACTCATAATTGCTTTCCAATATTCCCAATTTTGATTAACTGTTTTTATAAAAGTTATCCGCACACCATACAGTGGAAGGAGTAATTACTTTGGAGCCACTATATATTCAAATTTGGTTTAAATTTTAAGGTCATGAAAAGCCACATATAAATTGATAGTAAAGTTTGCAAATTATTGAAATATTTGAATTAAGGTAAATACAGTAGGTATATGAGACTTTGGTTTTCTCCTTTCAGAAGGGGGTACATATGTTCTATGATCTATCAGAAAGGCAGACTCTTCGTTACACACACACACACACACACACACACACACACACACACGATTGGTTTTCCTGTTCTTTGGGATTTTATTACTTAGCCTCCCTTGCTCTTAGACTTACTTGGCCAGTGAATGTGAACAGAAGTATAGTTCTGTTCCTCTAACGACACCTCAGGACAGAGAAATTACTTTCCTCTGTTCCTCCATATATTCAACAGAAATCTAGATTCGACATTGTCACTTCTTTGACCACCCAGACAACAGTAATGCCCTAAAGGATGATAGCTCCATGGATGAGAGAAACTTGGATACTTGAGTGATTATATAAAGAAACACAAAGCCTTGGTCCATCCGTGTCAAGTCTGCTACATGAGAGGTAAACAGAGTTTTTCTTCAATGACCAATGAATTTGTGGGAATCTTTTTATTATAGCATTTTAGCTTTTGTCCTAACTATTTTAGAGTGGTATAAATACAACATGTGAGATTGAAGAAACCCTGAGTCAGAGAAAATGTAAAATTTAAGACTGAAGAAATTTGCAGAAAATTTGAAAAACTTAAGACTTATGCATATCATAAAACTGAAGGTTAAACTTGGACCATAACTAGATGTAAAGAGTGAGAGTTCTCTGGTGATAACGTGTCTCACAAGTGAGACAGCATGATTTTGTTACCAGCAGCAAATCCATATTGGTCTGCAGCAACATGATTCCTGCCTTCTCAGAGGAAAGAATTTGACCAATGAGTATAAGGCAAAGAGAGAGATTGAGGCAAGTTTCAGAGCCTGAGTGAAAACTTATCAAAAGTTTTAGAACAGGAATGCAGGAAATAAAATATACTTGGAAGAGGGCAAAGCAGGCGACTTGAGAAATCCAAGTGTCTCATCTGACTCTTGACTTGGAGTTTTTTTTTTTTTTTTATTGCATTTTAGGTTTGGGGGTACATGTGAAGAACATGGAAGATTGTTGCATAGGTACACACATGGCAGTGTGATTTGCTGCCTTCCTCCCCATCACCTATATCTGGCATTTCTCCCTATGCTATCCCTCCCCCAACTCCCCACCCCCTACTATCCCTCCCCTTTTCCCCCGACAGACCCCAGTGTGTGATACTCCCCTCCCTGTGTCCATGTGTTCCCACTGTTCAACACCCGCCTATGAGTGAGAACATGCGGTGTTTGATTTTCTGTTCTTGTGTCAGTTTGCTGAGAATGATGGTTTCCAGGTTCATCCATGTCCCTACAAAGGACACGAACTCATCGTTTTTGATGGCTGCATAATATTCCATGGTGTATATGTGCCACATTTTCCCTGTCCAGTCTATCATCAATGGGCATTTGGAAACAGTCATTAGAGTGAATCGGCAACCAACAGAATGGGAAAAAATTTTGCCGTCTACCCATCTGACAAAGGGCTGATAACCAGAATCTACAAAGAACTGAAACACATTTACAAGAAAAAACAAACAAGCCCATTCAAAAGTGGGCGAAGGATATGAACAGACACTTTACAAAAGAAGACATACGTGAAGCCAACAAACATATGAAAAAATGCTCATCATCACTGGTCATTAGAGAAATGCAAATCAAAACTACATTGAGATACCATCTCACGCCAGTTAGAATGGCGATCATTAAAAAATCTGGAGACAACAGTTGCTGGAGAGGATGTGGAGAAATAGGAACGCTTTTACACTGTTGGTGGGAGTGTAAATTAGTTCAACCATTGTGGAAGACTTGGAGTTTTATACACTGGCATGGCTCCAAAGTTTTTCTCTCCTCCCTTGATTTTTCCTTGGGTGGGCTGTTCTTATGCACAGTGGCCTGTCAGCACTTGGGAGGGGAACACATGCACATGTGTTTACTACAGTTGCATGCAAGTTCACTTGAGGCGCTCTTCCCTTTCCAGTCAAATGTTCCTAGAGGAAGGTTATATGCCAGACAAACTTGGACATTTTGCTTCTTAGTGCACATGCTTGAGCGTGCTCACCCACCTGCTCAGATCTTTCCAAGAAGCAGCTGATCACCAGCTTCAGGTGTTTTCTATCTATTGGGAGACCGTCCCTGGCGCCAACTGTGACCAATTGTTATTTTAGAGAGACAGTTTAACAACTGTCTGATCATCACCTGATGGCCCCCTGACATTCCTGGTGGGGGGGCTGTTTTCTGCCTAGCTCCTGTCTGCCTAGCTACCTACTCTAACAAATTTATTTTCTTTTTTCTTCAAATACAGCATAGGAGTGGATGGACATCAGATATTAGGATACGTTTTGCAATAGAGGAAAATCGGAAATGAAGAGAAAATCAGTGATACCAATAATGATCATTATTTGCTAAAATAAGTATACATTTTTAAACACCTCTTAAATTTCTTGTTAAAATTCAGTGTCAAATGAAAATGTCTAGTTTTCTGACACTGCCATTTCAATCACACACATACATAAATTTTCCATTGATTTCCAAAACATAAAAGAATCTGCTACTGCCAAAGGATCTTATTAGATAGTTCTGACTGTTAAAGATCTCAACAGAAAATTTTGAAGTGAACATTATATTGACACTAACCAAGGAGACTGATTTTTTTCCATACCCCTGTAAATGTTAAAAAACAAAATAATATAAAACTGAGACAAGCACTCTACTATTCGTATCTGCTCTTCACATTTCCAGTGATAGCTTTTTCTCTTTGTATGCTCAAAATTTTATACAAAATTATGTCTTAATTTTATTAGGAAAAGAGAAAAAAAACACGTATGAAATGCATAACAAATTACACTGTTGCACAGTGTATGCTTAAAGGATGTGTGGTGTAGGACTGGATGGGGGTTGACTAACAAAGACCTGTCTAAAATTTATCCTAACTGCAAGAATTAGATCTCATTTCTACTAGGTAATAGAACCATGTATGCTGGAAAAGTTATAGGTTTTTGTTTGTTTCTTTTATAAAGGGATGAGACATTATTAATAAGATTTGAGAAGAGAATAATTAAGTAGCTTGTGTAAGACAAAAAGAAAGCTGAATTACGGAGGTAGAGGAAAGAGTACAGGACTTTAAACCGTGGGTGTTCTTACTACTTGAGGGTAGGAAAGAGATAAAGGCAGTTTAAATTGTCACAGTACAGGTTCCCTTTTAAAAGATTTAAATAATAGAATAATTTGGCTTCTACATAAACAAATTTGTCCTCAAATGATAATGTCTATAAAATATGTTGTGATAGAAAACTGTGTTGTACAGTGTTGTGGCAATTCTGTAAATTCTAGAAAACACAAAAACATTATTTTTTTATTGGATAGATAGAGCACATTGGGGAGTATTACTATGTATGATATATGTAAAAGTGTTACAAATCTTTTTTCCTGGGGTCTTTCGGTTGCTTAGGAACGGAGAAATTGAAGGAGTAGTAAAAACAGGTCACTATTAAGTGAGAGATTTTCTTTTTTAATATATAGCAGGAAATATCGTTTGTGGATAATAATAGACATAAATCATGGATATTCTGTGCATTGCTTTGAGACAGCCAAAGATCTATAAGCATTGCCATTCTTTCTATCGTTCTTCAACACTTTTTTTCTTCTTCTGGGGAAATATTAAACATAAAGTAAGTCATTTATCTTATGTTTGCATAAATGTTAAGAATTTTCTAATAGCCTGTGAGTACTTCAAATTTTATAAAAATAACTAATAGTCATTACACATTTAAGGAAACTGCCAATGTTTATCATAACAATAATAACTATTCTAGGACTTTCAAACCCAAAGAGTCATTTGTTTTATGCAAACAAAATAAAATATTAAGTGTATTTCTTCATTAAAGTTTTTATTTTATGCTAATGATTAATGTAAGTATCCAGGACATTTAATTTAGACTGATTTAGGTAATCACTTTGAAGGTGTGCCTCATCAATTATAATCACAATAATTTACTCCTATTCTAATTATGTGTTTGTTTACATAACACAGTTTAGTTTGAAATCATTGAAGATGCTTATTTCTTATATCTTAGAAGAGACAAAACCACTCTGATGGCTTAATGTCTGTAACAAAAAGACAAAACTTGGGTTTCCTTTCAGATACCCAGATAACAATCACAAACTCTAAACAAAACAAATGAAAAAAAAAAAATCCAGATACTTGAAGACACTCTAAAGCAATTAAAAGAGAAAAAATTCCAGATATGAATAAACACTTACATGGAAGTATACTATGAAAAATTTAAACCTTAAAGTTCCAAAATGATCTCCTTTGAATCCATATCTCACATCTAAGACCTACTCATGCAGCAGGTGGGCTTCCACAGCTTTGGGCAGCTCCACCATTATGGGTTTGCAGGGTACAACCCCACTCCTGGCTGCTTTCACAAGCTGGCATTGAGTGTCTGTGGCTTTTCTATGTGCACAATGCAAGCTGTCATTGGATCTATCACTCTGGGGTCTGGAGGATGATGACCTTCTTCTCATAGCTCCACTAGGACCTGTCACAGTGGGGACTCTATGTGGGGCTCCAGCTCCACATGTCCCATCCTCACTGTCCTAGCTGAGGTTCCCCATCATGGCCTCAACTCTACGTTAAACTTCAGCCTGGATAACCAAGTGTTTCCATACATCCTCTGAAATCTAGGTGGAGATTCCCAAACCTCAAATCTTGATTTCTCATCACTCTCAGGCTCAACACCACATGGAAGCTGCCGAGGCTTCGGTCCTGAACCTCCTAAAACCATGGCCTGAGTTGTACCTTGGCCCCTTTTCATCCCATGTCTGGAGCAGCTGGGATACAGGGCATTAGGTCCCTAAGCTGCATACAGTAGGGGGTATCCAGGCCTGGCCCATGAAACCACTTTTTCCTCCTAGACCTCTGGGCCTGTGATGGGAGGGGCTGCCTTGAAGGTCTCTGACATGCATTGGAGACATTTTCCCAATTGTCTTGGTGATTAACATTGATCTCCTCATTACTTATGCAGATTTCTACAGTGGGCTTGAATCTCTTTCCAGTAAATGAGTTTTCTTTTTTATTGTGTCATCAGACTGAAAATTTTCCAAATTTTTATGCTCTGCTTCCCCTTGAACACTTTGACACTTAGAAATTTTTCCACCAGATACTCTAAATCATCTCTCTCAAGTTCAAGGTTCCACAGATCTCTAGAACAGGGGAAAAATCCACCAATTTATTGCATAGCAAGTGTGACCTTACTCCAGTTCCCAACAAGTTATTCATCTCATCTGAGACCACTTCAGCCCTGACTTTATTGTCCATATAACTATCAGCATTTTGGTCAAAGCCATTCAAAAAGTCTCTAGGAAGTTCCAAACTTTCTCATATCTTTCTCTCTTCTGACCCCTCCAAGTCTCTATGACATTCAAAATTTTCCCACATTTTTCTGTCTTCTGAGCCCTCCAAAGTGTTCCAACCTTTGCTTGCTACCCAGTTCCAAAGTCACTTCCACATTTTTGCCTATCTTTACAGCATGACCCACTACCTGGTACCAATTTATTGTATTAGTCTGTTCTCATGCTGCTAAAAAAAAAACAAAAAACAAAACATACTTGACCCTGGGTAATCTGTGAAGAAAAGAGGTTTAACTGACTCACAGTTACATATAGCCAGGGAGACCTCACAATCATAGTGGAAGGCAAATGAAAAGCAAAGGCACATCTTACATAGCAGCAGGCAAGAGAGCTTCTGCAGGGAACCCTATTTATGAAAGTATCAGATCTTGTGAGACTTATTCACTACCACCAGAACAGTAATGGGGAGACCACCCCCATGATTGAATTATCTCCACCTGGCCCCACCCTTGATACATGGAGATTATTACAGTTCAAAGTGAGATTTGGGTGGGGACACAGTCAATAATGTCAATATTTTTCTTTAAGTGAAATATTACTATACTGTATTGAGGAATTTATGAACTATTTAGATACTATAGATGTAAGCATTATGACAGTTATATCACAGCTCTTTAGAACTGTACTGATATAAATTTTTGATTTTTAAAGTGAAGTAGTAAAATATTTAAATTTACTCTGATAAATAAAAGATGAATCATTTATCCTAAAACTACTATAAGAAATAGCACCAAAATTAATAACTAAAACTTTGTAATAGAATACTTAAAATTCCTCACTAATTATACTCATTCAGGACAACAGAAGACAGGAAAAGATGAAGAAATAGAGGAACAGAAGATGATAAATATACTTCTAAACACGATGTGAAACTGTGACCCAAAAAGTTAAATAAACCAATCACTAACAGAAATTCTTGAGTGTTCAGGATGACAGATAAGAAGAGAAACACCTTACTGAAATGTGTATATAAGAAAACAAAACTGGCTAAAATCCTTTGAAACCAGAATGGCCAACTAGAGTATTCACTGAATGAGCTTGCTGACATCACTGCTAGAATTTCCACTGCGTGTTTCATACTAACTACCCATAAGTCTGCACATGATAATGAAACCCATGAGAAGGCACAAAGAGATAACTGCTTATGCCCAAGGACTTTCCAGACCTTCACTTTCTTTCCACAAACCACTTACTAGTTTCAGAATCCACTCCTTGAATTTTTTTTCAAATAAAAATACTGCCTTGAAAACAGCACAAGGAGACAGATTTAAGCTTGATTATTGTCTCCTTGTGAGCTGACTTGAAATTAAAATATTTTATCTTCTCAAAAACCCAATGTCATGTTATTGCTTCTATTATATTGTGTCTCCGGTCTCTATTGCTTGCTAACAAATGTAGAAACATGAAGTGTATGTATGTTTCAACCTAAAATAAGTACTAAATTCGGAGAAAACAGACTTAACACAGGTTTTCAAGACACTGGACATCAAGCAAAAAAGTGTTGTCAATTCTGAGAGACAGGAAACAAACAATGTGGACCAAATGCTTTTCCCATCTTATTGACAGGAGACTTTCCAGGATGTGGTGTAGTAAGCAGGAGCCTCAGCTTACCCAATCAAATAAATGAACAAAAGAGACAGAGGTTAGAAAGTAGGGAGACCAAGGTGACAAGGGCATTCAGAACACATTTCTGGAGAGGAGAATTCTACAAGAAAGCGAATTCTAGGAAAAGGCAAAGGATTCTCATCAAGTATTGTGCAGTTATCAAATATAAACACACACACACTAGGTGAAAAGTGAAGAAACAGGGAAAGTGTTACATTTTGTTAACACTGCTAAAAATGAAACTGGGTTGACTCTATCAATATCAGACAAAGATTACAGAGCACATATCACCAAAGATAATAAATTATATTTCATAATGATAAAGATATCAATTTATCAAGAAAATATGATATTCAATGTTAGTGCATCCAGTGACCTGTCTCCCCTTCCACCTTCTTCACATCTTTCACTTTGATAACCCTAAGGATTTGGTAATTCTCTTGTTCCTTCTTCTCAGTCAATTCAATGTGAAGCTTTAAAGGATGAAGAGCTTTATAATGGTCCATTTCCACATAATGAATAGTAAATATATTTTCTCTTTCTTTTGATTTTTCTCATTTTCTTTTCTCTAGCTTACTTTATTGTAAGAATATGGTATATAATACATATAGTACACAAAATATCTGTTAATCTACTGGTTATGTTGTCAGTAAGGATTCCAGGCAATAGACAGACATTAGTCATTGAGTTTTGGAAAAGTTTAAAGTTATACATGGATTTTGTCTGCCTAGGGAATGAATTCCCCTAACCCCTAACAATACAGTTTTTCAAGGGTCAACTGTATTCTTAAAATGACTTAAAATGCTTCCATGTGAAACTCCAGATCATGCAAAAACTTAACAATGAATAATTGCCTCATAGCATTTTTACACAAGTAAACTTTGAATGACATTATACTTTTACTACTCAATAATTTGGAGAGAATTGTAAATATAAAAGTGAAACCTACAAAAGATAATTCTCCTGAAAGAAAATTGAGAAAAAAAATTAGGACCTTGAGTTAGGCAAATATTTCTTAGATGTGAGTCCTAAAATATGACCCACAAAAGAATAAATTGATAATTAGAAAATCATTTAAGCCAAAATCTACCCTTCAAAAAAGTCTATTAAATAAGAAGTAAAAAAGAAATTATTTGCATTTTATATATCTGATAAAGGACATATCTAGAACATAGAAAGTATTGCCAGAACTCAGTAGTAAGGAAGTAAAAGTGAATAAAACAGTGAATAAAACCAGTCATTTTAGCAAAGAATGGATGCTATAAGGATAGCAAATAAACATAGTAAGATAATCAATATTATTAATTAATAATATAAGCAAATTAAATATACAATGGGAAATTACTACTTACTCATTATAATGTTAAAAATCAAAAAAGACAGATCATCCAACTATTGGCAAAGATGGGGAGAAACTAGAACCCTGCTGTTGAGAATGTAAAATGAGAAATAACCTTGGAAAAAATTATTTTATACTTTCTTAAAAACGTAAGTATACATTTGATTCAGCTATTCCACTTTGAGGTATTTACCCAGGCAGGCTTTCTTCATGAATCCACTTGGCTGAAATGATTATTCCATTCTTTCATGCCCCTCCCAGCCACAGACACAATGAAATGCTAACATTTCAATGGGAAGGTCTTTTTCATGTCTTGTCAAATTGATTCATCTTCAGCAGCACTTTATATTCTGTGACCTGGACAGATCAATGAAGAACTAGAATTTCTGTTTTGTCACGTTCCTTGACAGGATTAAATGATGACATCTGGATATTTCTTTGTGTTCTTCCTACAGAGAAATAAATATTAGACATACCTGCAAATTTTATCTTTCATCACACTTAGGAGTAGAAGTGAGTGAAAGTTTTTAATATTCATTCTTACACTCAAACCTATAAAAAGATGATCTTGCATCTACTCTCCTCATCCTGGGATCACTCAAGGAGGAACAGAGTAGAGAGTATGTTACTCTTATCCACTGCCTAATTTGTGTTATCCTAACTTTCTTTTTCTCCTTTGGTCCTTTTAATAAGCAAGATAAGAAGAATTTGCAAAGGAAATTTTACATCTACTACATTCACTTTTAAAATATTTACAATTCTCTATTTAACCACCTTAAAATTTTTGTTTTGATTTTTTAACCACTTGGACATCTTTCCTGAAATGAGAAGCTGTAGAATACACAGTCTTTCGATTTTAACTGCATGTTATTTCTAGATTACATACTGTTCTTCCATATTATAAAAAAGAGAGAGTGGGTAACAGAGACAAGAATACATGGCATGGTGGGGAGAAAGAGAGAGAAAGAGAGAGAGAATGGTCTCTTACTTCACAGTGTCCCCAGGTTGGGGGAAGGCAGGTCTGAAAATACAGCCAATTATTCTGCCTCCACTTCTCTCAAGTTTAATAAGAAATGATAGCCCAGTAACTGACAAAAATCCTCACATAGGTTTCTATCTCTTGGAGAAAAGGCTATATTATGGTAAGAATTGTCAAGTGGAAGATACTTGTGTTTCCACACCAAATAAAAACAGTAAATCGTTATCAACACGACATACCCAAGGAAGTTGAAAAATTTTGTTCTAACAGATAACCCTTACAGATGCAGAGGTTTTGATATCAATCAGAGTCGCCTTCAATTCTTCAGTTTAGCAAGAGCAGAATCTGATAGATTTTGGAGAATGACAGGGGATAATAGCTTTTTCAGGTGGAAAATCCAATTGCATCTGCTACACCAGATATAGGCTCCTTAATGAAGAAAATCAATACAGATTCTGACCTCTGACTAATCAGGCAAATTATTTTTTCTCACTTCTGATAAACAGGGGGTATCAAGATATCATAATATGTAAGCAGCATTATTCTGCTCAATGCAATGAAACAACTATAAAACTATTTGAATGAGAGTTCATGATGACTCTTACAGAATTCTTGACACTCAGTTTTTGATTTCCTTTCCTTGGATAATAAAGTCCTCTTCCTTACCTCAAGTTTTCTTTCCTAGAATGAATACAACAGTTAACATTTTTGTTAAATTAATTCCTAAGAAATTTATATACTCAAATACTATGGTAGATAGTATGCAATTCAAAATTAGATTATTTAATTTTTTGCTTTAAATATAAAAGATACAACTGACTTTATATATTATTTGTATGTACAACTGACTTTTTAAACTTTCCTTTCAAATTTTTTTGTAATTTCCACTTTTATTTTTTATATTCAGGGGGTGCATGTGCAGGTTTCTTGCCTGGTTATATTGCGAAATACTGAGGCTTGGGGTACAATTGGTCCCATCACTCAGGTAGTAAGCATAGTACTCAATAATTAGTTTTTCACCTCTTGCTCAACTCCCTCCCTCCCACCTCTGTTGTCTTCTGAGTCTATTTTCACCAACTTTATGATCATGAGTACCTAATGCTTAGCTCCTACTTATAAGTAAAGACATGCAGTGTTTGATTTTCTGTTTCCAAGCATTATCTTGCTTATGATAACAGCCTCCAGCTGCATCCGTGTTGCTGCATAGGACATGATTTTGCTCTTGGTTATGGCTGCTTAGGATTCAATGGTGTATATGTACTACATTTTCTTTATCCAATCCACCATTGATGGGCACTTCCTTTTATTTCTAATGTGTCTATAGATTCTTCAAGGTTCACCATTAAATAATGAAAATATCTTAAATAGGTGTTTTATTTACATCTTTCAAAATCTATGCCTTAATTACTTTTTGTCATATTTTACTGATTTGGGCCTCCAATATAATTGGATAAAAGTGGTATCGATGAACTTCTTTATGTCATGTATGATTTAAAGGGAGCACTATTATTGTTTTCCCATTCAGAATAAATTTCTCTGATGTATTGATGTCACAAATGACATTTAATAATTTACAAACTACACCTTCTTGAAAAGTGAGACTAAATGGAGGTGGTGATTATATATTTTCTTTAAAATTATAGCTGACTTAATTTGCCTTTTTTAAATTTTACAAATTTTGCAACTTGATATCTGAAAGTAGAGATTGGCCTTGAAAGTTTTGCCTAGTTTTGCTAATAGATTAAGTTATCCCATTGACTGAGTTGGGAGGAGTCCTCTCTTTCTCAGAAATAAAATGTGCAATTGGGATAAGATTTTCTTTAAGTTGGTAGATTTCTCACATGAAACTATCTGAATCTGATGTTTTTTAATGTGCAGTTATATAACCTTTGCTTATATTGATTAAACTTACAGGACTGTTCAAATGTTTAATATAAAACCCATTTCTCCATTCAAATTTAGGCTTAAAATCATTGGCAAGTAGCCCTGATAATGTTCTCTTATTATCTTCTCCATCTCTCCTCTATGTATAGAAATCCCTCTCGCTTCCCCTTTTAATGCATATGCTGTGCAGTCTGTCTTTCTTGTGTCATTCTTAAAAAGAAATTTATTTTTTTTGTGGACAGTTATGAGGTTTCCTTATGTTAAAAATTTCCCTAGGAGAATATAAAAATATAAACATGGCATGAATTTATATTTCCACCTACCCTTAACTTATTAGAGTTTCCCAGATTTTATGTGAAATGTATAAAAATAAAGCTTGGCATTTAATTTTTAGAAACTATAGATACAGTTTAAAATATGGTCAGTATTTACTTAAAAGGAATTACAAAGAATGCAGAAGGACTATGCAATAACTCTTCAAGTTACAGTTAAGACAAATAGAAGGAGAGATAGTATCAGTTAAATTGAAAGTAGAGATATACCTTAGTGGTTTTCTGGTCCCCTTACAACTGAAAACATGTCCTGAAAGATAACTACATAGAGCTATCTTATTTTCAGTCCCAAAGGGTATTGGATTTAGTAATGCATATTACATTATTATCAATTGAAAGTAACAGTCCAGTATTGCTTACAGTAAATAATATTTGATGACTAAAATATATTTTTGGTCAAAAAAGAGTGGCAATAGTGATTGACATAATTATGTCTACTTTCATTTCTTGGCTGGACTTTCATTTTAAACCTGCCAAAAACATTTAAATTCTGTACCTGTTGGGAAAAAATATTGCAATATACCCAAGTTAAGAACAATACATTATCACAATATATTTTAGGCTGACAAAGTAATAATGAGTAAAATAACAGAGAAAATAAAATATATTTTTAATTTCTGATATATCAACTGGTATAATAAAAATGAAATTTAAAAAATTAGAACTTTACATTGCAATGTTAATTTTCATTTTAAAGAATCCACAGTTCTTTAAATATAGCCACTCTTTGCTCCATCCCATATAAATTATATTCTTCATATATCTGTGGAAATACACAACATATTTAGTGTCTTTAGTGAATACCCATTTAATGTCTTCCTAGAAAGGTGAATTTTTCATTCTTGATTTATACTTCTTCTTACTCTCAACATTTTCATTTCCTGTTCCTACATCAGTACAGAAGAAAAGAAGACCACACTACTGACTCACGATTTGAATTAATTTTGAGATGAATAATAGCTCAATCATTTTATCCAACTGGTGACATTAAGACCAATGTTAAACTTAGGAAAGTTAGTAAAGTTTAAGTTTATTCAATGTCGACATTAAAAATCTAGTTTAAAGCATTTTACACAGTCAAATTCTAAAGTACTGAAAATGCAAACTGATGAATGATCTCAAGGTTATGATTTAATGTATTACTCAGGATGTTAAAGAAATGTAAATGAGATATTTTCTCACCATTTTCTATGGATACAGTTTGGATTAACGGCTAGTAGAAAACTTCAGAAAATATAATCCTAATTAATTTGCTGTATTTGCAATGTTAATTTTTAATTCTAAACTTTTCAATAAAGTAATCGAATCACACAAATCAGTTAATAAAATGAAAAATACATAGGACAATTTATAATAAGATAATTTTATCTTTTGATATTAAAGTTAAATAGATATGAATATGTGGATATAACAAAAATTGTTTTTTAAACCTACAGATATGGAATGGTAAATAATAAACTTATAATTCATAATTAAATTGAAACAGTCTGCTGAGCAATTTATGTTACTATACCAGGGTCAGATATAAACAGAAAATTTCAGGTTTACTATGACATCTAATGTCTCTATTAATTTACTTTTATAACGGCCATGATGACACATCATAAAGAGAAATCAACCTGTGAACATCACAAATAGATGCAAGTGAAAATAAAGTGAATGCCTTGGGAAAAATTTTACTAACAATTATATCAATAACTGGAATTCAAATACAAGTTCCAAGCTCCTATTTGTAATTAGACAAGCAGTTTGAGGGTGGGTAGAGATGAAGTTTGATTTATTACAATTATTTCAGTCTTACTTCAGATTGCAAGGAATATAATAACCAGGATATAAGGAAATTTTAGCTAAAGTATATAAGAACTATCTTGCAAATACAGAAAATTTTCAATCTTAAACCAATGGGTCCAACTGTAAATCATTATCAAGATTAGTCCTACTAATTTAGCAATCATTTAAATAAATTTATTTTTATAATAAAGCATAAAATGTAAAATAATTTTATATGAGTAATATCCTGGCACTCATAGCAGCATAAATGAAGTGGTTGCATGAAAAGGCAGAGATCAAAATAAAAGATGGTTTCAACATTATTATATTAGTAAGAAAAAGTTTTTTAAGCTGAATTTATTATTTAGTCTTGTTACAGGATGAAATGATCAGTCCATCCTACAGAACACCATAATATGTATGCCTCCTAGGCATAACAAATTAATTTGAATTGAAGGACTATATTTGAGAGGTCAATGCTCCCAAAAATGTGTTGAAAAATGAAGAGAACTAAGGACATCTTATGGATATTGACTGTTGAAAATGACCAGGCTTAAGCAGAAACATTCACATTTATAACTGTGGCCAATAGACCCTAGATTGGTCCCAGATTTATGCTCTTCATAGCCACTGCTTCCTCTTGACTGTGGAAAGGGCCTACGACTTGCTTCTAACCAATAGAATAAGGCAGTGTTGCTGTGATGTCACGGTTGTGTTATGCTATGTAAAGGTTCTCTCTTACTAGAATGGATGAGAACAACGATTCCTTTGCTAACTTTGAAAAATTAGCTGCCATGTTTTGAACGACCAACTGAGAGGGACATGTTTCAAGGAAAAGTGAAAGCCTTTAAGAGCTGACTGTGTCACTTTGCCAATAGATAGAAAATAAATAGGAATTTGTTTCTATATATACAAGGAGACAATGTCTGCCGACAATCTGAGTAAACTTGGAAGCAGATCTTTCCCCAGACAAATCTCTGATGTGATAGTAACCCTGGCTGTCACCTTAATTGCAGCCTTACAAGACATGGAAGCACAAACCTAGCTAAGATATACCCAGATTCCTGAGAGGCAGGAATTGTAAAATAATAAATACATATCATTTTAAACTACTTAGTTTGTTGTAATTTGTCCCACAGTGATAACTATTACAGTGACAAAACCTATATAAAATAAAATATCCTAAATGAAATGGAAAATTTCCCTATAACTCAATATAAGATCTAGATGAAAATTGTTTTCTGTAAGAAATAAGTAAAAATTTTAAAATATATGCAGTAGATGTTTTCCAAATATAAGGGGAGATGCTGCTGCTTTTTATGGAACAGAAGAAGAAAGTATTAAAGGTAGAATAGTTTCAAACACAAAAAATATGTAAAAGCCTGCTTAAAATTTTTGAAATGCAAGAAACAAAATTTAACACAAAGTTTTAAAATCACATCAACCACAACTTAATGAAAAAAAAAAAAAGAAACTATAGAAATACAATCCATTTCTAAGAATAAAACAAGGATTTCTCATAATAGACAAAGGCTTTAATGTTACCTTCTCAGAAAAGCTAGACCTCCCCTAATTACCAATTACCATTCCCTTCAAAATTTTATTCTCTCCTTTTTACATCTACTCTGTTTTGTTTTGGTGATAGCAACTGTCACCTTCAAATTTATTACATATTTTAATTATTTATTATGTTTATTGTTTGCTACTATGAGAATAAAAGGACAATGGTTGCAGAATTTAGACTTTTTTATTTGTTAATGTATCTCAAATATCTAAAACAGAGCATTACACATCCTAAGTGCCCCTAACATATTTGTTCAGTGATTGATAATAATTAATTAGATAATAGAATGATAAACCAGATGAGATTTGAAGAAACATAAAAGAAATGCATTATAGAAAATATTCATGTTTTCAAGATTTCTTAGTCTACAGACCATAAAAACTCATTAATTTGCTATAAGCACTTAATATGTAGTTAATTTTAACAAGTAGTAAAAAGTGAGATAATTTATATGACAGCGATAAAATGTTAAAGTTATTTTTTCCTATTATTTTCAAGTTTTCAATTAGGCTTTGTTAAGCTTCCATTTTATTAATAGTCAAATTTTTATTCATTGACTTAATAACAATGTTTGTCATATATTAAATTATAAATTACATATTCTTATTATTATTACTGGCAACATTTACCAAATGTTTTGGTCTGCAAAATTGTTGATGCAGCATTACTATTCTACTAATTTATATATTATTAATTTTCTTTGTCTAATACTTATCGTCAGATATTTTTATTTTTCCTTACAATGCAAATTATGTTAATTTAATTTGATAATTTTAGACTTTGCATTTATTTGAGATTTTGATCATTTCTCTACAGAAGAATTTTCTTCATATTTATTTTTATTTCAGCACATTTAATTTTGAGCTGTAAACACTTGAGATGTACAGCTCAACAGCTGCTCCTCACTTCAGTTAATGTTTTGTTTCATGGCTCTTATTTCACATCTTACTGGTTTTTAAATTATTTTGCTATTCCTTGGGAACATCTAGTATTCTTTCTTTTCACATTCTAAAATGTATTCATTTGTCTGAGCAGCAGCTTTTCTAGGTTTGGAATACAATCAACTCTAAAGTTTGCTTTAATTTTGAAAACAGTATTTTGAAAACTACACTTAGTCATGGTTAAATGTGCTTTTGCAAGTTACTTCCCATTCTGGCAAAGGAAAAAACAACAGGATTTCAGGAGGTATTATTATTATTATGCAGTGATATATATTAAAGATAAATAGTAATGACATCTTATTCTTTTAAATTTCTCAAATATAAAATTTACTAGTAATAGCTATTAAATACAGTTGTTCAAAGTACAGAAGAGATTTTGAATGTTCCCAACAGAGATGATTAATGTTTGAGATGACAAATATTCCAATTATCTTGATTTGATCACTGCATATTGTTTGCATTTATCAAAACATCACATAATGCAACAATTATGTACCAGCAAAAAAGTTAGAATAATTCCAAATGCAGACTTGTTTTTCTATTTTGTTTTATTGATTATATCTAGAATTTAAATAATATTTTAATGTTAAAATAGTATAGATAATTTGAAATGCTACTTAACCTTAACATGTTTAAGTAGTTATAGACAGCTTTACTGTTAATTCTAGTTGTATTCATCAGTGGAAATAATAACTTTAGGATTATGTTCTTTAATAATCAAGAGATATTTTGAACATGTATCATACTCAACACTAAAGTATTAAATTCATGTAGAATGGAAAATAAATAAGACTTATTCATACTACTAGTGATGTTAACATGTATCTAAATAAGGAAATAATTTGGATTTTAAATTAGTTGTAAATTAAAAAACACTCAGAGAATAAAGACACAAATTGTCCAATAGATGTTTGAAGAGGTCATAGAGAATAAGGGAATCTATTGGAGTGAAGACTAAGTCACATTAATATATGTAGCAAAAAGAATTAAGGCGGGGAAGATGTGGTTATCTTGTACCTATTGAGCTAAAATGTTCATTTAATATTTCCATGAAAGCGTTCAGCTTGGAGTTGTGACCAGGCTAGTGAGTATGTTATAGTGACAAATACTCATAAGCATATAGTACTGCAATACAGGAAGACAGAGCTTCATCTCATATTATACTCCTTAAAAGAATAATTTGATTTTGTAAATTTAGCTATTTATTACTCCTCTTCACTTTAGTTGATTCCTCCATTTTTTAAAATGAAATGGTGATATAATAAGAAAATTGTGATTTTTGATAAAATTTTGTAATAAATGCTATTAAAACAAAAATACGACCATTTGATTACAATGAAAATACAGATATTAATAAAGAAAACTAATAATTTATGGTTTTAGAATATCGTTTTTTCAAAATTTTACATAATATTATAATTTTTACAAAATTAACACTAATATATGCAATGAGCAATGATGTTTGCAAATTTCCATTTATACTTATGGCATGTTCAGTGTTTCAAGTATTTTTATAATATATTTTAAAAGATTTTAAAGAAAGGAAGCAATGAAAGTAAGTTTTGAACAGCTTAAGTCAAACAAAGGGTCTCAAGCATTTTAAATGTATTTATCTTTTATATTTATTTACTTTCCACTATTATTAATACATTATTTTAATGTTGGAATGTCATCTGAAATATCATCATGAGGATTTGGGTAATATAATTATTACCTATCATTTCTCTTAACATACCTTGATAATTATCCTCCTCCTCAGACTAAACACCTTATTTGAATGATAAACATATTAAATAAAGAAGTAATATCACTTTTGTCGTATAAAAGTGTTAATGCATATATGTTTGCTTTTGTTTTCTATATTAAATTTTATGGGTTTATTTTCTATCCCTTTATTACTGCTATACTGTCTTACACAACATCACTTTATAATTTTTGACATCTGATAGAATTAATCCCCCTTCTTTCCATCACCAATTTGCAGGGAGAACTCCAGTGTTACTTAGAGAATGACTGATTTTATATCACTCCATAATGATATGACAGTGGATATAAATTAGCAAATTCCTTTTATGATGGATGTATTTTTTTTAACCTGACAAGAGTAAATATTGAGAGGAAAGTAAAACTGATTGTGCTGAACCTCTTCCACTTGCCCATCCAGAATCATCTTTTCCTTTTCTTCACTCTGTTCTCTGACCTAGGAGACAGACCTCTTTGAAAAATATCAATAGACTCCATTGACCTTTAGTTATTTTGCAGCATTTCACTACCAAGAGTCCTTTTGAAATATAAAAACGGTGACAAATAAGGTCAGGAAATTCATTTTCAAGCTCTTTCCCAAAGTTTTGCCTCTAGCTGACTCTGCCCTTTGACCAAAAGTTAGAGTCACCCTCTTTGCATAATGTCTAATTCTACATTCCAGTAATTACTTCTTATTTTCTTCCCCTTTTTACTTGGAGGTGGTTACAACCATGAATAGTTGTGTAAACCAATGTATTTCTGATCATTGTAAACAATTCTTTTTTTTTTTTTATTGCATTTTAGGTTTGGGGGTACATGTGAAGAACATGAAAGATTGTTGCATAGGTACACACATGGCAGTGTGATTTGCTGCCTTCCTCCCCATCACCTATATCTGGCATTTCTCCCCATGAGTAACACACACTGGGGTCTGTCGGGGGTAAACAATTCTTTTATTAAAAATTGTTGAGATGTGTTTGAATGTGCCATCAGTTACTTGCTGGTACTTAAGGACAATAATTTATTTAAAACCCTTCCCAAATTGAATTTAAGCAAAAATCATAGGGTCAAAAAGTGATATCACATAGTATTAAAAGAAAAATAGATCAAAAATATATGTTGATCTTGAACATATAAGAACCTCACAATACTGTCTTATCAGTTATAAAGCAAAAATTAAAGGAAGTACAGACTTCAATAGATTAATCAACATAGTAGATAAGGATTGTCATGTAATATTTTAAAATACTACTGTATCAATGAAAATTAAATAGAAATAGAAAGAACTAAATATTTCATTTAATAACACTTGTTCAACAGTTTAAAAATTCTATACAATAAAAGCACAGAATACACATTATACTTACATTAATCAATCACAAAAATGAATCGTGTTCAAAAATAAAGTATAAACTCAAAAGAAACATCAATAAAAATATTATGGTGGAGAGATCCAAGATGGCTGATTAGCAGCAGCTCAGGATTGTAGCTCCCACTGAAAGTGCAGAGAGTGAGTGGACGCCACATTTTCAGACGAATTTTCATTGACCACGGACCAAGAGATTCCCGGCGGAGGAGCCCCACGGGTCGCCAGCGTGACTCTTTTGGCCAGCACAGCCGTTTTGCAGGCGCCCCACCTCGGCGGTTCACAGTCCGGAGTATACAGGACTGAGTGCCCTTTTAGTTGGCGTTGGAGCTCCGAGAAGGCCAAGTCTCCCATTCAGCTGATTGAAAAGCGGACTGAAGCGGGGAGCCAGACCAGGAGATTCCCGGGCAGAAAAGCACCACAAATCTTAACGCTGCTGTTTCAGCTGGCATAGTGGGTCGCCACAGGGAAAGGCTGGTTCCCCACCACCAACAACCAAAAAAAACAGCAACTGGAACTGCTGAGGATTGAGTTTCACAGCAAGTACAGCTGAACTCGGGAAGGTCCAGCTCTGTGGGGGAGGGGCCTCCACCGAAGGAAAACTAAGAAACAGAAAAAACTTTACCACCAACAAGCTGGATGTCCACTCAGAGACTTAATCTGAAAGTCAGCAATTATATAGACGACAGGTGGATAAATCCACAAAGATGGGAAAAAAACAGCGCAAAAAGGCTGAAAACACTGGAAATCAGAATGCCTTTCCTCCTACAGAGGATTGCACTTCCTCGTCACCAATTGAACAAGGCCTGACGGAAAATGAATGTGAGGAATCAACAGAATCAGGCTTCAGAAGGTGGATAATGAGAAACTTCTGTGAGCTAAAAGAACATGTTCTAGCCCAATGCAAGGAAACTAAGAACCTTGAAAAAAGATTTGACGAAATGTTAACCAGAATGGACAATTTAGAAAGGAATATAAGTGAATTAATGGAGTTGAAAAACACAATACGAGAACTTCACAAAGCATGCACAAGTTTTAACAGTCGAATTGATCAAGGAGAAGAAAGGATTTCAGAGGTCGAAGACCAACTTAACGAAATAAAATGAGAAGACAAGATTAGAGAAAAAGGGTAAAAAGGAATGAGCAAAGTCTCCAAGAAATATGGGACTATGTGAAAAGACCTAATCTATGTTTGATAGGTGTACCTGAATGTGACGAAGAGAATGAATCCAAGCTGGAAAATATTCTTCAGGATATTATCCAGGGAAACTTTCCTAACCTAGCAAGGCAGGACAATACTCAACTCCAGGTAATACAGAGAACACCACAAAGATATTCTACAAAAAGAGCAACCCCAAGGCACATAATCATTAGATTCATCAGGGTTGAAACAAAGGAGAAAATACTATGGGCAGCCAGAGAGAAATGTCAGGTTACCCACAAGGGGAAGCCTATCAGACTCACAGCAGATCTCTCAGCAGAAACCCTACAAGCCAGAAGAGGGTGGGGGCCAATATTCAACATCCTTAAAGAAAAGAACTTTCAACCCAGAATTTCATATCCAGCCAAACTAAGTTTCATAACTGAAGGAAAAATAAAATTTTTTACGAACAAGAAAGTACTCAGAGATTTCATTACCACCAGGCCTGCTTTACAAGAGCTTCTGAAAGAAGCACTATATACAGAAAGGAACAACCAGTATCAGCCATTCCAAAAAACCTATCAGTAAGCTGCATCCAGACCCATCTCACATGCAAGGATATATAGAGACTCAAAATAAAGGGATGGAGGAAGATTTGCCAACTAAATGGAGAGCAAAAAAAAAAAAAAAAAAAAAAAAAAGCAGGAGTTGCAATTCTCCTCTCTGATAAAATAGACTTTAAAGTAATAGAAACCAAAAGAGATAAGAAGGACATGGTATAATGGTAGAGGGATCAATGTAACAGGAAGAGCTAACAATCTTAAGTCTATGTGCACCCAATATAGGAGCACCCAGATACATAGGGCAACTTCTTGGTGACTTATAAAGACACTTGGACTCCCACACAATAATAGTGGGAGACTTTAACACTACATTGTCAATATTGGACAAATCAATGAGACGGAAGGTTAACAAGGATACCCGGGACTTGAACTCAGACCTCGAACAAGTAAACTTAATAAACATTTACAGAACTCTCTACTCTAAATCCACAAAACATACATTTTCTTCAGTAACACATCACATCTATTCTAAAAGTGACCACATGGTTGGGAGTAAATCACTCCCCAGCAATTGCATAGCATTTCATATATTTAAATGAAATATTGGTAGGCTGTTTGCTATTTTCCTCCTTTATTCCTTCCTGTCTCCATCGTATAACACAATTATTAGTATATAAGAGCTTTTCAATACCCATTTTTAGACTACATTCTAGCCTGGGCAATATAGCAAGATTCCTGTCTCTCTCTCCCTCTTTTTCTTCGTCTTTTTCAATTTCTTTTATTTTCTTTTTTTCCTTCTTTCTCTCTTTCTTTCTTTTTCTTTCCTTTCTTTTAAAAAAAATAAAAAATAAAAAAATAAAAATATATTGTCATATCACAATGAATTAAAGTTAAATATAAAATAACAATTAGAGATGATTAATGTCTGCAAAAGCTTAGTATTTACTATGTGTTGTTTTTTTTCCTATGATTTTTACACACATCAACTCTAAATCTTCAGAAATAATCTTTCCTGGTAAGTAATTTTATGACCACTGTTTTTTCTTTAAATAGGTTTAATAGTTTATCTCTGGTGAAGCAGTAGAACCTCCAAATCCATGCTTGCATGATTGCTCAACTGAAAAACACAGTAAAATGAACAGAAAAACTTATACTTAAAAACCTTTGTGAAAAAAGTTAGAACATCCATAGATTAAATAAGCAGCAATATTGGAAATTATTGACAATAAAATAACATAATTTCATTACATTTCCAAAATGTGGGCATGGTTGGATTAGTACTAGAAAGAAATTCATAACTTCTAAAATCAGTATTTATCACTCATTATCAAATATTTATTGAGCAATTCTCATGTGCTATGCAAAGATATTCATGGGAAAATGAAGAGTGATACATGACCATACTTAGTAGGCAACTCAAGGAGATAAAGATGAGAAGAACAAACATTAGGAAAAAAAAAAGAAACCAATAAGTCTATTGTTAGAAGTCAATTGAAAATAGTATAAAGGTAATAGAGCTAACTACGACAACAGGCCAGGGGTGGTGGCTCACACCTGTCATATCAGCACTTTGGGAGGCCAAGCTGGGTGAATCACTTGAGGTCAGGAATTAGAAACCAGCCCGGCCAACATGGAAAACCCCTTCTCTTCCAAAAATACAAAAATTAACCAGGCATGGTGGCAGACACCTGTAATCCCAGCTACTTGGGAGGCTGAGGTAGGAGAATCTCTTGAACAAAGGAGGCAGAGGTTGCAGTGAGCAAAGATCATGCCATTGCACTCCAGCTTGGGTGACAGAGTGAGATTCCATCTTAAAAACAAAACAAAACTAAGCAAAGAAACAAAAAAATAAAACACACTCTCTAGAGGCATAACAGGGGTAACAGAAACTTAAAACCTTACTATACATGAAAACACATGAGATTAATTTGAAATTTCAGATACTATTCCAGGAAACGTATTTAACAGATGAATACCATATATTGTGTCTTTGATTTTTAATTAAAAATTCCAAACTGACAGCAATTGGTAACAAGTGCCCTTACCAGTCTAAGGAAGAGCTGCTCAACTTATTCATGTGAGACTTATTCAAGAATGGGTGAACTACTAATGCAACAATCATCTCATCATTTTCTACTAGTCTCTTATCAAGAGAAGACTAAAAACTCAAAGAGAAATGAAGTAATATTTAACATATCAGTATAATAATTATTAAGCTTTTGCTTAGGTTCGTGTGTGTGGTGACATTTCTTCACTGCTCATGAAATGAAACCCTCTCTTTTACTTAAGAAAAGAAAGCAGCTTCAAGAGACCAATTGGTAAGCCTAACTCTGCAAGAAATTGAGACTCTGGTGGATTCTTTAAAGAAAGAGAGAGCAGCCTGAAGAGACCTAGTGATAAGATCTATTTTCAACACGAAGTTGAGAGTTCGCAAAGAGCTTGAGAAGTACATTCTGCAGTTTGGAGGCATAATAACATGGAGTCTGCTGTCTGTATCTCATCATAGAAATTCTATGCAGAGGATATTGCTTGGGAGAACCATACATGTCAGGATGAAGAAAGGGCAGAGGTAGGCAGCCTGTGCTAATGATGTTTGTCATATATTGCACAATGTGGCATATTCTATACATTTTCTGTGTACCAATTGGAACTTGAAGAAGTTAAGAGACTTGGGCAATCATTACCAGTATCTAATAAAAAGATGCAGCCTGTCTGTGGTGGCAAGACCTCTGAAATAATGATCTATTTTCTGACAAAGGCAGTAATTTAGGAGACTAAAAGCAAAAAGCGTATCCCCCTAAGACAGTTCAATGTTCTTTGGTAGCCTCTGAAGAGCTCACAACTACATCCCAAAAGGAAGTCAGCATTTATTATTTGAAAGTATAACATGGTACATTAAATAATTACAAAATAGACCTTAAAATGACAACTAAAACTTACAAAAAAAAGTACTAATAAACCAATAATAAAAAATGGAATCATAAAAATCTTTAATCTTACAAAGGCAGGGAAATCGGTAAAAAGGATATAAGAACAAATAAGAAAAACAAAAAGTAACTAGTTTCAGTTGCAAAAAATCTACCAAAATGAAGTATTTTTACAGTACTTTGTATTCACGAGACCATTTTGACAGAGAACATGGTGGATATTTTACACCAGGCAAGTGCTTTCTAAAAGAGAGCCAGGGTAGCTCCATTAACTTAAACAAATACGATTTAAGGCAAAACACACTACTATACTCAGTTTTAAGGAAGTTACTATACAAAATGAAGAAGCATTAACCACTACTATATAAAATTAATAACTGAAGAATTTAAAATAATGGTGTGAATCCAGAAGATTTGAAAACCAAAATTAGCATATTCAATTTACTGAGTACATGAGCATGTGTGTGTGTGCACTCATGTGAGCACACACACGCACACACACATTTTTACAGTCAACAATTAAAGAATATCCATTTTGTTTAAGTTCATATAGCCATAACAGAATTTATTCTCCATGATGAAGAGAGCATAATTCTTAAAGCATGTCTTACTATCTAAAAACTTGAAAATCTCCAGTTTCTTTAGGATAAAATAAACACTTTTGTATACGTCCACAATCGTTTGAATATAAGATTTAGACTCTGATTTTATCTTACTCTTCACTCCTGTTTTGTCACACTTCTGATAGCTGTGGACTTTTGTTTTCTTGAACATAAAGTTTTGTCTTTAGACTCTGTTACTGTAAATTCACTGTCTCTTCTGTCTGGAAAACTCCCTCCTCAGCGTTCTAACACATCACCAACTCCTGTTCATGCTTTATAGTTCTTAGACACTGTTTCTGCAGGAAGTCTTTCTTAACAAGTAGTTAAGGTCAAACGTCTTTTTGGATCCTCAAGACATCCTACTTCCACTTTTTTATTCACATGTACTCTGCAATTACTTTAATGGTTTTTATTTCCCCCACTAGGTTCATTAAAGGTTAAAATTATATTTGTTAAATGTATTATGTCCATTGTTCTTAATATGTATAGGAATTAACATATAATAGACACAAAAAATGTTTAGAACGAATAAATAAAAACTCACATTGGTATTATCTAAGCCATATAATACATAAAAATAAATATTGTTAAAATTTCTAAAACTTACTATCTCATAAATTTGTTATGAAACTATATTGTTGTACTACCTTGTACATAAGATGTTTAGTTAATTCTAACATTACTAAAAGCCTCAACTAAATGTCCCATTTCAGGAATTATCCTAATCTCAACCCATTCCCTCCTCTTTCATGCAAATAATATTTCCTTCCTCTGTTTTTAACTTTATTATTAGCACTTATATTACAAGGATCAAAGAAATCTAATTTGCCCTTTTTTTATTTTTATGCTTATCTTTATTTCTTCCTACTAACTTCTTAGGAGAGACTCGAAGTAGAGTCTTCATTATTGCCTAGGTCAGAGCTACTGTTCACTCATATTTGCCAACTACAAACTGAATGAAGGCAGGCACTATTTCCAAACTGTATGTAGACACCATATGACCAACAGAACATTTGACAAATATGTGAACTTTAATTTGTTAAAATAATTAATTAAATCAAATAAAAGAGCGATAAATTACTTGTACATTCCCAAATTACCTTGGTATGATATACCTTTCTCTGAGACTCACTGGGACTCAACTCATTGCTTCCCTGTCTGCCACATCATCACCCATGACATTATATTTATGGTTCACTGAAGTGAGCTTACCGAGAATACACTTGATATTTGCCATCTCTTCAATCAAAATTATTCACTCTGAATCAGAGAAAGCCTTACCTATTAAATAGGTTATGGCTTTTTACACGAAAATACAAACTGTAACTTAAGAGTTGCAAATAATAAATAATGTTAAATAAAGAAAAATAGTGCTGTAAGAGTGAATAAATATAATACATTGTTGAAGATAATGAAGACAATATATTTCATTGCTAGCAGATACAAGAAACTCAATAAAGTATAGGAATTATTGTGACTATTCACCCATGTAACACTCCTTGGTCCAGTTCTTTGCCTTGTGTCTATTTCTTACTCCTTATTTATCAGTTCTGAGGGACTATGTTAACTTCTCTTCCCGGGTCCACAAGGGGCGTGCTTTCAAAGGCAAGAACTTCCCCAGCTCCATACCTCTATCCACTCCCCCCATCAGGGAGCCTAGAGTTTTTTGTCCTTTGTTTAAAAAGACCTCAAAAGCCTTGGAAGGAGGGACTCTATTGTGAGCCAGGAAGCCAATCCACCATCAGAGTCGAAGATCAGTCACTCCAGAGGAAGTCTGGAAAAGCTCCTCTCACTGGAGGAGAACTTGAATGGGGCGGGAGTAACTCTGAGGTTACAATACCCCGTACTCCCTTACCTATAGGGACTCCATCTCTGGATCCCTTCCCACGACAGTGTGGGATCTCTCTCTCTCTCTCTCTCTCTCTCTCTCTCTCTCTATCTCTCTCTCTATCTCTATCTTGCTCTCCTGCTCTGCCTAATAAATCACTTTTCTGTAAAACTCTCTGGGTCTGATACTTGAACAAGCTCATCGCACCACCAGGGCTCTCTCCCCATTCTTGGGTGAGTGAGGCCCAAGGACCTGGGAAAAGATATCCAATCTGGGGCCAGTAAACATCTTTGGCACACCCCTGGAACCTGCTCCACCCCCCATTACAGTTCCATAATAATGTTTTATATTTCATTGTTGCAATATTATTATATTTCATAAATACATTTTCCTTAAGGGCTCCAAATCAATGAGCATAATATAACTTTGATACCTCTAAAATAAAATCTAATATAAATGTGAGTAAAGCTTATTAGTAAGTTTATTCAATTTACATGAAAAAATGTAAGTTGCAATAAAAATTAAAAGAAATTAAGAAACATTGCATAAAATAGAGAATCATTTTTGATAAGTTAAATATCTTACTCAGCAGCTTTAATGACTCTGGAAGCAATTTATTTTTGCCCAAAGACATTTTGACTTATAATAACTTTTGGCTTATAATAACTTATTTTAGCATACTTTAACATATCCCACAAGGAATCATTACAGAGTTTGCTAGGATGATGGAGTTAACATGCACTGATGGGCTTCACTTAGTGTCTGTCAGCTGAAGAAAATATTCTTATATGCATTGGAGTATATGCCAAATACAGTACATATCAAATTATCTGGTAAAATAAAGTAACAGTAATAAATGCAAATCTATTGTATATACTGTGAATTATCTTACATGACATATAAATGTTAGGAAGTTGTTCCATCCTCAGTATCACCACAAAAGGCTGCTGATGTGAAGATAAGGATAAGTTTATACTTTTAACCTAGAGTGAAAAGCTAAACAAGGTAAAAACTTAGAGGGTATTATTCCAAATTTAATATTCCTATAACCCTCCTCTGAATTTCTATGTAAATATCATGAAAAAATACATAATCGAATATTAATATATACAAAATTATTTCTTTCACAAAGTAATATCTTGAGCTCTCTCAAGTACAGCGATATTTGGTTGCTTTCAATGAGTTTTTCCTAGCAATTTTTAATTAAATTTATTGACCCACCCATTCCAGAATTAGTGATTCATCTATCCAAAATTTTTTCAACCTAATAAAGAAAAGATTAGCTCTTACTTATGGGCATATCTTTTAAATTTTTTTAGTTAGACAAATAGTGAAAAAAAATAAACTATATTTTTAGATTTAGGTTTCTGTCACTATTTCATTGAAATTGCTAATTTCTCCCATATGCAGAGTCTTTTCTCACGTATTTTCCTTTGTTTTTGTGCAGTTATCAGTTAGTAGCAAAATTCCTTTTATTAGAACACATCATGGACTGATGCACTCATATTCCACATATTCATAAATTCCAAGCAATTAAGATATATATAAGTATACAAGCATTGTGAATGTAATTCTAAAAAAATTTAGAAGTCACTAACGTCTTAAACAAGTTTCAGAAAGAACCACAAATAAAATTCACAACAAAGTTAATCTGAATTATTGACTACAAATATGGTAAAAAATGGTAAAAATTTGAGGTAGATGACTACAGTTAATATAACTTTTGTATAAACAGCATATTTTTTTGTAATCCCTACCTGCTCTATAGAGAGGGAGGCAGACATAAATATAAATGAGCTGAGTGGTTGGCAAGCTTGAGTATACATCAATATCCTGTGGAGGGCTTGTTGAAATGCAGATTCCTGGGTCTCACACCACAGTTTCTGATTTAATAGATCTGGAATGCAGCCAGAACATTCATGTTTCTTACAAGTCCCCATGTGATGCTGATGCTGCTGGTCCTGGAACCACACTTCATCAGCTCCTCAAACAGCCAGGCCCTGGGACAGACATCTACACAGGAAGGGAAGCACCCCAAGGGGAAGGAGGACATCAGGCTTGGGGGAAATAACAGGCTCAGCTGGGAAAGGCTCACATCTATAGAAAAGCAACTGTATAGCTTCATATCACTGCTTGAACAAACCACTACAAACTTAGCGGCTTTAAACTATGCACATACATTATCTTATAGCTCTGGAGGTCGGAAGTCTAAAACGGGTTTCACTGGGCTAAAGTGAAGGTATTAGTTAGCTGGGCTGTGTTTCTTCCGGAGGCTCCAGGGAAGAATCTGTCCCTTTGTCTTTCCAGCTTGTAGAAGCCACTGCATTCGTTTCTCTTTTTTTTAGTTTCAAAAAAACTTTTTTTATTGTAGTTTAGATTCTAGGTACATGTGTAGATCATGCAAGACTGTGGCATAGGTACAGTCATGGCATGGTGGTTTGTTGCCACCATCCTACCATCACCTATACCTGTTATTTCTCCCCATGTTATCCCTCCCCCACCCTCCCTCCCACCATCCCTCCTGTAGCGCCCCCCAACAGACCCCAGTGTGTGATGCTCCCCCTCTTTGTGTCCAAGTTTTCTCATTGTTCAACACCCTCATGTTAGTGAGAACATGAAGTATTTGATTTGCTTTTCTTGTGTCAGTTTGCTGAGAATGATGGTTTCCAGCTTCATCCATGTCCCTACAAAAGACACAAACTCATCATTTTTTATGGCTGCATAGTATTCTGTGGTGTATATGTGCCACATTTTCTTTGTCCAGTCTATCACTGATGGGCATTTGGGTTGGTTCCAGGTCTTTGCTATTGTAAAGAGTGCCACGATGAACATGCGTGTGCATGTGTCTTTATAACAGAAAGATTTATAGTCCTTTGGGTATATACCCAGTAATGGGATTGCTGGGTCAAATGGAATTTCTATTTCTAGATCCTTGAGGAACCACCACACTGTCTTCCACAATGGTTGAACTAATTTACACTCCCACTAACAATGTAAAAGTGATCCTATTTCTCCACATCCTCTCCAACATCTGTTGTCTCCAGATTTTTAATGATTGCCATTCTAACTGGCATGAGATGGTATCTCAATGTGGTTTTGATTTGCATTTCTCTAATAACCAGTGATGAGCATTTTTTCATATGTTTATTAGCTTCATATATGTCCTCTTTTGAAAAGTGTTTGTTCATATCCTTCACTCACTTTTGGAAGGGTTTGTTTACTTCTTGTAAATCTGTTTTAGTTCTGTGTAGATTCTGGAAATTAGCCCTTTGTCAGATGGGTAGACTGCAAAAATATTTTCCCATTCTGTTAGTTGCCAGTTTTCAAAGGCAATGCTTCCAGTTTTTGCCCATTCAGTATGATATTGGCAGTGGGTTTGTTGTAAACAGCTTTTATTATTTTGCAATAGGTTCTATCAATATCTAGTTTATTGAGAGTTTTTAGCATAAAGGCTGTTGAATTTTGTCAAAGGCCTTCTCTGCATCTATTGAGACAGTCATTTGATTTTTGTCTTTTGTTCTATTTATGTGGTGCATTATGTTTATGGACTTGCATATGTAGAACCAGCCTTGCATCCCTGGGATGCATTTTTTAATCATTTGAAAAAGCATTTGATAATGAGATGAAAGCATTATTAAAATTTTGCTTATTCACTTGTGCAACTGAGGAAATTGACCTAAATTTTTAACCTACATCAATTTCTGTTTTGGGTTTGAAGTCAAGCCTTGAATCTTACTGGAATTTTAGGTGAAAAGGCCATCCATGTAAATCCAGCTCAATCTGTGACATGGTAAAAAGCCCCATAAACCTGCATACCTCAACCATACCTCAGCTTTCTGTTGAAACTGCTCTCTATAACCCAAATGTGAATAAGTAATTAAGGACTGTAATTGCCACCTTACCCAGACAATGTGTAAACAAACGCTAATCTTGACTTTTGTGAACCACTTAAGTAACAATCAGAATGTCAAAAGTCCCCTGGCCCTCAGAATGTCCGGGGCCCCTCACCCTTATCTCCGCCTAGAAGGTGATTTACAGAATCAACTAGCCCTCGGAATGTCTGAAGCCCCTCACCCCCACCCCCGCCCCTCACCTTCACTCCCGAGGTGATTTTTACAGGTATAAAAGTTCTTGACACCCTCCTTTCGGGGCCACGGGTTGGAGAGACGCGAGTCCTCCGTGGCCGCCGGCAATAAAGACCCTGCAATTTGGCATACTTTTGTCTTGGTGTTGACTTTCTATGCTTGGGCCACTACAACAAATCCATGGGCAATAGCAATCGTTCTGTTCCATGAAAACTGGATATACACATCTGTGAGCTGAGACCTTCCAAATCACTTGTGGTGGTGGGTTTTTTGCTATTATTGTATGTTAGTTACTTATGGAACTGTCCCAGAGTAGTGGACTGCTCTACATAGGTTCCATTTCTCTGTCCTTCCAAACTTGTGTCCACTCAGGAAAAAAAAAACTGCTTGAGTATTGGATACAACCTTTGTTTTAGAAATACATCCCATAGAGTTTTCTGAAAAACATGTCTAATATATTTGTGTGTTTTTTGTTATAAGCCAAGTTAACTTCGATATAAATAGAACTATAATTATTTGCTCACTTCCAGCTCTCCAAACATTGCAAATGCTGCTGAAATATAATCCCAGTGAGTCAGTGGGATTATCATAATTATACAAATAATGCACAATCCTTACTAGAAATGAAGAATATCTGCCTAACTTAAAAACTTCTATTTAATATTCAATTCAATTATGTAATAATAATAATCTGTAATATATTAGCAATGATAGAGAAAAATAAAATAGTGCTTTAGTTCTCTAGGTTCAGAAGATTGGAAGTAATTTAGGGCAGAATGACAGCTATGTGATTCTTTGAATGAAAAGATAGCTGCCTTCACGATTTTCAAGACCTCATTAGGAAGCAAGGGTGACATGTGGTACCTTATTATTAGGTAAAGCAGCTAGAAAAATTTTATCTATAGTAAAAAAAGAAAAAATAATATCTGTGCATCCCTGGATCTGTCATTTGGATCCATCAAATGCACAAAGCCATGCTCATATTTTATGCTCATATTTAAAAAAATAATTTTTTATGTAGGACTCTATTTTGCTTTGCCTAATATCACCTTGGATGTGAACTGATATAGCCTCCCTAAAATAATTGGAGGAAAAGCAAATCTTTTTTTTAAATGTTTTACATTAAACTTCTTGTCTCAGAAGTTTGAAGCAATCCCCATAATGTATTTTTCCTTCATTTAAAAAAATAAAATATTGATAAAAGAGAGGAAGGATTAAGAATAATTTTATAATGGAAATCACAGAGGAGACATTTGAAGTGGTGACATCTGAAAATTTGATTTTCAAATTGTTGTTTAAACCAGTACCAACAGCATTACCTCATACCTTACAAAAAAGGCAGAGAGCATTTTGCCAAGAAGCACACTTCTAGATGCAAACTAAACACGTGGATAAAGCAGAGATTAATAAAAGGAGAGAGTGCAGGAAAGACGGAGGCAGAAAATAATTTGTTCACATCTATTTAGACATTTGCCTTAAGCTGTCCTATTCCCTGCCTTCAATGTAAAGATTTAAAGTGTATGACACTGCCATCTTTACTACCTTGTAAAGCTGCCCAACCTCCAACCCTGCCTTCTTGTATTTTGGCCTAATATTTAGTTTCTTATTTTATTAGTTCTTTTTTTAGCCTTGCCAATAAGTGTTATAAAGCCTTGCCAATGAGTGTTGTAAAAGGCTTAGAATTTATCTCACAATTATTCTCCTCTCTTTCTTGAATATATCCTATGGTTTTGTGTGTGTGCCTGTGTGTGTGTATACATTATATATGTATAGATAAGAATATCTGCATATTCTTCATATATAGATATGAAGAATATGCAGATATTCATTCATATGTAGGATAATTATTGTGTTTTCTGTCACCATCTTTTGCTTGACAGTTGATTATAAAAATACCTTCCTATGCAGTACCTTTTTACTTGGATAGTTAACTAAGATTTCAGATAAATGTCTAAATCCATTTATTAGAATCCTGAATAAAAATAGTCTTTCTTCTCAAATTGAGTTGCATCTCTCAGTTTTGCCAGTGGACCAGACTAAATTCTAATTATTTCTCTTCATTAGTCTCCAAATGTGCCTAGGATGTGATAGAAGAGAAATTATATATAACGTGATAAGGTAAAAAATATAATGTAACAGATTATCATATGGCTTGTTATTTTTCTCTGTGCCTCTTCTGGCATGTCTAACTTTGACACCTAGGACTGACTTCTGCAACATTTAATCTAACCTGGGTATTCTTTGCAATTACACCTTTCATCATGTCTACATAAAGCAATTTTCTCAAAATATTCACTTTTCCATGTCACTAAACACCTAAATAAGTTGAATATATTCTTGTTCATTCCAAGTCTCACTATTCTACCTGTTTTTGAAGACTCTTAGTAATATGCCAACTGGTAGTCTGAATAATTTGTTGAGTAATAATGATTCCTACCCTAGATTTTTGTTATAGATTGATTTTAATTATCAACTGGTGTAGTGCATGTAAAGTCAATTTAAAAAATGATAGATAGTATTTTTAGAGATGTTTTAGGAGGTTTACAGAAAAATTGAGCTTAAAGTAGAATTTCCCCATGCCCACCACCAACCTGCACACAGTTTTCCCTACTAATGTTGTTCATTAGTGTGGTACATTTGTTATAACTGATGGACCAGTATTGTTACTAGTTGAAGTCTATAATTTACATTAGTGTTAACTATTTGGGTTTCAGTGATCAATGGGTTGTGAGCAAAGCATAATGTGATATATCCACAATTTATTTATTTATTTATTTAATTTATTTTTAGATGGAGTCTCTCTCTGTTGCCCAGGCAGGAGTGCAATGGTGCAATCTCAGCTCACCGCAACCTTCACCTCCAGGGTTCAAGCGATTCTCCTGCCTCAGCCTCTTGACCTTGTGATCCGCCCTCTTCAGCCTCCCAAAGTGCTGGGATTACAGGCATGAGCCACCGTGGCTGGCCTGTATCCACCATTATATCATCAGACAAAGTAGATTCATCTGCCCTAAATATCCCCTGTATCTATTCACTCCTCTCCTTTCCTTGTGGCAATCACAGATGTTTTTGCTATCTCTACACTTTTTCTTTTCCAATATGTTGTATATTTGGAACCATGTAGCATGTAGACAGCAGACTGGCTTCTTTCGCTTAACAGTATGAATTTAAAGCTCCTTCATGAATTTCTGTAGCTTGATAGCTCATTCATTTGTATAGCAGGCTAATATTCCATTGCACAGATGTATCACTTACTGTTTATCTGTTTACTTGTTGCAGATCATCTTTGTTGCTTCCAAGTTTCGTCAATTATAAGTGAAACTACCATAAGCGATTGTATATGGGGCTTTGTGTGATCATAACTTTTCTACTCACTTGGGTAAATAACCAAGGGAGCCATTGCTGTACTATGTTTGACTTTCTAAGCAACTGATAACCAATTTTACACAGTGGCTGTACCATTTTCCATTTTCACTAGCAATGAATGTTACTGTACATCCTTGCTCCACATCTCTGCCAAGATTTAATGTTGTCCATGTTTTGAATTTAAAAATTTCTAATAGATGTGTAAGTGGAATCCCATTCTTATTTTAATTTGCAATTTCCTAATTAAATTTGACATTAAGCATTCTTTTCGTATGCTATTTGTCACTTACAGATCTTTTTTGGTGAGGTGTCTTTTCAATTTCTTTTTCACTTTTTAATTGGGTTGTTTGTAATTTTGCTGTTGAGTTTTAAGGGATCTTTTTATATTTTGACACATGTCCTCTATCAGATGTTTTGCATATATTTTTTCGCAGTATGTGTGTGTGTTTTTTATTTTTATTTTTTTATTTTTTAGAGAAACATTCTCTTCACAGTGTCTTTGCAGAGCAGAAGTTTACATTTTAACAGAGGACACTTTGCCAATTAAAATATATATATATTATATATATATATATATATATATAAACATGCTTTTGGTGTTGTTTCTAAAACTCATTGCCAAAGACAGGGTCACCTAGATTATTTCCTATGTTGCCTTCTTAAAGTTTTATATCTTCTCATTGTACAATTAGGTCTATAAATTCATTGAGTTAATTTTTTTTTTAAAGCCATAAAGTCAGTATGCAAATTCATTCTTTAACATGTGAATGTCCACTTGTTTCAGCAATATTTACTGAAAAAGCTGTCATTACTTCATTTGATTGCCTTTGTTCCTTTGTCAAAGATTACTTGATTATATTTGTATGAGTACATTATTTCTGGATTCTCTATTATGTTTCATTGATCTATTTAGCTGTTCTTTTGCCAGTTCTACACTGTCTTGATTACTGCAGCTTTATAGTACATCTTGAAGTTTAGTAGTGTCATTTCTCCACATTTGTTCTTTTTATTATTGGCTTTACATATACATTTTACAATAAGTTTATCAACATCTCAAGAATAATATTCTGGGATTTTGTTTGGATCCTGTTTTTTTTCCGGATGAATTTCAGCAGTGCATGTCTTTCTTCATTCTTTACTTAAAAAATATCAGTCTTTATATTTAATGTGTGTTTTTTTCATTTTTTATTTTTTGACACGGGGTCTAGCTCTGTCACTCAGACTGGAGTGCAGTGGCGTGATCTGTGCTCACCGCAACCATCCTCTCCCGGGTTCAAGCAATTCTCTTGCCTCAGCCTCCTGAGTACCTAGAACTACAGGAGTGTGCCACTATGCCAGGCCAATTTTTGTATTTTTAGTAGAAATGGGGTTCCACCATGTTGGCCAGGCTGCTTTAGAACACCTGACCTTGGGTGATCTGCTTGCCTCAGGCTCTCAAAGTCCTGGGATAACAGCATGATTCACTGCATCCAGCCTGATTTTCTTATAGAGAATATATAGTTAGTATTGCTTTTGTAATCATTCTGACAGACTCTATCTTTTAATTTGGGTATTTAGGCCATTCACGTACACAAAAAACAGCACTTGATGTGTGGTTTTGTGCCACATAATTATGGTTTGGTCAATGACAGACCACATCCACAATAGTGCTTCCATAAGATTATAATACTTTATTTTTACTGTATCTTTTCTATGCATATATATGTTTAGATACATTAATACTTACCATTGTGTTACAGTTCCTGTAGTATTCAGTATAGTAACATGCTTTACAGGCTTGCCTAGGAGCAAGAGGCTATACTGTACAGCATAGGTTTGTAGTAGTCTATGCCATCTAGGTTTGTGTAAGTACACATTTTGATGTTCACACAAGAAAATTGCTACCAACACACTTCCCAGACTGTGTTCCCATCATTAAGCAATGTATGACTGCAGTTGAGTTAATATTTTTATGTTTATGGCTTCTTTTTATTTTGCAGTTTACATATAATATGCTTACATGTGTTGCTATTGTTGTTGTATTTATCATACTTGTTCTCTAAAATTTCTGCATCTGTGCTTTGTCATCAACTTTTGAAAATGACTAGCCATTATTTCATATGTTCTTCTGGTAATCCTCTCTTTCTTCTCTTCTGCCATACCTATCACAAGTACTTATCCGTTTTGTAATTGTTTCACAGTTCTTAGGTATTCTATCCTAGGTTGATTTATTTTAATTATTTTTTCTCTTTACATTGTTAGTTTGGGGAATATCTACTGACATATTATCAAGCTTATTGCTTCTTAACTCAGCTATGTTCAGTCTACTGATCAGCCATTAATAAGGGCTTTCTTCATTTCTGTTACAATGTATTTTTAAATTTTCTATAGTTTCCTTTAATTTTTTTCTTTAGAATTTTTATCACTCTGCATCTATTACTCATATGCTCTTGCATATTGTCCACTTGTTTCATTAGAGTTCTTAGCATGGTAGTCATAGTTGTCTTGAATTCCCAGTCTGCTATTTTCAAAATACTTGCCATTTCCCAGTCTGATTACAAGGCTTGCTTTGTGTCTTCAGAATATGTTGTGCCTTTTAGCACAGCTTATTAGTTGTGAAAATAACATATTTCTTTTAAAAAACTAATGTAATAGTCCTTTGGTGTATGCTTCTATGTTCATTTGGCTAGGAATTCGGCTGCATTTACTTCTTTCTGTAGCTGTGGTGTTAGTGCCACAATTTTTTTCTTCTCCTTGTTTTTGCCTCCTCTGTTATTTGAATTTCTCCAGAAATTCCTTCTTAAAAAGGATCTGAGCTGTGCAGTTACTTTGCAGTTATTTTAACTGTAACCCCCTGTTATTAAATAGGAGAGCTTTTGATGTGTTAGTTGATGTAGGGGAAGGAGAAATATCCTATAGTTCTGTGATTAGGTCTCTGTGTTTTAGTGAGCCTGTATGTCCAGGCTAAGATCTTCCAAGGACTTATCATACACCCGCTTAGGTAAAAAAGGAAACCTAGAGAAAGCTGAAGTTGGGTGTTTTCCTTCTCCCACATTCATTAAATTCTGGCAAAACTGAAGTTAGTTAGGCTTTGAGTTTCCCTTGAGGGAAGGCTGTTGTTAACGAGAACATATCACTTCAGCCAGTTTGTCATATAAATTTAAGTCTCAGATGGATCTAAGAAGAGGTGTTGATTTTCAGATTGTTTAGCTGAGGATATAGTTGGCAACTTCCAATTTCTGGTAGGCTGTAGGTACAAATGGAAGTCCCACATTTAATTTGTATTTTACTTAACCAAATATGCATATATATATACATATATGTATATAATTATAATATACAATTTATTCTAAAAGATTATAATACAAAATCAGTTCCCTTTCTTTACTGTGCAACTCTGATTCCTATTCCCCAGAAGCAACTGCATACAATTGTTTTAAGAATTTTTTATTTTATTTGTCTCCATGCTATATGTAAATGGTTAATACAAATAATTATTTAAGTTTTTGATATACTATATCAACTTCTCTTCTATAGAAATATATAACTTTTCATAAAGTTTTCATATGTCCTTTTGTATTATTCTTGCCTTACAATGATAATTTTCCTTCTTTACAGTTTATTTACAAATTGATTAGCATAGTATATATTGTTGATATTATCATGCCTGTAAACACATTTCTTAGTTGAGTCTAAGATAGTTATATAGTTTGATACATTATCAACTTACATTAGTTTTTAGTTTTCATTTGTTACATTATGCTATTATATTAGTCTTTAGTTTTAATTTGTTTATTTTCTATTTACTTAATATTGGTCCAAGGATAAGCTCTTTTTCAGAAACAATAACAAGAAAATCTTTTAAATTCAATAAAAACATAATTTATCAATAGTCTTTTTAAATTTATAGGTAAATTATTCTGGGATGAATTCATTCCTTCTCATCCTGCAATAATTCCTTCCTTCTCTGTTTGTTCAACTTGATTTTTTTTGTCCCCAAATATTTCCTTTTCCATAGCTTCAATTTTTCTAAAATATAATATTTTGTTCTATCTCTTTGAGAGTATAAATTAGACCTTTTTAAGTGTTCTTCAATTTTCTAACTATCTGTGTAATTATTGCTCATTTCTAATAATATCAGAGTTTACTTTGATGCTGTGGCAAATAAATTCTAAGAAAGCTCTTCCTTGTTGATCAGGACCTGAACCAGAATCATGGTGCAAATATACTCAGCAAGAAAACAAGTGGATTATGAAATCAGACTTCTGGTTTCTAGTTCCAAAAACCTTAGAATTTGCCACTTTATCCTTACAATGAGTAAAAAACTGAACAGAATAAATAATCAACAATTCTTATTGGATTGGAAAGAGAGAAAAGGACACAAGAAAAAGTATTGCTCCCAAGATTGAAGACACAGAAAGATGTATATGAAAAGTCACAACTTATAAAGGCAGAGACTCAGGTATAGCAAACCGCACAGGAAATAGTGCAAGTGGAAAAACTTGAACTATAAATGATGAATTGCTGGAGGCTCAGTGTGAACAATTCTGAGAAATAAAACTCCAGGGAACTGAGTCATGGGCAGCTTCCACAGTATTGTGAAATTTACAGGAGTTCCACCAGGTTCCCATATCCCCACAGTAAATATTAGAGAAAAATTCCCACATGCTTCTGGCAGGGGAAAGAGAAAAGGAACAATTTGGAATATGTCAAAATACTCTGTTCTTAAGGCCTGACTGCAGAAGAAACTACGTAGTAAGAGCCCAACTTGCTGCGGCAGAATCAGCCTAACTGACCTGTGACAAAAATACCCAACTCTAGTTTCCTCTAACTTCATGCCTGGGAGAATTAAAATACCCAGCTCCAGTCCATACTAGCCATCATCCTGTTCCAACTAAGAGGGGCCGGGGGGGGAAACCTTAGAAAAACTTCTGAAGTTCACAGTCCAGAGGTACAAACTTACTAAAAGACTGATATTAATTATAGAATTATAGAATGCTCTCCCTTTCCCCTGATACCTCACCAACACATTACAAAAATGCTTATTTTTGGCAGATTTTTTTTAGTCAGAAGACTAGATATTTTTAAAAAGAAAAAAAAATGACAAAAAAACACAATTTGAAGTGACAGAGTAAGCATTAGAGCCTGACACAGCCAGAAAGTTGGAATTGTAAGACTAACCATTTAAAACAACTATGATTAATATGCCAAGGGTCTTAATGGATCAAGTCGACACCATGCAAGCACATATGGGCAATGTGAGCAGAGGGGTGGAAATTCTAATAAAAAATCAAAAGAAATACTACAGATAGAAAACACTGTAACACAAATAAAGAATGGCTTTGATGGCCTCATTAGTAGACAACATGGCTGAGGAAAGAGTTTCTGAGCTTGAGAACACATGAATAGAAACGTCAAAAATGAAAAGCAAAGAGAACAAAGAATGAAAAGAGTAGTGTATTCAAGGACTGTGGGAGAATGACATGTGAAGGAAATACCAGAAGAAGAAGAAAGAAAAAAATGAAACAAACATGTGACGCAATAATTACTGACAGTTACACCAAATTAATATCGAACCTCAAACCACAGACGCTGGAAGTTCAGAGAACACCAAGTAGGATAAATGCCAAAAATCTACACCTTAACGTATCATTTTCAAACAAGAGAAAATCAAAGATAAAGAAATAATTCTCCAAAACGTCTAAGGAAATAAAAAGAAAAAAACAAGAACTTTATTTATGGAGAATCGATAAGAATTCCACGTTTCTTCTCTTCAGAAATCATATAAGCAACAAGAAAGTAGAGTAAAAAAAATTTAACATGTTCATAACACACACAAGGGTGCATACCCACAAAAAAACACTAGTTATAACCTTGTTATATTGTCCTCTAAAATTGAAGAAGAAATGCAGAACTTTTCCAAGAAAATTGAGACTATTTGTTGCCAAAAATTGAGAATAATCCTGCCTCGCAAGAAATGTTAAAATAAGTTGCTTAGAAAAAAGGAAAATATAATATAGGTCAGAAACATGAACTTACATAAAGAAAAGAAGAACATAATAGAAGGAATGTAATGGTTACAAATAATTTTTCTTACTATTAACGGATCTAACAGATAATTTGTTCAAAATAATAATAGCAACCGTGTGTGATTATGTATGTCTCTATATATATCATATTTATCTAAAAGCATACACAATAAAATTATCATATATATATGCTTATACATTGTTACACGTCAGTAAAATGAATTAAAGCAATAGTACAAATTATGAGGGAGAAAATAGTATTATTTTGTTATCATAAGGTAGCCACCCTGCCCATTAAATTGTATAATATTTTTGAAAGTGGACTTAGATTATTTGTAAATGTAGATTGTAAACTCCAGGAAAACCACTACAAAAAGGAACCAAAAAAAGATGTATAACTAACACATGCTATGGAAGGTGAGAGAATAGAATCATATAAAAAATTCAGCTAAAACCCCCAAAAGGCAGAAAAAGAGTGGAAGACAAAAATAGAAATAAAAAATAAATATAAACACAGGAGAATATTACATTTATTTAAAAGAGCATATTCAGAATCATTTCAATAGTGCCAGCATATCTATAGAATTATTACTTGTATCAGTCATTCATTAATTAAAATACACTGATATTTATATATTATTAAACTTAATAAATTATTAATAATTATATTTGTATATGCATATCTATTCATAAACGGACATAGATATAGGTTGGAGGTGCAGTACTTTTACAGACTGGTGGTATCTGGTTTGAATCTGGCCAGCTGACTTACTTTGCCAACAGAATGGTATTTGTTTGTTATTTTTCTGATAATTCAGATTACCCTTAAGGGACTACCATGCTTTATACCTCATTGACCCAACATCTGCCTATTGCTTATACTCAGCTGATGCACACATTTATATTCCTACAGGCCTCTGAAGACACTGTAATCCCTACAGTTGAGATGTCTGAGTGAATTTTCCTCCTAGAATGATCCGATTTTCTTGCCTCTATTTTCTCTTTATTTTAATTATTCATCATTCTTGTAAACAAATTTATTTACCTATAGTCTATGAAAGTTCTTGATATAGTAAAATTATTTGTGGAGTAATGCACAGTGTATAATAAAAATTATCATTTAATAATAACCAGCAATGAGACAGCACTACACATCTCTCAGGCAAGATTAGGCTCATTCAGGGTTGGATGGCTATAGATAAAATACCTATCACAGCAGACAAAATCCAGCACATTGACAACACCAAATGATCGCAAAGATATGAAGCAATAAGCACTGTTACTCACTGCTGTTGGAAATACAAAATGGTGCAGCCATTTTGAAAGACAGGTTGGTTTTTTGCAAAACTAAATATACTTTCCTCAGATTATCTAGCACTCATGCTCCTTGGTATCTATCCATAGGAGCTGAACACACAAAACTCTGCACATGGATGCTTATAAAGACAAAAGTTGAATGGACAAACAGTGATATATCTAGACAATGAGATATGATATAGTACTAAAAGGAATGAGCTATCAGCCATGAAAAGACATGAAAGAAACATAAATGTGTATTACTATATGAAAGAAGTTGATCTGAACAGGCTACATACTATGTATTCCATCTGTATGACATTCTAGAAAAAACAAAAGTATGTAAATATTAGAAAGATCTGTAGTAAGGGAGGCAGAAATGACTCACAGAGAATTTTTAGGACGGGGAATATGTATACTGTAATGGTGGATACATGTCTTAAACATTGGTTCCAACGCATACAATGTACAACACCAAGAATCAGCCATGAAGTACACTGTAGACTTTGCGCGCTCAGTGTGAATCAACGTGTTATAGATTCATCAGTTATAAAAAAGGTATGATTTGCTGTGGGATGGTGATAATTGGGGAGGGTACATCCATGTGTGGGACCAAAGTGGAGGTTATGGAAAATATTTCCATCTTCACCTTGATTCTGCTGTGAATGTAAAACTATTCTAATAAATATTTAAACAACTTATTGAAAAGTTTTAAAAATACATCATGAATGGTTTTTGTTAGTTGATGAAAATGTCCTAAAACTGGATTTGGCTAATGGTTATGTGTGGCATGTATCTATGCACAAATCCATAGAAATATATACTTAAGATTTGTGAATTTTATAGTATATAAACAATACTTCAAAAATACAAAAATAATTTTTAAATTAAGAGGAAAAATAAAACATTTTAATCAATTAATTATTTGGTTTTATTTCCATCACTCAGATATATGCTTTATGAAACTGCAATGCACATTGTTTTTAGCTTTTCACCGTTTATATCTTAATACCCAGAAAAGGGCTGGAGCAATAATAAGTAACATATTACAATTTATTAATATAAATGAAACTACTCCTTTTGATGAAAAATATAGTGAGTTTAAGCATTATCATAAGAGGATATTTTTAAGTTGGCTGGCATAGAAGTGATTCTACAATTTATAAAGGTTTTCTAGGCATTTTATTTAAGATATACAAATATTTCCTTTAGTTTTGTTATTAATGTTTTGTATAAACTAAAATAATTCAATGAGAAAAAAAGACCCCATCAAAATTTAGCAAAAGATATGAACAGTTTTTTTCAAAAAAAGACACAGAAGTAGTCAACAAACACACATAAAAAAAATCTTCAGCATCACATCATCAGAAAAATTCAAACTAAAATCATAAGGATATACTCTTTTTACTTCAGTCAAAATGGTAATTGTTAAAAAGTCAAAAAACAACAGATATTGGCAAGGACGTAGAGAAAAGAAAACACTTATATACTGTTAGTGTGAATATAAATTGGTATATCCTCTATAGAAAACAATATGAAGAGTTTTAAAAGAATTAAAAACAGAACTATCATTCAACCCAGCAATCCCGCTACTGGGTATCTACCCAGTGGAAATCATGGCATCCAAAAGACACCAGCACTTGTATGGTCATTTCAGTATGATTCACAATAGCAAAGCCATGGAATCAGCCTAAGTATCCATGAATGGAGGACTGGATAACAGAAATGTGTATCACACGCACACACACACACGCACACACACAGACATACACACACCATGGAATACTACTAGCCATAGAAAATCATCTGCAGCAACATGGATGAAATTAGAGGCTATTATCCTCAGTGAAATAACTGAGAAACAGAACGTGAAATACCACAAGTTCTCACTTATACGAGGGAACTAAACAGTAAATACAAATGTATATACAGAATGAAAAAAATAAATATTGGAGACTCCAAAAATTAGCAGGGTGGGAGCGGGACAAGAGATGAAACTTACCTGTTGGTACAATGTTCACTATTTAAGTAATGTGTCCACTAAAAATCCAGACTTCATCACTAAACAATATATGCATGTAAGAAATCTGTACCTGTAACCCCTAAATCTATAAAAATAAAATTTAAAAATGTTTTACAAAGTTTTCTTTATTGCTATATTTCATAGTTACATGCTTTCCCATGTCTATTTTAAACTCCATTTGTCTCTTCGTTCTATAGTAGTTTTCATATCGTAGATTGCTCCAAACTGTTGCTAGATTAAGTCTTAGAAGGGATTAATAGTATTATAATAATATTATTTCTTCTCAGAATAATTTTTATTTCCATAAAGAACTTATTGTACTCAATATCTAAGATTATATTTTAAAAAATCACCAGAACAATTCTGTAAATATATACAATGACACTTAGATATTGAAATATAAAAATATGTGTATATCAGTTGCTGAAAATATTTATTCAAAGTTTTGTATAATAGTAGTTTGACTTGTTAACATTTTATGGGTCAACATTATGTTTTAATTATAGTTATAAAAATAGTAATACTGAGTATTAAAATGGAATATGAATCAGATATTGGAAGAGCATTTAACATAGTTTGAAAACTAGAGAGAGAATGATATTTTGAGATACCTAATTCAAATCTCAAAAAGCTCTTATATTAGTGATATCACCTGGCATGACTATGCATACATTGGTGCTTGCAAAACAAGTGAAAGAGTGAAAAACCTGGCAGGCAAAATCTGGTTATTTTATCTTTAGTCAGTTTCTTGCTGTCTTCTCTATTTCTGAATGTTTTTTCTCAATACCTTAGGGAAAAGAAAGGAATATAACTTGGACTTTTCAAACAGAAGTTCCTTCTCCTTATCTTAGAGCCAATTATAAAAATGTTATTGAAATTTTCTCAAATTTTGCTTTCTAATCAATGGACACCATTGTACCCTCAACAGTGTTAATATTAAAATAACTGAGATAGCCGCAGAAGATGACTGCTACATAATACATTTTTACTTCACTTTGTTGATACATAAGTTGAGTTTTTATGTAAAGTTCTTATAAATGATTGTCAAATAAATAATGTAATTCTCTACTAGAAGTCACCTATATTTTTCTTAGTGTAGGTATTTTACTTTATGTATGTTGGAACAATTGTGTCTGGGTTCATTTTGTGCTGCTATGCCAGAATACCTGAGAATGGGTAATTGCAATAAACAGCAATTTATTGGCTCACATTTCTGGAAGCTGGGAAGTCTAAGATCAAGAAGCTGCATCTGGCAAGGGCCTTCTTCCTGTGTCATAGCATAGTGAATGACATCACAAAGCAAGAGAAGAAAAGATCAAACTCATACCCTCAGGCCTTTTTTAAATTGGCATTAATCTATTTGTGAGCGCGGAGCATTCATAACCTAAACAACTGCCAATAGTCCCCAACTCCCAGTGCTATTGCATTGGGGTTAAGTTTTCAACACATGATTTTGGGGGCACATATTAAAATCACAGCAGATAGACCACAGAGAGTTTAATTATTTGAACAATGAAAAAGCTGTTTATGGGTTTGGGATTACAATCTAAAAGAGCATACATACTCAACAAATGTTTTATTCTTTTACCCAATTACTTGCCTTTGCTGCCTTTTATTTGCTTTCTTCATTTGTGTCCTTTTATTATGTGGTGAAGGAAATATGGTGCCCAAAATACACAGTCAAAAATATGCAAATTATTATAGGGAAATGCATATGTGGGGCATAAAAAAGCTCAAACAAAATATATGCCTTCACAGATCTATAAGATAATTTAACGTAAGTTTATGTCACATACTCCCCCACAGTTCAAACTGAATTACTCTTTTGCGTTAAGAGATTTAAAATATCCAGAACCACCATTTCTTTCTCTTTTTTGTGTGTGTTTTCTCCCTTCCTCCCCTTCTTCCTCTTCCTTTCCCTCTCGTTGTTTTTTCCTCCCCCATATTCCTATTCATTCTTCCACTCCTTCTTATTCTCCTTTTCCTATTTTATCCTTCTTTTGGGAAAAAAAAATGATGAGCAATGGCAGCATCCCTCTCAGTGAATATTTAATCTTACTAAAGGCAAAGGGTATTTTAAAACATCAGTATGAACACAAAAGTAATCTATTATTGCAGTAATCAGTGGCAATGAACTTCAGTTACATTAAAAGACTACCTAATTAACAATGACGCACACAGCTTTACTGAGATTTTAATGGCAGCATCAATACTTTACAATGTCAAGTCACCTTGTTAATGAAGAAATGTATGGCTGAAGTATAATGAAAATAAATGGACTTTCTTACATGTTTAGAATGCATATGTCTCCTATAATATAATTTTCTATTATTACAAAATATTGTGAATATTGTTTTACTTTGTACTGGTAAATTAGTTTACATTAGGTGAAATTTAGGATAAAAATGGAAAACAGAAACTTGTTATTTGCAGCCCTTTTTTTTGAAAATTATAGCTGCAAATCAAAATAATGAACAATGTATGTTAATTCCTTCTTAGTATACTCTGAAGAATTGAAGTATACTGTGATGTGCGGCTTCAGGTGGTTGTAACAGCTAGTCTTATTTTAGTTCCTTACTACATAATGGACTTAAGACGTTATTTAACATTTTGAGCATTTATTTTGTATTAGTTACATCATGCTGTAACAAAATATTATAGACTGGTTGTCTTAAACAATAGACATTCACTTTTCAGAGTTCTGGGGGCTTACAGATCTAAGAACAAGACGCTAACAGGTATGATTCTTAGTGAGAACTGTCTCCCTGCCAGGGAGGACAGCTACCTTCTCACTGTATCCTCATCTGGTACAAACAGAAAAAACAACCTCTGTTTTTTGTTCTTTTTTCTTCTAAATAAAGGCACTAATATCTGCATGATGATCCTAATTCCTGGCTTCATTCAAACCTGATCACCTCCCGACAGCCTCCACCTCAAAATACAATCACATAGAGGAGTGGCTAGGATTTCAACATAAACATTTTGAGTAGACTCAAACATTCAGTCCATAATAACATCATTATCTTTAGGACTGAATAAGAAAATGAATGTAAACTGCTTACAGGTTTGTCATTAGTAACTATTTTTCATGAATTCTTCCTCTATTAGTAGTAACAAAACAATTTTTCCTAAGTAAGGAAATTTTAGAATATATAAAAGCTACTAACATATTGTTAAAACAATTTTGAATGCAATTAGTCACAAACAATATCTAAGCAATTGCATATCTAGTTTATGTTTACAAAGTAGAAAAGTGTGAACACAGAATGTAGGTATGAAATATCAAGAAATATGTCTCAGCTATCTTCACCTTTGTGCCACTTATTAATTTATTATCTCTCAGTTCAAAATTCACCCTTCAGCATGTGTTACAGCAATAGAATAAATTTTTTAAAGCATTTTTCCATTAAAGTGAACATTCTGTTAAACTTTTCCAGTAGAGGGCACTGTAAAAGCATTGTAGGAAGACAGGCTTTCCTGAGATTTCTGACTACTATAGTGGGTAAGATGTATGGGTATGAGAACTTACTGCTAAGTCTCTCCCAGTCTGTGTTAAGAGAGTATGATCTCTCCGTGGTCTTTCAGCTGTAGACTGATGGTAACCTTCTGTGTGTCCCTCTCTATACAAAAGCAGTGTCTCAAAAACTTCCTGATTGTACAAGTGCCCTGATTACTCTCTGAAAGCCCATACACATATTGCCTGCAGTCCTGGAGAGCCCCCATTGTCCCTTACCATCCCAGCAAGGCCCAGACAGGTCCTCTTGTGCACCAGTGCTTCTCTATAACCAGCTATCTCCACAGCTCCTCTCCATCCCACTTCCTCCGTATGCCTAAGCCATGAGTTACTATTCACCTATTCTCTGGCTGTACTTGGAAGACTTTTCTGACTCCTTGCCCAGTGACTGTAGAACAACTACTGCCTGGGCAATCCAGCAAATATCTGCTATCCAAGGTACTGAACTACACATTTTACAGCTAGTACTGAACTTCAAGATTGGGAGGGAGGTCTGCTTTCAAAGTTATTCTTCCTTTGGTACTTTTTCTGGGCCCTAATATACCATAGCAAGTTTTCTTATACAATTATCTTATGGTTACTCTTTTATCATAGTTTAATAAGTTTTGCTATTAAACTTTCCCTGTGTAACCTACTGTGCAGTTTCTTTCCATTATTCCCAGATTGATACACTTCTAAACACCTTGTTGTGCTACCACCCAAGTCCTATAGAAAATTAAAATTATACCCTTATTTTAAATTACAAATTAGTATTACTTACTTTCTTAAACCTAGTCTGTCTCACTTTGAGCTCTCTCTTATTAACAGATATTTTTAAATCAGTAATATGATTTCCTATTTTGTTCTTGAAACTTTTAGTACACTACTAGTCAGGTAGCAGTTATAAAGTGATAAATATTATAATATATTAAGACACGGACATGCCATTTTAGCAAGTTTGAAAACATTTATGTTACTTTCAAGACATAAATAATTAAGATAATAAATATTTAACTGTGCATGTGCAAATGGGGAAATTGAAGTCCAGAGAGAAACACTAATTCATCTTAAGCCAGTAATGCTGTAACACTGAGCATTACTAGAAGGATTCTAGGATTTCATCTCAATAGGTCTGACTTCAGTGTTCATGTTTCCTGTAGAATAAGCAGTGTGTGATCAGTTTATTGGCTTTACATTAAAGAGAGGAGAGGAAAAGAGACAAGAGAAGAAGAGGAAAATAAAATTTCTTTTTTTAATTGCTTTTTAGGTTTTGGGGTACATGTGAAGAACATGCAAGATTGTTGCATAGGTACACACATGGCAGTGTGATTTGCTGCCTTCCTCCCCATCACCTATATCTGGCATTTCTCCCCATGCTATCTCTCCCCAACTCCCCACCCCCCACTGTCCCTCCCCTATTTACCCCCCACAGATTCCAGTGTGTGATGCTCCCCTCTCTGTGTCCATGTGTTCTCATTGTTCAACTCCCGCCTATGAGTGAGAACATGCGGTGTTTGATTTTCTGTTCTTGTGTCAGTTTGCTGAGAATGAAGGAACAGAAAAGAGAGTGAAAAAGCAGTAAAATTAAAGCACTGTAGACAAAAATGGATTTAAAAATTTTCAGGATCTTATTAACATTTTAATCTGCTATTGCTTTTTGTAAATATTAAAGAAAACTTTTATTTAATCTGGGAACTCATTCTTCTTCTGATGGACTGAATGCAAACACTGGCAAACACTGATTTCAAAAAATTTTAGAAAGAAATATATTCACTTCATTTTAGCTTTTCATTGAGTTTGAATCATGGTCTCAAATAGAAGAAAAATGTTTGTATTTTACAGTAAAACAAATAAACATATAATAACAAATGTTCAAATAATTAGAATGCTAAAAATATCTTGTCTGATAATTTGAAACAAAATGTTTTAAAACAGATTTCAAGATTCAGGTAAAAAGATATAATTAAGGAGTAAATAACACCATTGCTTTTCATCAGAAAGTTAAGATAATCTTTTGATGGAATTTATTTATAATTAAAATATTCATAATGCTGGTATAAAATAGAAGTGAATCTTCAACTATAATGAATAAGTTAATTATAATGATAAGAGATTTGAAACATACTAATTTGTGTTAGAGATATAATGATAAAAAAAGAAAAAATGAATAGCAAATGTAATATTAGCCTCAAAATTTTACCGTTGCTGGAAGCCAAGGATATGTGTTATAGTGCAGAATGTTTGATATCAAAATACATAATGATTGTGACAAATTGAAAGCAGGAAAAATAATTGTACAATGTTGAAAAATATTGTAAATATACAATTGACCATAAGTTTCAGATGTCTAAATTAACCTTAATTATGATGAGCTTTCCTTAAGCATTAAAATCAATAATAATATGTTCAAGGCAATATCGATAATGTGAATTGGAGTGGGTGTTCAACTTTAGCACAGAACAGAAAAGCATCTGCTAATACTTGTGTATCTTATAACAAAGCAGGGTTTATATCAGCAGTTTGATACCACTTGCCACATTCTGTACCAACACTAGAAGGATACTATGATTAGCGTTACTGCCTGAGTGGTTAACTGAACAATGACATAATTGAAACTATATTAAACACTGTTATATTTTAAAGATCTCTATGAAGATGGCACTATATTTCATTTAAATATCTATCTTATTTTAATTTTTAAAATAACGTGTTTTATCAAGTGTATATGATAATTTACTTGGGAAATATTTTCATATTAATTATGAATAAAATATGTCACAAAAAATGAATATCATCTATTGCAAAATACCACCATAAAGCTAGCAGCAAGAATTCTCTAAATGGGTAAAGATAAATCACATATAAGAAATTACTGAGGAAAAAAAGCATGCCAAAATTTTCCTTGAGGCTCATGACCTCAACAGTGAAATATAATTATTTGGAATGCTAAACACACTTTCCCTAATATCTTTAATAAATTGTTCCTGACAGTGTTTCTACTTCCAAATGTGTGTAGTTTTTGTAAAGATTAAAACTCCAAGTACACCAAGGTATTGTTACACCACTGAAATTCACTGTGAGAAATATAGAATTCAAATAATTATATAAGAAGGAACAGGTAGTTTTCCTTCTTTATTCATATTTAGTAAATTTTCAGTATGTAAAATATTATGGTTGTTGTTCAAAATTACTTTCAAAATGTAATAATGCATTTTCTTCATTTTACCCTTTGTTAAAAATATGCAGCTAAGGAGGAGGATCCAAGATGGCTAAATAGGAACAGCTCTGGATTGCAGTTCCCAGTGAAAACGCAGAGGGTGAGTGATCACTGCATTTCTAAATGAATTTTTACTGCCCACAGATCAGGAGATTCCTGGGCAGAAACCACCACGAGTCTCCAGCTTGGCTGTTTCAGCTGGTGTAGCAGGCTTCTGCACAAATATTCACACAAATCCTGGCTCCATTTCAAATGGTGACTGGAACACCTGAGAGACAGAGTCACCCATTCAACTGAAAAAAAAAGGGGACTGAAACAGGGAGCCAGGTGATCTGGCTTGGCTGGTCCCACTCCCACAAAGACCAGCAATCTGAAACACCCTGGACTGAGAGTTTCACAGCAAGCCACAGCTGGATCCCGGACGGTCCAGCTCTGCAGGGGGAAGGGCATCTGCCATTACTGAGGCAGTCCACCACTACCGAGGCAGTCCACCATTACCGAGGGCAGTCTACCATTACTGAGGCAGTCCGCCATTACCGAGGCAGACTGCCATTACAGAGACAGTCTGCCATTACTGAGGCAGACTGCCATTACTGAGGCAGTTCTAACTATACCCCTATAAACAAAACTGCAAGGAAGTTCACACAGCAGCTGGGCAGAGCCCATGACAGCTCAGCAACGCCTCTGCTGGCAGACTGTAAATAGGCTACCTCCTCACTGGGTAGGTCATCTCTGAAAAATGACAGGAACTTATAAATAAAGCCCCACCTTCCTAGGACAGAGAACCTGGGAAAAAAAGGCAGTTATGAGTTTTGCTGCAGCAGACGTAAATGTACCTGCCCAGCATCTCTGAACAAAACAACAGAGCTCACAGTTCAGCACTTGAGCTCTTATAAGGGACAGACTGTCTTCTCAAGCAGCTCCCCGACCCCTATATAACCAAAGAGACACCTCATAAAGGAGAGCTCAGGCTGACATCTGGTGGGTATTCTTCTGGGTCAAAGATAACAGAAGAAGAAACTGGCAGCAACTCTTTCTGTTCTGCAGCCACTGCAGGTTATCCCCAGGCAAGCAGGGTCTGGAGTGGACCTCCAGCAGTCCTACAGCAGGGGGGGGCCTGACTGTTAGAAAGTAAACTAAGAAACAGAAAGAAATAATTTCATCAGCAACAAAAAGGATGTCTACTCAGAGACCACATCTGAAAGTCACCAACCACAAAGACCACAGGTAGATAAATCCACAAAGATGGGAAGAAACCAGCACAAAAAGGATGAAAATACCCAAAACCGGAATGCCTCTCCTCCTCCAAGGGATCACAACTCCTCACCAGCAAGGGAACAAGGCTGGATGGGAGAAAGACTCTGATGAATTCACAGAAACAGACTTCAGAGGGTGGGTAATAACAAACTTCTCTGAGTTAAAAGATCATGTTCTAACCCAATGCAAAGAAACTAAGAACCTTGAAAAAAAAAGGTTTGATGAAATGCTAACAAGAATAACCAGCTTAGAGAGGAATATAAACGAATTGATGGAGCTGAAAACCACAACACAAGAACTTCGTGACACATACACAAGTTTCAATAGATGAATGGACCAAGCAGAAGAAAGGATATCAGAGATTGAAGATCAACTCAATGAAATAAAACGAGAAGGCAAGATTAGAGAAAAAAGAGTAAAAAGAAATGAACGAAACCTCCAAGAAATATGGGATTATGTGAAAAGACCTAATCTACATTTGATAGATGCACCTGAATGTGACAGAGAGAATGAATTGAAGCTGCAAAACACTCTTCAGGATATTATCCAGGAGAACTTCCCCAACCTAGCAAGGCAGACCAACATTCAAGTCCAGGAAATACAGAGAACCCCACAGAGATATTCCTCAAGAAGAGCATCCCTAAGGAAAATAATTGTCAGAGTCACCATGGTTGAAATGACGGAAAAAATGCTAAGGGCAGCCAGAGAGAAAGGCAGAGTTACCCACAAAGGGAAGCCAATCAGACTCACAGCGGATCTCTCAGCAGAAATCCTACAAGCCAGAAGAGAGTGGGGGCCAATATTCAACATCTTTAAAGAAAAGAACTTTCAACCTAGAATTTCATATCCAGCCAAACTAAGATTCATAAGCAAAGGAGAAATAAAATCCTTTATGAACAAGCAATTGCTCAGAGATTTCATCACCACCAGGACTGCTTTTCAAGAGCTCCTGAAAGAAGCACTAAATATAGAAAGGAATAACCAGTATCAGCCACTCCAAAAATGTACCAAATGGTAAAAAGCATCAACACAATGAGGAAACTGCATCAACTAATGGGCAAAACAACCAGCTAGCACCAAAATGGCAGGATCAAATTCACACATAACAATATTAAGCTTAAATGTAAACAGGCTAAATGCCCCAATCAAAAGACACACACTGGCAAATTGAATAAAAATTCAAAGCCCATCAGTGTGCTGTATCCAGGAAACCCATCTCACATGCAAGGATACACATAGGGTCAAAATAAAGGGATGGAGGAAGATCTACCAAGCAAATGGAGAGCAAAAAAAGCAGGAGTTGCAATCCTAGTCTCTGATAAAATACATTTTAAACCAATAAAGATCAAGAAAGACAAAGAAGGGCATTACATAACGGTAAAAGGATCACTGCAGCAAGAACTAATGATCCTAAATATATATGCACCCAACACAGGAGCACCCAGATACATAAAGCAAGTTCTTGATGACCTACAAAAGACTTAGACTCCCACACAATAGTAGTGAGAGACTTTAACATTCCACTGTCAATATTAGACAGATCAACAAGACAAAAAATTAACAAGGATATCCAGGACTTGTACTCAGACCTGGACCAAACAAACTTAATAGACATTTATAGAACTCTCCACCCCAAATCCACAAAATATACATTCTTCTAAGTACCATTTTGAACCTACTCTAAAATTGACCAATAATTGGAAGTAAATCACTCCTCAGCAAATACAAAAGAACAGAAACCATAGCAAACAATCTCTCAGACCAGAGTGCAATCAAATTAGAACTCAGAATTCAGAAACTAAATCAGAACCACACAACTTCATGGAAACTGAAAAACTGGCTCTTGAATGTTGACTGGATAAACAATGAAATGAAGGCAGATATAAAGATGTTCTTCTAAATCAACGAGAACAAACAAATAACATACCAGAATCTCTCAGGCACATTTAAAGTAGTGTCTAGAGGAAAATTTATAGCAATAAATGCCCACAGGAGAAACAAGCAGAGATCTAAAATTGACACCCTATCATCAAAATTGAAAGAGCTAGAGGAGCAAGATAAAAAAATAAACCTCAAAAGCTAGCAGAAGGCAAGAAATAACTAAGATCAAAGCAGAACTGAAGGAGACAGAGACAAAAAACACTTCAAAAAATCAATAAATCCAGGAGCTGGTTTTTTTGCAAAGATCAACAAACAGACAGACCACTAGCCAGATTAATAAAAAAGAAAAGAGAGAATAATCTAATAGATGCAATAAAAAATGATAAAGGGGATATCAACACAGATTCCACAGAAATACAAACCACCATTAGAGATTACTACAAACAACTGTGTAAACCCTCCCAATCCTAAACCAGGAAGAAGTTGAAACGCTGAATAGACCAATAACAAGGGCTGAAGTTGAGGCCGCAATTAATAGCTTACCAACCAAAAAAAGCCCAGGTCCAGATGGGTTCACAGCCGAATTCTATCAGACATACAAAGAGGAGTTGGTACCACTCCTTCTGAAACCATTCCAAGCAATCCAAAAAGAGGGAAATCTTCCCAAATCATTTTATGGGACCAACATCATCCTGATACCAAAACCCGGCAGAGACTCAACAAGAAAAGAAAACTTCAGGCCAATATCCATGATGAACATGGATGCAAAAATATTCAATAAAATACTGGCAAACCAATTGCAATGGCACATCAAAAAGCTTATCCATCACGATCAAGTAGGCTTCATCCCGGGGATGCAAGGCTGGTTCAACATACGCATGTCTATAAATGTAATTCACCACATAAACAGAACCAAAGACAAAAGCCACATGATAATCTCAATTGATGCAGAGAAGGCCTTTGACAAATTCAACAGCTCCTTTATGCTAAAAACTCTCAATAAACTAGGTATTGACAGAACGTATCTTAAAATAATAAAAGCTATTTACGACAAACTGACAGCCAATATCATACTGACTGGGCAAAAACTGGAAGCATTCCCTTTGAAATCTGGCACTAGACAAGGATTCCCTCTCTCACCACTCCTATACAATATAGTATTGGAAGTTCTAGCCAGAGCAGTAAGGCAAGAAAAAGAAATAAAGGGTATTCAACTAGGAAAGGAGGAAGTCAAACTGTCTCTATTTTCAGATGACATGATTGTATATTTAGAAGGCCCTATCGTCTCAGCCCAAAATCTCCTTAAACTGATAAGCAACTTAAGCAGTCTCAGGATACAAAACCAAAGTGCAAAAATCACAAGCATTCCTATACACCAATAACAGGCTTAAAGAGAGCCAAATCAAGAATGAACTGCCATCCACAATTGCTACAAAGAGAATAAAATACCTAGGAATACAACTAACAAAGATGTAAAGGACCTCTTCAAGGAGAACTAAAACCACCATTCAACGAAATAAGAGAGGCCACAAACAGATGGAGAAACATTCCATGCTCATGGTTAGGAAGAATCAATATCGTGAAAATGGCCATACTGCCCAAAGCAATTGATAGATTCTATGCTATCCCCATCAAGCTAACAATGACCTTCTTCACATAACCGGAAAAAAACCACCTTAAACTTCATATGGAACCAAAAGAGAACCTGCATAGCCAAGTCAATTCTTAGCAAAAAGAACAAAGCTGGAGGCATCATGCTACCAAACTTCAAACTATACTACAAGGCTACAGTAATCAAAACAGCATGGTACTGGTACCAAAATAGAGATATAGACCAATGGAACAGAACTGAGGCCTTGGAGGCAATGCCACACATTTACAACAATCTGATCTTTGACAAACCTGACAAAAACAAGCAATGGGGAAAGGATTCCTGTTGAATAAATGGTGTTGGGAAACCTGGTTAGCCATGTGCAGAAAGCAGAAACTAGACCCCTTCCTGACACCTTACACTAAAATTAACTCCAGATGGATTAAAGACTTAAACATAAGACCTAAACCATAAAAATCTTAGAAGAAAACCTAGGCAAAACCATTCAGCACATAGGCATAGGCAAGGACTTTATGACTAAAACACTAAAAGCATTGGCAACCAAAAGCCAAAATATATAAATGGGATCTAATTAAACTCCAGAGCTTCTGCATAGCAGAAGAAACAATCATTAGAGTGAACAGGCAACCAACAGAATGGGAAAACATTTTTGTAATCTACCCATCTGACAAAGGACTTATATCCAAAATCTACAAAGAACTAAAACGGAATTACAAGAAAAAAACAAACAAACCCATTCAAAAGTGGGCAAAGAATATGAACAGAACTTTTCAAAATAAGACGTATATGAGGCCAACAAACATGTGAAAAAATGCTTATCATCACTGGTCATTAGAGAAATGCAAATCAAAACTACATTGAGATAGCATCTCAGACCAGTTAGAATGGCGATCATTAAAAAATCTGGAGACCAAATCAAATGCCCATTGATGATAGACTGGACAGGGAAAATGTGGCACATATACACCATGGAAAACAATGCAGCCATAAAAAACAATGAGTTCGTGTCCTTTGTAGGGACATGGATGAACCTGGAAACCATCATTCTCAGCAAACTGACACAAGAACAGAAAATCAAACACCGCATTTTCTCACTCATAGGTGGGTGTAGAACAATGAGAACACATGGACACAGGGAGGGGAGTATCACACACTGGGGTCTGTGGGGGGGGAAATAGGGGAGGGACAGCGAGGGACGAGGAGTTGGGGGAGGGGATAACATGGGGAGAAATGCCAGATATTGGTGATGGGGAGGAAGGCAGCAAACCATACTGCTGTGTGTGTACCTATGCAACTATATTACATGTTCTTCACATGTACCCCAAAACTTAAAATGCAATTAAAAAAAAATCTGGAGACAACAGATGCTGGAGAGGATGTGGAGAAATAGGAACGCTTTTACACTGTTGGTGGGAATGTAAATTAGTTCAATCATTGTGGAAGACAGTGTGGCGATTCCTCAAGGACCTAGAAATAGAAATTCCATTTGACCCAGCAATCCCATTACTGGGTATATACTCAAAGGATTATAAATCATTCTATTATAAGGACACAAGCACATGTATGTTCATTGCAGCACTGTTTACAATAGCAAAGACTTGGAACCAATCCAAATGCCCATCGATGACAGACTGGACAATGAAAATGTGGCACATATACACTATGGAATACTATGCAGCCATAAAAAATGATGAGTTTGTGTCCTTTGTAGGAATATGGATGAATCTGGAAACCATCATTCTCAGCAAACTGACACAAGAACAGAAAATTAAACACCGCATGTTCTCACTCATAGGCGGGTGTTGAACAATGAGAGCATATGGACACATGGAGAGGGGCATCGCACACTGAGGTCTGTGGGGGGGACTAGGGAAGGGACAGTGGTGGGTAGGGAGTTGGGAAAGCATAACTTGGGGGAGAAATGCCAAATATAGGTGATGGGAATGGAGGCAGCACACCCCTTGCCACGTATGTACCTATGCAACAGGCCTGCATGTTCTTTACATGTACCCCAGAACCTAAGATGCAATTATATATATATATATATATATATATATATATAATGCAGCTAAGAAAAATATTTATAATATTTTTATGTTTAAATGTGTTTTATTTAGGAATAACTTTCACATAAGAAATATAGAAATATTCCTAAAGTTGTTTGCTTCAGAAGTATACCTAAAGATTTTGAGATGCAGATAAGAGAAAAATAAGAAATTTAGTGAAGTAATTGACAATTGGAAAAATATATCTTAATGACAGAATGGTAAGATATCAATTCAGCATTATCATATAGCAAGCAAAAAAGAAATTGATTCTGTCCTTATGTATCCAACATTCCAAAAATAAGGAAAATGGGCTTTTATTCTAGATTGCCAGGGTTTGAGTGTAACTTTTGCATTTATTGGCTTTATAATTTTCAGTGAATTATCTACTCCTTCTATGTCGAAGCTTTGTTATCTGTACAATGACAACAAATATGATTATATGAGTCACAGATTTGCTGTGAATATTAATTTCTGAATTCATACATTCAGATATATCTTGAGCCAGTATGTTGATTTAGAATAATTCAAAGTTTTCAGGATATAACAGCAATGAACAAGACATACACAGACAGGGTCTCTATCCCATTTACATTCCAGAAGTAAAAGAAACAAAATGTAAGGTAAGCAAATAAATGAAATTCAATAAGTGGTGCTTTTGAAGTAGGCAAAATCAGAGTACTTTCAGATAATGCCTAGGAAAATAAATGAAATTCAGAAAGCAGGGCCTCTTTAAGCTGAAACCTGATATAAGGAAGGAACAAGCCATTTGAGGATATGGTGACTTGCTGTGCAAAGGCCCTGTTTCAATTAACATAATGGGATACTCAAGGGACAGAAAAAAACGTCACAATTAAATAACAAAACCAGAAAAAAAGTGATTACAGATGTATCTGAATTATAGGCAGTAGCAGATCATGTAGGATAGAAACCTTAGAAAACCAAAAGAAACAAAAAACCTAGAAATTACTAACAAGGGAGATAAATAAATGTTAAAAAAAAAAAATCCCTTTGGGTGGGATATCGCTACTGATCCCACAGAAATACAAACTACCATTAGAGAATAATAGAAACACCTCTACACAAATAAACTGGAAAACCTAGAAGAAATGCATAAATTCCTGGGCACATACACCCTCCGAAGACTAAACCAGGAAGATGTCGAATCCCTGAATAGACCAATAGCAAGTTCTGAAATTGAGGCAGTAATTAATAGCTTACCAAGCAAAAAAGCCCAGGACCAGACAGATACACAGCCGAATTCTACCTGAAGTACAAAAAGGAGCTGGTACCATTCCTTCTGAAACTATTCTAAATGACAGAAAAAGAAGGACTTCTCCATAACTCATTTTATGAAGCCAGCATCATCCTGATACCAAAACCTGGCAGAGACTGCCCCCCGCCGCACCCGCAAAAGAAAAAAAAAAAAAAAAGAAAAGGAAAAGAAAAAGAAAAAACAAGAAAAGAAAATTTCAGACATGGATGTGAACATCCTCAGTAAAATACTGGCAAACAGAATCTAGCAGCACATTAAAAAGCTTATCCACCATGATCAAGTTGACTTCATCCCTGAAATGCAAGGCTGGTTCAAAATACACAAATCAATAAACATAATCCATCACATACAGAACAAATGCCAAAAACCACATGATTATCTCAATAGATGCAGAAAAGGCCTTGGATAAAATTCAACACCCCTCTTGCTAAAAACATTCAATAAACTAGATAATGATGAAACATATCTCAAAATAATAAGAACCATTTATGACAAACCCCACAGATAATATCATAGTGAATGGGTAAAAGCTGGAAGCATTCCCTTTGAAAATCAGCACAAGACAAGGATGCCCTCTCTCACCACTCCTTTTCAATATAGTATAAGATGCTCTGGCCAGGGAAACCAGGCAAGAAAAAGAAATAAAGAGTATTCAAATAGTAAGAGAGGAAATCAAATTTGCTCTATTTATAGATGACATGATTGTATATAAAGAACACCGAACTGTCTCAGCCCCAAAACTCCTTAAGCTAATATGCACATTCAGCAAAGTCTGAGGACACAAAATCAATGTGCAAAAATTATAAGCATTCCTATACAACAATAATAGACAAACGGAGAGCCAAATCAGGAGTGAACTCCCATTCACAATTGCTACAAAGAGAATCAAATACCTAGGGATACAGCTTACAAGGGATGTGAAGGAACTCTTCAAGGAGAACTACAAATCACTGTTCAAGGAAATAAGAGAGGACACAAACAAATGGAAAAACATTCCATGCTCATGGATAGGAAGAATCAATATCATGAAAATGGATATATTGTCCAAAGTAATTTATAGATTCAATACTATTTCCATCAAGCTACCATTGACTTCCTTCACAGAATTAGAAAAAAATACTTTAATAATTTCATATAGAACCAAAAAAGAGCCCATATAGCCAAGACAATGCTAAGCAAAAAGAACAAACCTGGAGGCATCATACTACCTGACTTCAAACTAAACTACAAGGCTACAGTAACCAAAAGAGCATGGTACTGATAGCAAAACAGGTGTATAGACCAATGGAACAGAAGAGAGGTCTCAAAAATAATGCCACACATCTACAACCATCTGGTCATTGACAAACTTGACAAAACAAGTAATAAGGAAAGGATTCCCTACTTAATAAATGGTGCTGGGAAAACTGGATAGTCATACGCAGAAAACTGAGACCAGACCCTTTTTTACACCTTATACAGAAATTAACTCAAGATGGATTAAAGGCTTAAATGTAAGACCTAAAACCACAAAAACTCTAGAAGAAAATGTAGGCAATACCATTCAGGACATAGGCATGGGCAAAAGTTTATGGCTAAAACACTAAAAGTAATTTCAACAAAGCTAGAATGGACAAATAGGATCTAATTAAACTAAAGAGCTTCTGCACAGCAAAAGAAACTATCATCAGAGTGAACAGGCAACCTACACAATGGGAGCAAATTTTTGCAGTCTATCCATCTGACAAAACGGCTAATATCCAGAATCTACAATGAACTTAAGCAGATTCACAAGGAAAAAAGCAAACACCCTATTAAAAAGTGGTCAAAGGATATGAACAGACACTTCTCACAGGAAGACATTTATGTGGTCAACAAATATATGAAAAAAGCTTATTATCACTGGTCATTAGAGAAATGCAAATCAAAACCACAATGAGATACCATCTTGCACCTGTTAAAATGGAGATCATTAAAAAGACAGGAAACAACAGATGCTGGAGAGGATGTGGAGAAATAGGAATGATTTTGAACTGTTGGTGGGAGTGAAACTTATCCTGAAGACAGTGTGGTGATTCCTCAAGGATCTAGAACTGGAAATACCATTTGACTCAGCAATCCTGTTACTGAGTATATACCCAAACGATTATAAATCATTTTACTACCAAGACACATGCACACATATGTTTATTGTAGTGTTATTCACAATAGTAAAGACTTGGACTCAACCCATGTGCCCATCAATGATAGACTAAATAAAGAAAATGTGGCACATATACACCATGGAATACTATGCAGCCATAAAAAAGACTGAGTGTATGTCCTTTGCAGGGACATGGATGAAGCTGGAAACCATCATTCTCAGCAAACTAACACAGGAACAGAAAACAAAACATCACATTTTCTCATTCATAAGTGGTAGTTGAATAATGAGAACATATGAGCACAGGGAGGGGAACATCACACACTGGGGCATGTTGAGAGGTGGGGGCAAGGGGGAGGGATAGCCTTCAGAGAAATACCTAATATAGATGACGGGTTGTTGGGTGCAGCAAACTACCATGGCACATATATAACAATATAACAAACCTGCACTTTCTATACATGTATCCCAGAACTTAAAGTATAATAAAAAAATACAAAGTAAATAAAAATTAAAACATAAAAAAGAAACCAGTAGAAAAAAATCCCGTTAGGTACTATAGGAAGTATACTAGAGGACAGAGTGTAAGCCGGTAATTGAATTAGTAGCTATCACAATAATCTAGGTAAAACATAAAAACCTTGGACAAGAGTGAGAATAGTGAAGATGCAGAGAAATGAACACTTTAGGCAGGTTATTCTGAGTTTGAGTCTAAAACCTCTTTGAAGAATTAAGCGTGGAAGTGAAAGAAGACTCAAGATGACTCCCAGACTTTCAGCGTGAGCAACTGGGTGGAGGGTGGTTCAATCGCTATTTGCAAACTTTGGAAAGGTTGAAGTAAAATGTGTAGCTTGCAGAGGTTGAGATCAAACAAATATTCTATTTGGACATATTAAGTTCAGGATGGGGACTGCATAAACAAATGAAAATATAAACAAGTTGTTGTATATGTGGTTCTGTGGTTCAAGGGATAATTGGGAACTAAATATATAAATCTCCAAATTATTATTATATTGATGACATTTAAAGCCACAGCACTGTATGACGTGTTCTAGGGAGAGTATGAAAATAAAGAAGTGAGGTAGATTTAAAATCCGGAGAACACTTAACTTTTAAGGATCCATCAGAATGGGAGGGACTAACAAAAAAATTAGAAGTCTGAGAAGAAAGATACTAAGAGATTTAAAGGTAATTCAAGTTGTATAGAATAAAATCAAAATAGACTATATATAATAAATAAAATCTACATTTAGTAATGGACATATTATAAGCACAAACATACAAATAAAGATAGGTGAAAATTATTTTCATTATGTTTATATTCCCATATAATATTTGCCAAGCATTGCTCTAGTTTCATATAATTTTAGCTTATTTAAACCTCATAACAACCCTTTTAGGATTTTTGAAAATAAGACCCAGATTTAGTTCCAAAATTTGCAAAATGGGGTTAAGTATCAGTCTTCTGCATTGAAACACAGCAAAATTCCACAATTAATAATGTTTCCCTAAATTCATTTGGCAACATAAAAGTGTGCATATGGTTTAAGCTAAAGTAAGAGAAAAACTAGATTTAAAATTCCACACATTGTATAACTTCTGAATATTTAGACACACATAAATATAAAACTAAACATAATGTGCCACATTCATGATAGTTTAGAATTTATAAAATAAATAGAATCTATAACAATTATCCAGTTTCTCAATGTATTTAATGTTTTTCCTTTTATAATTTAAATTCTTGTTAAATTCATAAAATTCCTTTCATAAGTTCATAATCAACACATAACTATTGTGTTTTGGAAATAGAATAAATGACACTATAATTGGTTCAGCAGTCTATTACTTCACTGACTAAATGGCTGATTCCATTGATCTGATTATTAAATTACGTTTTCTCCTTTACCAGTCTACATATATACACCTGCAATTTAAAGTTGAGTCACAAAATGATGATAAAGGGTAGTATGATGTTTTAAAATATTGTATTAAGATAGTGGCAGATCCCAACTAAAGACATTGACAGTTTAATCACACCAGCTGAACCTCTCTACCTGTTCCAAATATTTCAAAACAGAGTATCTACAAACTGTCAGAGTATCTATAAATTGTCAAAAAATATTGTATACAGATAGCCAAACTGAAAAATCTAATGAAAAGTGTTTGTTTCTTAATTAACTGTATACTTACTTATCCTGGAGTTATATTTTCTGAAATATTTTAATAATTCTCTTAAAATTATCTTGGTGGGATAGACAATAGCAATCAAGGACATATAGAGGACAATTTTCATTACCATAAGGCAAGGTTAAGTTAAATAAAATAATGCTAGGGTTTTTTTCCTCTAAATTTATAAATGCCATTGCTGCTTTTGTCAGTAATGTTAATTTTCCTCACTTTTATTTTTCTCTAAAGTAAACTACATTTTTTACATTGCATAGTAAAACATTTATCTCTAAAATGAGCTCAATACTTTCTAGCTGAAAAGATACAGAACCTGGCATTCTTGCTCAATTCAATTAGCTGCAATAGAATATATATTTGAACAGCAACATTGAGATAAAATAACAACAACAAATAAAAACGAAAGTAATTTTGGCTTCCAGAAAAAACACAAAGAAGTGATCTCATTTACACCAACTACCAGATGCTCATAAATATACAATTTAAAAATCATGTTAAAATATATTCAGGGACATATTATGACAATATTAGGAAAGAATACAGATAGGGCAACATCTTAAAAGCTATTAGGGGACAGGTCAGACACTATATAAAAATAAAAATCATGGATATAAAATAGAAATGCTCTACCAACAATGTGATACAATGTAGCCTTTCTGATACCTAGTAAAGGCTGCTCTCAATCACAGGGTGTTTGGATGATCCTGTAGACATATTTTCTATTTCATAATGAAACACTACCAGAATCTTCAAAGTGGGTAAAGCTCTGGTAATAAATTTGTCATAACATGATAAATCCAAGCAGAATGAATCAAGATATAAATATAAAACTTTGAAGTTTTCATCCACTTTGGCTTTTAGGGAGGCTTGACTGGACTGGCAATGTCAATATAATAAACTTCAATAAAGGGCATGTGGGTTTTTCTTAGAAAAAGTATTGTGGGAAAAGCAAAGTCATTCCCTTGTCACATAAGAATTTTAAGCATCAAACTTGGAAATAAAACACTTAGACAGCATGTAGTAAATTGGAATATTTAACTCTCTTGATTGGTGAAGCATAAACAGCTTCATCATCAGCATCTCTAAAAGTTTCTCTAAAAGTGAATTGGGTTCAAATTGAAGATTAGGAACCCAGTTACAGTATTACTAGTTGTATTACCTTTGTCTTACAAAGGTACTTTTACACTTACTTTCTATGCATAGTTAAAATGACTTTTCCTCAATGGCAAGACATGCCATATAATTTCAACAAGAGGTATGAAGATGGAATAATTCATTATTTGTTAAGGAATTTTATTGTGATTTAAGGAAACCTAAAAATATGTATTAACCTAAGCTATTAATATATTTTTCGTACTTCTGAATGTTTTAAATAATTTTCTCTTTTTTCAACTTTTATTTTACATTCAGAGGGTACACGTGCAGATTTCTTACATGAGCAAATTGCATATTGCTGAGGTTTGGTGGACAAAATAAATTGTCCTATCAAAAAGGCATATGCATTCATATTTTCTAGAATTTTCAGTGTGAATATGCCTGCTTGCAATGCCTCAATAAGTTTTTGTTAAATTAATGAAATTAACATGTAAGCATTCTAAAAAGAGGAAATTCCCATTTTCCTATTTCTTCATGTATTCAACCAAATTGTTTTCATGATAAAATGTGCAAGAGGTGAAACTAAATGCCCAGATCTCTGTGTGTAGAGAATTTGGAGCTACTACAGAGGTTCCAGGCCCAACATATGTTATTAAAATATGTACTCCTGCAAACATGTTATTGTTTTTGTCAGCAATATCAGCAACCAGTATACAATACTTTGTTTTATTTATTTGTAAGGATAGTCTTCCTAATGACATACAATGCAAATTGCAAAACGCTAAGTGTAACATTTGACACATTTCCGTAGACCTCTGGCTACTGTCTTGAGAATAAAATATAAGAAAGCATGACAAGAAGAAAATCTCAGGAGATTAGGATGGCATTTGCTTTATTTTGTTACATTTTTATAATAAAGCCAGAAGGATTGCTGATGGATTCAGTAGGGTATGAATGAAAGAAGGAAAATAAAGCAAGTAGAAATGTGAAAGTTACTATTAAATGAAATCATGTGAAGCTATTTGTGAATTGGGTTTCTGGGATAAGATAAAAGGTCAATTTTGAAGTCTAAGTGTAAATATCTAATAAGAGATTGTACTAGTCTAAACTTGAGGTCACATAACTGAACCACATATATATAAATTTAAAAGTCAATTATGTAGAGAGATTGTAAAGTCATGACATTGACTGAATGTGATAAAATCAACAAAATGGTGACCAGGGATAAAGTGAAACACAGAGGAATAAGGCCTGTATTCTGAAACACTCTAGCATTAAGAGGTCTGAGAAAGAGAAACCAACTATTAAGAATGATACAAGGCCGGTTCAGTGGCTCACGCCTGTAATCCTAGCATTTTGGGAGGCCGAGAGGGGTGAATCACCTGAAGTCAGGAGTGTGACACCAGCCTGGTCAACATGACAAAACCACGTTTCCACTAAAAATACAAAAATTAGCCAGGCATGGTGGTACATGCCTGAAATCCCAGCTTCTTGGGAAGCTGAGATAGGAGAATCGCTTGAACCCTGGAGATGGAGGTTGCAGGGAGCCCAGATGGCGCCATTGCACTGCAGCCTGGGTGACAGAGAAGAGATTCCATCTTAAATAATAATAATGAGTATACACCAGAAAGATAGTGTGTTAAGGAAACCAGGTGAGGAAATTGTGTTACGAAGAAAGAGATAGATTAACTGCATTAAATACTGTTAAGTCAAATAAGGGTAGATTTGAAAATTGATTACTAGATTTCACAACATGGATATAAAAGCGAGACTGAAGCAAATTAAACAATACACGGACAGAAACTGTACACAACAAATTAGACAACTTCTTTAAGAAATTTTGTTACAAAAGTTTTAGTAACATATGACAATAGTCAGCAGAGGAAATGAGGTTAGGATTTTTTTAAAAAATTAGACGAAGTAAGGAGGGTATGCTTATATGTTGATGGGAATAATCCAAACAAGAGAGGAATGGAGGAAGATAGAGTGGTTGGACCGCGGAGTGGATATCATGAGTATCCTCAACGTCTCCTTTTTTTTCCTTCTGAACTCCTGCTGGTATACTCATTAGCTGCACCCACCTTTCCCAATAGGGAAGCATGAATGATTCAATGAGTAGATTTTTTCCCCCTACACACAGAAAAGAGCGATGAAAACTATTGGATGTGGTTGGGAAGGAAAGCAGTGAAAGTCAAGAATATTTACTTTTTTTTCCCCCAAATAAAAGAATCTATTAGCAATCATTTATCTACATCACAAATAATCAAAAAAGAGACAGTTTTATGTAGATGAATACTTTAGAAATAAATTTCCGAATTCACTAAAGAAATAAGATATTGGCTTTTGATTAAATATTAGATATGAATAGTATGTAATATTAAATAAATACAGCTAATGAGTAATCAACATTTCTACCCTTCTACTATGACTATTGCTGATGAAGAATTATACATACGTACTTTAACATACCCCAATATTAAAGTTCAAACAAACATTGATAATTATGACTATTTTTTCAATTGCATTAGTACTTCAATACTCATACTAAGATTTCTTTTAAATGCATTTGTATTGATACTTTTCAATTACAGCAGTATTTGTTGCATGTTGCATTTATTTCCTAAATACAAGAAAAACAATTATACTCACAACAGCACACTTTTTTTTCTGTTATATAAATGTAATTAAACTACATCTACCTTTCTTTTTCTGTTCAAAACAATGTCAGTTCTCAAAATCACTTAAAAACTTTTGTCTGTGATAATTTTTCTAAACATTTATAGGAGGGGCCAAGGGAAAGTTCTTTTTTTATTCTACAAAATGCTCAGAATAAACGCAATGAAAGCATATATTAAAAACTATAATATAAAGGATTAGAAAGCATTACTCTGGATCAGCTGTCTCCTCTCAAATGTTTTCTCATGTCATAGGATTCCCTAAATACAGCTTCCAATAACTTTTTAATTTTAGTTAAGAAATAGGCAAATTTATTACTTTTAAAAAATGTCTGGTGTGTGTGTGTGTGTGTGTGTGTGTGTGTGTGTGTAAAACATTCAGCAAATGTAAATGAGTGTTTTTTTTTTAATTGGCTAAGAAAATAAAGATAAGACATTGGCTTTACATTTTATTTAAAAAATGTGTAACTGTAATCCTGCAGAGCAGTCTTATATGAGACAATACAATTGAAAAGAATAAACTTTGATGTATATTTCTATATGTGAAATTGTTACACCTTTTTCTTTATGTGAAAATTTTCATTTGGGTGAAATTTTCAAATCATTCAGATTTCTTGTTAATTGTATGAAATAAAAATATAAACTATATTTCAGACATCCATATGTTTCTTGAAACAAATAAATTTATTTTTTAATAAGCTTATTTTTAAAACTGGTTACATTTACAAAAATATTGAGGAGATAGGTATAGTTCTTATATACTCTGTACCAAGCTTCTCCCAGTATTAACATTTTTATTTGTTATAACTAATGAGGTAATATTGACACATTATTAATTAAATTCCACATTTTATTCATAATTCCTTAGTTTTTACCTCATACAATTTTGTTTTGTTTCGTGTGTTACAAAATTCCATCCAGGAAAACACATGACATTTAGCTCTCATATTTTTTTTGGCTTCCATTCACTCTGAAAATTGGAAGTAATTGTTACATACTGAAAAAACAAGCAAGCAAACAAAAAGCAAGCTTTTTCTCCATCCAATAATCTTTGAAAAAATTATCCTTTATAACTTTATAAATTCCATTTAATAAGTAAAATGATTTGCATTCCCTGGGAGTCTTTATTTGTGATAAACATATACAATACTAAGGTAGACTCCTTATGTTTCATTTTGTTGGATTATTGTTTCTTGTTGTCAGTATAATAACAAAAATAAATAGTAAGAATGGAAATTACAATTATATCTAACTTTGCTAAATAAGTAATTTATATGTACAAAATCTTTGATCTAGAGAAAAATATGATTTACCAAATACAAGATAAAAAATTAATAGTAGTAGTAGTATATATAGTGGTCCAACAGCTTAAAGTATATTAAAACCTCATTATTAAACAGATTATTTGTGAATTTAAAAAATTTAATCTGGTTTCATAACTTTGCCTCTTCATTTCCTAATAATAACAGCATATTTTAGAATTTACTATGTGAACAAGACTATGTTAAGTGTCATAAACATCACTTCACTTATTCTTCAAGGTTAAGTAGTCTAAATGTATCCCCATTTTCTGAGAATCAGAAGGCATAAGTTGATTATAACAGAACATTTAAATGGCACTGGATAATTCAAATTGACTTCATAGATATTTTTTGTAGTATTTTCTTCTTGTATGCAGAAATACGTATGAAGAGTCACATAATTAGAATATATAGGTAAAAGTTAATAAATAATCATGGCTAAAGAGTTACATATATATTACACATATTAATGCATAGTCAAATGTATAAATATTACACATATAGATCCATATAATCCACAAGTTATCTATTAAGAGCTCACAATACACACTGATTAGGAAATTCACCATATAAGAAAATGAAATAATTTACCTAATGATACTTTGGAATATTTACTTTGGAAATGTTAAGAAGAGTAAAATTATTGTGGATTAGGTAGATTGTATGGAGTGCACAGACTTAAAGTGTGAATTGAGGAAAACTTGGAAGTTATATAAATAAAGTACTGACATAGATGTTAGAATATAGGTATTACAGTTATATATGGTTTGTGTATAATAAATTGCCAAGATTCCCAGAAAGAAGAAAAAACAACCTCATAAAAAATACTTGATTTAATTACATTATGATTTTTCTAGATCTATATATCAATCCTAAAACAGAATTACCCACAGAACAGTAATGCAATCTAGTCTATTAACAGCATTTCAGACATTTTTTAACTGAATCAAATTTAATGGATTTTTCGATACTGAGCCTAAAATATTTATGAAAGGATTCTAATCTCTTTTTAGCAAGTCTGGAGTCACAGTCAATCACTATACAGATTTATATAATTTCTACTTTAGTCTACATATTGCAATACATTTGTTGTAGTAATTGTTTTTAAGAATTATCCTGTCAAATAAGTTAGTTGTAATTTACGGAATCTAAAAATTAAGGAATATGTGTCAAATGAAGTTTATTCTTCTTAATATCTATAGTTTTTGGAATCTAGTATGCTGGAGAAGGAAATCTTCGTTTATGCTCCTTTTATTGAATATAAAACTTTTTTTTTTTAATTGTACTTTAGGTTCTGGGGTACATGTGCAGATCATGCAGGATTGTTGCATAGGTACATACATGGCAAAGTGGTTTGCTGCCTTTATCCCCCTATACCTATATCTGGTATTTCTCCCCTCATTATCTCTCCCCAACCTCCCCCACCCTCTGTTGTCTCTCCCCTAGCTACCACAACTGTCTGTAGTGTTTGATGCTCCCCTCCCTGTGTCCACGTGTTCTAATTGTTCCACACCCACCTATGAGTGATAACATATGGTGTTTGGTTTTATGTTCTTGTGTCAGTTTGCTGAGAATGATGGTTTCCAGATTCATCCATGTCCCTATGAAGGACACAAAATCATCGTTTTTTTTATGGCTGCGTAGTATTCCATGGTATATATGTGGCACCTTTTCTTTATCCAGTCTATTGGTGATGGACATTTGGGTTGGTTCCAGGTCTTTGCTATTGCAAACAGTGCCACAATGAACATAGGTGTGCATGTGTCTTTATAATAGAACAATTTATATTTCTTTGGGTATATATCCAGTAATGGGATTTCTGGGTCAAATGGAATTTCTATTTCCAGGTCCTTGAGGAATCACCACACTGTCTTCCATAATGGTTGAACTAATTTTCACTCTCATAAACAGTGTAAAAATGTTCCTATTTTTCTATATCCTCTCCAGAATCTGTTGTCTCCAGATTTTTAATGATATAAAATTTTTATATACGTTTTCACACTTTGTAGTTATCACTCAGCACAAATCTAATAAGACAATAAATATAAGCCTCAAGAAAACAACATTGCATTCAGTTCTCAAGAGGATATTCTATTCTGAAATATTACAGTACTCATCTATAGTCTATCATACCTAAATATATAGAAATGACAAGGTTAATGGCTATCAATTTACTGTTACTGTGTCTGCATTTTTATTACAGATTTAAGAATGTTGTATGTATACGCACATGTGATTTTTAAGAGTTTTCTATGTTCAAGTCTTCTCATGAAATAGAGATGATATGTCTTCTTTTCAAATAATTATAAAAGATTTTATTCACCCAGAAGGTCAAGAATGAAGACATCATAGATTAATCGGACTGTAATCTATGTAATTGAGAAGATTATTCGTGGTAAACACTTTTGAAATTAGTTTAATATGCTGTATTTTTAAACTATGTTATTAAATGCATTTGTAATCTATTATTTATTTATATAATATTGTAATTCAACCAATAATATTGATTATTCCCTGTCAGCCAGACATTTCTTGCATATGTTATAGAAAAAAAAAATAAAGAAAACAAACATTCTTTTAGAAAATATCGTGCATGCAAACAGGTGTATGTGTGAATAAGTATTTTGCTTTATCACTACTCATTTTTTAAAAATGTGGAGCCTAACTGAATTAGCAAAATACATATTTAGAATATTTGAGAAGCAACATTCAGAAGTCTGTATACTTTTACTTACCTGTAGCTCTATTATGCTATTTTTCTATGTTTCATCAGGATTGTATTACACTGTTTTGTATTATGTTATTATAGGTGGTAGTACTGTTTTAGAGTCAAAGGTGACATTTCATTGCTGGTTGCACTTACAACATAAGGACTAGACATTAAAATCAAGGTGAGAAGATTAGAAAAGAGTTAATAAGGATTTCCTAGTTTTTTTAAAAAAATGTAACAAAATCTTCAATTAGGATTATAAATGTTTATTTTGTCATTTAAGAAATAAATATTTTCTATAAATTACCTTGCTAAAGAAGATGATAAAATATTTGGGGAATTGTGAAAATAATTTAATTAATCCAGTATTACCACTTTGTGTGACAGGATAATAAATAAGTGGCCTTTAGATCTATATATCATTTATTAGGCAATTCATGGTAATAAACATTCATGAAAACCAGACTTTCTAAATGTGAAAAAGGAAAGTCTAATTATTAATAATATTAATAAAATTAATGACTATTTTTCATAATATCATCTCCTGTGGTACAATGAACACTACATTTGAAGTTAAGATGATTAGCTGTATGATGATTACCAGGTTATTTAAACTGTTCTACTTTTCTCATCTGTTCAATAAAGATTATATATATATGTGTATATATATGTATATCATAGGGCAGTTGTGATTGTTAAATGCAGGAATATACCGTAAGTTTAACTGTCTGTGGTAAACTGTTATATAAAAATTACAGTTAAACAACATTTGTAGATAACAATTCATATTTGGATTGTAGGTGAAAATTGTCAGCTTCCAGTTCATTCAAATGCAGAAATAAAGAAATAAAGAAGTGAAAGAGGGAAGGAAAGAACAAAAGGAGCAAGGAGGAATTAAAGAAGAAAGTTGGATTGAGTTAGAAAGAAATAGGGCAAAATGATGCTAGGTGCAAGTTAAATCTGTATTTTGCTTTCCAAACGAACTTCGTTGGAACAGAATATACTTTTATAACTGAAACAATTAATGTATTTGTAGCCAAATTTTAAAGAAAAACTCTACAATTTTTAATGTTATTTTAAAAGACTTTAAAAATTTGCCCAGTAGGCAACTGTATCATCTACAACTAAAACATAGGCTTGTATAAATAATTATTAATCAGACTTCTGCAAAGATGACTGAATAGGAACAGCTTCAGAGTGCAGTTCCCAGTGACAGTGAGACAGAAAGTGAGTGATATCTGCATTTCTGACCAAGGTACCAGGTTCATCACAATGGGACTGGTTGGACAATGGACATAGCCCAAGGAGGGGGAAACCCAGGCAGGGTGGGGGTGTTTCCTCACCCAGGAAGCACAAGTGACTGGAGAGCCACCTCTCCTAACCAAGGGAGGCCATCAGGGACTTTTCTGGACACTCTGGCACTCTGGCTCAGTTACTGCACTTTTCCTGTAGTCTTACAGCCCACAGACCAGGAGATTCCTGCTGGTGCCCAAAATACCAGTGCTGCATGATTTCCAGCACAAAACTGGGTGGCCATTTTAACCGGCATCTGGAAGCCCTGCAAGACAGAACTGCCCATTTCCCTGAAAATAAGGGGGCTGAAGGTGGGGTGCCAAGTGATTGGGCTCTGCAGGTCCCACCCCCCACAAAGACCAGCAAGCTGAAACCCACTGGCTTGAGGTTTTCACAGCCAGCACAGCAGTTTGAGCTCAACCTGGACAGTCAAGCTCGGTGTGGGGAGGAGCGTCCACCATTACTGAGGCAGTTCCAACCTTGCCTGTGTAAACAAAATCACAAGGAAGTTCACACAGCAGCTGGGCAGAGTCCGCAGCAGCACAGCACAGCCTCTACATGCAGACTGTTGATTAGACTCCCTCCTTGATGAGCAGGGCACCTCTGAATAAAGGCAGCAGCCCATCAGGGACCTATAAATAAAGCCCCACCTTCCTGGAACAGAGCACCTGGGAAAAGGGATGGTTGTGAGTTCCACTTCAGCAAACATAAATGTCCCTGCCCAGCAGCTCTGAAGGCAGCAAGGGAGCTCACAGCACATGAGCTCTGATAAGGGACAAACTGCCTCCTCAAGTTGCTCCCTGACATCCGTTTATCCTAAGAGACACCTCATACAGGAGATCTCTTGCTAATGTCTGGTGAGTACCCTTATGGGACAAAGCTACCAGAAGAAGGAACAGGTAGCAATCTTTGCTGTTCTTCAGCACCTGCTGGTGACTCCCAGGCAAGCAGGGTCTGGAGTGGACCTCAGGAGTCATGCAACAGAGGGGCCTGATTGTTAGAAGGAAAACTAACAAAAAAAAAAAAACAGAAATAAATAGCTTCAACATCAACAGAAAGGACATCCACTCAGAGACCCCATCTGAAGGTTACCAACTTCAAAGACCAAAGGTAGATGGGAAGAAACCAGTGCAAAAGGGCTGAATTCACCAAAAAGCAGAATGCCTTTTCTCTTCCAAGGGATTATAACTCCTCACTAACAAAAGAACAAAACTGAATGTAGAATGAGTTTGACAAATTGACAGAAGCAGGCTTTAGAAAGTGGGTAATAACAAACTTCTATGACCTAAAAGAGCATGTTCTAACCCAATGCAAAGAAATTGAGAACGTTGAAAAAAGGTTGGACAAAATGCTAACTAGAAGAACCAGCTTAGAGAAGAACATAAACAACTTGATGGAGCTGAAGCACATAGCATGAGAGCTTTGCAAAGCACACACAAGTTTCAATAGCTGAATTAACCAAGCAAAAAAAAGGATATCAGAGACTGAAGATCAACTCAATGAAATAAAACAAAAAGGCAAGATTAGAGAAGAAAGAGTGAAAATAAACAAAGCCTCCAATAAATATGGGATTATGTGAAAAGACATAATCTATACTTGATTTGTGTACCTGAACTTGATGGGGAGAATAAATGCAAGCTGGAAAATACTCTTCAGGACATTATCCAGAAGAACTTCCACAACCTAGCAAGGCAGGCCAACATTCAAAACCAGGAAATACAAAGAACACCACAAAGATATTCCTCAAGAGCAACCCCAAGGCATATAAACATCAGATTCACCAGGGCTGAAATGAAGGAAAAATGCTAAGGGCAGCCAGAGAGAAAGGTCAGGTTACCCACAAAGGGAAGCCCATCAGATTCACAGCACATCTCTCACCAGAAACCCTACAAGCCAGAAGAGAATGAGGGGCAATATTCAACATACTTCAAAAAAACCACTTTCAATCCAGAATTTCCTATCCAGCCAAACTAAGCTTCATAAGTGAAGGAGAAATAAAATTCTTTACTGACAAGCAAATGCTGAGAGATTTTACCACCATAGCCTGCCTTACAAGAGCTCCTTAAGGAAGCACTAAACCTGGAAAGGAACAACTAGTACCAGCTACTGCAAAAGCATACCAAATGGTAAAGACCACTGACACAATGAAGAAACCGCATCAAATAATGGGCAAAACCACCTGCTAGTATCAAAATGGCAGAATCAAATTCACACATAACAATATTAACCTTAAATGTAAGTGGATTAAATGCCCTAATCAAAAGACACAGACTGGCAAATTGGATAAAAAGCAAAGACCCATTGGCGTGCTGTATTCAGAAGACCCATCTCATGTGCAAAGACAAACATAGGCTTAAAATAAAGGGATGGAGAAAGATTTACCAAGCAAATGGAGAGCAAAGAAAAGCAGGGATTGCAATCCTAGTTTCTGATAAAACAGACTTTAAACCAAGAAAGATCAATGAAGACAAAGAAGGGCATTACATATTGATAAAGGAATCAACTCAACAAGAAGAGCTAACTATCCTAAATATATATGCACCCAATACAGGAGCACCCAGATTCATAAAGTAAGTTTTTAATGACCTACAATGAGATTTACACTCCCACACAATAGTAGTGGGAGACTTAAACACTCGATTGTTGATATTAGACAGATCAATGAGACAGAAAATTAACAAGGATATCCATGACTTGACTCAGATCTGGACCAAGCAGACCTAATAGACATCTACAGAACTCTCCACCCCAAATCCACAGAATATATATTGTTCTCAGCACCACATCACATTTACTCTAAAATTGACCACAGAATTGGAAGTAAATCGTCCCTCACCAAATGCAAAAGAACGAAAATCATAACAACCAGTCTCTCAGACCACAGTGCAATCAAATTAGAACTCAGGATTAAGAAACTCACTCAAAACCTCACAACTACATGGAAGTGAACAACTTGGTCCTGAATGACTACTGGATAAATAATGAAATGAAGGCAGAAATAAAGATGTTATTTGAACCCAAGGAGAATGAAGACACAACGTACCAGAATCTCTGGGACACATTTAAAGCAGTGTCTAGAGGGAAATTTATAGCACTAAATTCCCACATGAGAAGCAAGGAATGTTCTAAAATCAACACCCTAATGTCACAATTAAAGAAAGTAGAGGAGCAAGATCAAAAAAACTCAAAAGCTAGCAGAAGACAAGAAATAACTAAGATCAGAGCAGAAGTGAAGAAGACAGAGACAGAACAAAAAAAAACCCTTCAAAAAAATCGATAAATCCAGGAGCTGGTTTTTTGAAAAGGTTGGCAAAATAGATACAGCATTGGCCAGACAAATAAAAAAAGAAAAGAGAGAAGAATGGAATACATACAATAAAAAATGATAAGGGGAATATCACCACTGATTCCACAGAAATACAAACTACCTTCAGAGATTACTACAAACAACTCTATACACATAAACCAGCAAGTCTAGAAGAAAGGGACAAATTCCTGGATACTTACACCCTCCCAAGACTAAACCAGGAAGAAGCTGAATCCCTGAATAGACCAATAACAAGGTTCGAAGTTGACGCAGCAATTAATAGCCTACCAGCCTAAAAATGTCCAGATACAGATGGGTTCACAGCTCAAATGTACCAGATGTACAAAGAGGAGCTGGTACCAATCCTTCTGAAACTATTTCAAAAAATACAAAAAGAGGGACTCTTCCCTAATTAATTTTATGAGACGAACATCATCCGCATACCAAAACCTGGCAGAGTACAACTAAAAAAGAAAATTTCAGGCCAACATCCATGATGAACATTGATGTGAAAATCTTCAATTAAATACTGTCAAACAGAATTCAACAGCACATAAGAATCTTATCCACCACGATCAAGTCGACCTCATCCAAGAGATTCAAGGCTTGTTTAAGGTATGCAAATATATAAACAATGCATCACATAAACAGAACCAAAGACAAAAAACACATGAGTATCTCAATAGACGCAGAGAAGGCCTTTGACAAAATTCAACAGCCCTTTATGCTAAAAACTCTCAATAAACTAGATATCAATGGAACGTATCTAAAAATAATAAACGCTATTTATGACAAACCTATAGCCAATATCATACCAAATGGCCAAAGACTAGAAGCATTCCCTTTGAAAACTAGCACTAGACAAGGCTGCCCCTCTCTCACCACTCCTATTCAACATAATATTGGAAGTTCTGGCAATTAGGCAAGAAAAAGAAACAAAGGGGATTCAATTAGGAAAAGAGGAAGTCAAATTGTCTGTTTGGAAATGACATGATTGCATATTTAGAAGACCACATCATCTGAGCCCAAAATCTCCATGATAAGCAACTTCAGCAAAGCCTTAGGATACAAAATCAATGTGTAAAAATCACAAGCATTCCTATACACCAATAGCAGACAAACAGAGCCAAATCATGAGCAAACTCCCATTCACAATTCTTACATAGAGAATAAAATACCTAGGAATACAAGTATCAAGGGAAGTGAAAGACCTCTTCAAGAAGAACTATAAACCACTGCTCAAGTAAATAAGAGAGGACACAAACAAATGGAAAAACATTCCATGCTTGTGGTTAGAAAGAACCAATATCATGAAAATGGCCATACTGACCAAAGTAATTTATAGACTCAATGCTATCCCCATGAAGCTACCAATGACCTTCTTCACAGTACTGGAAAAACAACCTTAAACTTTATATGGAACCAAAAAAGAGTCCACATAGCAAAGACAATCCTAAGCAAAACAAAACAAAACAAAAAACAAATCTGGAGTCATCACGCTACCTGACTTCAAACTATACTGCAAGGCAACAGTAATCAAAACAGCATTGTACTGGTACCAAAACAGAGATATAGACCAATGGAACAGAACAGAGACCTCAGATATAACATCACACATCTACAACCAACAGATCTTTGACAAACCTGACAAAAACAAGCAATGGGGAAAGGATTTCCTGTTTAAAAATGGGGTTGGGAAAACTGGCTAGCCATGTGCAGAAAGCTGAAACTGGACCCCTTCCTTATATCTTATACAAAAATTAACTCCAGATGGATTAAAGATTTAAGCATAAGACCTAAAATCATAGGTCTTAGAAGAAAACCTAGGAAATGCCATTCAGCCATAGTCATAGGCAAGGAATTCATGACTAAAATACCGAAAGCAATGGCAACAAAAGCCAACATAGACAAATGGAATCTAATGATACTTCAGAGCTTCGGCACAGCCAAAGGAACTATCATTAGAGTTAACTGGCAACAAACAGAATGGGAAAAAAATTTTGCAGTCTATGCATCTGACAATGGGCTAACATCCAGAATCTACAAAGAACTTAAACAAATTTACAAGAAAAAAGCCAACAATCCAATCGAAAAGTGAGTGAAAGAAATGAACAGGCACTTTTCAAAAGAAGACTTTTATGTTGCCAACAAACATATGAAAAAATGCTCATCATCACTGGTCTTTAGAGAAATGCAAATCAAAACCACATTGAGATACCATCTCACACCACTTAGAATGGTCATCATTTAAAAATCTGGAGACAACAGATGCTTGAGAGGATGTGGAGAAATATGAACACTTTTATACTGTTGGTGGGAGTGTGAATTAGTGCAACCATTGTGGAAGACAGTGTTGTGATTCCTCAAGAACCTAGAAATAGAAATACCATATGACCCAGCAATCCCATTACTGGGTATATACTTAAAGGATTATAAATCATTCTTTTATAAAGAGACATGCACAGGAATGTTCATTGTGGCACTGTTTACAATAGCAAACACTTGGAACCAACCCAAATGCCCATCAGTGATAGACCAGATAAAGAAAAGGTGGCAAATATACATCATGGAATATTATGCAGCCATAAAAAAGGATGAGTTTATGTTTTTTTTTGCAGGGACATAGATGAATCTGGAAACCATCATTCTCAGCAAGCTGACACAAGAACAGAAAACCAAACACCACATGTTCTTACTGGTACGTGGGTGTTGAACAATGAGAACACATGGACACAGGTAGGGAAACATCACCCACTGGGGCCTATCAGGGAGTGGGAGAGTGAGGAGACGGATAGCAGGGGTTGGGGGAATTGGGGAGGAATAATATTGGGAGAGATACCTAATGTAGGTGACGGGAGGATGGATACAGCAAACCACCATGGCATGTAACAATCCTGCACAATCTGCACAAGTACCCCAGAACTTAAAGTATACTTTAAAAAATTAAAACACATACACAAAAAAATAATTATTAATCACCAAAATTTATGTTTTTGTCATCCTTTCTTTCTCAAAGAAAAATCAAAAGATTTGAAAGTATTAATTTGAAACACTAGTTGAATTTAAAATTTTTAGTGTTATAATTCAGTGTAGTCTTGGTTTTCATAAAATTAGACCTATAATAAATTGAAATTTTCTCAATGTAGAATTCTTACTGTTTTTTGTATTAGAAAACTTTTCGAAATTATTCAGTAACAAGTATTGAAATACTTTTTAAGGGTCTTTTTTTTCTGTCATTCTGCTCACTTAATGCATCGTTAAATGCTTAATCTCAAACTTCAGAATATATCTTACATTTAAACACTTTTCATAGTCTCCACCTTTCCTTACTTCTCTAGTACAAGATTTCTTTTTTTGTTCAGAGAAATGTGGTAGCCTCCTAGATCATGTGTTTGACTCTACACTGTAACCATTTATTCAGAGTGTCATTTTATTTACAAACAATGTAAAATACATATATGAATTATGACACAAAACAATGATGTGAGCACCCATTATCCTAACACTCACGCTAATAGCTCTGCATTTCTTTTGTGCCCCGATCTTATCTCAAATAAGCTTTCCTTCTTGAAATAATTTCTAAGCTAAAATTTGTTTCTAATGTACCTTTACTTTTTTTTTGAGACAGAGTCTTGCTCTGTCGCCAGGCTGGAGTGCAGTGGTACAATCTCCGCTCACTGCAACCTCCGTCTCCTAGGTTCAACCAATTCTTCTGCCTCAGCCTCCCGAGTAGCTGAGACCACAGGTGCGTGCCACCAGGCCCAGCTAATTTTTGTATTTTTAGTAGAGACGGGGTTTCACCATGTTGGCCAGGGTGGTCTGGATCTCTTGACCTCGTGATCTGTCCACCTCGGCCTCCCAAAGTGCTGGGATTACAGGCGTGAGCCACCGCGCCTGGCTGTACATTTAATTTGTATATAGTCATATCAAATCTACATCTGTCCTTAGGGTTTTTAAACATTAATTTGTATTCATTTTATTCTCAGTGTGCACGTGAGATGCCCCTCGGTCAGAGACCTATTTTTTATTACCGTATAGTAAATAATAAGTGCTAAGCTCCCCCTTAACTTAGTCCTTATTACTGGGGCAATGCAATAAAAATCACATGATAAGATATTCTATATGAGTGACAGAAAAAAATTCGTAAGTCAAGAGGAAAGAAAATTGATGACCTCTGCTCATATACAGGCAAAACAGGTATAACTCTCTCCCCTTCCTCCCAAAAACAGGGGGAAGAAAACATCTACTTCTTAGAAAAGGCATGGAAAACCTCCTAGATTATCTAAGATTTTTAAATTGAATCCACCTGTTCAAGAATCAGATAAGTGCTGGATTCACTGGCTTTTACAAATTAGAGATGTTTCCAAATTGCCAACTCTCATTTTCCCCAAAAATGTATAAATATACCTCTAGAGTTAGGTAAATTTCTCTGGAATTCTCGGACTACTTATACCCTTACAGATTAACTCTCCAAGGCTTGTGCTCAGTCAAAGGTCCCAAGTATTCAGCAAACGATACTCAGAAAGCCCTACCTCTGAGGAAATACAAAAATACTTTTTCCCCAACCCAAACTTTAAGTAAAAGATTTAGTTTTTCTCTTCACATTTCTATTTATTTATTTATTTTGGAAAAGCACACTCACATTTTTCAATCATCCAAACATATAAAAAACTATACTGGGAAAGATCTTCTCCATCCCTGTCCAGCCCCTCATCTTCCTGAGTTCTACCTTAATAATCCATGAGTAAGTACTTGTTTAGTTTCTTGTTTCTTTCCAGAATGTCTTAAATACTATATTCTAGATGCCAATGCTCCGTAACAAATTACCCCCAAATTAGTGGCTTGAGCAGCCATTTTATTTGTCTGATGGACTCTGTGCCATCAAGTCTGGAAAGGCAGAGCAAGCATAGTCTGTCTATAATCTGTGATGTCTGAAGCTTCAACAAGGATTGCTCAAAGGCTAGGGTAATTTCACAACTCAATTCAGAAATAATTGAACTTCTTAACTTACAAATTTGGCCCATGAATTGAAATGACTAAAAGCTTTGGACTACCAACCAGACAACCTATACCTGACACCTTCCAAGCACTTGAATTTCACAGGATGTATTCCGAGTTTTTGGATTTCTTTAGGGTGTCTCAGGGCTCCAAGAACACAAGTTCCAGTGAGCAAAGAAGCAAGCATCAATTCCTTTTATGAACCAACCTCGAATACAACCAATAGTTACACACAGAGTTCAGTTCAAAATAAAAAGCAGATCCACCTTATTCAATAACTATTAAGGACTCAGTGCCTTATTCAATAACTATTAAGGACACAGGGAAGGGAGCATCACACACTGAGGTCAGTTGTGGGGGATAGGGGAGGGACAGCAGGGGTGGGGAAGGTGAGGAGGGATAACGTGGGGAGAAATACCAGATATAAGTGATGGGTGGATGGAGTCAGCAAACCAACTTGCCATGTGTATACCTATGCAACAATCCTGCATGATCTGCACGTGTACCCCAGAACCTAAAGTACAATTTTAAAAAAGAGAGAGAGAGAACTTCAAGGTTGTAGTTATAAAGCAACACACCAAGAAGGAGACCTTTATCAATATGGGGCTCTGTGCCACCGCACAGGTTGCACGCCCAGGAAGCTGACCTTTGGTTACACAGCATCACTTCTAAGGTGTTCATTACTTTATGAGTACTCAGTGTTAGAACTTGGTAAATCTTTTACTACCAGATTTTATAGGGAGGGCACATACATCTTGTCTCTTGATCAGAAGATTTTGGAAGAATTTGGGGCCATTTGTAAAAACCACTATACAATTTAAGCAAATATAAATATATGTATGAGTTTCCATATTTTTTCCATATAATGTGACATGCATACAATTCTATACTTTACTTATTTTACTTTAATATATTGGAATCTTTCATATGATCTTATTTCAAGTTTCCTTATTTTTCTACATAGTTGGGAAACATTAGATTAAAAGAATAATTCTACAATTTATGTAACAATTTTTTATTTGATTCATATTTAGATCTTTCCATTTATTTATCATTTATTTGTTGAAACAAGATCTCACTCTGTCACCCAGGCTTTAGTGCAGTGGTGCAATCATGAGTCACTATAGCCTCAACTTCCCAGGGCTCAAGTGATCCTCCCACCTCAGCCTCCAGAGTAGCTGGGACTAAAGATACCTCTCACTATTCCCAGTTGATATCTGTATTTTTTGGTAGAGACAGGGTCTCACCATGTTGTCCAGTCTGGTCTCAAACTCATGGGCTGAAGTAATCTTCCGGTCTCAGCCTCCCAAAATGCTGAGATTACAGGTGTGAGCCACTGTGCTATGCCTCCAGTCTTCGTTTGAAATCAGTAAACATATGTTGTAATAACTAAACCTAGTACTTTGATGACACTTATACCAGTATGAAAGATTTCCACAATGGGAAATTGCAAATCAATAGGTAAAATGCCTTTGTAAATGTATTTATTTGACTAATATAAAGTATATATGTATAATGAATATTTGGATATAAAAGTATGGCCCTTTTTAGTGGCGGCTTTGTTCTATACCCCTATGATGTACATATGCAAGTACTTACTTTATTATTTCTTACATATTTGCCACATTTGTTTTCAAATGTGTCATTTTTCACCAATCCAACAAATAAATAATAATGTTTTTATTATTAGTGTTTTTTAATAGTCGTTTTAATTTATATTTCTCTTATTGTAAGACTCTTTCATATATTTCATAGCCATATATATTTTCTTTTGTGATATTTGATACTAATATTTATTTTTCTTTTTTCTTTTTTGTTGATTTAAATGATCTTCTATAGTAAATATGCCTATCTAAAAGTTAATAATTCTATCATTACTTATAGCAATATTTCTTACACATGAAAATGATGACACGTTATGGTAGTTTTATCCTGTAATAAAACTGAAAAAGTAAAAATATGAATAAGCTCTTTTACATTACTTCTAGAGTATATTTGACCATGTTTTGTGTTAAAAAAAATTAATAAACTGCAGAGCATATGGGCTTGTACAACCTCATTTCTATCTAAAAAAATTATTTGCTTTTAAAGGCATAAAAATAAATTTTGAGAGGATATGTCAGAGTGTCTGTAGTAACAACACTTTATACAAGAAACAGAAATTAAAATTTCTCTTTTTTGTGTAAGTATTGAGATAATTTTTTATTTTAAACTATTAATAGTTTTAATTTTTAAAAAGTAAATGTGATATAAATATGCATCTATTTCTACAGTTTTGAAAATTTTTGCAAGGCATCATAGATTGATTCTAATTTGGTATACTTAATTTATTAACAATTTAAAATTATGTTAATTGTTAATTCCTGAATAATAGAACACTAGAAAACTTTATTTTATGAGTCTTTCCTTTTTTACCATTTACTATTGCTGTTTATTTAATTTCATAAAATATGTTTTTTAATAAAAATAAAGTTGTATCTAAAATGATAACAAAAAATAGCAATGACTACAGGCTAACATTCCTAATGAACATAGACACAAAATCCTCAGTGAAATAATAGCAACAGAATCCAACATCACATCAAAAAGATAATACACCATGATCAAGTGGAAAATATCTCAAGGATGCAAGGATAATTCAATTTATGCAAAATCAATAAATGTGATATATCACACAAACCAAGAAAAATTCCATATGATCATCTCAGTAGAAGCTGAAAAAGCTCTGATAAAATTCAGTATAATAGTCTCAAAAATTTAGTCATAGAAGACACATATTTTAAAATAATAAAGGCCATATATGACAAATCCACAGCTAACATCATACTAAATAAAGAAAAGCTGAGAGTCTTTCTTCTAACAATCGGATGTAGACAAGAACGTTCACTTTTACCATTCTTTTCAACATAGCATTTCAACTATAACACACGTTTACCCATGTAACAAAACTTCACATCCTGCACATGTACCCCAGAACTTCCAAAATAAAAGACAGACACATAAACCAATAGAACAGAAAAGAGAACCCAGAAATAAGCCCAAATACATCTAACTGATTTTTGACAAAAGCATCAAGAACGTACACTGGGGTAAGGACACTCTCTTCAATAAATGATTCTGGAAAAACTAAATATCCATATGCAGAAGAATGAAATTAGATCTATTTCTCACTATATACAAAAAATAACTCAAAATGGATTAAATACTTAAATGTAAGTTCTGAAACTATAAAACAACTAGAAGAAAACACCTTGAGGGGGGAAACACTGTAAGAAATTGGTCTAGTCAAATACTTTATGGCTAAGACTTTAAAACCACAGGAAAAAAAATAGATAAATGTCACTACAATAAACTGAAAAGCTTCTGCATAGCAAAATAAACCATCAGCATAGTGAAGAGACCATCTGTAGAGTGGGAGAAAGTATTTGTGGACTACTGATTCAACAAATAACTAATATTCAGACTATAAAAAAGAAATCAATACACTCAACTGCCAAAAAAACAAAAACAAAAACAAAAACAAACAGAAAAAAAAAAAAAAACAAATAAACCCCTGAAAACATGGGAAAAATATTTGAATAGGTATTTTCCAAAAGAAGACAAACAAATGGCAAACAAGCATATGAAAATGCTATCAATATCACTGATCATCAGAGAAATGCAAATCAAAATTGCAATATATTATCTCACCCTTGTCAAAATGTTTTTTTGGTTTTTTTTTTTCCCCTAAAGACAGGCACTAACTAATGCTAGAGAGGGTGTGGAGAAAAGGGAACCCTCTTGCAATGTTGGCGGGGATGTAAATTAGTATAACCATGATGGAGAACAATTTAGATGTTCCTCAAAAATCTAAAAATAGACCTAGTATATGATCCAGCAAGCCCAATGCTGGATATATACCAAAAGATAGGAAATCAGATTATTGAAGAGATATCTGAGCTCCTGTATTTCTTTGCAGCATTGTTCATAATAGTCAATATTTGGAAGCAACCTAAATTTCCATCAGCAGATGACTATATAAAGAAAATGTGATACATATACACAATGGAGTACTGTGCAGCCATAAAAAGAAATAAGATCCTGCCATTTACAACAACATGGATGGCACTGGAGATCATTATGTTAAGTGAAATAAGTGAGACACAGAAAGACAAACTTCACATGTTCTCACTTATTTGTGAGTGTTGAAAATTAAAATAATCAACCTCACGGAGACAGAGAATAGAAAGATGATTACCAGAGGCTAGGAAGGATAGTGAGGAGTTGAGAGGGACATAGGGATGGTTAATGGGTACAAAAACACTTCAGCTAAAAGTCAGGAATGAGTTCTGGTGTTCTGCATAAGTTTAGAGTGAAATATGGTAAACTATAATTTATCACAAACTCTCAAAATCTAGAAAAGAGGATTTTTGAATGTTCACAACAGAAAGAAATTATAAATTATTGAGATGTGAATATGCTAATTACCTTGATTTGGTCCTTATACATTGTATACATGTATCAAAATGTCACACTGTATCCCATAAATATGTACAATTATCACATATGGAGTAAAAAGAAAAAGAAAACAAATTGAAAATGGGACAATAAAGGCTTCTATTGATAGTAAGTTGTTTAAATTCAATTTTGTTCTCATCCTATTTTTACAACTAGGAATTATAATATCATGAAAATAATTATTAAATATATATTTTACATTACTTTTGGAGATCATTCTTAATGAAATAAATATAGTGACATGTTTTTCAAAAATGAGCTAGAAAGCTGAAAATGTGAAGAAATGTGAAGAGATATCATAAACTCAGAACGCTGCAGAGGCAAACTTTCAAATTTTACTTTTTTATGACTGAATCATCTTTTCCTTATATTATTTGTTTTAAATCTATTCAAACATTACTACATTTAATTTTTTCTGAAAAAGAAAAACACCATGTACATGTAATTTTTTCATAAATTACAAGTTCTGTTAATCTCAATAACTTTTTAAGTTCATGACCTTTAACTATCAGTTCTGACAAAGGAGAATGACAATGTAGCACACATAGAAATTTGGCATGTCATGAAAATGGTTTGATTTAATTAAATGTAAGTTATTGTTAGAAAGGTCATACAAAGAAAATGTCATTTCAGAAGTATATTAGCAAGCACACGCCCCTGTTTGTTGCATGTAAAATATACAGTTGTACTTGACATTTAGAGAGGAACTTGGAACTATTTATAATATATACTTGAACATTTTTGTGTTCTCATGTTGCATTTGTTCATCTTATTCACAGCATTTTTTAATTAGATAAATGTTAAATATTGCACTGCTTATATTTTTTCTTAGATACCAAATGTCTTACAGCCAAACAAATTGATTTGCAAATTTTAAATTTATTTTGTAATTTTAAAATTATTTGATCGAAACCCTTGAAAACCAAATTTCATGCTTTAAATTTCTACAATTAAATTGTTACAATTACCTAATATATGTATTTTATTGAAGAAATTTAAGATATGCATTTCATAATTTAATGTCAAAAGCATGCAAAAGTGATTCTTTGTATCTTGTTAATATTTTTATTCAAAATATTAACATAATGTAAGTTATAATATGTTTTATGATGACACTAGTTAAGTGGTATGAGATTTGGGTTCTAAGCATATTACCTGCAAGAAACCAATAGACATATGTTCTGGAGTCTCTAAGTATCTAGAGATATATACCTCCTAGCATGATATCAATTAGTAATCTTGGTAATTCAGAAGATGAAAATTATTCTCTCTTAAAATTACTCAGTTTCACAAGAAAGAGGTTTTTTAAAAAAATTTATATCACAGAGTTCTTCACTAAATATTGTGCACAGAGATCTGGACTAAATTGGTATTGGGGCTTATTACAGATAATGTGAATTTTAAATTGGTTCTTTAGTTCTTACTAAATGCTATGATTAGGGGGAGAATGAGGGAGAATATTGCTTTAAAAAATAACAATCTCTCATTTTTCTATTTTCCAGCCATCTTTGTGAGAAATCAGAAACTGACTGTCCTCAGACTCTATACTTCGTTCCTCAATGGATGAATTTTACTATGTTAGGCCTTGGTATTATACAATCTGGAATGCTAAAGTAAAAAACAAAATTGAATCTATATATATTTACCTGTTTTAAAGGAATGACATTAAAAATATTATATATTTTAACACTCATACCTTTTTAATAAAGGTGCAATGAAGAATCTGTCTGAAAGTAAGGAAATATTTTTTTATAACTTTAGAGTCATATTTTATTTTCTTTTGTGTATCTTATTTGTATTCTTTTTGTGATGAGAAGTAGAAAATTCAAAGACAAATTTTTACCATATCTATCAACTGCTTCTAAATTATGAGATTTATCTTTGTATAAATTATCAACTTGGGTTTTATTTTATTTATTTAAACTTATAATCTCCTGCCCTCAATTTCCTTCATATATAATTACATGGTTTGTCAAATATTATAGGCAATCACGTCACCATATAATTTTTATAGAATAACATTATACTATAATGTTATGTAATGGCTTTTAACCGATAGTTCATAACGAGAAAATAAAAATTGTTGGGTGAGGGATACAGACTCTGTCAGATGTGTTGGTAATGCTGTTTTTTTAAAATTATTCTTTAAGTTCTGGGGGACATGTGTAGAATGTGTAGGTTTGTTACATAGATATACATGTGCTAGGATAGTTTGCTGCACCCATCAACCGGTCATCTACATTAGGTATTTCTCCTAATGCTATCCCTTCCCTACCACCTCACCGCGTGACAGACCCCCGTGTGTGATGTTCCTTTCCCTGTGTCCATGTGTTCTCATTGTTCTACTCCCACTTATGAGTGAGAAAATGTGGTGTTTGGTTTTCTGGTCTTATGTTAGTTTACTGAGAATGATGGTTTCCAGCTTCATCCATGTACCTGCAAAGGATATGAATGCATCATTTTTTATGGCTGCATAGTATTCCATGGTGTATACATGCCATAATTTCTTTACAGAAATATAACATGGGGTCATCTGTTTATAGACACATACTTTTGAAGGAACATTATTGCTTTTTCAAGATAAGCTATCTTTTTTGATCCAGAGAATAGTTCTATAAGTGTCTAGATAATATAAGAAAAGGTGTGAGGTTATGCAGCTGACTCTGCTAACTGGAATTGAGACATATGAAAACTAAGATAACAGGGAATAGTTAGACAGGACTACTATTCATGAGGTAGATATGATATTGTCTTAATTCCTTCATCTACAAATAGATCAAAAATAACACATTCTAACTCACAAGGTAATTACACACCTCTGGAGTTACATCAGATGAAATAAAATGTGAGTTGCTTTAAAATATTTTATTAGAAGCATTATTGCTTAATATTTTTATTAAAAGAGTAGAATATACTCATACATTAAACAGATATTAATTGCCTATCATTAGGCATTGTCCTAGGCAAAGTAACTCAATACTCAGAAAAAAAAAAAAAGAAAAGAAAAAAAAGGGCTCTAAATTCAGGGTATGTTACAATTAGCAGAGTCAGGCAATAAAGAATCAAATGTAAATGTAAAAGAAAAATAGGTAATTAATAATATTAAATAGAGAATTTACAGAGTGCTATGCTATATTGGGGAATTTTTCCTTTTCTATAGGATGGACAGAATATGTTTAAAAAGAGCTAACATATTAGAAATAAATGAATCATAAGGAGACCAGATGAAAGTGTTTCAGGCAAAATGGAAAACTATGGTAAAGTATTAGAAATCCAAAACCTGTAACAATATTGATGTTTTAAAGAAATTGAGAGCAAAACTAGTGACCTGAAAAGAAGTGTCAAGAGAAGCAATTTATTAAATATGTCAGAGAGGTTAATTGATGCTAAGTTATGTAGGAATATGGCTATTATTTTACATAAAATGAGAAATCATTGGAAAGCTAATGCTAAGTTAGTGATGTTCGTTGGAGGGGGTAAGAGAAAAAATATGCAGGGAAATTCATGCATTTTAATATAGTTGAGTTAGTGATGCATCGTTTGAGTGCAAAGTTGGGGAATGGGGACGACATTCTGAACTCAGTCCAGAAGTCAGCTTTGTCATGTTAAACATGAAATGCATGTCAGATAACTAACTCGATTTATCAATTAAACACTTAGTGGATATTGGTTTATAGTTCCCATAAATGAAGTTCAGAGCTGGAGACAGCAAATGGACAGTCATTGGCCTATTATGGCATTCAAAGCCATTGAACTGGATAAAAAATCTCCTTGGAGAGATATAAAAGAGGAAAAGAGAGAGAATGAGAGACAGAAGGATATTGAGATCTAAGACCTATGCCATTTCAAATTTTAGAACTTGAGCAGTTAGGAAGAAAAAAGTACTCAAAACTTGAGCAACATATGGGATAGGAAAGGATTATAAATTAGATCCACAAAAGTCAAGAGAATATAGTGTTCCAGTAAGAAAAGGACATTGTTTTTAAAGAGTGATCCTAACAAAATAATAGGAAAAACCAAATTATCTCTCAAAATGGACATGTACCAATAAGTGAAAATTGATTATGTTGACAAGAGAACTATCAAAGAAACTGTAAAGAAGAGAACCCAATTAAAAGGAGTTGAGAATAGGAAAAGAAGTGAGGTACGTGAAGAAGTAAGAAATTACCTATGGTAAGTTATTTACTGAAAATGAGAGATAATTCAAGATAAAACAATTAAAATAAAAAAGCCATACAACAAAAGGGCTGATAGTGTACAATGATAATATTTTAAAATATATCTAAGTCACGATTTTAAAAAGTTACAGTAAAGACTAATATCCAAAATAATTATTTATAATGATAATGAATAAAACAAAAGGAACAAATGTCTCTGTTTCTTTAATCTTAAATCATACAAACCCAGGAGAACAGTTAATTTTATAAAGGTAAGCAGTAAATATTTTTGGAAATTTGAAATTCATAATTTTCAATAATAAATAATACATCCAATTTATATATATAAACCTGAAAAGTAAATGCACACACACGTAAGACCATGAACTTCTTCTATATGGTTAAAGAAAATTAAAACACTGTGGAAATCATATATCAAGATGTAGATAGTAATAGAATTAACAAAGAAAGAGGATGGGCGTGGTAGCTCACACCTGTAATCGCAGCACTTTGGTAGGCCAAGACGGGTGGATCACCTGAGATTAGGAGTTCGAGACCAGCCTGGCAAACATGGTAAAACTAGTCTCTACTACAAATACAAAAAATTAGCCAGGTGTGGTGTCATGCACCTGTAATCCCAGCTACTTGGGAGGCTGAGGCAGGAGAATCACTTGAACCTGGGAGGCAGAGTTTACAGTGAGCAGAGATCTCGCCACTGCACTCCAACCTGGGTAAGAGAGTGAGACTCCACTTCAAAAAAGGAAAAAGAAGAAGGAGAAGGAGAAGGAAAAGGAGAGGAAACAAAAAAGAATGACAACAGATTCAAAACATAAAACAAAAAATATATATTATTGTTTTAACAACTGTTTTAGATAAGAAAACTTCAGGCCAATATCCTTAATGAACATCCATGCATAAATAACCAAATCGAGCAGCACATCAAAAAGCTTATCCACCACTACCAAGTAGGTTTCATTTCTGGGATGCAAGTATGGGTCAACATACGCAAATCAGTAAATGTGATTCATCACATAAACAGAACTAAAGACAAAAGTCACCTGATTATCTCAAAAGATGCAGAAAAGGCTTTCAATAAAATTTAATATCCATTCATGTTAAAAACTCTCAATAAACTAGGTATTGAAGGAGCATACTTCAAAATAGTAAGAACTATGTATGGTAAACCCACAGCCAACATCATGTGGAATGTATAAATTTCAGAAGCATTCCCATTAAAAACTAGCATAAGACAAAGATGGTTTGTCTCACCACTCCCATTTAACATAGTATTGGAAGTTTTGGCTAGGGCAGTCAGGTAAGAGAAATAAATAAAGGACACCCAAATAAAAAGAGAGGAAGTCAAACAGTTTACAGATGGCATGATTCTATACCGGGAAAACCCCATAATAGCCCAAAAGCTTCTTAAGCAGATAAACAATGTCAGCAAAGCCTCAGGATACAAAATCAATATGCAGTGATCACTAGCATTCCTATACACCAGGAACAGTCGAGTCAAGAGCCAAATCATGAAAAAACTCCCATTCACAATTGTCAAAAATATAATAAAATACCTTGAAAGACAGCTAATGAGGGAGGTGAAAGATCTCTACAGAGACCTACAAAGTACTGCTCAGAGAAATCAGAGCTAATACAAACAAATGAAAAAACATTATATGCTCATGGATAGAAAGAATCAATATTGTTAAAATTGCCATGCTGCCCAAAGTAATTAATAGATTCATGCTATTCCTATTAAACTACCATTGACATTCTTCACAGAACTAGAGAAAACTATTTTAAAATTCACATGGAGCCAAGAAAGAACCCAAATAGCCAAAACAATCCTAAGCAAAAAGAACAAAGTTGGAGGCAACATGCTACCCGACTTCAAACTATACTACAGGGATACAGTAATCAAAACAGCATGGTACTGTTACAAAAACAGACACATAGACTGATGGAACAGAATAGAGAGCCCAGAAATAGGCCACGCACCTACAGTCATCTGGTCTTTGACACAGCTGACAAAAACAAGCTATAGGGAAAGGATTCCCTATTCAATAAATGGTGCTGGGATAACTGGCTAGCCATATGCTGATTGAAACTGGACCCATTTTTTATACCACATACCACAATTAACTCAAGATGGATTAAAAATTTAAATGAAAAAACCAGTAACTATAAAAACTCTGTAATGCAACCCATACAATATCACACTTTGCCTAGACACAGGCAAAGATTTAGTGACAAAGACACCAAAGGCAATTGGAACAATACCCAGAATTGACAAATGTGGTCTAATAATGCTAAAGAGCTTCTGCACAGCAAAAGAAACTATCAACAGAGTAAACAGACAACCTACAGAATGGAAGAAAACTTTTGAAAACTATCCATCAGACTAAAGTCTAATATCCAGCATCTTTAAGGGACTTATAGGGACTATAAACATGCTGTTATAAAGAAACATACATGTATATGTTCATTGCAGCACTATTAGCAATAGCAAAGTCATGCAGTCAATCTAAATGTCCATCACTGATAGACTGAATAAAGAAAATGTAGTACAATACACCATGGAATACTATGCAGCTATAAAAAGAACACAATCATATCCTTTGTAGTGACATGGATGGAGATGGAGGCCATTATCCTTAAACTAACACAGGGAGAGAAAACCAAATACCTCATGTTTTCACTTATAAGTGGGAGCTAAGTGATGAAAACACATGGACACATAGAGGGGAATAACACACATTGGGGCCTTCTGGAGGATGGAAGTTTTGAGGAGGGAGAGGACCAGGAAAAATAACTAATGGGTACTAGGCTTAATACCTGGGTGATGGAATAATGTGTATAACAAACCCCCATGAGACACATTTACCTATATAACAAACCTGCACTTCTACCACTTACATTAAAATAAAATTTAAAAAAAGAAAGCACATAAAATGATTCACATTTTATTCCAAAAGTGTGCTATGTAACTTACAAAGTGCATGTTCAAAATTTGAGCCAACAAAATTCAGGAAAAAATACATTAAAAGTCTGATATTAATATCAGATAAAATAGAACTTTAGGAAGTTTTTTAAAAATCAGTGGTTATTTTATTTTTGAAACTGGCCAAACTGCAGTGAAGTATAGTGCTCAACAAATTTTATTCACTGGCCTATATAGCTAAGAAATATAGATATTTAAAATAATTGAATGTATAAATTAATTGACTTTTATAAAATGTCATGGAAACTGAATAGTAACATTTATTCTATAATCTACATCATGGATAGGCAAACTATCACCTTCAGGATATATCTGATTCTGTGTTGGTTTTTGCATTTTCCAAAAGTTAGAATATTTTTGTTATTGTTTTTACATTTTAAATATTGAAAAAAAACAAATAATATAAAATTCAAGTTTCTTCATTTATAAATAACCTTTTGTTGAGAACTGTCACTCACTGTCATTTAAATATGGTCTATCCATGGCTTCTTTCTTACTACAGTGGTGGTGGTATTTCTGATAGAAACCATATTGCCTGCAAAGACTAAAATACTTTCTTTTTACAGAAAAAGTTATCTGCCACTATTTTATATCTTTGTCTTAAGTGTATGCATATAAAACAGCTCTTCCATAGATCATAATATATTTGACTAAAGAATAACTCCATTTCCTTATCACAGGAAATAAAAAAGAAGTAAAAATTACTTTATAAGTGTCAAATAAAACAAAATCCTTGATTTGTGGGAGGAAGATAGGCTGCTAGGAAAGAGGCAATATGATCCCTCCTCAGAAGCAAAGTATTTTCATTGCTTATTCCTGGCCTAGAAACTTCTATTTCAATAATGTGCAGTTTTAACTTCTACTCCCTTTCTGAACTAGAAATCAACAGTTGCTTGATTCAGATTAAAAGTACATGCAAAAAAAAAACAACAGATTTTAAATTGTACCATTTGGTGAATTTATAAAAGAATATATACCAGTGTAACCAATACCCTAATGAAGAAATAGATACTATGCTTTTCCCTGTCATAGGCAGTAACTATTCTATTCAAAATAATAGATTAGTTTTATATTTTTTATATAATATCGATGGAATCATCCTCTATGTGTTATATGGGTATCTTGATTATTTTTCAACTTAAAGCTTTCGAAATGTATTCATGTTGTACATATACTAATAATCTTTTCCTGTTTTTACTAATTCATTTTCCATTTTATGATGATAATATAATTGTTTATTCATTTTCTGTTACTAGACATTTGGATCATTTTTAGGTTTAGGTTATTAGACATAAAATATTGTTCAAGTCTTTATATACAACAGAATAGAGGGTCCAGAACAAGACTCACACATATATGGTCAGTTGACTTTTGACAAAAAGAAAAATATATTTCTCCACATAATGTAGAAATAAAAATCTTCTAATAAATGGTGCTATAGCAATTGAATAATAATTTTAAAGAGAAATAATGGACTTTGATATCCCATGTCACGCCATGCACAAAGTTAATTTAATATGAATAGTCAACTTAAATAGAATAGCTAAAATCATAAAGTTTTCATAAGAAAACATAGAATATTTGGGGAAAGTAAAGGTTTCTTAGCAGGGACACTAAAAAGCGCTAATCATGCACAATGGCTCATGCCTGTAATCCCAGCACTTTGGGAGGCAGAGGCAGAGGCAGGCAGATCTCCTAAGGTCAGGAGTTTGAGACCAGCCTGGCCAACATGGCAAAACCCCGTCTCTACTAAAAATACAAAAATTAGCAGGGCGTGGTGGCAGGTGCTTGTAATCCCAGCTACTAGATAGGCTGAAGCAGGAGAATGGCTTGAGCCTAGGAGATGGAGGCTGCAGTGAGCCAAGATTTTGCCCCTGCACTCCAGCCTGGGTGATAGAGTGAGACTTCATCTAAAACAAAATAAAAATAAATTATAAAATTACTTGAAAATTGTAACTTCTACTGAGCAAAAGACACTGACAAGAAAAATAAAACAAGAACATGGATTTGTATATATTGCAAATAATTTTATCTGATATATAAATAGTTTCTATGAAAACAAAAATGGGTTCCTGTGTATGTAATTCATAGGCATTAACAAAAGTTATTCATTTTTTTCTGCCATTTCTATAATATTTTCTCCTATCATTAGACCCATTATAACATTCTTCTTGTTATTAACAGAGAATTTAATACAATTCTTCAAATCAAAAGCTAATGAGATAAACATTCAGTGTGTATATTTTACTACGAAAATTATTTTAAATTGTTCTACTTCCAGCTCATAGTATAGCATACAGAGATGAGAAAATATTTGGAAAACATATATCAGGGAGTCTGTAATATAAATGCTTGTTTGCTCAGAGATCATGCCACGCCCTTAAGTAGGTTGACAAGTAATCCCCCACGGTTGTGGCAAAGTGTGGACAGTGATCCCAGGAGCTGAGTGCTTTACTGACAGAGGTAGCAAAATGTTAGTGACTTACAGAAGCTAACAGATCTCCTAAAATCATAGAAAATTCAATATCAGAATTTCAATTTTTAAAATCCATCAGTCCAACAATGTTACACTATGCAAAATACTGTTTGTCCTCCCATGCTTTAATGATTTACAAAATATTGGAAAACTGTGTTGGATAATTGTTTACATCCCTGTAATTAAACAGTTTTTCTCGAGAAGGCACAATGAGGATTAGTTAAAATGAGCAGGAAATTTCAATAGACAGAACACACACATGCCCTCGTATAATTTATTAAATAGTTCTGTGAGATAGCTTTGAACAGTATTATTCAGAATGCCAGAAAGAAATTTCCCTATATCTATCATTATTCCCTTCACAAACCTGGTACAATGGGCCATAACCTTCAGGGTGTGAATAAGAATAAGATTATAAATAAAAAGATGCAAAGGATATTTCCATAGCAGGATAGCTGACTGCACATTATATATATATATATATATATATATATATATATTATATATATGTGTGTATATATATATTATATATATGTGTATATATATATTTAAAATGTGCTTGTACACTTTTGGAGCATTAAAAAGGTGACTAAGGTTTAAAAATCTTTGTTCTTTACTGCATATAAAGTATATGCTAATAGGAACACAAAGACAGACCATAATCAACCATTTCATCTCAGGAAAAAAGCATAATAGTACAATAATTACAATCTCATCTACTTGGTTTTTGCTTGATGTACTTTTTTGTACGTCATAATCAACCATTTCAACTGAGGAAAAAAGCATAATCGTGCGAAATTTACAATCTCATTTACTTGTTTTTTGCTTGATGTACATTTCTGTTTATTAAGCAAGGTTAGTTCTCCAGAAAGACCAGGAAAAGGAGGAAATTCAATTGATCAATTTATAAAACAGATACAAAGAGGCCAAATACATGTCCTAAAGATATGACAAATATGAAGGCATGATCTCTGTGAATAAATAAAAATTTGAATTGTTAAAATTTATTTCTTTACCCTCTGCTATAAAATGTGTATTTACTATTGAAGTAAATATGGAATGGAAAATATCATTAATTATGTGATTATGAAGAAATATAATTTATAAACTAACAGTACAGGTAATTCTGCAAATTCTATAACATAGTTAAAAGAACAGTGAACAAACTATTATTTTTAACACTTTGCTATTAAATCATCATACTTGAATGGATAGAGCATATTAAAATCAGCACTTCTCAATGAGTTTCTGGGAGAGATTTCAGCACCTGAAGGCATCCATTATAAGTAATTAATTAACTTCTCTCCTAGACATTTAGAATGGTACTAAGTATATACCATCATTGAAAGAATTGAGACAATAGCCACTGAAATAATTATCCACAAGGTTTAATTCTCTCCTGCTGAAATTTCCTTATCTAATAGCTAAAAGTACTTGTATGTATTCACATTATAGTCAGGACATATCATGAACTTTTAAATTTCAGGTCTTATTTTTATTTCTCTTTTTGTAATTTATTTCTCAGAAAATGGGTTGTTACATAATCTGAATTATAAGTGAATAATTTGTATTAATTCATATCACTTTCCAGTAATAAAGCCAGTTTCATATCACAGTTAGGGAAACATACATGTTATATCAGCTTGCCAGGGCTGTCATAATAAAGTGCACAACTGGGTAGCTGAGAAAATAAAAATGGAATTTAAGGGTGACAGAACACGAATTGTGGAACTAGCAGTATCAAGTCAAGGGGTAGACAAGGTTGGTTCCTTCTGAGGGCTGTGAGGCATGAATCTGTTCCTGGCCTCTATCCTATTCTTGCTGATGGCCTTCTTTATGTCCATATAACATTCTCCCTGTATGTATACCTTGGTGTCCCCCCCTGTCCCCCAAATTTCCTCTCTTTATAAGGACACTAGCCATAGTAGATTATGACCTGCCCTAATTACCTCATTTTAATTCAGTTGCTTCTGTAAAACTCTTACATAAAACTACTTACAAATAAGGTCACATTTTAAAGTACTGAGGATTAGGACTTCAACACAGCAATTTGCAGTGAGGAGTGCAAAATTCAACCCATAACACCCAGTCAAGCACACACATACATAAATTGTGGCTGTAATGTAATTTCTACACGATTGTGCTAGATATCATTCAGGACTATTTAAAAATTATAAGGTAGGAAAAGAAATACCAAATTGATTTAAGTCATGTTCCTTATGCTTCAGGAGCTTAAAGCATTAAGACATTAACTAAAATAAATGAGGCACAATAGCAATTATGATGTGTCATAACTGTGGTATAATCTGGAAAGAAAGAAATGCCTGTCACAATAGTATTTCCTTCTCACTACGCTATTTTGAGCATTGCGTCTCACACATATGGCCTTCCAGAAGGCTATATTCTATTTCTGGCCAGTGCTTTAGCCTCCAAACACACCCCATTCTGGTGAAGTGATCAGGAGCACATGTTAATCTCAGACAAACAGGGCCCCTGCCCTAGGACCATTACAGCAGTGGGATCCTGAAAGGCACTGGGCCATAGAAATGTTTTACCCCAAGTCTACCAGAGCACACTCCAGATACCTGGCACTATGCAATTTTCTGCCCAAGCGAGCCCACTCTCATGAACTTTGCTGAGTCATTGTCTGTTCTCACAAAAACTAACTCTACTTCAGGTATGTATTTCCTTAGATCTAAGTGATGTCTAAGGATCGGATGTTTGTGTGGGATAGGGGGTAGAGCTTGAACATGTGCCCAGAGTTGTGGACACACACACATAAGGTGGAAGGAGAGTGGGAAGGGAAGCCCTGGAGGATGCCAACCTATGACTCCATTTTCCACATTTCCTCACAATTTATCCTCAGATATTGAAAGCAAGAGTATTTTATTTCTCATAAAAAAATGAAACCAAACATAATTATGTATGTGTAACTACAAAGTATCTTTATTGCCAGGTTTTCTCTCCAACCAGTGCCATTTAATTTCTCCAAGGGGAATCAGGAATGACATAGTGGAACATCAAAAAGATAGTTATCTTTAGAGAATCAAAATAAATAAATGTGAAAGGAGCATATTTGGAAGTACAGTAATGATTGTGAAGAAGATAGATGATGAACCTCAGAGACTTGTTTTCATTTATTTGAATTCGTATGAACATCACCCAAATTTTGAAGGTAGGAGTGGAGAGGGTAGTAGGAAACACTTTTGGATGTTTTTATTTTTCTTTCTCTCTCTTCCTGTTTTGCATAAGGAGTCCCAATTTTTTCAACATTATTTGATGAAAATATTATTTTGTTTCCCTTTGAACTGACATGTACCTTTCTTCTCATCTAATTGACCAAATGTGTAGAGACTGTTCTGCTCTGTCAATCTGTTAGTCTATCTTTGTATTTATCTCACACTGTCTTGATTACTGAAATTTGACAATACACCTTAAAAACTGTAGGTGACTTCCAATTTTGATGTTAGTTTTCAGAATTATGGCTATTCATAGTTCTTTGAAATTACATGTAATTTTAAAATCATCTCATTGATTTCTATGAAAATACTTTATTGCATTTTTACTGGGTTGCATTAATTCTAGACATCAGTTTTGTAAGAGCTAATATCTAAGCAAGGTCGAGTTTTCTAATCCATGATTATTGTGTATTTCTCCATAATACAGTTTATTTTCAATGTCTCCCGGTGATGTTTTATTCCTTTCAATATAAGAATCTTGAAAAAAAATTTAAATTTTATCTCTAAGTATTTCATACTTTAATGCCACTTTAAAGATTGTTTTCTAAATATCCTGCCCACCCCAGAAGATTTCCTATATAGATGAGTGATCTATGAATAAGGAGAATACATTTACAACCTAGATGTAAAGATGTTCATTTACAATCTCTATTATATTTCTTTCTCTTGACGAACTGCACCGGGAAAGGCCTCAATTACAAATGTTGAATATAAGTTGAAACAATTGATATATTTACTTTGGTGGAAAAATATCTAGTTTTCCATCACAAAGTTATATTATCTGCAGTTACTTTGTATTAATAGATGTCCTCCACCAGGTTGGGAAAGTTATCTTCCATAGTTTGATGTGAATTTTAGGAATGGATGCTGACTTTCTTCAGATGCTTTTCTGCCTCCACTACAATGCTCACAAATGTTATCTTGTAGAGTTTGCTAATATGATGAATTACATTTTTTAATTTCATAATTATAAAGCAAACATATTCCTTAGCTAAACCTCCCCATATGTATGTTGTTTCACACATACACACACACACACACACAATTTGATTTGCTAGAATATTGAGATAATATTTCCAAGTATGTTCTTAGCTGAGTTTAGTCAGAAATTTTCTTTAATCTTATGATATTATAACTTCTAAGCTTTTTATCAATATAAATAGTTGTGCATATTTATGAGATGCATGTGATATTCCAATACAAGCATACATTGTGTAATGATCAAATTTGGTTTTGAAATGAAAGTATTTCTGAACCCTAGAATGAATCAAAATATTCCTTCTTCAATCTTCAACCTGTTTTATTACATGCATGCTCTGTCCTATGGTTGAATACTCCAGGAATACTTTCTGCAGGTCTTTATTGCTTTCCCTCTCTGCAGCTCTCTGTTCTTTTGCACTCTGTCCTGCAAATTGCAAAACTCTTGTCAGTCCCAGATTCGCAGCACCATTTCAACAGTTTCCCTTTCTCTTTGGAGCCTGGACGCTTTCTCTAAGGCAGTAAGCTGGAAATTTTATAAGGTGTGCCTTATTTATTTTTCCCTCTTAGGAATGACAATTTTGAGATGCTTGACATGCAATATGGGAATATTATTTTAAAATAGATTTTCACCATTTTTTTAAAGTTACTTTAGAAGGTCAAATCTGGTCCATATTACTATATCTTGGCCAGAATCTGAAGTCCCTGACCTTCTTGAGATATTCCTGAAAAACAACTATTTTTAGTTTTTTCTAAACTTTTTAAATATACCATCACACATTCAACTAGAAGAAATGCCCTTTATCTGTACTTAGAAACCAATTCACATACGTGTATATATATATGACTACAAATATATACACAATATGCAAATATTTATGTATATATATGTATATATATACATATATGCACAAATATACATATATTTGAAACATATCTGTATATTGTTTATATATATATACACATATGTGAATTGGTTTATGTTTCAAATATATGTATGTTTGTGTATATATATGTACTTTGGGGAATGTAGTAATTCTATAAATCAAATGAAAATTATAATTACATTATGTAATAGTATTTACTCACCACTAGGAAAATAATCCCCCAATAGCAGATGCTTATGGATTTTCATTGCCAATACAAAACACTTACATTAGTCTCCTTTTGTAGCTGCAGCATTTATAATACTCAAAATATAACACAGTAAAATACTCAGTTTTCATTTCAAAAATGACAGAAAGAAAGAAAATGTATGAACCATATTTCATCTGATAGTTTCAAACAGGCTTCATAATTTTACTAATAAATACACAGTTTCCAACAAGCCTACACTTTTATCTTTTTTCTAATTAGGGGAAAAATTAGGCTTAGGTAAATATTTTTACAAAAAATATGCTTAAAATGTTAGCAAAGACATAAGATACTTATAAGATTACATGAATGAAGGCATAGCTTCCCTCAGAATAATAGAAAATATGAAAAATAAAAATGGAGAACCTGACAATAGTGAAAAAAAATACCTTTCCTGCTGCAAGGATAATTATTATAATTATAAAAGAAAATATAATGAAAAAATAATTTTATTCCATTAAGCAATGACCGTGTTTGGAGAGGAACGTATAAGAGATTGAAAGATCTCAAATGAGTGTCAAATGGTGTCAGCTGTGTGTCGGCTCTGTGTCAAATGTGTCAACTGTGTAATAAGCTCTAGTAAAGCAGATTTGTATACCAGCTGATGAAAGTATCTTGCTTGAAAAATGAAGCTTAACTGCCAGAATGTAATATCCATCAAAAGAGTTATCACAGGAAATATGGTTGTCAATACTTAAAACATTAAAATATATTTCAGAAATATATATAATTATTTTCCAATATTCCTTATGTTTAGAGATGAAGCACCATTTGGATTGGTCAGAAACAAATTTTAGCCAATATAAAAATACTAGCACTAGGTGTTTTAGCATTTTATTGCATTATTCATGCATGACACTTGGTAACCAAGAATCTTAGTGTAAGACTTCACAACTAAAGGATTATCATCCATGTTAATATTAATATTGAGTGATTTTTTCAATTATAATTTTATAAACAGTGCAGAATTTTAACAAACTTTTCTACACAGCAGAATAAAGTCATTCACCAAAATAAATTTTGTAACTTTTTTTTTACTATTTAATGTTGTTGTAAGAATTCTGTGCAGCCAATAATTAAGGCCTTCAACTGATTATGGAAGTTAATATGCTTTACTCAAAGACTAACAATTCAAATGTTAATCTTACCTAAAAGTCACTTTCACAGAAACATCCAGAAGAGTGTTTGACCAACCATCTGGGCCTGACAAATTGACACATAAAATTAACCATTACGTTTCTCAAGGATATTAAGGATAACTCCCATCCCTTAAATGTGGGCTTACATATTGACTTCACTCCAATAAGTATGAAAAAATGAGAAAGAGAATGACTGTAGTAGTGAAGCTCGATAACGCTATCTCAATCAGGTGATGAGGGTTAATCTCAACAGTGATACATTATGTTTAAGGCATGTACCTTTGATATAATGTGATGAAAATGACACTTGATGTCTTTGGTCTTCTTTCCCCAAACACAAAATCCCAATCTAATCACAAGAAAACATCTCAAAAATTGCAAGTGATGAACATTCTACAATATACCTGATCAGTACTCATCAAAACAACCATGGTCATCAATATGTTTAGTTATCATGTCCTCTTAGGCACCTTTAGACTGTGGCGGTTCTAAGACATTCATGTTTTTGATGAACTTTGTTCATTAATTGTGCAAAGCAACCATACAAATGCAACATGTTAATAGAGGAAATTGGGTGGGGGATATTGGGCAACTCTTTGTCCTCCCATTACAAAGTTTCTATAAATCTAAAATTCTTCTAAAATAAAATGTTTATTATAAAAAAATCAAAATAGAAAATACATGCATGGATTTGCTTTTTACATTAGACCTTTATTCAAGAATCACTTACTCTGACAATTTTATGCTTCTCATTTTTCAAGATATTAGAGAAACTGAATTTAAAAAATAAATATGTAAAGTCAGAAACTTGTGTTCCATAAATGTAAATTTCTACACTCTACTTCAACAAAAGGTGTCAGGGTTATTTTTATTGTTAGCATTATTTTAAAGTAAAAAATGTTAACAATTCATTGCAAAGTAACAAGAGGTGATTGATTCATTTAAAAAATTGTATTACTTAAAACAACTACTTTTAAATATAGAAATATAATTTAAATTGAAATATTAAATATAATATAAAATACATTTCAGATATCTACAACATTTTTAAACAGGTTCTTCCGAAGCTGAAAGGAACAGGAAGGAACAATTACATGAAATTGAAGGGAATTACCAGCTGGGTGCGGTGGCTCACGCCTGTAATCCCAGTACTTTGCGAGGTTGAGTTGGGCGAGTTACCTGAGGTTGGAGTTCCAGACCAGCCTGACCAACAAAGAGACAGGAGGCGGAGGCAGGAGAATTGCTTGAACTTAGGAGTTGGAGGTTGTGGTGAGCCAAGATTGGTGCCATTGCACTCCCGCCTAGGCAACATGGCTGAGACTCTGTCTGGAAAAAAAAAAAAGATAGAAAGAAAGTGAAGGGAATTATCATGGTTTTCATAGGCAAGTTATATAAAATCAATGTTGCTCTTCAAGAATTTTTCTGTTTCTAGCTGTACTACAGTTTTAAAAAGGGTGTTTACATATACTGATTTAATGTAGTATAATTATATTGAACTATATGGACTTATTTCAATGCTATTAAAATCATGCTGTTTAAGTTTTATAACTTTATAATATAAAATTAGATGATTAACTCATGATATGGAAAATATTAGCAATTAATATGTAAAGAATTAGAATAAAAAGTGACTCAGAGGGAAGTAAAATTTAATTAGTCTATTCCCAAAATGTTTCATACACAAATAGGACTAAGAAGATTTTTGAGAATCCTTAGGACATATTTATCTAAAAATAATGAGTTTGCTAAGGCATAAGCAATGCAGTGCTATTATTTAATCTCATCAATAAGGGCAATTGTCAAACCATTTTCATTTTTGTAATTTATGTATAGTTAAAAATATTTGTAACTATACAAAATATATGTATAGTTAAAAATATTGTAATTGAAAAACAGTGATAAAATACCAATGTTATGAAAATCATGTCAATTCTTTTACTTTATTTTTGCATTGTCGAGTTTTTCCCAGCCTTACTCTGATACTCTTCCAAGAATTCTCCCTTGCAAGCAATCTACAGCATCTCATCCAAGTGCTTCATTTCCCAATTAATCCTGGGTTGCATATCAAATAATATGATGCTCAAGGTCTTTTTTAAAACACTTGAGACTGAATCTGTCTCAACATACTATTTGATCTCAAAACAGAAGACAGGTTTTTTTGTGCTAATTCATCATTTTCCTATATTATATCATAATATTGGAAATTATTTTGTCACTTTGCTTGTAAATGAGGTCTAAGTCATTTGCAGGAATAGCATACTTTATTTTCCATTTCCTCCAATTTGACTATTCAGGTGTTTTTTCTTTATACCTTACTATGATTTAATTTAAGCTTTTTAAAAATCATATACAGACAAGTCTTGCGTCTTCTACTTTTCTTACATAGCAATTCTTTACTCATTTTCACCGGCACATCTGCTATTAAATTTTCTTATGTTTATTATACAAAATGTTTTTTTCAACCAAATGATTTTACTTAGAAATGCATGCAGGTCTATGACTACTTTAGTATATCTTTTACTGTAGTCATCTGATAATTTATACATGAATAGGCTACGACCTTTTTCTTTATTCTCTCCATTGTGTCATGACTAAATCTTCATTTTGTTTTTAAAGTAAAGTGTTAGAATTTGTATTACCAATGAGCTTTATATCATAATAGTAAAAGTAACATAAAAATATGTTTTTATCAAAAGGGGCAACCACATCAGATATAGCTAAGAACACTGAACTAGAATTATTCTCATCTTACTATCAGAACATTGTTATATTTTCTTTCATTTGATATTTTACAGTGTTTCATACCAAAGGGCCTAAAAAGAAATAACAGTGGGGACCTCACTGGTCTTAAATGAATGGTCATGTGCCTGGTTTCATGTATCTTGCTCACTATTTTTATTGACAGTAGAATTCTTTTGGAGACTTTATTTTGTGATAAAATGTTAAAAAAGTAATGGAAGAAAAACTGTAATTCCTACTGATTTCTTATAATCTATGGTCACTATTACATATTAAAAGAACACGACAAGTATTGAAATAAATGACTGAAGTCAGTTTACAAAGTAGTATCAGCTCTAAGTGAGGAAGTATGGACCTTGCTATACACGGCTCTCTGTTCACTCCAGGTACTTCGAAATCAAAGACTAAAATTTATTAACTACATATGTCATTAGGCTTTATTACACTATTTTTTGTCTCTGCTGGTCTTGCTCTTCTTTCAGGGTATAAAAATGTATGAAAGCACAAACTGATAGTGCTTACTTTCATTTATCTCATAAAGAACTGCAAAGATGAAAAAAGAAAAAGAAAACTATCAAGTGTGCAGCTATGCATCCCTGGTGATCTTACTTCCTGAATGTATGTGGAAAGAGATGTACCGACAAGACACAGAGTGTGCATGAAATGTCCAGACCAAACAGGAAAGCAATACTTACACTACAAATTGGTGGCTTCCTTTCCTTTACTTATTTAACTTTAATTGTATTAGTTTTTAAATTTTTTTTCCAGAAATACGATTTTGCTATGTTGCCTAGGTTGATCTTCAAATCCTGGCCTCAAGCAATCCTCCTGCCTCAGCCTCCCAAAGAGCTGGGATTACAGGCATGAGCCACTGTGCCCAGCCTAGTAAACAATAACCGGGAATCTCTGAGGTAAAAGTGGACATACACCAAGGGGATGGATGAAAATCTTCAGATTTCCCTATTTACCTTACTCTTTCAGCACAGGATCTATACAGGTGGATAACTTCCTGAAGGGTTGTTTTTCAATATTTATTGATTAAATAGTCCTATACTTTATATCTCTCTATAGTCCTATTAATACTTCAGCTTGTACGAGATAGTGAATAATGAGTAGTCACTAACGTACTTTTGAAAATTCTATGTTATGTAACGTATTTTCAGTTCCTTAAATTTTACTAAGTCATCATTTCTTTATAATCATAATAGCAATCATTTAATTCTCAGAAGCCATAATGTGATATTATTACCTCTTTTCCATTAAAACAGAAATTGAGGCAAAAAAAAAAAAATCTGATTAAGTAACTTACTCAGTGTTCCATATCTGCAGTAAGAGGTACTAGACCAAGCTTATTAGTCTGGCTGCTGTCAATGTTCTAAACTATTGTGCTGCCTTCCACCTTCTTTAATTAATGAAAATGTTTCTTGTTAGAGACCTTAAATAAGATCACGGAGGAATTCTTAATTTTCCTAGCCAAAAGTATTTTCTGCCCTTTTCCAGATATTTTAATAACAATGGACAACAATTTTTTAAATTTTATTTAAGTTCTGGGACACATGTGCAGAATGTGCAGGTTTGTTACATAGCTATACATGTGCCATAGTGGTTTGCTGAACCTGTAAACCCATCAGCTAGGTTTTAAGCCCCACATACATTAGGTATTTGTCCTACCTCTTAAGAGTCTCTCTAGGGTAATGTGTACCAGCTTATAATTCTCTCTCAGTTTTCTTTCTGGTTGTTCTTTTTCACTTTTTAGTCATGTATCCTTAACACTTGTTTCTTAAAAGCTGTCAATCTTTACGTACTTCACCCTTGGTTCGCTTTACTTTCTCCTGGGTGAGCTTACCCACTTTTATGACGCCATCCATCATTTATCAGCAATGACCCCCAAATATATATGTCAAATTCATATACCTTTCCTTATTGAAGACATTTCTAACATCCCACTAGACATGTCTTCCAGGTACTTCGAATTCAAAATACTCAAATTGTTGCATGTTATTTTTCTCCAAGAGCCGTCATTGACATTCCTCATATGGGCTAATGGCAATACAATCAATGCACTCTTCGAAGGTATACATGCCAGAATTAATTGCAATTACTTAATTTCAATCATGTTCATCCCCCACACTGGTAACCGTAATGGATTAAACTGGGTCACCAAAAACTATTTTGAAATCCTTCGCCTTAGTACCTCAGCATGTGAAATTTGGAAATAGAGAAATTTGCTGATATAATTAGTTAAGATGATTTTATACTGGAGTATATACTAAACCTAATATGACTGGAGTCCATGTGAAAAAGAGAAGAGGCAGAGACATAGCGGGAGAAGGGTTACATGAATACGGAGGCAAAGAATGTCAATAAGCAGCTGCAAGCAAATGACAACCAAGGATTTCCACCAAATCCTGGAAGCTAGAAAAGGACGTGAAAATGATTCATTCCTAGATGCCTCACAGACAGCATGGCCCTGCTGATTCCTTAGTTACGGACTTTTAACCTCCAGAACTATTACATGATACATGCATGTTGTTTTAAACATCAGTTGATGCTCCTTTGTTATGGCAGCCCTAGGAGAGTAACAGCCAATTACCTCAACTCTTACTTTCTAGGGTCTATTTGTTTTTACCTCTTCAAAATCAAGATCTCACAATTTTTGTCTCAACTATTTTACTAGCTTCCATTCATACTTTTCTTCGGTGATTCTCAAACAATGTAGCCATAGTGATCTTACAAAAATATAAATCTGATTCTACTATTGTTCTGCTTAAAATATTTGCTGGCTTCTCATCTCATAGTACAAATGTCAAATATCTTAATGTGGCTTACAACAACCACTGTCCTCTGTAGCTTCCCTATTAGCGGACTTCAGATATCATGTCTGTGTCCCACAATACAAACTCAGCTGATGTTAAACGTATTTTTTGTTTCCTAGAACTTCCTATTCCTTCTTAAACCTCAAAACAACTGCATAATGTCATTCTTATTTCCAGGAGTACTGCCCCTAACCTCTGCCTGTATGCTTTTCCCTATTAATCAACTCTTTTACATTTGTAAGACTCACCTGAAAAGCAACCTAATAAGTGAAAGTATTGCAAGCCACACACAATGTTAGGATCCCTAGCAATACTGTCTTAAAATCAGTACTGTCTTCATATTGTATTTCTAAATGTATATTTCTCTTATAGTCTTGGATGACTGCAAGGGTATGAGCCATGTCTGTCTTGCTCAGCACTTAGCATCACTTCTTCCACCTTGGGGGACCCTGATACATAATTTTCAGGTACTTGATGACTTCCTTTCATGAGCTTTGAACACATTCTTACCCTCCTCTACATTGTTGCTAGAATTATCATTCTTAAAATGAGTTATAATTTCAAAATGTGTAAATCAAATATAAATGTTAATATTGCATTAGAGCTATATTTGAAACTATCTTCATGTATATTATTCTTTAGTATAATGATACTGTTTTTTTAACAAAAAGGAAAAGTTCATTCAAAGCATTCTATGTTCTGATGTAAAAAAGGTTTATGTTTTATTATGTATGTAATTGTATAGGTTTTAATGTATCTTTTATTATTGTCTAACGTAAATCCAATAGACGAAGTTCTGAAAAAAACTTTTATTTAAGTAGTGACTTTTTAAAATTAAACATAACTATGCTTCTAAGAATAATAAAATAAATAATATATATTTTGAATAAAATAGTTATGTTATCATTTACCATGCTTTCAGATGTAATTTAAAACATAATTTGTATTGTTATATTTAGAAGTTACTTTAGAAAAGTAACTGCATAGGGAACAGGTAATATCATATATTACTTTGTGTAAAATTTATCTCATTTGTCATCAATATTCAGCCAAAAGAGAAAAATGAAAAATTAGTTTTTATAAGTTAGTAACTGAATGAAGTCTTTGATGGAGCCATTCCACGTTATTAACATTCTTTGATAAGATACCCCAAAAAGCAGTTTGTTACAACAAGAAGGGTAGACAGACATCATGCATCGTGCCTATCTAACACCTACTCTATGTGATTTGGAAATCAATGTGATATACATTCTTTATAGAAAAAAAGACTTTTTCTTTTAAATGGCCTTAATGTTTCTTAGCATACTTTAAAAGAACTTTTGATAATATCTCATTCCTAAGCATGGATAATTATTTTAATCTTAACCTAAGTCAAACTCATTCATTGAGATACTGTTCAACATTCTACAGGCAACTGTGCTTCTGAAAAAATAAAACAATGTCTTTCAAAAGGAGTACAACATATTTAGTATGAAAATTAGTACATATTATTTAGTGATTTTTTATTACTATGGCTTATCTTTATTTTTACTAGTACAAAGGCTTGCCAATAAAACATTGATTAGAAATAAAAATTAACAGGAAGCTATTACGATCATCACCTTTTTCTGATGATAAGTCCCGTCACAAATGGCATTTAGTGCTCATAATAATAACTTTCCTGACAATGAAGTCATTTGAATTAATCTCTACTTTTGAAGAAGCTGCAATGTTATGATTACAACCTTTCATTCCAGGACTTGTCTCCCTATGACAAAGAACCTTTGTCCTTTCAATAGTGCTCATCACCGCATCACAGTGTTAAATAAACACAACAGAAATGGACAAGACGTGAGTGCATAAATGATTTATGAGGCGTGGAAATTTGAAACTGCCTACTCGTACTAAGACGGAATATTTCCAAATAAAATTTGTACAAAATGACCTCCACAAATATGCGCAGTCATAAGCCATGTAGATATACACAGGAATACCAAATTCTGGCAATGTCAATAAGATAATACACAATTATCTGTTGTTGGCATTGCCATTGAAGTTGTCACAGCTGACTGTTAAATGAAAAACAAGTAATAAATAGGAGCTGATGCCTAATGTAGTATTTTACAAAGTCAGTGCTGTAGATTCTATAGGAACTTTATCTTTTTAACTGCATAAACTGTCACTGGGAACTAGAATCAATTTTAAAATATACTTTAATGTGTTATAATGTGCAAAAACCATGTAACAACAACATAATATTATGTAGATCCAGCATAGTCATTTTAAAATATATTGTAATAAGAAATGCTAAAAGGAGAAAGTTTGAAATACATGGCTTTTTAAATCAATGTCATATCATATGACGAAACAAAATTTCATTCTAAGCATAAATCTGCAAAGAGGGCAAATATTTTAAACTACAGGTCACAAAGCTCACAGTAAATGAGGAAAAGAAAGATAAATTGTAAGGACATTGTCTACAATATTACTTTTATGTGGCATGGTAAAATATTCATATGAAAATCTGTCTCCCTAGTATTCTCTTGTCTGCTTTGCTGGAGGGAGAAGTTAATCCTGGTCTTCAGAGTTCCACTGAAATCCTCATACCTATCATTTGTGTCCTCATCTCAAGAGCCACATTGGTATATGCAAGATGATAGACATTATACACCAGAAAGCTCTCGACATGGTTCTCCAAACCAGCATTCTTCCCTCAAGCAGCACATATAAAATTATCTTACTTTAAAAATTAACATTTTCTTGTAGATGTAAATAACTTTCAGAAATGGAAAAAGTCATGCAGGAAACAATTCCTCTGATACATGTTCTGCAAAAATAAGAATAATGTTAAACAAAACTTATTTCCCTTTCTGCCCTCTTGACCCTTGGACCTCCATGGTGGCCCCTTGCTTGTCTCTGGTTTATAAACTGCTTAATGTAAAACACCCCAACTATTTTCTTCAGTTTACTTTTCTGTGACAGTGCTCTCAAAATACGATTATTCAGTCACCGCTTTCATAAAAATTTTCCTTCCATGCTCTATAATACCCGTAAGGGGAAAAATAAGATTAGTCATTATATCTTGATACTTGTTCACAAAAGTATCTCAATTTACTCAAAATTTGGACACTTAGGATAGGCAGTGCTTGACATATTTCTACTACTAAGAATTTTCAGCAGCATTCTCTGGAAATCTACTCCAAATATGTAAAAGGAAAGTATTTTGTCAAATATAGATATGCATTTTATGGTGCTTTGATGTATTAGCTTATGTGTTCAGCAGTGAATGCAATTTAGAAATCAGTGAGTAGTGTGCTATTCATAGTTTAGTTACCAACATTACTTAATATGCATTGTGAGCTTAACTATATGCATCTTTAACTATTCCCAAAACTAAGAATCATATTTTAAATGTATATATTAGAAATCCACAAGACATGCTGCTTTAACCGTTATATTTGAGACGAGAAAAATGTGACTGAAAACATCCTACTTTGAGTTACTAGTGAAAGTTTCAATGATAAATAATAAAAAGAAAGCAGTTCTGTGAAGAAATAAAATAGTAATTATAAAGTATTTGCTTCACATGGACTTGGAAGATACACACATAAACACACTCACTACAGTATTTTATATATGTGTGTGTATATATATATATAATGTGTATGTTTGTTTATATATTATTGTTAGGCAGTATTCTAAGGATGGAAATTCATCAGTAATTTATATATTTATACATGTGCATGTGCAGTGTGTGTGCATGTGTGTATCTTTCAAATCTGTGTGAAGCAAATCATTTATAATTCAGTATTTTGTTTCTTCCCAGAACTGCTATTATCACTGAAACTGTGTGTGTGTATATATATACATATATATGTGTGTGTATATACATATATATGCGTGTGTATATATATACATGTATGTGTATATATACATATGTGTGTGTGTATATACATATATATGTGTGTGTATGTATATATATACATATGTGTGTGTATATACAAATATATGTATGTGTATATACATATATATGGGTGTGTGTATATACATATATATGTGTGTATATAAACATATATATGTGTGTGTATATATATACATATATATGTGTATGTGTGTGTATATACATATATGTGTGTGTATAAACTTATATGTGTGTGTATATATACATATATATGTGTGTATACATATGTGTGTGTATGTGTATATATACATATATATCTGTGTATATACATATATGTGGGTGTATATACATATATATGTGTGTGCATATACATATATGTGTGTGTATATAAACATATATATGTGTGTGTATAAACACATATATTTGTGTGTTTATACATATATGTGTGTATATATACATATATATGTGTATGTGTATATATAAACATATATATGTGTATATGCATATATGTGTATGTATACATATATATTTGTGTGTGTATATACATATATATGTGTGTGTATATATACATATATATGTGTGTATATATAAACACATATATTTGCGTGTTTATATACATATATTTGTGTATATACATATATGTGTGTGTGAGTATATACATATGTGTGTGTATATATACATATTTGTGTGTGTATGTGTGTATGCATACATATGTGTGTGCATATACATATGTGTGTATGTATACATATATGTGTATATATACATATATGTGTGTATATGCATATATATGTGTGTATATACATATATGTGCGTATATACATATGTGTGTATATATACATATATATGTGTATATACATATGTGTGTATATACATATATGTGTGTCTATATATGTGTGTATATATACATGTGTGTATACATATGTGTGTGTGTATACATATGTGTGTATACATATGTGTGTATGTATACATATATGTTTGTGTATATATACATATATGTGTGTATATGCATATATATGTGTATGTATATACATATATGTGCGTATATACATATATGTATGTATATACATATATATGTGTTTGTGTGTGTGTATATATACATAGGTGTGTGTATATACATATATATGTGTGTGTGTGTGTGTGTGTGTGTGTGTGTGTATTTATGTAGATGTTAATATAAAGGGCCTGAAAGAAGCAGCATCTAAATTTCTACATTTCCAAGTTGATGATCTTGATGTCCCCGCATTCTGAGGTTTTAATCCAAAAAATCTAACACTAAGCAAGTTATTTTAACTTTCCTATGTCTCCATCCTCACTGGTCTCTACTCATTGCACACCAGGCACACTGGTACTTAAAATTTTTTCTATTCTCTCTTGTTCAGGTGATCTTCCACACCTCACCCTACTCCAATATTCTATGGTTCTACTCCATTAAATCCTCTACTCTTTACTCAAATCTCTTTCTCCTTCCACTGAAATATGAAATCTCCAAGATTGTAGAGATATTTGTATATTTGTAGATTGTTTCCTTGATGAATTTCCATTCTTAGAATAGTGCCTGAGAAATAATCAAAATAAATATTTATTGAATAAACAAAAAGGTGAATTACTTGCAGTAGAGATACAAAATTACCCACATAATAGTTCAGATCGGACAGATTATGGCTTCTTCTACCCCAAATTATACTACCTTCCTTATATTTGGCAGAGGCCCATATCTTCCAACATATTAATATCTCTTTCACTTGAAATTTTTGCAGTAATGTATCCACCAAGCAAATATTCCTGCTGCTGAAATGACTGTCCTATGAAAACCTGAAACTTTCTATATGGGTTCTAATTTTCCCCAGAATTAATTGGACTATGAATACCAATGGAATTATGGTAATGGTACGAAAAAGATTATCAAGCAATTGTTGCATTTTATTCAGTGTGCAAAACCATAAAAACTAAAAATATATAATCTCATCCTCAAGGTTCATAATGACCATGTAGGTGGGTAAGGATTTTAAGCATTGAATGATGATGTGGTCATTATGCTTTTTGGAAACATTAATGTGATAGTAGAGACTGAATTTATGCAAAGTCTAGAAGAAAGGAAGTTCTAGCCATGTATTAAGACAAGATTAGTAGGATGAATGGAGGAAAAGAAACTGGAGACAGTGAAGAGGGAAAATCAAACCTCATGATTAATGGAATATGAGAAGAGTCGGAGAGGAAATATTGCTAATGACTCCAAATAATGACTTAGGAAACTGAATAAACTGTAGATCCGAGGTGAAGGAAAAATGATGGTTAGCATTTTCAGTTATATCTGAATTTGTGTAATATTTTTTAATTAATGGTTTTCTAAACTGAAAATGTACTTCAGACACTTAATAGAGAGGTCTGAACTGAAGGTATATATTTGGAAGCATCATTGCTGAAGTAGGTACTGGAGATATGGAGTTATGAATAAACTTTTAAAAAAAAAAAAGAAGACAGCCATGAAAATTTTATAATGATTAAGATGTGAATAAGAAATAAGGAAATGAGGATCTGAAATATAAATTGATGTTTCAGGATATTTGGCTGGTAAAAGAGAGGATAAATAGAAGTAGAAATAAAGGGTGAATGGGAAGGATATAATGAGTAAAATGAATTTGTGCAGATTTTATAAATTTTATATTTTATGCCTCAGAGGTTTAATACATGGTATTTTTAAGCAAAAAATATATCTGACTATCTTATTCTAGAATGCCTAACTTATCAATTACTCATTTTAATTTTTCTACTTTGTATCTCAAAGCACAGATATATGACCACAATATTAGTCTTAGTTTTTCATTTTTTACCAAAATAAAATTATCCTCTTTTCACTATTTGACAATGTTTACTAAAATTATACTATGTTAGATATTAACGTTAGACTCTTGTTTTTTCTATGTTTTTTTTTTTCACTATTGCCTTACTTCATTAGCTGGTCTTTTCCATTTTTTCAGGAGTGCATCTTGAATAATACACATTAACTGTCATCTCTGTTTTAGACACCTGCTCTGCAGCCGTATTCATGCATCATGGTTAAGTTCATAAGAAAACTTGGCTAAAATTGTTTCCTTACTTGTTTAGTCACTGATGAACTCCTTTAAAAAAGCAGACCATGTGAGTTTCGGTTAACAGTGTACAGAGGCAAAATTATTATCATAGACCAAATCCTTAATTATGATAATCCCTTTTAAAATTTATGTTGTTAGCTATTTCAAGGAAAAGACGAGGCTGTGCATACATAATTCATAACAAATTCATCACTTTATTGTAAAAATTATGAACTTTCAGAAGGGATTTTGAGCAATTTCTTATTGTAAATTACTTAAGTTCATTTAGCAGTTTGCATATGTTAACTTATTTTTATGCAACTAACATCATTGTTACTTAAATGATCAAAACTTTGGAATGAGAATCCTCATATACATTATGTGTTTATCTACCAAGATATCAAACTATCAATTTGATAGCCTAGGGAAGTATGAAAAAATAAACACTTTTTAGAAGGAAATGCTAGATGAATAATAATGTGTCCAAGAAAAGAAAGAAATGAAATCAATTAAAAAATTTTTAAAAACCTTAGTAAAAGAGACACAGAGATGAATGAAGACTGAAAATCTTGGTATACTATATTTTTAGATATAACTACAAGACAGAAAGAGAAATATTATCCTTATAAAAGCTAAGATACATATTATAAAAAAAGGTTGGCTAAAGCATAGACATATGGGAAGATTGCAAGCAGTTTGTGGATAGAGAATAAGTTACTGAAATAGCCTTCTGTGAGCTTGAGGAGAGCTGTTTTAGAAAACAGAAAGGGGAAACTCATACTATAGGAGTATGAAAAGGGATGAAGGTAGAAGATGGTCCTTGTTGCATAAGAACAACTCCTTTATTAAAAAAAAAAGCTTTCTTTTTGAAAATATAACTTTTGATAGTTATTGCTGTCAAATAAACAACAAATCTAGACTTTAACAGAGACTATTCCAAATGTTTATTGCAATAGGGAGAATACTCCAACCATAAAATCTATAGATGTCTCAAAATTAAACAGAAAGCCAAAGCTTTTCTTTTATAGGGAAGTATAAGGAGGACTAGCAGAAACTTTGTGAGGGAGTGGAACCGGTAGGTAGGGTTGAGCAGATGGCGTAAGTGTGATCAACAGAACGTTTCCCCCTACTCATCTAATTGTTGGAATGAGCCTTTAAGGAAAGGTGCTACGCATCTCCCTAGGTGCTTAAACTTAGGGATAAGCCAAAGTTTGGGATCCTTGAAGGAGGAGAAAACTGCCTGAGCAAAGTTCACTCAAGTAGTGTCAATGGTAAGTAATAGGTCACTGTGAGCACTATGTCTTTCTATACAGACTAGGTATATGTGGATAAATTAGCTAGCAAGGAAGGAAGGAAGGAAGGGAGGAAGGAAGGGAGGAAGGAAGGAAGGGAGGGAGGAAGGAAGGGAGGGAGGTAGGGAAGAAGGAAGAAAGGAAGGAAGGAAGTGAGAGAGGCAGGGAAGTAGGGAGGGGGGAGGGAGGAAAGGAGGGAGAAAGGAAAGGAGGAAAGAAGGGAGGGAGGAAGGAAGGAAGGGAAGGAGGAAGGAAGGGAGGGGAGGGAAGAAGGAAGGAAAGGAGGGAGGAAGGAAGGAAGGGAAGGAGGAAGGGAGGGAGGGGAGGAAGGAAGGAAAGGAGGGAGGAAGGGAGGTAAGGAGGGAGGGGAGGTAAGGAGGGAGGGAAGAAGGAAGGGAAGGAGGGAGGAAGGAAGGAAGGGAAGGAGGAAGGGAGGGAGGGAGGAAGGAAGGAAAGGAGGGAGGAAGGGAGGTAAGGAGGGAGGGAGGTAAGGAGGGAGGGAGGGGGGAGGGAGGAAAGGAGGGAGGAAGGAAAGGAGAAAAGGAAGGAGGCAGAAAAGAAGGGAGGAAGGAAAGAAGGAATGAAGGGAGGGAGGGAGGGTGGGAGGGAGGGACGACTGAGCTAACAGAATCTAGACAATAAATTTAGGTCTGTTTGATTGCAGGTAACTATTAAAAATGAAGTCTTATGACTCTGCCTAAAGCTCTTATCCTTTCTTGGACACAGCTATTTCATAATAAAAGCATAATAATCAGGGCCTGGCATGATGGTTCACACCTGTAATGCCAGCGCTTTTGGAGTCTGAGGGAGGCAAACTGCTTGAGTCTAGGAGTTTGAGATCAGCTGGGGCAACATGGTGAAACCCCGTCTGTACAAAAAATACAAAAATTACCCAGTCGTGGGGGCATACACCTATAATCCAATACTCTGTATTTCTCAGAATCTATTCTATCTATTTTAGATTTAGGAAAGTCACATGTATCCTGGGTCATAGAGGTAATGTTGACCATATATGTAAGTGTTAAAAGTGAGGTAAATATAGGCCTTCACTCTCTTTCCATGCAGGGTCTTCATGTGGTTTTCCCATGCTGAATAATGTAGTTCTTATAAGAATGTATAACATAGTTCTTATAAGAGCTTATAAGAGCTCTTATAAGAATGTACATCTTGTTAATTTTGCCAAATATTTTATAGTGCACACTCTTACCTTTTTCAAGTTCGTTGATATTCTAATTAATTGTGTTGAATTATTAGGAAAATTCTGTGACAGTCTACTTAAGGGCAAAGTTCAGGAACTATTCATGATTAAGCAGAATTAAGATACATGCAGAGAATAATGATTTCTTAACATTTGAAAAAAATCAAATTATGCAATTGCAGAAACAAGAAAACTTGGAAACAATATTTTGAACGCTTTATGGCTTATTTTCTCTCAGTTGATGAAATACACAATTTCCAGCAAAGACAGGCATTCTGCTTTCTATCCTATTGGTGACAAATTATGATGCATTTGCAAGCCCCCTTCCAGCCCTTTGGCCATTTGCAGTGCATTTGCTCACCATCCAGCTTTTCATTTAGTCAACTTCCTGCCTGCTTCTCAGAATGCTAGGAATGACTTTCATCACAGTGGGTGCAAGGAGGTTGCTTCTAATCTGCTTAGCAAGAAAAGTTGTGCAGATGCTTTGCTCCCTCTACTCTCAGGGTCAGCTGTTATCCTGCCCTGTGATCTGTCTTGGTTATGAGGGCCCAAGGGGAAGAACAACAGCAGTGACAGTCTGTTCTATTTTGTACTCTGAGTGCAAGCAGCAGGGTGCTCTTGCATATGGTACTTTTAAAGATTTAACGATTAGGATTTAGGTTCAGTGTGAAGGAAAGATTGATTGATTTTAGCATATTGGTGAACCCTGGCTTCAGGCTAGGAATAAAACACTTACTTCTAATGTCTGACGTTATTACTTTTCATTTGTTTTTATTGATTAGCTGTCAGTGATAAGATCTCGCCTCTCAAAACAAGACAGGTGCTGGTGGCCATTTTTCCTTTTTTAAAAGCTTTTGTAGAAGCAACTTATAGAAAATAGAACTAAAGAAGATAGAAATGAAAACAAATACCCATGCCATTTTGAAAATAGTAGTTAGCTATAAAATATTGCAATATTAGAATTGTACTGACTCAGTAAGAATTTAAGAGAAAACTAATAAAATTTGCATTTTATGGGTAACTACACACTTTTATCTTACTTAATATATGTTTATACATGGCAAAGACAATATATCATATCTATAAACCCCTTCTGCCATCCCCACTCCATAACATGAGTTTCTTAGGGAAGGAAAAGCAGGACAATTGTTAGTAGCTTATTTTTAACCTGATTCTGTAATAATAATCATGAAATAAGACAAATAATAGTGATGGACTTTTTTATTGAAGTTGTAAGTAAAAATGCTAGTAAAAACAAAATGAATACACAATTTTAGAAGTTTAAAAATATATGTTATTAAAAGTAAAGAAATCTTTTAGTAGAGGAAATGGGAAAAGGTAAAGTGTTAATATATATTATTACATTAATGTATTTTTATAAAAAGGACATAAATACAAATGCCAAACACTTCCAAAAACTGCACTCTACAAGGTTCAAGGATGCTATCCACATACAATGATTTAATTGAAGTAATTAAAGTTCTGCTTCTTCATATTTACAGTTCCTATGTTATTGCTGTTTATATCCAATTTGCTGTTTAAATGCAGGAGTATAATTCTGCCTATTATGAACTAATTCTCCAAGGAGACTCATGTAGCTAAGCTTGGTGTGTTGGGAGCTTATTATATTATTGGGAGTTCTCCAAATTAATATCACATGGAATACGACTTTTCCTAAAGTATAAGTAACACAATGGATTAATTAAAAGTTTAATTATACACACACACATACACACACACACACACACACACTCACACACTCAGCAAATACCTGCCACAGTTTTCTTAGAAGATGATTTATCAAAAGTTATTTCTTTCAGGAAATAATTTGTAATTAGTAACATTGTTACAATTATCAGCACAAAAATATTAAAACAAACTAGCCTAACAACAAACTAACTGTTATTGATTGTATTTCTGTACAGACAATGTAACCTCTTCTTTCACCCACATCTTATACAAACCATTCCCATTGTCCTGCTGTTGTTCTAGCACCTGAAAGAATGGTTAGTAAATACTTCAAGTACAGTGTGAAATAATATTTAAGCAACAAAGCCCTTAACTTATATGGATGTTAAATTAATTAGAACCCTCTAAATTGTCTTTAGTAGAAATTCTGTTTAACTTAAGGTAAGAAGGAATTTACTATTAATGCACTATAATAACTAAAATAATTGGAATAAAAATGTCAAGAATCAAGAGAATCCTAGGTAACTCAGGCTCTAGAACAAAATACTAATTTATTTCTACTACTTTTCCTTCTGTCCTACTTTTTTATGCTATGGGAGGAATTAACAACTGCTGTGTTTTGGGTTATATGCATAACTTCTGACCGAAAAATAAATGAAGACTCCATATCACCTTCAATTAGAAAAACCTATGAAAGGCTTTTAATTGATCTGGCTTACTAGAAGTATGTAGTTCATAAATGGTTATGAGCAGGTTAAAAGATAGTAATGGAGTGGAAAATGTTTGCTCAAATGTTTACTTTGAAATTATTATGCATTTTAATTTCCCGTGTGTGTGTGTGTGTGTGTGTGTGTGTGTGTGTGTGGGTGGGTGTCTGCATGTTTCTCAGTTAACATGGGACTCTAGAATATAGAGGAAAACAGTTGGCTTATGCTCACAAGTCAAGTAGAACACCAAGGTTAATTGGAGTAATTTGTGATGATAGCTAATAGTTTAATATTATGGTGGAGAGGAAAATTGTGAGTTTCTGTTTCAAATAAGACTTAAAAGTTGTGGTGAAAATATATTTAAATAGATAAAATAAACTTTCTCAGTGACCAGACCAATACAAATACGTTGGGTGTTGTGAACGTGAGCTAAGAGGTGTAAGAAATGGTTATATTTTCTGTCCTTAAGGTAATTGAGGCAATAGGTAACATCCTAAATTCCTCAATAATGAAAAATAGCGTATGATTGATATAAAATAAATATTTCCATTAATAGGTATGTGTTATATAATACAACATATACTATGATATATAAACATTTGGAGAAAGAAAATCCATGGTGTATTAGAGTGCTAATGAAAGGTTCTATGGAAGATAATGACAGTGAACAGGGAAATAATTAAGGGGCATTATTTGAATCTTAGTACAGGATGAGATAAGGCACACTTCCTCATGCAAAGACATGTATAACAGAGGATCTGAAATAAATTGTTCTCACAGGAACCACCTATTTAACTTAGGAGACAAAAGGAAGATATGGAGAGTTATCATACACTCTAATGGAGGATGTTCTTAAACACTAGTTTTAAGTTTGTACAAGACAAAGAAAAGCTAAGAAATTATTTGAAAGAGAAGATAGAAATTACAAAAGCAGATAAATTTGATAGCTTAGTGCAAATCTGAAGAATTAGAAATAAGAAAGTAAATGAGATGACTAGCATCTAGATGTGTACTGGGGATAGCAGCCTGGATAAAGAGCAGAAAGAAGGAGAAGACTCTTGCTCTAGACATGAGATTTTAGGGAAAAAATCATAAGTAAAGATGAATAATTGAAAAACATTTTATAATTACCTATAAAATAAGATAGGAAAACCTTTAGATATGTCTAAAGGTTTTATTCTTTAAAATCTCTGCTCTTTAAAGAGACTTTTTAAAATCTCACCTAACTATTGCCATTAACATCTCTTTAATGTTGTAGTTTGACATTGTTTGGCTGGGTATAATTGGAATTCTGTTACGAAGAAAGAAAGAAAAATCCATGAATCCCAAAAAGGCACTATATTTCATCCTTTTAAAATATCTCCCACACTTTTGTGACATAGTAAAAAGCCCCATAAACCTGCATACCTCAACCATACCTCGGTTTTCTGTTGAAACTGCTCTCTATAACCCAAATGTGAATAAGTAATCAGGGACTGTAATTGCCACCCTACCCAGACAATGTGTAAACAAATGCTAATCTTGACTTTTGTGAACCACTTAAGTAACAATCAGAATGTCAGAAAGTTCCCTGGCCCTCGGAATGTCCGGAACCCCTCACCCCCACCCCCCCGCCCCCTCATCCTCATCTCCGCCCTGAAGGTGATTTACAGAATCTTCTAGCCCTAGGAATGCTGAAGCCCCTCAACCCCATCCCTGCCCCTCACCTTCACTCCCAAGGTGATTTTTACGGGTATAAAAGTTCTTGACACCCTCCTTTTGGGGCCACGGGTTGGAGAGACACGAGTCCTCCGTGGCTGCCGGCAATAAAGACCCTGCAATTTGGCATACTTTTGTCTTGGTGTTGACTTTCTATGCTCAGGCCAGTATAACACTTTCTGTTTTGGGAGATAGGAAATTAAGTTTTAGTTTAGTTTTGTTATTTAAAACAGGTAGCAAATTTTTGGGACTGGTACTAACTTGAGTTTCCATTTTGTAGTTATGGGCCCAAGAAATTCTTAGAAATTACTTGAAATAGCCTTCATAATATTGAAAAAAGTTTCCTATTAGCTAAGCCTATTTATCAAGTAATCTCTACTTCATCATACATTTGAATGGGAACATGAATATACATAAGATTACATTATGGGTTTGTATTTTGAGCAAATGTAGATGGGCTAAAATTAAAAGGATATTACTATATCAAGTCACATATTTTGACATATTTAAATAAAAAAGAAACCAAGTGAGTATGGGAGAGTTTCCAGGTACATTAGCTTATCTATAGATTTTTCAATAAGGTAGGATAGAGTAGGAGTTACATGGACAGGAGTGAACATTTTTCTTTTACTTGTAATACAATATGTTGTTAGACTAGTTTCATAAATATGAATTAATGCAAATAGCTATGATTGTATTCTTTACAATAGCAAGGGATAGAAATAATAATGATTTGCTAGATATTCGCTGCTGCCATAAAATGCTTGTGCTGAAACATGATCACTCATTAACTAAAGGTCAGGCAAAGACTTTCTGAGGCTCTCGTCAGAGTGACTTTTAATCTTTGTTGCAGTAGTTTGTAAACCCTTTAATATGCTAGCTAGCCTCTATTTATTGCATTGTTACTTCACTCTCATGTTTACTGCTGCCCCGGGTTCTCATTTCAATTTAGAATAATGTATCTGTATTTGACATGTGTAAACATTAGAGACAGATGAGGAATACTTTACCATAGTGCAAGAAGGCAGAGCAAGGAGTAATGGATGGAATTAAGAGAATGGAAAATATCAAGAGAAATTGTTGAAGTCATTTTTTAGCCTTAACACTGAACTTCCAAAACAAAAAATACAAATAAAAGAATATATTTTGATGTATTTGACCAAGAATGGAAAAATACAGAAAATTACATATGCAAAGTTTTACTCTGTGAATTAAATGAACAAATTTTAGTCTATAATTCCTTTTTTAGAAATTTTATTTCATTGTTACCTGGAAAATCAGCAGTAACTAAGTTTAAAGGTAGATATATTCTGTCCCCTAAGGAATTCACTATAGATATACAGACAGGAGTAATGCATAATGGCATTCTACGTTATGTAAATAACAAAGAAATAACTTACTCATTATTTTTTCTATTCTCACAAAATAATAGTCTAGATTTGTTGCTTTAATTCAAATGAGTTCTATCCAAGCATATTTGCAACTGAAAGAATCTGAAAACTAATTCAGCATTTCTCAAAAGTTACCTGTTAAAATTACAGAATCCTGCTCCTTGCTGTAGACCCACTGAACCAATATTTCTGAAAATGATTTTGTATATGCTGTCATACACCCTCAGGAAATCCAGTGCACTCTAAAATTTGAAAAGCACTGGGCTACACACTAATATAAACCTTACCCTGAAGGCTTCACAGGAACTAGAATATGTCGAGTATCACAGAGTAAAATTAAAGTGTAAAAGATTGATAGTCACAGTGAGGGGTTAAGTGCATATTGCACACCAACAGGTTATTAATGTATTCATACTGTACCTTTTAATCGAGGAGATTTTTGTATATTATACTTTATATCTATGTACATGGATATAATATAGTACAAATATTAATATATAAATAAGAAATATAGAAGGAATTTCCAAACATCTGTCTTACATATAAAATCATTTCCATTTATTCAAACATATTTATTTGTGCCCTTAACTAACATACCTTAAGCTCACCAATTACTTATATATTATATTCTACTTAAGTGGTGTGTTGTAAGCTAATTGAAAACAATACTTCTGCCTGATATAGCTTTTCTCATATTCCTGAACACTGTTTTTCATTTAGTATTTCAAGAATACAGGCTGAGAATAACAGCATTTCTATCTTATCAGAACATACACTCAGATATAAGAAAAGAAGTAAGCAGTACCTTCTAACTCAGGGGTGGGATAAAACTTAAATATAGGGTAGAATTGGGTCTTACGTGAATACAATGCCTTAACAAATATTATGATTTTCTCTCAGTTTCTTTGTGATCAGACCTTCAAAGACAGACATTCTACAATTAAAAGTATGTATGATAAAGATGGCTGATTAGAACCTTTCAGTGATCACCTCCCCCACAGGAACAACAAACTGAACAAGTATCCACACAAGAAAGCACCTTCATAACAACAACAACAACAACAACAAAAAAAAGGTGAGCATAGTTTCTGTTTATAACATAAATACAAGAAAGAGGCACTGAAGAGGGTGAGAAGGACAGCTTGCATTGTCTATACCACCCCTTTCCCAAGGCCAGGCAGTACAGCACAGAGAGAATCTGTGTGATTGTGGGAGGGAGAAAAAAGTGAGTGTGAGACTTTGTATTAGAATTCAGTGCTCTCCTGTCGCAGTGGAACACAAACAATACCAGGAAGAATATTGCTGGTGCTCACAGAGGGAGCCCTGGGTGAGAGGGCATTCCTTTGCCCTAGATGGAGGAACTCAAATTTCAGCCAGTTTCACTAATAGTTGATTAAAAGAGTCTAAGAACCCAAATAAATTTGAGTGGCAGTCAGGCCACAGAAGCTGCAGTCTTAGGCGTGCTCTGGTGGTGTTCTGGTCTCGAAAGCAGTGGGCTTGGGATGCATCCCAGTGTAACACTAGCTATAGCGGCTGTGGACGTGCTTGCATCATCCTTTCCCAAACTCCAGGAAGTGCAGAGTGGGGAAAACTGCTTGAGGGAGGCAGAACAAACTGTATAGAATACTTCGTCTTGTAACTTGGATACCAGCTCTGCCACAGTAAGATAAAGCACCAGGAAATTCCTGAAGACCCTGGTTCCAGGCCTTTGCTCCTGGATCAAATTTCTAGATCCACCCTGGGTTAGCAGGAAATCTCCTGCTCTGGTGAGAAGAACCCAGACACAGAAGGATTTACCACCTGCTGAATCAAGTAGCCTTGGGCCTTAAATAAACATCAACTGCAGCCAAACAATAGTGGCTACAGACTTGGGCAAACCTCAGTACTGTGCTGGTTTGGGAGGCTGTGGGCTTGAGGTGCGACCCAGAGCAGTGCCAGCTGTTGTGGCCCTGGGAGAGTCCAATGTCACCCCTCTCCCAACTTTAGGTGGGCCAGCATAAAGAGATTCCTTCTGCTTGAGGGAAAGTGAGGGAACAGAGTGAGCTACTTTACCTGGGAATCAAGGTATAATCACTTATCTGCACCAATTCCACCAAGGTTACATATCTAGGAGCACACGACTCACAGTGTTACTGGGCTTAGGCCACCCCAGAGTGTTTTTAGGGCTGCAGTCATCACAGGCTTAGGGAGCAACACACAATCTCCTTGGAATTCTTGGATAGCCCTCTCAAGAAGGATGGACAGTGACAAGCCCAGACTATTAAGAATAGACTAAGTATCTAACTCTTCAATGTCCAGACATGAACAAAGATCCACAAGCATCAGGGACATCAGGAAAGCATGTCCCCATCACGCAGACAAAATAAGGCACCAATTAAAAATCATAAATGGAAATTTTGGAGTTGTAATACAATAACTAAAATTAAAAATTCACTAAACACGTTCATCAATTGGCTTTAAATGGGAAAAACAGCTAACATAACGTTATATCAATAATTATTATGCAATTTGAAGAATAGAGAGAAAGAATGAGGGAAAATGAATATAGTCTCAGGGAAATGTTAGGTACTGTTAAGTGCAACAACATACAAATGGAAGGTCAAAGGGGAAGAAATAGTTTTTTTAAACAAATAATGTCTAAAAACTTCCAAAATCTGATGAAACTGGTTAATTTATTGATTAAAGAAGATTATCATTATCTAAGTGGAATAAACACACACAAAAATCTACAGACGTGCCATAGTGAATATGCTGACAGCTAAACACAAGAAGTCTTGAAAGCAGCAAGAGAAAAATGATTACCTCCATACAATCCTGAACAAGATTAGCAGTTTAACTTCTCACCAGAAATAATGGTAGCTTGAAAGCTGTAGAATCACATATCCAAAATGTTCAAAAAGTAAAAAAAAAAAAATCTGTCATTCAAAGAAACTACATACTACATTCAGCAAAGTTATCTTTCAAAAATCCAGGTGAAATAACATTACAAGAAAAACAAAATGTAAAATAACTTGTAGTGAGTAGAACTGATTTACAGGAAATAGCAAAGAAAGTTTCTCAGGGCAAATTTAAAAAAAAGGAATTTTCTCAGACTGGTAGCAAGTGAGTCTAAACAATAATTTAAAGCCAAATAAAAAGAAAAAAATAATTAGTGAAGATCATTATGCAATTATAAAAGACAATGTGACAGTGTAAATGCATATTTTATCTCCTTTCTTCTCTCAGATGATTTAAAAATGGACTGTATAAAACTATGTATATAATTATATTGTTGAGTGTGTAACATATAGAACTATAATATATTTCCAATTTCACAGCGTATTGTTTCCAAAGGCAACAATAAGCTGTGAAAATGACTCCGAATTATGACTGAAACACACAAGAAAGAGTGAAATATCAAATAGAAAATAAATATGTCAAAATACATAAATATATAGTTGCTCTCCATTCTTTACTTAAGGTACATAAAAATACATAAATATTAATTGTAAAAATGTACTGCTGAATACACAACATATATAGATAAATTATGTATAATATTAATACCTTAAAAAAAGAGGAAAATGTAATAGTGTTATATGGGAATGACTTTTCCATATCTCACTGTAATTAAGTCAGTACATAGCTGAGACAGATTCTGGTTAATTAAGATATATATGGTAGACTTAGAAAATCATCAAGGAAATAAAACTAGTGAAAAATGATTAAAGAAATTGAAATGTTACACTAGAAAGTAGTCTCTTATTCTAAAATAAATCAATAAAGAAGAGGTGGAAATATATACACAAATATATAAGATATATAGAAAACAAAATGTAAAATGACAGACAATTAAACTATATGAATAAATTTAAGTGTTAATTGATCAAGCAACCCCATCTATATGAAATTTATATAACATGAGATTTGGTTATAAGTTTTTACATATAACACTGACATCATCATCTATTAAGAAAAATGCTTTACAAATTAGACTTTATTAAAATTAAAATTTTCTGCTCTTCAAAACACTGTTAAGAGAATAAAAAACTGCAAACTAGGAAAACTTATTTGCAGTATCTGATTTCTGTCTAAAACATACAGAGGATTTCTATCCAAAACATAAAAATAACTCTTAAAACTCAATGACATGCATACAGGGGTTGAAAAGTAAATGGAGGTAGATCGAAGGAGCAAATGTTCTGACTGTTGAATTAGAAAGTAGCAGATAAGCAAGTAAAGGAGGCAAGAATAGTCTATGTGGTAATGAATTAGAGTTGGAAGCATCAGTATGAACTCACACTTAGCTTAAAGTAGATATAGATGGTGTTACTGGTTGAATTTTGTCTCCGAAAAGCCCCAGTACCTCCGGATGTGACCTGTTTTAGAAAAAGGGTCATTGTGCTGGGTGCGGTGGCTCATGCCTGTAATCCCAGCACTTTGGGAGGCTGAGGCAGGTAGATGACCTTAGGTCAGGAGTTTGAGACCAGCCTGGCCAACCTGGAGAAACCCCGTCTCTACTAAAAATGCAAAAAATTAGTAGGGTGTGGTGGTGGGTGACTGTAATCCTAGCTACTGGGAGGCTGAGGCAGGAGAATCACTTGAACTCAGTAAGTGGAGGTTGCAGTGAGCTGAGATCACGCCATTGCACTCCAGCCTGGGTGACAGAGCAAGACTCTGTCTCAAAGAAGAAAAAAAAAAGTAAAAGAGTTATGTTTAATAAGTTTATTAGTTTGGATGAAGCCATAATGTAGTAGAATGGGTCCTTAATCTCATATGAAAAGTGTATTTTTAAGAAGAAACCGATAAAGAAAAAGACACACAAGGGGGAAAGTCCATGTGACCACAGAGGAAGAGATTAAAGTGATGTTACTGCAAGTGAAAGAATGATGAAAATGTCCAGCAAGCTTCTGTCTGAACACCAGAAGCTAGGAAAAGGCAAGAAGAAATTTTCCTCTGTAGGTTACAGATGGGAAGCATGGCTGTGCTGGTACCTTGAATTCAGACTTCTAGACTTCAGAACTGTAACACAATGAATTTCTGTCTTTTTAAGACACTTAGATTCTAGTACCTTATTAATTACAGCCCAAAGAATCTAATACAGATGACTACCTATAGAAATATTCATGAATATATGATGCATACATGGGTTAGTATGCATTTGTATATTCCCTTTTCAATCAGCTGAGAGAGCCTAGAAGTAATAACATGCCCATAGCAACAAGGACACGTAGTGCCCATATCTTGGTTTCTAACTCCATTCACCAATAAAAAGATCAAGTGCTTTTTGGAGACATGATTCTCAGGTATAAAATATGCAATATGAACCTGGAGCACCTTGCTGTGTCAGAAAGTTAAAAAGTGCTAAAAAATTTTTTTTCATGATTAGATTTTCTCAGAGCAACATAGGAGCCAACTGAAAGTGTTCTGAATGATAAAAGCTGAAACAATTTTAGCAACAAATAAATAAAATAGTATGAAATTATAATCGAAAGTTTAAAATAACTATGACTTTATGGTGATACAACTAACTAAGTTAACAATAAATGGGGGAGAGAGACAACTTTTCTGTACAGAATTCAAAATAATTTCTTATTTATTTATTTATTTTTTCAATCGCCCAGGCTGAAGTTGCAGTGGCACGATCTCGGTTCACCGCAACCTCTGCCCCCTGGGTTCAAGCGATTCTTCTGCCTCAGCCTCCCAAGTAGCTGGGACTACAGGTGAGCGCCACAATGCCTGGCTAACTTTTGTATATTTAGTAGAGTTGGGGTTTCACCATATTGGCCAGTCTGGTCTCGAACTTCTGACCTGGTGATCCACTCACCTCTGCTTCCCAAAGTGCTGGGGTTGCAGGCGTGAGCCACGGCGCCCAGCCCAGAATAATTTCTATGCATATTCTGCCCTCAGGATTGTAGAGCCTAACTTGCCACTCATTCCTTGTGGATCGTGCATACTCTTTCCTAATAATACCATACTATTAGGATGAAAAAAGATAACTTTACAGTGGAGAAACCTGACAAATGTTACTTCAGCTTAGATTAGCATCAAAAGTAATTTCATTTATTTATTTATTTATTTAGAGACAGAGTCTCACTCTGTCATCCAGGCCGGAGTGTAATGGCACGATCTTGGCTCACTGCAACCTCCACCTCCCAGGTTCTAGTGATTCTCCTGCCTCAGTCTCCCAAGTAGCTGCTACTACAGGCGCGTGTCACCATGCCCAGCTAATTTTTGAACTTTTAGTAGAGACGGAGTTTCACCATGTTAGCCAAGATGGTCTCCATCTCTTGACCTTGTGGTCCACCTGTCTCGGCTTCCCAAAGTGCTGGGATTACAGGCATACGTCACTTCGCCTGGCCAGTGATATATTTTTTTTAATTGTATGTGTCCTTGATGTGATATGATGAGAATGACAGCTTACCTCTGCAGTCTTCACCACACAACCTATGACCCCAGACTAATTATGAGAAAAACATCAGCAAAATCCCACACGAAAGACATACTACAAAATTATCTGACCAAGTACCTCTCAAAATGGTCAACAACATCAAAAACAATGTCTAAGGAAAAGGAGACATGAGGAAGACTTCTGAGTTCTGGCAGTTTCCCATATCTTGATTATAAAGGGTTGTATTTCATAAATACCTATTGGAATATGCACTTAAGATATGTACACTTGCAGCTGGTGGCAGTGGCTCATGCCTGTAATACCAGCACTCTGGGAGGCTGAGGCGGGTGGATCACGAAGTCAGGAGATCAAGATCATCCTGGCAAACATGGTGAAACCCCGTCTCTACTAAAATACAAAAAATTAGCTGGGCGTGCTGGTGCGTGCCTATAATCCCAGCTACTCGGGAGGCTGAGGCAGAAGAATCACTTGAACCTGAGAACTGGAGGTTGCGGTGAGCAGAGATAATGCCACTACACTCCAGCCTGGTGACAGAGCAAGACTGCATCTACAAAAAAATAAAAATAAAATAAAATAAAGATAAGTGTACTTGCTAAAGCATTTCAATAAAAAAGTATACAGAAATAAAACTGGAAATCTACTTCTAATACGTATCTGACAGTGGAATACTGAGAAATGTGGCTCTGTAAGACATCAAAATATTTAGGACCTAATGTAAATTGCATTCATTATTCAAGAAGATAGTCTTCAAATGTTTCGGTCAGAACTGCTAGGTTATTGTGAACAGGCAGAAAGTAGAGGGAATCTAGCAACAGAAAACTAAGTAATCTAGTGTTATTTTAAAAAGTTATAAATTATAATACAAAGTGCATTGTACTTTTAAGAAGATTTTATATAAATCATTTCATTATTAAAGATAAATGCATAAAATTAAAAATATTTATGGGATCTATAAATACTTTGTTTTATTTATAAATGGATAGTGTATGATAGCAAAAACTATTTTCACTTTGTTCCAACATTAACATTGTTAAATGAATACTCTTACTAAATTCCTCTAAAAGTTAATAACTTTGGCTACAAAAATAATATCAATTTTATAATCCTGAATTACAAACCAGGTATAATTTAGCACTCAATAAAGATGAAAGTTTAATCTGTATGTTCTACTGTCTTAGGCATAATTAAAATAACTTCAAATTAGAAAAGAAGAGCAAATATATTTATCCCAACATTCAGTTTCCTAGAGTGACATACCAGTGGAAGACCTACCATGCTAATCTATTACTTTACTTACATTACTCAACAAGCAAATATCATTTTCATAGATCCTGCTTTTTCCCCATTCTATATAAATATCACTGGTAGAAAAAAAAATAGTAGAAAAAAAAATAAAGTAGATAGATACATGTTTTAAAAACACCAATACAAATAGCTCAGTCAGGAACGTGTCCTCTGTCAGAAGAAAACAAAAAAAAAAATTGTTACAATTTCCAGAAATAATTTTATGAACAACAGGTAACTTAAAACATGGTTGTGGTAAAGATTTTTTTTAATCCAAATTCTTAACATATAATGGGAATGTATTGGACTCTACCAGTCATATTTTAAATTATTTCATTGAAAATATTCATGGGAGAAACAGAGATTTAGGTTAGATAGAAAGTTATGTTTTTACCACCTAATGTACATCCACAATGTCAAATCAAACAAAAAGCTTACCTAATCTATTCCCTGCTGAGATAGATCCTGAAGGAGACAGATCAGAGACCCATTGTTGCACATTCTTATTTTTAGATTAGACTTTATAAAAAGCCTGTGGACAAAAGATTTGAATGTGGTGTTTCCTTGGTCTGTGAAGATCCCTGGACTCAACTATCAGGGTGGGAATGACCAGTAATCCTTGCCACCAGAAACTGAGAAGTTGCTCAGGGTTTTACTAACTTCTCCATCTCTAAGATTACTATTAAATATGAAGGACAGGGGAAAAATGACTTATTCTCAGTATCTAGAAATGTGACCAAGAAATTGGCTAAGGCCATGCCATTAGTTTGAGGCATTGAAGGCCATAGCAGCTTCCACTGCTGTCCCTAAGGCTCCCTAGCAAGCAGGAAAGCAAAACCAAAATCACACTGAAGTCTGCTAATCCACAGAGAGAACAAAACACCAATCTGAATAGGTCTCAACTGCAAAGAATGGGCAGGGGAAATAAAAGACAATTTGAAGAAAAGAAACAATAACAATAGTTTTAGTGTTGTTATTAAAACCTTAGTGTGTTTCAAGTACAGCACAAAAATAAAAATATTGTCACTAACAATACACACATATATACACACATATATAATGATTGAGAGATTGTTAAGTGGTTATTAAGGATTCTTGAAACAGGAAAATTCTATTAGTAGAAAATATACTCTGTATATTGCATGGAAATACCAGAATTTCAATTATTTCTGTAAAGCTTTAAATTATATATACTTAATTTTGCAGAATTTAAAAATAAAAGACAATTCAAGTAATAGCAAAAAATGGCAAAGCAAAACAACAGTAATGCTCTTAAATTCAGACATAAAATCAAGCATACATTTTGAACATTTGCAGAAAATTGTTCATATCATTGACTACAAAGTGCTTAAAATTCTTAAAGTTAGACATTTGAAAGTCTACATTTTAGAAGTCAATTAAATTAAATACAAATAATAAAAATGATTAAAAATTATAACTTCTTTGAAATTGGGAAACCTACTTTTAGATAGTCTTTTTGTCAACGAGGTAATTCAAAGTGAAATTATAATCTACCCACAAACCAATGAAAAAGAATATTTCCATATAAGCCTTTGAATGCCTTTAATTTACTTTTCATGCCTTTATTATTTAATAAAAAATGAAAACAAATAAGCCTTGTACTCATCTTCTGAAAACTTAACAAAAGAGCAAATTGAACTTAAAACTTTCTATAAATGTAAGTTACTTAATTTGAAAGCTGAAAATAATGAAATATTGAAGAACCAAAAACATAAAAATGATAAATACAAAATTTTGTCATTTTAAAATGCACAAACAACTTATCAGAATTTAAGTAAAAACATATATATACACACACATATATAGTCAAATATATATATATAGAGAGAGAGAATGAGAGAGAGACAGAGACAGACAGACAGACAGAGAGTAAGCTAAAAGGACAGAGAAGCCAGAAAAACTGGACAAGTTCAGGAATGAAAGATATAACCAAAAATTTAGAAGAAAAAAATCATTGAGATTTTGTTTTAAAAGAAACACAAATTCAGAGAATATGGCAAACAAATACAGATTTAAAGGACACAATGGTCAAAACATAATTTAGATATTAGTTTTAATGCCATCTTTGTTACAAGATTCATTTAGAAACTACTAATTTCTAAGTCATCAATTTTGAGAGTCATCTGTTGTATTAATAAATGTTTTATTGAATTATTTTCAAAGATTGTGATCTCTAAGACTCCCTTAGGGAATATAAACAAGTGTTAAAAAGCTGTGCTTTGAAGCCAAACCTTTAACAAATCTTAGCAACAAATGGTCAAGACATAAGAATAATGAATGAATTCAGGCGACTTCAGACTTAGAAAGCCATCATCTCTGAGGTCATTTTCCCTTTTCCCTTTCTAGTCAGGAAACTTCATCTAGTTCCTAGCAAACTTGTCTTATTCCTAGCAAATTCATTTACCTTAATTTGGATCCATTATCAATAAATATTTCTATATTATTTGAGTTACTGTTATAAGAAAATTAATGAAGAGTCAAATTCTCTGCTGCTTGCAAGATAGAAGGCCACAGAAGCAGTGCCAGCTGAACAGATACTATACATCCACTACTTTGAAGGGGATTTTAGACTCTTATTAACTACTCACAAATGGTTTCATAAAGGAAACATTTCCTAAAAAATTTCAGTTATCACACTACGTGCTATATCTTTAAAGAGATTCTGAGAAAGCCAGATATACAGAATGTTTCCATAACTGGGAAGACATTTCATTCATAACATGTACCAGAACATTGGAAAATAAAGTAGAACTGCCAATACTGCAACACGTCAGCTGATAGATTAAATCACTGAGAGAAAAATGGAAAAATGTTTAAGGAAGTAGAGGGGCAAACAAACATCTTAGTGGAGAGACAAAATTAAATTGCATAATGACACCTGCAACAGAAGAAAATCTGCTTGGATTGGGTGTAACTAACAAAACTCATAAATATTACATATAAACTGCAGGAAATGGAATCTAGTATAACAATGATTTCTAGTTATTTTCAGGCACAAAATTTGAAAACAGAGAAGAATTATCTTAAAATTAGACTATATGGTAAAGTGTGGTGGCTCATGCCTGTAATCCCTAGTAAATATGTTATAGTACCTGGTGTCATTATTTTTTATTTATAAAATTTGACACCAGAGGCAGAGACAGTTATTCTCTCATGTATATCATAAGTGCATATTTGAAATGTGTATAATGCATATATTCTTTATTATGTTATATTTACATGTAAATTACACATGATCCACATATTCTATGCAGTCTTATGTAAATATAATATATGATATATAAAATACATGAAGTATCATAAGCAAAGGCACCTAAGAAATCATCAAGGTTATCAAATATCATTTACAAAGTCAATAGAAGCAACATTCAAATTTGTGAATATTTAACTCTGTGTTTTCTTCTCATGAACTATAGTTACAATGTTTTTAGAGTAAAATATATTTGTAAAAAACGTTGCAGAAAAGCCATCAAATTCATGAAAATCCAAAGGAAAAAAACAACGTAGAGTGGGCATACCTTAATGAAATATTGGCAAAACAGTTGATGTATCTGAAAAATTATCAAATGAGAATAGAGAAAATAGATTCATGGCAGCTAATTTCCAGAATAAGTTAAGAGTACAGGTAGGCATTAAATAAATCTTATAATGGTTGGCTAGAAAGCAGAAATTATATAATTACAGAAGATGTTGTAAATCAAGTCAACCTAAAAATGTTGCCAATGACCAAATGTTGGAATAAGCAGCGGTATCCACTTAAAGAGACAAGACAAAGACATCGATGAGGTAGAGCATGATTTATTTCTCGATTATTAATATTAACCATGGTTTTAAATATTAATTTTAGAAAGACACATAGAGTATTTCATCTATTATAAAGCAGTCAAGACTAATAGTTTAGAAATTAACATAAAAGCAATATATGGCCAGTTTAATATTTAGTTTTATACCATGATTCTCAACTACCAGTCCTTACACAAGGAGTTAAACATTCTTTATCACCTCCAATTCAGTCCAACCTTGCTAAGATTTATTCTATTCTTTCTCTTCCCTTTCTCCCTAATATAATGGTCAAAACTTTAGAAAAATGGTCAGACTCTTGTTTTGTTTTGAGTGGAATCCATGTTAACAGAAAATAATAATGGTAGAAAAACAGCTATCTGAACGATGCAGTGACTGAATGTATGTGCTAAATGCTATTCCTCAATTTTTTTTCAACCTCCATAGAATACAACCAGGAAATCTTAAGAGTTTTAAGAAAAACAGATTTGATATTTTTATACCTTGCAAACCTTCCAAGTACGATCTTTTTAAAAATAATGAACATTTATTACAACTAAAGACATATAAAGTTTCATACTAAGTTGATGATCATTCTAAAAATAAGTATTAGTCCATGAACACTGTTTGTCAGCATTTTTAATGTTAATAATATTATTAATAATTATTGGCATATGTATCCAAGAGATTCTTCCAAAAGCTTTAGCTACTTTCATTTAGTCATAATTTTTGAGGTAGCTATAATATTAATTCTAACACTTATTTGCTGTGATATAGACTTCTCGAAATCTTTACAATGATTATCTATTACTATCGCCACTTTATAGGAAGAAAAAGTGAGGAAGATTGTCTGTTTTATACATTCAGTAGAATCTGTGAACTCTAACAAATACTGTGCAGTCTTTTTTTAAAGATTTTATTTCTATTCTACATAGATTGACCTAATTTTTATTCAATTTTGAATGTTTCCCACAACAACAACAACAAAGTTAAAAACTACTTTAGCAATATATTAAAAGACATCCACTTTGTTTTAAATTACTAATACATTTTTGGCATAAATGTAAAACTAAGATTATAGCCTTAATTATAATTATAGATCTAGATCTATTTAAAGCAATTTAATATAAATATGCATATCTAAGATACTTGAGATTTATATTAATGGTGATGGCATTAATCACCAAATGCATCATTTTAACTAGAGATAATATATATCTTTTGAGTGCTAGTACCATCAGTGTGGCCCAGCAATTCTTTTGAAAAACTTTGCTGCATGTAAAAAGAAATTGTTAAATACTAAAATGTTTCAAAAATCTATTTCCCTAAATGGTAGTCATCTTTGCATGAAAAACAAAAAACAAAAAACAAAAAACATGAAGCTCTAGAATTCTGTGTAATTTGCATATTCCTACTTCAAGCTGTCTAGGCCTGTGAGATACTTGCTGTTAAGCTATAAAGAAGTAGAACAGAAAGGGGCCTCCTTGGCAATCTTTATATATCTCCTCTCTCTCTCTCTCTCTCTCTCACACACACACACACACACACACACAAACTAATGGGAATAAAAATTAAGAAATATGTTTAAATACACGTGGGCTTTTAGTATAAGACAAATATGGCTTAGTGTTCAAGCTAGGAGAGGATACATTGCTGTTATTGACCTCCAAATTTCAATGGTTTATCTCTTATTCCTATAACATGGCTAGTATGGACTGATGAGGTTTTGTTAGGCATGCTCACTCAGGTACTTAGGTTGATAACGACTCTGCCACTGTGGAATTAAATATTCTGCAACATGTGACAGTGGAGTCAACATGAAGGGAGAAAAATGGGATGAGTGTGGCACACTAGATTTCAATTACTTCCTATTCAAAAGAGAGACTCACTACAATTGGTTACTGCCCTTTAGATACAAGAACATACATGATCCCAGACAAATTGCAAAGCAGACAAAAATATATATGGAATCATTTGGGCTATCTAGTAAGTCCTAATTGCCCCTACTAGCAGTTACATTTGAAAGCAATGATGATAGAGGGATAAATAGACTAAATATTGCTGGAATAAAAAGCTTATAACTTGGAAAAAAGTGTCTGATGCATAATTAAACTATACAGTATTAATTCCAAATAGATCAAAATTCTAACTATAAACAATGAAACAAACAAAAATTCTAGAGAAAGACAAGAAAGTGTTTTTCTCAATTAGAGAAACATTTATTTTAAAACTATAACAAAATCTCAAAGCAGAAATAAAAAGGTTGAAAAATAGACCACATCAATTAAAAATTAGTTTAATTTTTTTTGACTGACCAAAAAAATACCATGAGGTCAAAGGATAAATAGCAAAACACAAAAAATGTTTTCAACTTATAAAAAGGGATTAGTCTTGCTAACAAGCTAGAAGAGTTCAGTGAATGATAAAAACTATTACTAATCTAGCTTTGTGCAGTGGCAGTATTGTGCAGCCAATGAGGTTTTTCCAAGGCCCAATTATTACTAGTTAAAAACTTCTCCCAATACCTCACTATGATGACTTAAAATATAGTTGGCACTGGCAATTTTTGGCAGTCTCTACGGGGACTGAGTTATATTTTTTAAGAAGATTAATAATCTAATAGAAAAATATACAAAGATATGTGCATTGCACCAGAATTATACTTAAAGTATGAGATACTATGATTTGATGGTATATATTAAAATTATAAATGATCTCCCATACACTGTAAGACATAAATTCTACATCTAAGAATATCCTACACGATTATGCAACTTTATGTGAAACAAAATATTTACCATATTTTCACTGAAGTATCACTTATAATTACAAATAATTGGGAACAACTAAAGTGTTTACCTATAGAGGACTGAATAAAATCCAATCCATCTATCCAATGGAAAATTCTGCAGCACTAAAAATAATTTAAAGATTTTGTTTCAAATTGAGTATATTTTAAAATATATTTTAGTGGGAAACAGCAAGATCTAAATATTGCCTATATATGTGCTTTTATGTAAAATGGGAGAAGGGGATAATTCATAATTGTGTTTTCTTATCAGAAATAGGAAACACAAGAAAGAATTTGAGAGGGATGGAACTAAGAAGACAGATGACTATGATTCAAAAAAATATTTTCACTGTTTACATCCTTATGCTTTTTAATTGTTACACTAAATAAATGTAATAAAAATTCAGAAAAATCAAATAAAATGTTAAAAAGTGAGATGTGAGCTGACCAGGTCAAAGTATAGTGTTTTTTGGTTTATTTATTCTAAACAGGATTCTTATGTTTCTGAAATACTAGTAAAATTGTAATATCCTCCACAGAGTCAACCCTTATTTAAATTATAAGATACCTCCATTTCTGACAATCATTACTCATTAATGAAGAACACATTTCCCATTCAGATATTGTGCATTTTGTGACCAAGAGTATGTGGCTTTAAACTGTTAATATTTCTTTTAATCATGACATATTAATAATTTTCAAAATGTTTAAATTTTTTTCTAAAATATTTCTATTTCTTCCTTACTTTACTTCTTCATTAGCATAGCACCAAAGTACTTTTTCAAGCTACTGATTAAAATAGACAAAATTCCTGTCCTCTATAATTTTAGATCTATGGGACTATAATTATGCATGTGGTCAAAATAAATGAATATCCCAAGAAAAGTGGGCAAGTACTGCAAAAGAAACATATGGGTGGTGACGTGTATATGTTAAAGATGTTCCTCTAGGTAGAGGATTAGATAATTCTTCACAAAGGAGCTGATGCTTGAATTCTTCCAAAGGATGAATAGGAATTTGTCATAGAAAAACCAAAAATTGTAGCCCAAGAAAGAGCAAATGAACCCACATAGAGGTGTGTTGCTTCCGTTCAGCCCACACCTGTTTAATGACTATTAAGATATACTTTTTCAAAAGTGGCTTAGTCAACTGCTATTTTACCTAACAGTGTGTAATGGAGCTGGTATGTTTCTCTCTTGGTTTGCGTCATCAAATAGCTTCAACTTCATTTATGCTAGTGTTTCAAATCTCTTGCAGACATATAAAAATAGTTATTCTTACGATTATTATTATTGTACCCATTGATAATCACTTTTTATTTTAAAGATGCAAAATCTATTCATTGTTCTTGATAAACTTCCGTGGGTTGGATTGTTTTGTAAAACGTTTTTCACATTTTCATGGAGTTGCAACTTCATTTACTTCGTGTAAACTTAGGGTACTTCCAGTTTATTAACTTCTCGCCTATTTCTCAAAAGAGTTTTAGACTCAACTGCAAATACTTTTGGTATCCCAAGATATAATTTGTAGAGATCAAGAGATTTAGAATCATTGAGAGCAGTTATCTGCTTTTCAAAAATCTCATTTATTTTGAGCCTCTATTTTCTACTTCAAATATTTGCTCTATGTCTAGAGGACATTTCCAAATAAATGTATTATCAACACTTTGAACTCAGCATTACCAAAAATATATTTGTCATCTTCATGTTTTCTCCCCCAACATAAAGGGGATACCATAATGTCTACCTTTTTGTGATAATTCATTGCACTATTATTCTTTTTGTAATATAATGATGAAGTAATTGTATATTTTTTATTTTTTATATATTTATAAGCAAAATAAAAACTCCTAATTATAAAATCAAGCTAAACAAGTCACTGAATTCTGAATGTTAGCATTTTTGAGAGTCATTGAATCTATTTTACTGGAAAAGCGTAATGGCAAATGTTAAATATTTTCATGTAGTTGGAAGCCAATTTTTAAACTTTTATTAGAGGAACTTTCAGGAAATAATATAAAAGGCAGGAAATAATACTTTCCTTTCTCTTAAACACATCTGAGTAATATTGTAGTGTGGCAGGTTTTTAAAAAAAGAATCTGAAAGAAAAGAATTCTGATTTTCCTCCTTAATTCCTTGAGGCGTCATTTCACAGAAGGAGGCAGAGATGACTAGTTAATAGTATGAATGTTTATTTATCTACTTTAATCACAATATCCCTGTTTTTAGTTGAAAGATTGACAATCCTGCACAAGATTGCATCTATCAGTCTCTCTTAGAGTAGAGAAGACAACATACTCAAGTACTGAACAATATTGGCAACTTATGTTAATCATGATATTCTCAGCTTATACTCTTAACTATGGAAGCTACAACTACCTTTTCCTATTTCTTTCATCCTGCTTTTTAGGACACATATACGATGACCAGTGCTATAGCATCCATATGGAGAAAGAAGACTGTATGAGTCTGGTTTCTCTAAAGGGGACAGAATTAATAGGATATATGTGTATATGAAGAGGAGTTTATTTGGAGAATTGACTCACACAATCACGAGATGAAGTCTCACAATAGGCCATCTGCAAGCTGAGGAGCAAGGAAGCCAGTCCCAGTTCCAAAATCTTGAAAAGCAGGGAAGCCGATAGTGCAGTCTTCAGTCTGTAACCAAAGGCCCCAGAGCCCCTGACAAATTACTGGTGTAAGTCCAAGAATCCAAAAGCTGAAGAACTTCGAGTCTGATGTTCAAGGGCAGGAATCATCGAGCAAGGGAGAAAGATAAAGGCCAGAAGAGTCAGCAAGTCTCCTCATTCCACTTTCTTCTGCCTGTTTATTCTAGCCATGCTGGCAGCTGATTAGATGGTGCCCACCAGATTGAGGGTAGGTCTGTCTCTCCCAGTTCACTGACTCAAATGTTAATTTCTTTGGCAGGGCCCTGACAGACACCCAGGAAAATACTTTGTATCCTTCAATCCAATCAAGTTGACACTCACTATTAACCGTCACAAAGACTAAGAACAAAACCTTGGAGGGAAAGTGCAATGATCCAGAAGGCACCTGATACAATGATGACTTTGTAGAGTCATTATTCCAGACTGAGGTGACAAAACTTTTTGTTCTTTTTTTTTTATTGTTTAAGAGAAAAATAAACTTCTGTTTTATGTAATTCTGTGTTACTTAGGCGTGTGGTAAGGTTCTGTTATATGTTGTTAAACCTATCTTGATACACAACTCATCTAAAAAATGCACTTTGAAGGGTTACTTACAAATTGGATTATCGTATATCTGAGCTCTTAGTATTTTCAAGACCTATTTTAAGTTAATTAATAACAGTATACTAAGAAATACTGAAAACATATCCCTCTTCTAATTAAATTAATGTAAGTATAGTTGGATAAGAATGACTTCAATCTTAATATTAATTCAAAATGTACCTAAATTAAAACATTTTCCAGTGTAATAATATTTTAAAGTTCTTAAAAGCAGAAATGCAAAGGAAATATATTTCTCAAACATCCTCAGAATCCATGAGATAAAACCAAATTTATCCACAATTAAAGAATAAAATTATTCTAATTCAAAGCAGATCAGCAGTCACTAATCAACTAGGGCAAACTCAACAAATAAAACATAACCAACACACACAGACACATGCACACAAACTCACAGAGAAAAATAGGAGGTACTCCAGGGTGTATTATGTGCCATCTTTTCTTTATCCAGTCTATCACTGATGGGCATTTGAGTTGGTTCCAAGTCTTTGCTATTGTGAACAGTGCCACAATAAACATGTGTGCTTGTGTCTTTATAGTTGAATGTTTTATAATCCTTTGAATATATACTAAGTAATGGGATTGCTGGATCAAATGGCATTTCTATTTCTAGATCCTTGAAGAATCACCACAGTGTCTTCCACAATGGTGGAACTAATTTACACTCCCACCAACAGTGTAAAAGTGTTCCTATTTCTCCACATTCTCTACAGCATCTGTTGTTTCCTGATTTTTTTTTTTTAATGATTACTATTCTAACTGTCATGAGATGGTATCTCAATGTGGTTTTGATTTGCATTTCTCTAATGACCAGTGATGATGAGCTTTTTTCTTATATGTTTGTTGGCTGCATAAATATCTTCTTTTGAGAAATGTCTGTTCATATCCTTTGTCCACTTTTTTATGGGATTGTTTGTTTTTTCTTGTGAGTTTGTTTAAGTTCTTTGTAGATTCTGGTTATTAAACTTTTGTCAGATGGGTAGATTGCAGAACTTTTTCCCATTCTGTTTGTTGCCATTTAACTCTAATGATAGTTTCTTTTGCTGTGCAGAAGCTCTTAAGTGTAATTAGATCACATTTGTCGATTTTGGCTTTTGTTGCCATTGCTTTTGATGTTTTAGTCATGATAGTTCTTGCCTATGCCTATGTCCTAAATGGTATTGCCTGTATGCAGCCATAAAAAAGGATGAGTTCATTTCCTTTGCAGGGACATACACAAAGCTGGAAACCATCATTCTCAGCAAACTGACACAAGAACAGAAAAACAAACACCACATGTTCTCACTCATAATTTAGTGATGAACAATGAAAACACATGAACACAGGAAGGGGAACATCACGCACCAGGGCTTATCGGGGGATGGGGGGACTAAGGGAGGGATAGCAAGGGGTGGGGGGGGATTGGGTAAGGCTAACATTAGGAGAAATACCTAATATAGATGACAGGGGGTTGGATACTGCAAACCACCATGGCACATATATACCTATATAACAAACCTGCATGTTCTGCATATGTACCCCAGAACTTAAAGTATAATAAAAAAAAGAAAAAGAAAAATGGGATGTACTTGTGTTTGTCTTTTGGCAAAAGGCATATTTTAAAGTTAGACAGTTAAGAATCGGAAAATTGTTGCACTTAATTCAAAAATATTGAATAGAAATCAGTTATAACTGAAGACTAACAACTTTTAAAAGTTACCCTTTGAATAAAACTTACTTCACATGCATTTATAAATAACTAATTTGGCAAAGAAAATTATTTTATGGCATTTAGTGTAAGTTTGTTTTATCTCATTAGCTTAAAGATAACTTAATGTTGTATTATCTCCGTGGTGACTATGCATTCCTAGAGGGAAAATTGTTTAACAGCACAATGTATCTTTTCAAAAAATTATTTGGATTTTGCTTAAAAGCTGAATTGGGTGAAACATTTAATTTCTATATCTCTTATCCTGACTATTGTAAATCATTTCATTTGAATTACTTAAGCTAAAATTTTAGGCTATGTAAATGTAAAGATGGATCTTGAACTTTTATATTATGTTTAAAAATACTACCGTCTTCCATAAATGGCTCAAAAAATTCAGATGATTTTGAAGCCATGTGGACCAAAGATCTTGTTCTAATTAAACCTTTAAACTTTGTTTAATTTTTGATATATAATATTATCTTAGATAAACACTATCATTACAATAACATTACAAGTACTTTGATGTTAAGTCGCACATATTTTCTGAAATTTCTGGGTAACCTTCTAATCTTTAGAATGATTAGTGGTACTGATGTAATTAAAAGTCTACACTGACCTAAAAATACTTCTTAGAAAATGATTATATAAAGCTGACAGTTAAATAAAAGTTATACATATAGGTACAGTAACATTAATGTGCCTATATGTGTATGTTTTTGTAGATGTTCATATAAATAAACGATATATGATTTGGCTCAGAAAAAGTAAAGAGCAAAAAATAAATAGTATCATCTCAGAAAGTTATGATTATTTACATAGTTTCCTCATTCATTTTGAAATATGTTTTATATCTAAATGTCTTTCCTAGTGTGTTCGAAGGTAAATCAGGACCACTTCTCAGGAAATATGTACAGTGTTCAGATTGGCTAGACCTAATTCTTAGATACCTAGAGGATAATTTATAAGAAATAAGCCTGCATCTCAGACTATCACCATGTGTTCTATACTTAGGTATATAATTACAGAAACTTTAATTTTCATATGGCTCAAAATTAAAATAGTAAAATTTTTCTGTATTGTACTTTAGAGTGTTTAATACAATTTAATAATTTTAGATTATGATTTTTAAGACATACCATTTTACTTTAAACATACTATATGGCAAATAATAACACTGTAATTCAAATATATTATTTGGATCACTTCTCAGCCTTTTGGGTAAGAGCTAGAATAAATATATTATTTTATATTACTATAAATACAGTTAATATATGCTACTATTTTGAAAGTCTGATAACTCCTGAAGGCAAATAATTAAATTGAAATCTCTTATGGCAGCACAATGCTGATAAAAATAAAACTGAAAACATCTATATTGTATACTCAAAGGCAGATAATTTAATTGAAATCTCTTATTGCAGCACAATGCTGATAAAAACTGAAAACATCTATATTGTATACTTAAAAACATGTACATTATATTTTCTGCAGCTTTTAGATTTGATAGAAATAGTTGTTCTCCAAATTATTACAAACACTTTATTTCACCTTTAAAAATCTATGTGTGAATTCTAATTTCATTTTAGTTATAACAACAATTACATTAAATGAGAAAAATGTGTAGAAAAATCCCTAGATATGTAGATAAGTACGTATATATATTTAAGTATGCATATATGCTTAAGTCCATTATGAAGTAGTGCTGTAGAGTAACCATAAAAATATCAAAATGACTTTTGATTTCAAATATCATTTTTTAACCACTATTTTATTAATTTCCCCAAAACAAAGCCACTTCACAATTTCAAATTTCAAATAATTACTATGGCTAAGATTATAATGACTAACATTCTTTTCTGCTAAGAAGAATTGAAGGTTGATTAGATGAATGTCTGTTTCTATAGCTGGCTCAGGAAAGTACATAATGGTTATATAACATATGGCTTTTTTTCCAGGAAAAAAATAAGATTTTTCAAATTTTATACAATTTATTAACAGGATATGACAGTCATTTAAATGAGCTCCCACTGGCTAAATTATGATAGTTTGAACAGAAAGACATAAGAAATCACTATTTGCAAAACCAAAACTTATCACTTAATAAAGTTTAAAATACAAATTATTTATTTTCTCTATCACATATGTAATGTTATTTTTGTGAAAGACCAGTCTTCAGGTGCAAATTTTATATATGTCAGATAGGTAAATGCAAACTTTTGCATAAATTTTCTTGTATTCTCTATCAACAGGAAACTTATAATTTTTCAGATTCACAATGTGTTCCCATGAACACATTACTAAAGTCAAGGATAATCACCTTGATATATTTCAGGCTAAGTTGCAATGAAACTGTCATAATTCATAACTATTTTGTGTTAATAAGCCTACAGAAACATACAACAAACTCTACAAAATAGCCTTTTAAGCAATTCCAAAACAGTGTCATGATTTGGATCCAAGAAGGAAAACCACTTAAATTGAGGCACAAGAACCACAGTAATATTTCCCTACTAAACTTTATAGTTAAATGCCATAGCTAAGTTCTGCATTCACTTTTCCTGTTCGACTTCTGATGGTAGTTGGAATTCAGATGGTAGACTTCTGATGGGAGCTAACACTTAGTTCCCTGAAATCAGCTAAGTGTTTGCCACATAACAGTAAAAAATACACTGATTTCAAGGAGCTTGTACACCATCAGAAGTAGCAAACTCTTAGCTGACTCTGCTATTCTTTCATGGTAAAGGCTTAGCATATACCATATATGCATAAAACTAACATTTTTAAAGTATAATCATCTTCCTAGGAAACTCTTGCTTTTTACATACCTGTAAGTCCAAGATATCTATTGCCAGAAAAATTCAGTACAGAACATTCCTCAAAAAAAAAAAAAAAAAATCTTAAAAGGAAACAAAACTGAGAGGCTGGAGTGGACAAATGTGTTCACTGTTCTTGCCTATTCTCTGCTCTTTTTCAGAATGAAAGGTAATAAACACAAATATTTTCTTAATATGTAATTTGTAACAATGGTGCTGTTAAAATATTTCTTCGACTGTGTTATTAGAGAGAAATAATACTTATTTTGGTAATGTGTTAGAGAAAGACACTTCAATATGAACTTAAAACAGAATTTTAAAAGTTCCAATAAACAATGACTCATATGGGTCCAAGGTTGGAGTAATGCAAAAAGAAGCACTGAACGATAAATGGTGAGGAAAAAGATATATATTTCATGTGCTTCATTAAAACCTAGTAAGGAAAGTTTACTATCAAATTGAATTTTCAGATAATTAAGCACCTTAAAAATTTAGAACTCTTTTGTATAGATCTTGAAAGACAACTTAGCTAGCTATGGATTAGATCACTAAATTAGCTAATGTTTACATAGCCAATATTCTAATTTTACATTAACTGTGTAATTTTTCTAATATTTCATCAAAAATTTGAATTCCCATATAAATCTACTTGCTCAGAAGGGCAGTGGACATTCCTAAACTACTGAGTAATTGATTTATTTCCAAAGATTTTTGACATGTATACTTGACAGGAAGATTAAACAAAATCTTACTGACAAAGAAGAGTGTTTATTGAAAGAAGATGCTTTTATTGACTTAAAATGTTAATGTATATTTATTACAGGGGGATTAATTTACCCAACAACTTTAATAAATATTAGCTACACAGTATCACTGATTTTGCTCTAATTTAGTAAATCTATAAAAAAAGAAGAGAGAATCCACAGACCTTTTGAAGGAACTGGATCACCACTGTAGACTCCTTGAGACAGAAAAACTGTGAGTTCCCTTGGTTTCTCAACAGGGAGGCTCATGGTCTTGGGCATGTTCTCAGCCCTGGTCACCGGCTGCCTGGAAATTACTGGGTGCTGTTTAGGGGGCAAGGTGAACATGAGACCAGCCTTCAGGACTGCTGGCTGTATGGGAGTGGTGTGAGGCAAATGACTGCTGGCTTTCCTCCACTTCCCTGGCAAACTGTATGATTCAGCAGAGGTAGCCATAATCCCCCCTTGGAATATAATTCCCTTGAACTGGGAAGCACACCGCCGTCCCCATTTCCCACAGCAGCCACAGCAAGCCCCACCCAAGGAATGGCTAAACTCAGACACACCTATCCTTGCCCCAAATGGTGATCTTTGTCTACACACCTTGGTAGCCGAAGACAAAGGTCATTATCTCCTGAGAGTTCTTTGAGCCTGCCAACCATCTGAGAAATTCTAAATACTTAACCAGGTGTCCCTAGGGCAAATTTGCATCCTCCCTATAGGACCACAGCTGTTAGACTCTTTAAAGTACCACCTCTTTGCTGGAGGCCAACCAACACAAAATCAGTACAGTAAACAAAAACACAACCAAAGACCACTTTGTTCCCCTGCTACCTCTACTGGTGAGTCCACTTCATTCCCTTGCTACTTCTACTAGAGCAGGTGCTGATATCCATGGCTGCAAGACCTGAAGACAGACCACATCACAGGACTCTTTGTAGACACTCCCCAGTACCAGCCTGAAGCCTGGTAGCTTCATTGGGTGATTAGACAGAGAAGAACAAAACAAATTACTACAGTTCAGGTCCCAGGACACCCCATTTCTAGGGGAAGTGGGAGAACACATCATGGGAGCATCCCATGGGAAAAAAGTATTCTTTTTTTTTCATGTTTTTTCAATGAACAGCAGCCCTCTCATTTAGGTAGACTACGTCAGATGAATATCTGGTATTTAAAGTTTAAAGATACCAGATATTTCATCTGACATAGTCTACCCAAATGAGAGGGGAAACAGAAAAACAATTCTGATAATATGACAAAACGAATTTCTTTAGTATCCCCAAAAGATCATACCAGTTCACCAGCAATGGATCCAAATCAAGAAGAAATCTCTGAATTGCCAAAAAAAAAAAAAAAAAAAAAGAAGAAGAAGAAGCATTCGGGTAGATTATTAGGCTAAGCAAGGAGGCACCAGGGAAAGGTGAAGCCCAACTTAAGAAATTAAAAACATGATTCAGGATATGAAAGAAAAGTTCTTCAGTGACATAGTGTAAATTTAAAAAAAATCTCATCTTCTGGAAATCAAGAACACACTTAGAGAAATGCAAAATGCACTTGAAAGTCTCAACAATAGATTCAAACAAGCAGAAGAAAGAACTTCAGAGCTTGAAGACAAGGTTTTTGGATTCACCCAATCCATCACAGATAAAGAAAAAATAGTTTTAAAATTTAACAAAGCCTCCAAGAAGTTTAGGACTATGTTAAACATCCAAGCCTAAGAATAATTGGTGTTCCAGAGGAAGAAGAGAAATCTAAGTGTTTGAAAAACTTAATTTGAGGGAATAATTGATAAAATTTTCCCGGCCTTGCTAAAGATCTAGACATCCAAATACAAGAAGCTTAAGGAGCGCCTGGGAAACTCATGATAAAAGATCGTCACCTAGGTACATACTCATCAGGTTCTCTAAAGTCAAAATGTGGGAAAGAGTCTTAAGAGCTGGGAGGCAAAGGCATCAGGTAACTTATAAAGGAAAACCTATCAGATTAACAGTAGACTTCTCAACAGAAACACTACAAGCTAGAAGGGATTTGGGTCCTATTTTTAGCCTCCTTAAACAAAACAATTATCAGCCATGAATTTTGTATCCAGACAAATAAATGCTGAAAGAATTCACCACTACCAAGTCAGCAATACAAGAACTGCTAAAAAGGAGCTCTGAATCTTGAAACAAATCTTTGAAATACACCAAAATAGAATCTCCTTAAAGTCTCACAAGACATCTATAACAATAACACAATGAAAAAAAAACAAGGTGTTCAGGTAACAAATAGCAAAATGAATTGAATAGCACCTCCATCTCAATATTAACTTTGAATGTAAATGGCCTAAATCTTCCAGTTAGAAGATACAAAATGGCAGAATGGACAAGAATTCACCAACCATGTGTCTGCTGTCTTTAGGAGACTCTTGTAAGGCATAAGGACTCACATGAACCAAAAGTGACATGGACACCAAAAGCGAGCAGGAGTAGCTATTCTTATATCAGGCAAACTAAACTTTAAAGCAACAGCAGCTAAAAAAGACAAAGAGAGGCATTATATAATGATAAAAGGACTAGTCCAACAGGAAAATATCACAATTCTAAATATATATGCACCTAACAGTGGAGCTCCGAAATTTATGAAACAATTACTATTAATCTTAAGAAATGAGATAGACAGCAACGAAATAATAGTTGAGAAGTTTCATACTCCACTGAGAGCACTAGATAGGGCGTCAAGACAGAAAGCCAACAAAGAAACAATGGAGTACTATCTCAGACCACAGTTGAATAATATTAGAAATCACCTCCAAAAGGAACCCTCAAAACCATGCAAATATATGGAAATTAAATAATCTTCTCATAACTGATTTTTGGGTCAACAATGAAATCAAGATGGGAATTTAAAAATGCTTTGAACTGAACAATAATTTTGACACAACCTATAAAAATTTCTGGAATACTGGCTGAGCTTATGCAATGTTAATATAATTCAATAGTAAAAATGGTGCTAAGAGGAGAGTTCATAGCATTAAGTGCCTACATTAAAAAGTCTGAAAGAACACAAATAGACAATCGAAGGTCATACTTCACAGAAATGGAGAAACAAGAACAATCCAAACTAAAACCCAGCAGAAGAAAGCAAATGACAGGATCACAGCAGAACTAAATGAAATTGAAACCAAAAAAATTAGTAAATCTCTATAAAATGAAACAGTTCTGCTCTCTCTTGTTTTATTAAAAAATAGTTCTACATCTACAATATTTATCATTTAAAACAAAAGTGATTACCTAATGATATTAAAATAAAAGATGTCAGTATTTTCATCTGAGCACCATGAGAACATTATATTTCTTTGCTCATGCACCTTATATTAATAAGTTATAATATTTCAGGCACTATTTAACGTGTTTGGTGAGATAACACATAATATGGAATCGTTGAATTATATTCACATTGCATAAGCTCAGCCAGTTTTAATCTTTATTAACAATTTCAAGAATATAGACAACTAAAAGACTCTCATGGAGCAGAGAGACAGACATCTGAGACCTGTCTAGGATCTCCTAGGGTCTCTAGGGTTCTCCAGACCCTATTCTTGCATAGGGCAACATATCTGGCTGAGATTAATAAATCAGTTTTTTTTGGGGGGGGGTTATGTAATTATTCACATTGTAGTGAGCATCTAAATGATGAGAAATATCCATTTATACTTCAAATCTTGTTTTGTTTTCATAACATTCTTCAGAGTCATGTCTCATAGATTTTATATTGATTTGATGTAAGGAATCCTGAAGCCAAGGTATCCTAAAAAAGTATTTAATAGATAACTTTCTTGCTTATAGCAAATATCATTAGTCTATTTATCTACAGGTTCAGTTGAAAGGAGCTCACTTTCTCTGGGAAATAAAGGAAATGAATGGATCACAGGTACTTTAACTCTATCCTCCTATAAAAATACGGCAATTAAAAAAATAAAATTTAAACTATATCTACTGAGAAAAGACAGAAAATTAAAAATGAAATAAACAGATAGTTGCCAAATGAATATAACTTGTTTTTTAAAAAACATAAACCTGACAACAGAAATTGGGTGTGCCATGTAGAGTCTGGGATTACAATTTTAAAGTGAATAGTCAGGAAAAACCTAACCATAAAGGAGACATTTGAAGGGAATCCAAGGAAGTGCAAGAAGGAGCCTTGAAAGTATGTGAGAGGAAAGTATTCCACGAAGACAGACTAGCAAGTACAAACACTGTGAGTTAGGAGCATGCCTAGGTTTTCTATGGTGCACAGAAAATACAACGTGACCTGCATGGAGAGAACAAGAGTGAAAAAAGCAAAATATAAAATCAAAGGGAAAAAGAAAAATATTATATGGGGTCTTGTAGAGCACTATATATTTTTGCTTTGGGGTTTTTATTGTTATCGGTGTGTTTGCTAAGTTTCATCATTTTTTTAAAAATTCTCTTAATTTTTTTCTCATGGTCTTCTGCTGTATTTTATTTAGATCAATTCAACCCCCTCATTTTCCCTCTTTGTAGTTTGCTTAGGCCTTAATTCTACATATGAATCCTTCCACAAATAATGCCAAAAGTATTATGGGAGATAATTTTCTTCTTCTTTGACTTGAAAGTTTTTGACATTTGCATAGATAATTTATAAAGTTCATCTGATGCCAGATACGTCCTTCTCAAAATCCAATCCAATGAAGTTTCTGTATCTCCAATTCAATCTGTAATATTCTGCAAAAGATTTCTTCAACAAGCAACTTATAGCTTTGAAAATAAATCTTCCCTTTCTGTGTGGTAAAGTGTAAAACATACTCTAATCTAGCTGGGAGGATATCTGATACTCCTGAGCCGCTGAAGAAATCAATAACAAGACTCTTTAGCCCTATAGAGTCATCATGTACATGGAAATCCTCACCAGCAAATGTAATCATAGGTTTTATTTTCTCAGAGCATTTACTGTTCTTAATGTCTTTTAATGAGACAAATTTCTCAATGATTAATTTTATCATATTTAGCAAAAGATAGTCATACATGTGACCTATTATTTGTTCATTTCTTATTATGGAAGCCATACGTGAATAAGGAACAATTTGACTACTTTGAAAAGAATTTCAGCGATATCTGATCCTAGAACGGTCTTATAATCTTTTTATTGTTATTTTTCAGTGCATACACATCTCTAAGTACTTGTGTCACTGTTGCAATTGCATTCACCTCTTTAATCAACATGGCATTTTTAATATTTTCACTGAATTTCAGTTCTCTCTTCTCAAGTAATTTCTTGGTTCTTATTATTTTTGGGCTTTACAACTTGATCCATGGCTACTGCAACCCACAACCCAAACCATATGCAGTGCCAAGTGTTTTCTGTTTGTTTGTCTTTAATGTTCAGTGAGATAAAAAAAAGAGAGAGAGAGAGAAATGACATGATACCTCTTACCCATTATAACCGTTATTCTAGATCTTGTATTGAGAGTAAACTGTGCATTTGGGGAACGGAAAGTAAGAATGAAAGCAGGGAGACCAATTATAAAGATATAGCAATATTTCTAAAGAAGATCAGATGGAGTCTTGGACCAGAGTATTAGAGGTTGATATGGTAAGAGGCCTAGTACATTTTGAAGCCTAGACAAAAGAGAATTTCCATATGAGTTACCTTCAGGGTCTGAGAGAAAGGATAAATTCACAGATACAATCAAGGATTTTTACCAGATCGACATGAAGAAAGGAAGAGACTACAGATAGAGTAGTTTGGAGAGATGAGTGTACAACAATTTGGGAACATGTTAAATTGTAGGTGTCTATTAGAGACTCTAGATGCCAATAAACAGACATTTAAATTTAGATTCCATAAGAATGAGCATCGCTGGGGATACAAATTTTGGAATTTTCAATGACATTTAAAGTTATGACTTTATGAGATCCTCAAGGAAGTGGCAGGAGACCAAAGGGAAGAGGACCAAGAGGTCAATTTTCCACTGAGAGACATGGAGGGTAGAAGAGGAGCCAGCCGAATTGAACAAGAAAAAGCAAATTGCAAAGCAGAAAGGCATCCAGGAGACCATAGTGCTTTGGAATCTAAGTCAAGGAAGTGTTTCAAGGAGGAGGCAGTGATAACTGTTAAATGCCTTAGAGGACTCAGAAGATAAATAAAAATTAAACATTGAATTTACCATTGAATTGCTGCTGTTGACAAAATATGTTTTGATAGAGGTGTTGAGACAAAATGTTTTATATTTTTCTTTTCTTAAAACTTTTTATTTAGAAATAATTATAAATTCACAAGAAGTTGCAAAGATAGTACCCAAAGTCCTTTGTACCCTTAAGCCCATTTCCCGAATAATTATATTTCAATATCTATATTAGGGTATCAAACCAGAAATTGACTTGGTACATTGTGTGCAGGAGACAGGTATATTTCTGTCATTTTGTATATTTTTGTACATTTGTGTGACCACTACCAAAATGAAGACCCACAACTATTGCAGAATCAAAAGACCTCCCTTGTGCTACCCTTTTATGAAGTCAGAACTACCTTCCTACCCCCAAGACCCCTAGCCTGTGGCAACAATCATTTTGATCGCTAAATATAAAATTTTTCAATTCTAGAATGTTATATGGCTAGAAGCATATAGTATTATTTTTTACTCAGCATAATCACCTGTGGGTCTATACAAGTTGTAGATCTCAATAGTTTTTTGTTCCTTTTTATTACTTTTATACTGATTCCACTATACAAATATACAGATTCATTTTAGCATCACCTATGGAAGGACATTTGGGTTTTTTCCAGTTTCTGTGTGTGTATACATGTATGTATATATGTATACACACACACAAGCCTGTACATGAATGTTAATAGGTACATATATATATACATACACATATATATATACCCAAAAAAAAAACTGTATATGAATGTTAATATATATTTATTTATTTAAGAAATCAGATCTCATCATGTTGCCCAGGCTGGTCTGGAGCTCTTGGGCTCAAGCAATCCTCCCACCTTTGTCTTCAAAAATGCTGGGAGTACAGCCAAGAGCCACCACATCCAGCCCTATGTACAGGTTTTTTACATAGACCTATGTTTTTTGTTTGTTTGTTTGTTTTGAGATGGAGTGTTACTCTGTCACCCAGGCTGGAGTACAGTGGCATGATCTTGGCTCACTGTAACCTTTACCTCTGGGTTCAATATATTTTTCCTTAAGCACAATATATAAATTTGATAAATGTCTTCTTTACAATGGATGTTGTTTGGAACTTATACTTCTGTCTTGACATATATATATTAATCTTTTATTTATTCTTTGAGATTTATTATACATAAGATACTCTCTTAGCTTTCGTAGAGAAATCAATCCATGAGATTGACAAAGTCCCTGAATTTATGGAGTTTAAATTGTATTGGATATAATTAAACCAATATGTACAAATATTAAATATTTGTGCATAAATTTAACTGCCATGAAAAGACAAAACATAATGAAGGGATATAGTGTAAGTTGGGTAAGTGACCACTTTTGTATGTTTTTTAGAAAGGCTTTTCTGAAACTATTAAATTTGTATTGAGTTATGCCTTAGGAGAAAGAACAGCCTTATAAAAGCCATTATATGGGGAAAGTATTCCAGTGAGAGTAAAGAGTTGCAGAGGCTCCGAAATAAAAACCATCATAAAAAAAAAAATAGCCTGTATTTACTCAGCACTAACTGTGAGCCAAACATTAAATATTTTAAATGTGTTAATTGATTTAATCCTTGCAAGAAGTTTACAAAGTAGATAGCATTATTATCTTCAAAGATTATAAATATGTTGCTAAAGATATAGAGCTATGAAGCAATGAAGTCATATTCATAGTTTGCATGCTTATAAGAATTACGTTATATCAAATATGTTACGTGAAAAAAACAAAAAACTAAACTACAGAGTAAAGGATCCAGTGCTCAGATTATATACAGCACTTCAATGAATGATTTGTTTGGTTTTTTATTATAATAATAGATGTCATTTTAATTATTTTAGCTATAGAATGTTATAATATGCTTGTTTGCTTTTAAAAGATCATCCTAACTGTTGTGTAGATAACAAAACATGGAAAGGCAAGTTATTGAAATTACTGAATGAAATTTCTCCCATGGATGAGTATCAGTATACTCTCTGGGCAATGGTTTCTAAATGAGTGTATTTTCAATTTTATGATTATTATAAGTACATTATTAAATTACATTTATTTCTGCTTGCATTAATATATGCTATACCACAATGAACATAGGTTTTAGGATTGCTAAAAAATTAAAATATTATTAATCCACTTAAAATATTTTCTGCAGAAGCTATTTTGTAGACATAGTCATATGATTTAAATTAGATTTCATAAAAATGCACATGCTTAAGCAGAGTGTACACACTATGAATTAGAAATTTAAGAAATATTTGTGCCAAAGTTGTTTAACAAATGTCAAATCTTTAGTATTCTGAGAGTTAGTCCTCAGGCCTAGTTGTTAGTTTTCTGAAATTATCATGATATTCCTGATTCTTTATCAGACATACAAAAAAACTTCATGCCAGTCTGTCAATCCAGTGATTCTTATTGTGAAGATACTAGCTTTCCTGTTAAAATGAATTTTTAAAAATCCTTTGTATATTGAATAAATTTGGGATTAGAATAATTTCCTTTTAAAGGATATGATAGTGAATATGAACATAAGAGAATGCAGTATTTCTTTTTAACTTCTGTTTAAATTTCAGAACTGCAAATTTAATGTAAATTCAAATAATTAGAAATTTAAAATGTTAACTGCAAAATATCCTGGGTAAGAAGTAAACTAAATCTTCAAATTATTAACAAGACATTAGTATGCATAAAACTGAATGGACATAACTATAATAACTTGCACTCTTTTATTTGAGTGAAGGAAGTACTAGCGTGGGTGGTGTATTTTTCTCCTGCATTATAGAGATCTTTGATGTAAATTTAATCCAAACTAAACCTTCATAGTGTATAGTTGCTGTCCAAGGGAGGACCAGAACAACTATCAGAGAATAGCAACACTCTATTTCTGCCAAGAGGCTCAGTTCTGTTTGGATCAGACTGAAACAACATATGGGACATTCTAGAATGTTTTTGAAAATAATAACAGTCATTTTCTGGCAATTAATTATTAGAGGCAAAACTCTGAGTGTAATACTAATAGAGACGGAAGAGCTGAAAGCTTAATGGGGACATCAGGGAAAAGCAGTCCAACAGAATCCAGCTAAAACCATTGTTATCTCTGAAGCTCAGGAAGATTATGTACATGGCCCGAGTTGCACCCACTGTGCGCTATCAAGGAAGGAAACGTTTAAGATTTAAATAACTGGAAATTCATGACTTGGAGGACTTCACATTATTAATAAGTAGATTCAATCCCTGAAAAACTAAAACATAAAAAATCTTTATTTTCTTTCTTCTGCTGCTGCTGCTGCTTTTTTTTTTCAACTTAACAAGCTGACCCTTAAATTCATTTGGAAATACAATGGTCCCAGATTCAATATAATCTTAAAAATGATTAACAATTTGGAAGGATCACAATTACTAATTCAGTAAGGAAACAGAGAAATTGGAGCACTTATATATTGCTGCTGGAATTATAAAATGGAGCAGCCACTCTGGAAAAGAGATGGCAGTTATTAATAAACACAGAGTTATCATATGCATGAGCCAGCATGCCAATCCTAGGTGTATGCTTGTGAGAAATATTTTTAGATTTACAAATACAGATTTATTTACAGTGGCCCCAAAGTGGAATTAATCAAAATAGGCTTCAACTGAAGAATGGATAAGGAAAATGCAGTAGAACCATATGACAAAATATTTTTGGCATTAAAAGGTATTGAAGTACTGATGCTTCAACATGGTTCAATATTTAAAAGCTGTATGTCAAAGAAGCAAGGTGTAAAACACCATATATTATATTATTTCATTCACATAAAATATTCAGTATAGGCAAATCAATAAGTATACAATATAGATTTGTGGTTGTCTAAGGCTAGGGTTAGGAAATAGATAGTGACAGCTATTGACTATAGAATCTCTTTATGAGTGATGAAAATGTACTAAGATTTCTGTGATGTTTGCATAACTCTGCAAATATGCTAAATTCTATTAAATTGTGCACTTGAAATGGGTAAATTGTATGGCATATAAATTATTACTCAATAAAACTAAAATTAAATTACTTAAAGTGTGTATGGGACCATCCATTTATTAACATCAGAGAAAATTATTACATCAGTTTCTTACCCTGATAACTGATAAGAAAACACTGTAAATATTGTTCCTTCCTTCTTTTCTTCCTTCCTTCCTTCCTCCCTCACTCCCTCCCTCCTTCATTCCCTCCTTTCTTCCCTCCCTCTCTCTCTTTCTTTTCTTTCTTTCCTTCTTTCTTCTTTCTCTCTCTCTCTCTTCTTTCTTTATTTCTTATACTTTAAGTTCTGGGGTAGGTGTGCAGATCGTACAGGTTTATTACATAGGTATACATGTGCTATGGTAGTGGTCTGCTGCATCCATCACCCTGTCATCTACATTAGATATTTCTCCTAATGCTATTCCTCCCTCATCCTCCCACCCCCTGCTATTTCTCCTCTAGCCCCCACCCCCCAGGCCCCAGTGTGTGACGTTCCCCTCCCCTGTGTCCATGTGTTTTCGTTGTTCAGCACCCACTTATGAGTGAGAACATGTGGTGTTTGCTTTTCTGTTCTTGTGTCAGTTTGTTGAGAATGATGGTTTCCAGTTTCATCCATGCCCCTAAAAAGGACACGAACTCATTCTTTTTTATGGCTGCATAGTATTCCATGGTGTATATGTGCCACATTTTCTTTATCCAGTCTATCATTGATGGCATTTGGGTTGGTTCCAAGTCTTTGACACTGTGAACCATGCCGCAATAAACATATGTGTGCATGCATCTTTATAATAGAATGATTTATAATCCTTTGGGTATATACCCAGCAATGGGATTGCTGGGTCAAATGGTAATATTCTTAAAGTCTTTTTTTTTTTTTTGAGTCTTCATGTTCTTCGTGGTTAGTCTCTTTTTTTTTATTGCATTTTAGGTTTGGGGGTACATGTGAAGAACATGGAAGATTGTTGCATAAGTACACACATGGCAGTGTGATTTGCTGCCTTCCTCCCCATCACCTATATCTGGCATTTCTCCCCATGCTATCCCTCCCCAACTCCCCACCAGTCTTATTTTATTTTTTGTCTCATACACTTTCATCTCTGACCTCCAAATGTTTACCAACAGCATCCTCAAGTCTTTTTTAACATTCGCCAATCTTTTGGTTTCAAAGCCGATGCCACATTTTGTATATTTTCGTTACATCAAATCTCTACTTTCAGGTATTGCATTTGTGCTCCTTGAAATGAAACACTTATTTTATTAGCTCTCATGGTTTTTCTGGATTCAGAATCCAAAAAATGTTAACTTGTGTGGTTCTGACTTTGGGTGCTTATGTAGATTCAGTCAAACAGTGGCTGAGGCTGGCATATTGCTGTGGTCTGGATGCTTGTTAAGCAAGTGGTTAGCCCAGTCTCTCTTTTCTCCAAGGAATGCTAATTTAGTGTTTCTAACAGCAGGGTGATATAATGGTTACTAGTATGTTTACATGACACATGAAGGCTTCAAAACATGAGTATCCCAGTATTTCAGCTGAAAATCATTTTTCATAATCCATAACTGAAAGTTATAGAGCATGCCTTGTGATATGTTCTCATGGTCTCAAATTATAATAAAACCAACTAAAATTAAAGGGAGGAGAATTATACCATATTTTATGATGAAGAGTAACAGGATTCTACAAATAAAAACACGTTAGAGGAGAGATAATATTGCAGTCATCCTGGGAATATGCAATTTGTCAAAGTATTATTTTGAAAATTAAAGAAATGCATATTCAAAGATATGCTATGCTTATGTAACAAGAAATAAAAAGGATAGGAAGAAATGTTGGCAAGAATAATGTTATATTGTGAAGTAATTCAAAGCAAACATTGTTAAAGGTGAGAAAGATAATTTGAAATGTAGTATATGCATAGTTGCTATAAAAATCACAGAAGTTTGATATTGGTATTGAAATGAATAGATAGAAGGAATAAACAGAAATTATAAAAATGTGAGGAAATAAATAGTAGTTTTAGTGTCAGTAACTACGGACTTGAATTTAGTATTTTATAATAAATATGACTTGGTAATTCATATTATACACAGCCACATATGAACACACAAATAGACAAACACACACACACACATTGTCAAGTCTTGGAATGATTGGTGTTTAATATATCATGTTGCTACAAATATCATACAGCATACTGAAAATGATAAAATTAAACTTGACTATCCGTTCTTATTTCTTACAGAAATAAGTTAATATGGCTTAAGTATTACATATAAGCCATATAGCCATGAAGACACTAAAACTAGAAAGATAAACACTTACAAAAAATATGTTTATGTCCAAAAATGTAAATACAATAAAAACAAAATAACCAAATAATGATAATAATTTTATTTTTAAAAAGTTTTTAAAAGTCTAAATGTTTTATATTTTAAAATAATTCCAAATCAATTTTAAACACCAGAAATCCAGAATAATCTGAGCAATTCTACCAAGTATTATTATAGCCATACAAGTTAGTCATTATTCTCCCTATTTTTTGCCCAGAATATTTGGTCTTTCTCACAAACATTCAACTTTTCATATTCTTAATTTCCACTTGTTTCATTTTAAATGATGTATCACTGCACCTTTGCTCAGTGATATATGACATCACTTTGTAAGTTCTTGGTGAACAAATATCTTTCTAAAGTCAAAATTTTTGGTTATAACAATTTATACAATATATTGGAACATTTAGACCGTTTATATTTGACGTGATTATTGACATCACAGGGTATATAGCTATTATCAGCGGCTTCTCTGACTTGACAAATAAGTTGCTTCAGATAGAAAATTAAAATATTATTTTATTTTTTACAAGATTTAAAATAAAGTATTCAAAAGAAAGATAAGATGTATTTACTTCCCAAAAATATAAATTCAAAGTGATAAAAATTTTAAACTTTGGTCAATAATTAAGTTTTAAAGTCACACACAGACACACACGCACATACACAGAGACAGACAAAGAAGGAGAAAGAGTTAAGTGTATATATATATATAAAAGCTTAATTATGTAAGGATATCAGAGTGTCAATGAATGTCAATAGAATGCACATAAAGCTTTCAAAATTGTTGATTAGGGTTTTGTTAGTTATCAAGATACATAATTTACAATTTTCATTCACATTAAAGTGCCTCCCCTTAATATCCTGTCACTCAGGATGATGAACAGAAAAAAAATGCAACTACACTGGCAATCAACTAACGAGCAATAAAATGTAAAGGCCATTTAAGAAAAAACATAAATATTCATAGCTTATTTAAATAAAAAACAAACTTAGGGAGAAGCACCAAGCCGTGTATACAAAATTTCAAGTGTTTAAGTCAACTACATGTTAAAATATATGTGTACTATACACATATGTATGTGTGTGTGTATATATGTACATATATACACATATATATTGTGTGTATCTGTTTTTAGCAGGAGGTGATATTTCAGGGGAGTAGTATAATATAAAATTTATTAATTATTGCTACCTTTTCAAAATGTTTTATACACATTAAATATTTTAAATCTCATGATTTACAATATGCAAATCACATACTATTTCTATTTTGTTGCTGAAACACAAAAGAAAAGTTAAATAATCTACGGTGTGTGGGGGAGCAGAACCACTATTCCAAGCCAACAATTCTGATTCCACAGAGTGTGCCCTTAGTCAGCATGCTGTGCAACCTTTCTACCTGTTTCATGAGGTTGTACATAGAGGAGAAGAGAAAGATAGGAAACAATCTTAGAAAAGGACACCATGTGTAACAGACAGTCTCAAAACACAGATACAAACCAAGAACCTCTGATAAGCAAGTTAAAATTTAATCACAAGAGAAAACATAAGTCCATGGAGTCTGAATTCTAGATTTGATTCATTCGATGTAACCATGGAGCAGAATGAGGGAGTAGAAATAGCGAGACTCATGTTTTAGTTCCTATGTAAAGATTTACATTTGTGTGAAAAGGTGAGAAAGTAAATAAACCTGTGCACATGTCTAATAGAAAGAAAACATGGCACTGAAGGGGAAAAAAAAAAGGACTCCATAGGTTACTGAAAGCTTTTGATATCAAAATGAATAAACTTTGCACCTTCAATAGTATTATGTGGTACCTGGAAATTAAAAAAGGAAAGACAAAGGAATGAAGAAAACAAAGAAAAGAAAGAATGAAAGGATGAAGGGAAGGAAGGAAGCTCCACAAATTTTTGTTACATTAGGTATTACTTATCAATTCCAGGGCAGAGTTCAGACTAGCTAGCCACTGACACATTCTCTCCAACAGGTGAGTCTCTTTACTCTGTACATTGTATTCATCTGTCACATTTTACATGACGTGCGTTTAACCAAAAGCTTCTTTTTTCAACACCAACTCAATCAGTATATGTACTTCAATGCCTAGTTCATTCCACTCCCACATAAAACCTTTAACTCCAGGCCACATAGGTCTGGTATGCAGTTGTTTCTACACCATCATAGTATGAGTTGAGTGCCTTTCATGATCCAGGTAGCGTGACGGGATTGGAAAGTAAGTAAAGCCCAAATGTATTTAACCCACTCATGATTCAGATTGAAAAATAATTCAGAAAATCAGTTAAACTTCCATGCATTTTAGAGATGCACTGAACACAAAAGGAAGCATGTCAGAAAGTTCTCTAATTCATCAAGATAGACCCAGAAAAAGCTCTCCAAAATAAACAGTGTCTGAACTGACAAATATTAAATACATGAATATACAGAAGTGAGAAATTGCCCTATGTTTGTAGATTTCATATAAGAATTGCAGGCTGGGCACAGTGGCTGATGCCTGCAATCCCAGCACTTTGGGAGGCTGAGGAGGGCAGATCATTTGAGGTCAGAAGTTCGAGGCCAGCCTGGCCAACATGGTGAAACCCCTGCCTCAGGAGGCTGAGGCAGAAGAATCTCTTGAACCCTGCAGGTAGAGGTTACAGTGAGCCAAGATCGCACCACTACATTCTAGCCTGGGTGACACAGCAAGACTCTGAAAAACAAAGAAAAAAAAAAGATTGCATATAAGCTTGTACTTAAGTAAAAAATTAATATGAAGAGAGTAAATTGGACAAAGTTTTGTACACTAAGCTGTTTGAACTTTATATTGAGAGCTCTGAGAATGCACACAGGGATTTTGAGTAGTGGAGTGTCCTGATCAAATTTGCTTTTCAGAAAGGTCATTCTAGAAGTAGTGTAGAAATAGATTACACAGTAGGTAGAAAAAAATAGTTTGAGGCTTTTCCTGAGAAATCTCATGAGAAGTGGTGAGTCAGGCCAAGAGAGTAGAAAGGGAGAAAAGGATTTATGAGGCAATAAGTGACAGAACCTATATTTATTGACGTGATGGAGTGTGTAAATGCAGAGATACGGTGACTCAAAGATTCTAACTTAAGAATATGAATGAATTAGTCACTCGGAGTATTCAAAAAATGTATTTTCATAGGAAGTGACAAAGTCTGGTTTGTGGCAAAATGAGTTTGAGGTATTAATGGGACATCCAAAATGCTTGAGAGCAGGCACTTGATATGTTTTGTTGACTACTGTGTTCCCAGAGCCAAAAACTGTGCCTGTCACACAATAGTAGGTTGGTAAAAAATTACTGAAGAAATTAATGTTGGATGAAATGATTTTAAATAGATATACTTGCTAAGACAGTTGGCTCATCAAATGAAGCTTGGAAAATAGATGTGGTTGTTCAACAATTGGTTACCTAGTGGTAGAGGCATAGGACAAGGACAGAACCTTGAAAATATAAGATGAAGCAGCAAAAAGTAAAGAAAAGGAAAGTCCCAGGAGGTAGGGGAAAACCCAGGAGAATGCAGTGTTCGAGGAGATGAGGGGGAAAAAGAAAAATAAACAGAAAAGGAGATTCCATGAACAGCAAAACTTTTAGAATAATTAGTTAATATTAGTTAAAGGGGAAAAAAGGTGGCTTTTCTGTTTGCTAATATAGAAGAAATTTAAGAATTAAAGAAGAGCAGTTTTAGGAGTTTTAGCAAGTTTGTTTTTATTGCAAAATCAAAAAACATTCTGTGATTGATGCTACTTAAAAATATATACATCTTTTAAAAGATAATGCTCTAAGCTCCAGTAGGGGCAGAGACAGTGTTCAATCTGGATTTGCATATATGTGTATATGTGTGTACATGTGTGTATGCTTGTGTGATAGCAGAAGGGGCTTTGGAGTTAGAAAAGCCTCAATCAAATTTCCATCTCTATGACTTTCCAGCTGAGTAAACGTGGGATAGCTCTGAGCTTTCCTACTTAGCAATATTGGCAAAAGAATACAAACTCCTAGAGAAATATTAAGCATTAAATAAATAACAAATATAAATCACCCAGAAATAGTGTTTTCAACTTAGTAGATGCTGAATAAAGGGCAGCTGGTTTTATTTCCAGTGTTTAGAATCTTCTTTGCTTTATACATTCAGTGAGAATAAAATCCAAATATTAATCTATTCTTTTACATATTTTGATTACCTTATTTATATTCCAGGAAGAGGAAGAGGAGAAAAAATAAGAAGCAGGACTGTGTATTATGAATTCTTTAAAATATAGTACTATCTGGGATTGTTAGCTACAGCATTACCTAAAACATGAATAAAGAGCTCATTAGTGAAAAAAATGGGGCCTTCTGAGAGGCAATTTTGAACATATTCAGAGTACAAGATTCAATGATACATGGGCAGATAAAAGCTCCTTCCCCTCTATTCTTTCTCTTACCTTCATGAGTTTATCTTCTTTCTCACCTGAATTTTTGCTCAATCTACCAGAACTAACTGCCCCGTCTTCTTACCTCCCGTAGTCAGAGTCTAAAATACCATTTTCTTTCCCTTTCTTTGGGAAGCATGATCGTGATGGTGGATCACGTCACTCTTCCATATAGAAAACTTAGGTCTTCCCATTTCTTCAGAATGAATCTCCTGTAAGACAAGTACACAATTATTTTGTTCATATATATTTTTCAAGGATTACTATGATAAAGTCCTTACCTTAACAGGGTTAGATGAGCATGAACACCAAAGGAAAACAAAAATTGTCATTTTGTCACACAAAAAAATGAAAAAAAAAATCTTGATCACAAAATGATGACTTTAAAATATATCTGCTACAGTTTGGATGTTTGTCCCCTCCAAAGGTCATGTTAAAATGTAATCCCCCCAGTCTGGACCAAGATGGAGAAACCCTGTCTACTAAAAATACAAAATTACCCAGGCACGGTGCGCGCATGCCTCTAGTCCCAGATACTTGGGAGGTTGAGGCAGGAGATTCACTTGAACCTGGGGGGTGAAGGTTTCGGTGAGCGGAGATTGCGATCGCGCCATTGCACTCCAGCCTGGGCAACAAGATGAAACTCCATCTCGGAAAAAAAAAAAAGAAAGAAAAGAAAAGAAATGGGATCCCCAATGTTAGAAGTGGAACCTAATGAGAGGTGTTTGAGTCATGGTGTAGATCCCTCATAAGTAGATTGATGCAGTGGAGAGATTAGGGAGTTGTCACTGTATTAGTTCCCCAGATAGAGCTTGCTGTTAAAAAGAGCCTGCTCTCTCTCTCTCCTCTCCTCCTCCTCCTCCTCTTCCTCCTCATCTCTCACCGTGTGATCTCTGCACACAGTGATGACCCTTTGCCTGCCTTCCACCCTGAGTAGAAGCAGCACCAGATGGCCAATCTTTAGCTTTTCCAGACATCAGAATCATGAGCCCAATACACTTTTTTTTTTCCTTTTTAAATTACACAGCTTCAGGCGTTCTTTTACAGCAACATTAAATGCACAAAAACAATCTCAGACCTTATTACTACACACCACTAAACAAATGTTGTTATAGAGTTAGCTTACATAAAATTACATACAATGAACTATGATTCCACATAATAAGGCTTTTATATAATCAAATTCTCTTCTCCAAACTTCTATCCGATCTGCCTTTTCCAACCTATATTGGTTTTTGCTGATTCTTATCTATTACCATTTTATTTTAACCCTGGTGGTTAGATGTGATATTCTTAAATTGAAATCGTAATTTTTATTTGTATAAAAAAAATCTCCAGAATCTGTTTATGAGATAGATCAAAGTTCACTTTAAATACAGTCTCTTTCAATTGCCTTTCTAAAACATTTGATTCCCTCTTTCACATTCTGCAAAAACCCTGCAACCCGTTACATTATAACACTGGAAGTCTGTCTCTGTGGATTGCTCAGCAGCTCTGCTTTCTGACCTAAACACTGTCTTTATGACCTATACTCTTCCTTGATTTTTTTTTTTCCAGCACACTGAGGCAATGGGAAAGATTTTATTCTGCTTTCCACGTATATTTGCTTAGGAGACAACCTAAAAATGGATATGGCACTTGGGCAGAAATGTGGAAAACTGATGTCTATTGCATAGCATTTTAAAATTGCTCCTTAGATTCCCAGTGATGAATGTGTTCCTGCTTGGCCATCTTTAACACAGTATTGAATGTGGTGTGTAGAAAAGAAGTAGTAAACTCTTTCTAACACAGGCCAGCTCAGAATAGTTTAAAATAAACAAAATGTACAAAATAACCTAAAATTTAAAACTTACAGGATGTATTTTAAGTATTTATTTATTTATTTTTATTTTTATTTATATATTTATTTATTTTGAGGCAGGGTCTTGCTCTGTCTCTCAGGCTGCAGTGCAGTGGCGGGATCTCTGCTCACTGCAACCTCCACCTCCTGGGTTCAAGCGATTCTCCTGCCTCAGCGTCTGGAGTAGGTGGGATTACAGGTATGTGCCCCACACCCAGCTAAGTTCTGCATTTTTAGTAGAGATGGGGTTTCACCATGTTGGCCAGGCTGGTCTCAAACTCCTGACCTCTGGTGGTCCACCCATCTCGGCCTTCCAAAGTGCTGGGATTACAGGCGTGAGTGACCGCATCCGGGACTATTTTAAGTATTTTTATGGTTAAAAATGTGTGATTGTTGCAGTTGGTTTAAAAAGTGCTTTGAAAGTGATTTCTAACAACTGTTACCACACAATGCATAAGGCATTATTTAACCTTGTTAAAGCACCAACAAAAATATATTTGGTGTTAATTAATCACCACTTAGAGATGGAAGTAACATGCCACAACACCATGGTGTTACTCCCATAAGTATTCTGACATTCCAACATGAAATTTTAACACTGAACTTTGATGACTCTTTATTCCCTCCCTCTGTTTTCCTGCTTGTTGGATATTGTTTTTATTTCCTCTTATTTATTTATACTTGCACTCCTGAAAATTATAATTGTTTACTTAGTTTGTAAGTTATTTAATTGAAATAAAGTCTTAACTTTATCTATAATAAAATTTCTAAAAATAGATGTGTTTAGGTGAGATAAAATTTGATTCTGAACAAAGAAAGCTTGTTGCCAGTCACAGCAATCTGGCACCCAATAATCTCTACAAGTTGCACATTTAATTAGAGTGAAACTCATTAAAGTATCTGGGAATATTAAGATGATGCTATGATTCTAAATAGCTGTATAGTCCTTTGAAGAACAGTTGGCTGAGACTGCCAGCACCTGTCTCAACTGTGGCTATCATGCCTCCAGTTGCAAATATACAGAAACATACTAATTTCATACATAATTACTTAAAAATACTATGCAAATGTACATTTGCAATGCTTAGCTTGCCTCAGAACAGCATGTTAGAGAGATGGTTATACCAAACACTGTATATTTTTGTTCAGATACTATTTCAATAAGTAAATTATACTGATATTCAAAAGTTGTTCTTAAATTATCCTCAGTGTTGCAAATTCAGAATGATGTAATTGTCAAACTGTTTAGTTTTTCATATGAAAAATTCTTAGTGAGTAGCATGAGAAGTAACATTATAATCTAATGACCATTATGATTTAAAAATAGATAAATTAAATATAAAAATAAAAATTTAAAGATTTCTCATCAAAATTGACAAAATTAATTCCAAAGAAGATCCAACATACCTGGAGGGAGCATGAAACAGTTTGGTTTATATGTAAAAATTGTTATTTTCTTATATATTCAGGCTCTAGATATTTACATCATTATTCTGAGATACATTGAGAGAAATATAAATGCCAAATATTTACCCAGAAAATAAACTCATAAATTGATACAACAATTTTATAAAATGTAAATATGTGTATTTTTCACTGTTATACCAATTCAAAGATATGAAGAGTTTGGGATTTTAAGGTGAAGGCTAGGAAGGAAAAAATGTGTCCTCCACATATAATTTTGTCTTATTTATAACAAAAACTGGAAGACAGCTGCTTAATAATGTTATCACTCATTTGAATCTATTTCATTGAATAAAATTTTCAGTATAGCAATCACAAGCATATCACAAAGAATTATATAAGATGGTATATTCAAAACACGTAGTCTAATGATACTCCCCTAATCTCAATAAATTCTACTGTGACTTATTGCTACTAAGTATCCATATTTCTCCATAAAACTCAAAAATTTACTTGCATCAATTAAAAACGATTTTCAAAAATATTTAATGCCAATTTTGTTAAAAAAAATTTATTTAAATGGTTATAAAATTCCTATGCAAATTTTGTTTTGCTTTAGAAACTAACAGCTCTTATCTGAATGATTGTCATTTTTATACTCTTATAACTGGAGTAAAAAAACTCATTTTTAAAAATTTTTACATAGTTTAAAATCAAATTAAAAAGCAACATTTTTGTTCCTATTTTAGATATTGAGAAAAAAGTCAATGAAACTCAGGGATGTTAAGCTATATGTCTAATCTTTTGCAGCTAAAGATTAAGACAAACTCATGTATATCTTCTTCAGAATCAAGGACAATTTCTCTAATGCATAATGTCTCCATAATCATGATTGATTTAAAATATGAGGCAGCCTAATGAATGAATGCTATATCTACCTTGTGACTTCTGGAGTGTACCCAGGTCTCTGTTGTCAAATGTGTTGCTGATCATTCTGGGAATGGCATGTGATGAAAATGTATTGTGTTGCTACCTATTATCTTTGATGCCCATCTTTGAAAAGAACCATTTTTTTTTTAATGAAAATTCCCTTAGAGGGAACTTGAGATTTCCAAACCTCACCAAAACAAAAGAAAATTTTTCCCTATCCCTAGCTACTTATACTTTATTGTAAATTTATTTTATATTTTAATGTACCTTAGAAGTGTATGGAGATGTAGCAGTGGACTTCCTTCACTTTTGAATTTCAGAGAACTTTTAGTTCATATCTGGGTAACCTGGTTCTGTGAACTCCTGGTGACCGTTATTAAGCATAGCGAAAGTGAGATCAAGCTCAGCTGTCAAATTCAAGACACTTGGATAGTACTGTGCTAAATCCTAGCTAGTGGTCTTTTCTAGCCACCGATGCCCAAGAATCTGAAGCATAATTTTAAAAAGAGTTACACCACAAGGATAAGAAAAAATGAATAAATTTCTGTAGCCATTGCTCTCTATACTCCAGCAAATGCACTATTTATAACCTTACAGAAAGAGATATATGGCAATTCCTTTATTTATAAAAATAAAATCACATTGATAAAAATATAATGGGCAGAAAATGTAATGAATACCTACTAATTCATTCCACAAACTCTATTGTTTTCTCAAACTCTCTTACATCTATCATTTTGCTTAATTTCAATGAGTTTCTATTTGTCTTGGTTATTTAAAAAACTCACGTTTTATATGACCTCACCTAAGTTGTTAACTTTAATGTTTTATATAATGGGGATATATTCAGAGCAATATGAAGTTTTGAATGAACAATTCTAATTGTAAACAATAAACATTTTTATTATAAATGGTATAGGTAGGGATATGATATTGCAAATTTAAGGAATACAGCAGGTGAAGTGCAACAGTTTGAATCATTATTTACAAGTACTGTATTCATATTCAACAATGATAAAAAAAATTAAGACATTTATTTGGGATTGGAATAGTATCTGGCCAGTATTCCTCACTGTAGTGTCACTTAGTATACCATAAAAGAAAATAAACAAAAATGTCAACAAACTTTCAAGAGATACGGTGCAAACCCTTGTAGAAATTTTCACTTAGTGTAAGGTCTATGTGGAATGATTAAGAAACAGACAATTAGTGGCTCATTTTGTCTCACCATCTGAAAGTGAGAACATCTGGATCTGTAAGTTCTGACTTTCCAGTGTCTGTCTCCTGCTTCAAAAACACAAAACATCTGAAAACCAAAGCATTATCAATGATGCTGTTACTAATGTGTTCGACTCCCCACGGCATCAATCAATAAATCTTTATACCTATTTCTTGATTTATTCACTTAGAGACTGTAAATGTTAGAAAACAACTTGAATACAATTATTTTTCTTGATTCATTTTAAAATTTAATTTAATTTAATTTATTTTTTTGAGACAGGGTCTCTCTCTCTGTCCCCTAGGCTGGCGTGCAATCACAGGATCATGAGATCCTGGGCTCAAGTGATCTTTCCAACCTCTGGAGTAGCTAGGACTACAAGCACGCCTGGCTTAGAATAATTTTTCCACTTTACTCTGATAAATGTGAAACTCTCAAGTAGAGTAAATTCATTGACGATAAAGACAAGAAGAGCCCTGTCAAAGCTCGAATTTACAGGTTGAAAAATGTCATTGTTAAATATTTAAATTATGACAACAATAAAATGAGATATAAAGGTTAAAAAAGAGTCACATGTATTGAATATATGGATGCATATGAAAAATACAAATGTTGAAATCAGTTGTTGGATTTCCACAGCATAAAATAATAAAAACATCTGAATTCTGTTTTTATAAAATACATCACGATGCTTTTTAAAAATCCATGAAATAACATTATAAAAAAACATTAGTATATGAAACTACATAGTACTATGGAATTTGTTTGTGATTATGTTTCTGGAAAAATATATGGGAAAAATAATCTAAAATTCTTAAACTAGTTACTTTGGATGGTGAGATTATGTGGAATGGTAGGATTATAAAAACAAGGAATATAATCATTCAGTTTTGTATATTCTTGGTGTTGAAGAAATTTTCTTTTATAATATTGTATTTTATAATCATAAAGTAGCATTAATAAAGCATACTGTTGCTACTCATAAAATAAAGGAAAAATAAATGCAAACACATAGGTATACAAAGAGTTTGTCATGAGCTAAATTATTGTAAAGTATAAGAAATCAATGTAATCATTTCTAAAATTTCCTTTTAGAAATTTTGTACATCAACAACATATACAACAAATGAAATTCAGTTTTAAATGTGGAAAAAAAAATGAGGGTATTCTCAGTAATAAAATGGTTCCACTTTAAACATAAGATCATCCCCTTTAAAGAGGTGGCAACTCTAAAACACACATTAGCCCTTGATTATAAATATATATATAGTATTTTTTAATTAAATATAATCATAATAGAATTAGAAAAAAATCTATACTATGAATAAATATCTTCTCATGTATTTCTAAAAACTATATTGTCATTTATAATTGTAAATTGTATCTTGTAAATTAACTCTGATTCACTGAGACCTAGGATTTTGTGTGTGTGTGTGTGCATGTGCACGTGCATGCATGTTTTAATCTGTGTGTGTTAGTATGCAGGGTGTGTATTACTCTTTTATGATATAGCCTTTGACTAAAGAATTTTGAAGATTGGGCTGGCCTAGTCTAATCAGGGAAAATGACCTCGAGCCTGTCCTGCCTCTCTTCCTGCATCATCTCTTGGAAGCCACAGGAAATTATAATAAGATATATCTTTTTTGATTTTTTTTTAAACCCCGGACATGTGAGTTTGCATGAAGGCTTGGGGTTAGATGACATTCATGTACCTTGCCTCTTGTCTGCAGCAGGCTTACACACCTGGTGTGAGTAAGGAAGGGGGAAATAAAGACATATATGGATAGCTGCTAGAATTCCTGATGAGATGAAAATGATATTCATGCTATATTTCCTATTTTCTGTGCCTAAGTAAAGACAATAAATGCAGAATTAAATTAAAGTGGGCTTGCTTTTCAGTCTTTATCCATTAGCATCACAAATGCCAATTCACAGACTTTGTGGAAATATTTGGTGAGCCTCTAAGTATTAATTCGGGCTCAGGCATGAAGCTATAAGTATTGTGTGTTTATATGTAGGGCTTGCTTGAGTTTTAATTTTTGATGAGTAATTGGTAAAACAGACTCGAATATTTTGTTTTCCTACAGGTAAGAATGTGCAAAATAGTAGTCCATAAACTATTAACAAAATACCTCAGACAAGTAACAAATTGGGTAGAGTTTATAACCGATTTTTTTTCATCTGGATAGCAAATTATTGGACATCATGTACATGAGAATCCTGAAGAGCAAGCAGTGAAAAGAACTGTACAGTTTCCTGCAGACTGTTGGGTTTTCCATCCCCTCCTGTTCTGTATCGCCATCTTTCCCTGTATCTGCTACTTTACTGTATTATTGCAGAGATTATTGACAATTGTCTCAACCATATCTTTTCTCCTCATATTTTAGCTTCTATTTTTTTCATCTTACCCTACCATCCTTAATGTTTTCCAGAGAATTTCAAATTATTTTATTTTGCCAGTCCTATCTAATTATCTTATTTGCAGTAAGTTCACGATTTGAAATATTCCCTGCTATTATTTCGTAGAGTCTAAGGGGAAACAGGAGGTACAGTATAGCTCAGGTTACCATATAGAGTTGAGATCAATTGTTTGGTTGGATGTATCCTTCAGATATCTCTGTGAGGATATTGAGTATGCATTTAGACATAAGGCTTACAAACTCAGTGGAATTCTGGTCTGCAGAGCTGGATAATCCTTGCCCACCCATAGGTATTTTATTTAAAAATCAAAACAGATATCACTAGGTACAGCTATCCAGGTGGCATTTAAATAAAAAATAATAATAATCATATAATAAGTTCATTTAAAAATTATGTTACCTAATTGAAAGAGTACCAACAGCAAATTCTCTTGGCATGTCACCTTTTAGATAATTTTGCAAATTATTCAATATTTATCTATGGTATTTTTCCTATCTATAAAAATGTGATTGGTGCTCACACTGGAGTATTTCAGGGGTTCCACAACTACCCTCAATTTATTAATTTGCCAGAAAGACTCATAGGACATAGCAGCAGGTTATACACATGACTACAGTTTATTACAGAGGGATGAGAAAAAAAAATAACAGAGTAAAAGCAACAAGTAAAACATATATGTTAGGCAAAGTCTAGAGTCATTACAAACAGGTTTACAAATCCTTTGCTCATAGGGTACCATAGGGTGCACTTTCTCTCTAGCAGAAAACTATAGAAACCCATAAGAGAAATATCTTTCCACTGAATTCTGCTTAATTATCAAGGCCTGGGTATTTAATGATCATAAGAATTGATCATGTTGGCACATTCCTGCTAACAGCCATGATAACTGATATTCGAGATCTAGTACAAGACCCAGATACAGATTATAAATTTTGGGAAGCATTTACAGATATATTTACAATATAAACAAAATAGTACAGTGTGCCCTGTTTATCCAGGTGTATAAAATGACACAATTTACCTGTGACATAAAGAACAATCCAAAGACTACATTTCCCAGGATTGACCAAGGATCAATCATAGTTTCAGGACCCTTCAGAGACATACAAGTATTGAGTAACCCAACGCACTGTGTTAACACTTTCTTTCTGCAGGGTGACCATACAGTGTATCATTCTCCTGAGAGTTAAAAAGCCTTACTATTAACACTCCATGTAAGACCGTAAGCCAGCACCATATCATGTTCATTCAATGTGTTTTCTACAAAGAATAGAAAGTGCAAATTGTATGATTTAAGAGATCAGATGGTTTACCCTAAATATTTAACCTCTCCTCATGCATTCCATCCCCAAGCAAGCATAGGAAACAAGTGATAATATATGCAGTGTTGGGAAATGGAGCCAATATTAAGGAAAAACAAGCTAAAACATGAAAGAAAGTCTACCTAGAACAAAATAGTAGGTAGATGCAATTTCCAGTCAAAAAAATGTTAGTATATAAGCTAACAGTGAAGAAAACAATGTTTCCTTAGGAAAAATAATGCAAATCTGAATCAGTAATAATCAAAACAAAAGAAATGAGCATTAACTCCTTTGATTGACTAGAGGGGGCTTGTGGTTGAGACTCTTAGGCTTCTCTCAACTGTTGTGGGAGGAAGAGAACCCATCATGTGGCAAACCATCTTATTTCTGACGTCTGAAAATTTATTCATCCTTATTGTAAGTAATTAAGATTAAAACATATCAATATATAATAGGTACAGAATTACTACTCTTGTTTATGTTAAAATTTGTTTATTTGATCATATCTTATGTAGCAACTATCAGGGGAAGTTCAACATATGAAGAAAACTACAAAGTAATTTTTTAAATAAAAGAAGTGACTTTTATGTATGTGAAAGGAAACTTAAAGCTAATATACTCCTCACAGAAGATAGGGTGGAACATTTAGACAGAATCTGTGAGAAGTCATTGCATTCTATTTGTGCCAGTAACAGATTATCAAATAATCAATACATATTGGACTGTAATAAAAAATAAAAAGAAAAGCAAGTAAAAGGGCAGAGAAGTAGGGTGGTAGTACTTTCACAGGTGTCCAGGGAATCCTCTATAAGCATCAGATAATAGGTAAAACAAAGATTTTGCATACAAATTGGAGAAAGTCTTAGTGATATCTGGAAGAGAGGGTTTCAGATTGAAGAATCACCAGTTCAATAGCCTTATCTTACTTCTATATTATGGAAAAGAGAGAAGTAAATTTGTCTGGTACAGGGGTGGAAAATTGTGGGAAAGATATGGAAGAGAGAACCAAATGCTACTTTCATTTTATATGTTCTGGGAGTTAACCACACGTGGATTTCTGAGCACAGGTGTAACAGAGTATTACTTTAGCTTGAAAAGGATGATTATTAAGGGCTGTGTTTGTTACCCCCCAAATTTTTATGTTGAAGCACTAAATCTCAGTAATTCCAAAAGTGACTGCTTTAGGAAATGAGGCATTTAATGGGGTAATGAAGGTAAAATGAGCTCATATAAGGTGGCTGGCTGTAATCCAATCTGAATGGTTTTCTAATAATAAGAGGAAGTTTATATACACAGAAAGGCACCAGGGATGAATGCAAACAGAAGAAAGACCTTGTGAGGATACACAGAGAAGGCAGTCATCTCCAAGTCAAGGAAGAAGTCCTCAGGAGAAACCCAACTTGCAGACACTTTCATCTTGGATCTGTGAGATAATAAATTTCTATTTCTTTAAGCCATTCAGCCTGTGGTTTTGTTATACCATCCCTAGAAAACTAATGCAATGACTGTGGTTAATATATGGAAAACATATATTAGAAAGGTAAGTTTAAAATCAGTACAGGAGTGAGATATTGGTGACATGGGCTGAAGAGGAAATGGTAAATGGTAAGAGGTACTTAAGTACAGATAAAAATATGAATATATATATTTATCATATGTAAATTATATATATACATAATTTCCCTATATAAATGAGGAAATTGTAGCCTTGAGAATTCTCTGATGAGGCAAATGTGGGGTGTGGCAAGTTTAGCCTTCAAAGAAGGATAATATTAAGATATTTGATCAGGATGTTTTATTTTTATTGCATGTTGAAATAAACATTATTTTTCTGGTACAATTGTGTTTTACCAAGAACTAACTTTGTTCATTGGTTTGTTTTTAATAAGCATCTTTCACTAATAGAAGTATGCATTATACATTAAAATAGTAACCAAATACCTTAATATTAGATTTAGTTAATCTCATCTCTTCATGTTGAAATTATTAGACAGCCTAATTGGAAATATATTCATGAGTGACAGTATGGCAAGGCTCTTTCAGTTTTGAAAAGTTTGGATGAATTCCAGAGATCAATGTAGAAATTAATTGCTTACGAATTCTGGCACAAGTCTTCTCATCAGCACTGATTTTTTGAACAGCTATCCTAACAGGGCACTGCTTGCCAAAGTAAGGAGCCTGACAGTTTTGCAATTAGAGAGGATTGGGGGATAATATGTTGGTCTTAGTAGTCAATATGCACAGTGTACAAATTACATGCAAAGGTAAATTAACCATCATGTTTTAAAAATAATCATTTAATATTCCATTACTTAACATTCCTGTCATTTATTTTTTTCCCATAAGCAGCTTAAATGTTTCTGAGCTTAGCTTTTTCTGTATGTGTTTTCGCAATATTGTTCTTGTAATTTAATTATTTCAGGGGTTATGGAAAATTGAATCTTTATGAAAATAAGACACCTGGTGACATAAATAATGTTTGCAGAATTGAGTAATTCATTACACCTAAGGCACTGCATGTGGTGAGCTTTAACTCAAAGTGATAATGGAAAACATCACCCTGTTCTCTGCATGTTTTAAAAAATTCTCTATGCTATGAAGGAACAAAGATAGATGGTTTGTGTACAATAAATTAGATTTAAATTATTTATGAAAAGTTAACTTTACTCTTTCATTATTCCACATGAACTTAAAAAAATTTTGCCACTCATGTTGATTATACAAACAAATGACATCTGTAATATACAAATAGTATTTTCTAAATACTTGTATTCATTTGGTGTATGTTCTCTTATACACACACAGAAACACACTCCAGTTTTCAGACTTAGCTCTGATATGCATTATTGCATATGTATTTTTGGGAAACTCAGGTTAATTTTTATTTTGTATCACCTTTTCATCAAGGTAGGAAAAAGTTCATCTTAGTTCATGCGCTTCTTATCTCCATTTTCCAAAGAAAAGTGAAGATTTCCAGAGTTGAGTGAAAACGGTGGGAGGCCATTATACTAGTGGTAGGAAACACAAGTAGTTCCAACATCATTTGTCTACATGGATGTCAACCAATTTATTGAGATGCATCATTACATCTGTTTATTTGTTTCCAATTTGTAAATATGAGCATGTTCTTCCCTACTGTCTCTAAAGACTCAGGATCAGCAGCTCTCTGTGGTCATCTCATGCTGTAGTTGAGAATCATTCTGCCATTTTTCATTGTGCTGGGATAATAGCTTTCAAAGAACCTCTGTATAGCCCAGAGTGACTGAGTTCATACATGCCACTTTTTAATAAGTCTTACCGAATGTCTATAAAAAGCAGGGGTACAGGACTTCTCTGTCTTTCACCACACAGGGTACAGGGCCTACACTGGAACATTGTTTTGTCGTTTGACCCTTCTTTAGCTTTAATCCAGGAAAAATATTTTCTAGTCTTCAGAGGAAGTCTTTGTACTTGACAGATCCCTGTTGCAGTCCTTGAATATCTATCAACAATTTTGTCTATGACTAGACTATCAAATTGCCTAATGTCATGGCATGTAAAAGGTTTTTTTAAAAAAATGATGTATTTTTAAACAGGTCCAATGTGTTTGGTTATATACTTCCCCTGGGAAAATTGGCACTGAAAATACTAAATTATTGAATCCTAATAGAATTAAAGAATTTTAAATCTCAAGAGAATTGGGGAGGAAAGAGTGAAAGTAAAATGGAAAAAAGAAATAAAGCGCACAAATTAATATCGCTCAAAATTAAAATAATATATTTGCAATGCAAAATGTTCATTCTTTAAAACTATCAACAGTATACAGGTTTACAATATTTTAAATATGTACAAGGATTTACAAGGAGACTTGATTTTCTTGAGTTGGACTGTGGCTCCCAAACTGAAAGCAAACAATGAATCACTGGTTTCAAGTAGTCCTGCATCCTAAAGACAGAGAAGAGATTACCTCTGCAGGATATGCTAAACAGATATTGAAGGGTACTCTCACAAACAGCATATAACTACCTCCAAGACTTTAAATAAAAAGTAATCAATAAGGAGATTAAAGAGACTATTACTTTTGAAGATGTATATAAATGAATATACATATGTTTGTGCATGTATATTCATATACGTGTGTGTGTATATATATATGTAAATACAGGTATATGTGAATTATTTATAGGACCAAGAAAAGTTTCTATTGAAGATGTATATAAATGAATATACATATGTTTGTGCATGTATATTCATATGTGTATATGTATGTAAATCCAGGTATATGTGAATTATTTATAGGACCAAGAAAAGTTTCTATTGTGAAGAGAGCTGATGGTTTGCCTTGTATTTTCTTTCTCAACTGTAACTCATGGAAAATGAGAAGTGTTTTTATCTGTAACAAGTCAGTTGAGGATCTTCAAGATAAACACTGAAAGAGCTTGCCATGAAGTCATGGAACCCAGGGAATACTGACTCCATCTACACAAGTCAAAGGTGAATAATGATGACTAGAGCCACTACTGTGGGCAGCAGAGCAGAGAGAGCTGACACCCCCAAAAAACTGATGGAGTAAGGATATCCATAACTCTCCTGTGTACCCTGCACAATGGAGTTAGACTGAGCCATCTCTGTCCAATAGATATGCCAGAAGGGGTCAGGGTATACAGAGGTACCAACCAGGGGTTGTAAGAAAAATGGCCCATCAGAAGGAACATTCCTTACTTGACAGTGTGAACTGCTGAAATGCACAGCAAATGAATTTTCTAAGAAACCCACATCAGCACTATCTAAGGGAAAGCACAAGAAGTTTTGAATCTACCAAATACAGATTAGTACATGACCCAGTTACATGAAACCAATCATCTGAAAACCTTCCCTGTATCTTCACTGACCTCCTGAAACTCGCCCTGTCATTCCAAAAGGGATAAAATAGCACATAAGGAGAGAAAATGGGGGGAATGAGAAAGTGAGAGAAAAACATATTTGGGGGATATTCAGGAGGAGTGTATGAAAAGGCTGTAGGTGAAATAAAATTGTCCGATCGTGTAGAATCTAATTCATTCAAAAAATGTTAAATGTAAGTGTTAAAAATGTGATGCTAATTTTACTGATGAACATGACTTATTAAACTCTGTAGTATATAGACTGTAATAAAAAATCATGTAAAAAATAACCTGAGTGTCTATCTCGCCCTTTCCTCAGTATATCAGGCCAAAAAGGAATTTATCTTAATCATGTCCAAGGGCAGTTCTAGGATGTAGCTCTTTTGCTGTACCATTCTCATCTCCACTGCATTCACTCTACTGCTTTTGTCATGGCTGAAAATAGCAAAAGACTTGTATTATCTTTTCACTGTTGGTCTTGCCATTTTAACTTAAGCAGTGGGGTGAATATTGGGTAGGCCATCATTTATGTCACTGGTTTGCACTATTTTTGCTCCTAATTCTATTATTCAAGTCTTCTCTTACTGTATCAGGTTTTACTAAATATTTTAGAAGATGGATTAATTTTATTATGCAACAGGACAAATAATCTACAGTGAATATGTCTCTAATATTAAGAAGAATTTGGTTGTCAACCTTTCCCAAAGAAATTTCATATTCACTAGCTTTATACATCACCGCCTAGTTCATCTTTTCACTTTTGAATTTGAATAGTCTTTTCTCTCTTTTCTCTTAATTCCTATTTCAAAAATACTGTATCATGTGCAGAGTAATTTACTTATGACCTTAAACCACATCAAGTCTTTACTCTCAAGCAGCTCATTTGTTTTCATATTCATGAAATAATTTCTCACCATATATATATGAATGCATATGTAATGTTAATATAGATACAACTATAAAATGAAAGACCAATTTTCATTTATCTAATATTAATAATCCTTTTTTTACTTCTTTATTAAATCCCACGTTCTTTGACCTTTACCAGCAGCAGTTATACTATATACAATAGAAATTATGATTAGTACAGATAAATACTTTTTAAAAAAGAAAAGATCTTCAGCTATTCTAACAGTGTCAAATGTCCATTACAGGATTGGTCAGAATTCTAACATAAAACAGATGGTGACTAAAAATGCATAAATGAAATGTTTAATGCAATGCTATTTATAAAAGTAAAGAAAAGGTTAAGGAAACCTAACACAGAATGGTGAATTGTATAGGGCTAGCAAGAGCCTTCATTCCTTACCACCCCTAAGCTGGTAGGAAACGGGGAACTAGTGCTTATCAAATCTAATTGCTGTGGCTATTTTTGAAAAATGTGGTGAGCAATCACTGTCAGAGTAGAGCCAACCAGAGCTTAACATGAGCCAAGATAGTAAATACCATGACTTCTCTCAGCTGCTGTTTTCAGCCCCTTTGAGTTCCTTCCACTGGACAAACCCTCCTGGAAGGTGATTTAGGGGCTTCTCAGATGTCAGTTGTTAGCACTTAGAAGTAAGTTTTTCAGTGCCTGTAGAAGGATAGGTGGAAATATGAATGTGGAGAGACAATTACAGAACAATGTTCACAATCTTTACACCCTTTTGCCTTTAACATTGACTCATGTTTTGTTTGAATGAAAGACTCTGGTAAGTTAGGAGAGCAAATAAATTGACAAATTTATGTAAAAGAGGGTTGCTTTTATGTCTCTAGCCATTAGGCATATACAAAAAAAACCTTTCTTGTATGTTTATTCAGTATTCTCTTACCCTCTGTAGGTATATCAGCTGGTTGGACATTTTTGTGTAGAGAGTTATATTGACACAAATCTTTATTCCCATGGGTCCAAGTTTTCTGTGTTCCTGTCCTGATAGGTTGACCATGATTATTCAACATGGAAAAACTAGAATGCAGTTTAGAGACTGTCCTCGCTTTACGATATGATGATATAGCTGTTCTTGACACTACTATGGAGGAGCATCTCAATTTCCTTTCAGTAATCAAGATAAATCACTGAAGACAGTACATTAACTCCTCTCTATCTGTTGGGCCAGTATCATAGAAGGCTTGAATGAGAGGGGGAACTTTCTTACCTTCTCTTAATGTAATAGAACCCATAGCTGGGTTCCCTGGTGAAAGCATTTCTCCTTAGATACCAAGACAGCAAAAAATAATGATTCTAGGACAACAGAAATAGAATATAACAATCTTACAAGTGGATGATTAGGTATGATAGTGAAGGAGGTTATTCTCATTCACTCTCATGCATCCCAGTCTTTTGCTTTCTTTCTATGGAGGAGATTACACCAAATGGTCCTGGATCAAAGGTGGGGGTAGCTACACTTTTGAGTTATCCCCAAACAGTACCAGTTCACAGCTCTTACCTTATCATCATTTTGAATATCTTTTTCCCTTCCCTCTAGAAGGAATACTGGCTTACACATTAAGTTATATGATGACCTTAAAAAAACATATAATAAATGCCATAGAACAGCTTCCTATGCCTGCAGGAAATGTTTTAACCAACTGGCATCTTAACTGATTATACAATAAGCCATTTTACAACTTTATCAGGTTTGCCACTTCTAGGTAATGGAAAACATTAAAAGAACAGAAAATTCTTAAATATGAGTCCATGAGCCCACTTTATTGATCCTTTCTTGGTTGAGGACTATGTTTCTGAGATACCAAAGAGATGAGTGAAGCATTTCCACTAAAAGTGCTGCCTGCACACAAGCAATGGTTGCTAAACAAGTAATTCCCAGTTTAGAACTAGAGAAAGTCAAAAATTGATAGAATATTTTAGAAACTTTTGTGGAATTTTGACATGGCTACTACATTCAAGCACATTGTCAATGAGTCCATTTGTGGCTGCAAATATTAGGGTAAATTATAATAAAATTTGTAGGAGATTATGTATTTAGAAATCTCATTGTAAAGTTAATGGGTGCCTAAAACATTTATGTAGTTTAGCAAAATAGTAGAACCTAAAAAAGAGAACTAAAGTTCATAAACAACAAAATCAAATATGATAGTCATGAAATAAAACCAAAATGATATGCTTACTTTTAAAAAGGGCACATTTTAGGCCAGGCGCAGTGACTCACGCCTGCAATCCCAGCACTTTGGAAGGCCGAGGAGGGCGGATCACGAGGTCAAGAGATCGAGACCATCCTGGTCAACATGGTGAAACCCTGTCTCTACTAAAAATACAAAAAAATTAGCTGGGCATGGTGGTGCACTCCTGTAGTCCTAGCTACTCGGGAGGCTGAGGCAGAAGAATTGCTTGAACCGGGAAGGCGGAGGTTGTAGTGAGCCGAGGTCGCGCCACTGCACTCCAGCCTGGAGCCTGGCGATGGAGCAAGACTCTGTTTCAAAAAAAAAAAAAAGGGCACATTTAAAAATATTGCTTTAAGGCAAGAAACAAACATTCATATTATACTTCTGGTCATGAGCCAAGAAACATTTAAAACTTAATGACATACAAAGATTAAAACAAAAATATCCATTAAATAAAAAGCAAAAAAAATCTGTACGGAAATGGCAAACAAACGAATCACTGATAGATTTTTAAAAAATTAAAGCCAGTGGTTGTTATAGTTAAAAACTGTACTTTTTAGCTATAACAGTAAGCAGTTTTGGATGGAAATTCTCAGATTCTATGATAACACGCATTGTAACACAGAAGTTAGCTATCAAAGCAAAGCAATGTTTTCTTAGTAAAAGTCTCATTTAAATTAGTTTAAATATATTTAGTTGTTAAATTTGAAAAACTTTAAAAATACAAATGATACACTATTTCTGTGGTTTGATTGATCTATTGAGCTTTTAGATTTTTGTCTTTAATTAGTGTGTCATATACCACATTAATATCAGGCTTCTCTCAGAAACATAAAATTAGACTTTGGAGATAAAGTTTAAAAACACACACATGAACATGTACATACACACATACATTTTAGAGATTTGTAAAATGTGGCTCCAAAGTTTAAGAAGTCTATTTAAAGAGGCAGAGCAGATGTGAGGGATGAGTTAAGACTGAATGTAAAAATTGTGACTTTATTTTCATCTTTTAACTCTCTTCATATGCATGCAATACATACCTTTAAAACATATGTGAATGAGATAACACTACATTTGTTTCGAGTTATTATATATATTTTATTTATTGTACTTTAAGTTCTGGGGTACATGTGCACAACATGCAGGACTGTTGCATAGGTACTTATATGGCAAGGTGGTTTGTTGCCTCCATCCCCCGTCACCTATATCTGGCATTTCTCCCCATGTTATCACTACCCAACCTCCCCAAACCCCACTGTCCCTCCCTCACTCCCCTCAACAGACCCCAGTGTGTGATGCTCCCCTCCCTGTATCCATGTGTTCTCATTGTTCAACACCTGCCTTTGAGTGAGAACATGCAGTGTTTGATTTTCCATTCTCGTGTCAGTTTGCTGAGAATGGTGGTTTCCAGGTTCATCCATGTCCCTACAAAGGACACAAACTCACTGATTTTTATGGCTGTGTAGTATTCCATGGTGTATATGTGCCACATTTTCTTTGTCCAGTCTATCATCGATTGGCATTTGGGTTGGTTCCAGGTCTTTGCTATTGTAAATAGTGCCGCAATGAACATACTTGTGCATGTGTCTTTATAACAGAACAATTTGTAATCCTCTGGGTATATACCCAATAATGGTGTTGCTGAGTCAAATTGAATTTCTATTTCTAGGTCCTTGAGGAATCGCCACACTATCTTCCACAATGTTTGAACTAATTCACACTCCCATCAACAGTGTAAAAGTGTTCCTATTTCTCCACATCCTCTCCAGCATCTGTTGTCTCCAGATTTTTAATGATGGCCATTCTAACTGGCATGAGATTGGATGTCAGTGTGGTTTTATTTCCATTTCTCTAATGAACAGTGATGATGATCATTTTTTCATATGTTTGTTGGCCTCATGTATGTCTTCTTTTGAAAACTGTCTGTTCATATCCTTTGCCCACTTTTGAATGGGGTTGTTTGTTTTGTCCTTGTAAATCTGTTTTTGTTATTTGTAGACTGTGGACATTAGCCCTTTGTCAGATGAGTAGATTACAAAAAATTTTTCCCATTCTGTTGGTTGCCGGTTTACTCTAAGCATTGTTTCTTTTGCTGTACAGAAGCTCTGAAGTTTAATTAGATCCCATTTGTCTATTTTGGCTTTTGTTACCAATGTTTTTGGTGTTTTAGCCATGAAGTCCTTGCCTATGCCTGTGGTCTGGATGGTTTTGCCTAGGTTTTCTTCTAGGGTTTTATGGTGTTAGGTCTTATGTTTAACTCTTTAATCCATCTGAAGTTAATTTTAGTGTAAGGTGTCAGGAAGGGGTCCAGTTTCTGCTTTCTGCACATGGCTAGCCAGTTTTCTCAACACCATTTATTAAACAGGGAATGCTTTCCCTGTTGCTTGTTTTTGTCAGGTGTGTCAAAGATCAGATGGGTTTAGATGTGTGCCATTGCCTCCAAGGCCTCTGTTCTGTTCCATTTGTCTATATCTCTGTTTTTGGTACCAGTACCATGCTGTTTTGATTACTGTAGCCTTGTAGTATAGTTTGAAGTTCGGTAGCACAATGCCTCCAGTTTTGTTCTCTTTGCTTAGGATAAACTTCATATGTAACCATAAGAGAGCTATGTGGGCTCTATTATGGTTACATATGAAGTTTAAGGTGGTTTTTTTCCATTTCTGTGAAGAGGGCCATAGGTAGCTTGATGGGGATAGTGTTGAATCAGTAAATTACTTTGGGCAGTATGGCCATTTTCATGATATTGATTCTTCCTAACCCTGAGCATGGAATGTTTTTCCATCTGTTTGTGACCTCTCTTATATACTTGAGCAGTGGTTTGTAGTTCTCCTTGAAGAGTTCCTTTACATCCTTTGTTAGTTGTATTCCTGGGTATTTTATTCTCTGTAGCAATTGTGAATGGGGAGTTCATTCATGGTTTGGTTCTCTATTTATCTGTTATTGGTGTATAGGAATGCTTGGATTTCTGCACATTGATTTTGTATCCTGAGACTTTGCTGAAGTTGCTTATCAGTTACAGGAGATTTTGGGCTGAGATGATGGGGTCTTCTAGATATACAATCATGTCGTCTGCAAATAAGAGACAATTTGACTTCCTCCTTTCCTAATGGAATATCCTTTATTTCTTTTTCTTGCCTGATTGCTCTGGCTAGAACTTCCAATACTATATTGAATAGGAGTGGTGAGAGAGGGCATCCTTGTCTAGTGCCAGATTTCAATGGGAATGTTTCCAGTTTTTGCCCATTCAGTATGATATCACCTATGGGTTTGCTGCAAATAGCTTTTATTATTTTGAGATACATTTCCTTGATACCTAGTTTATTGAGAGTTCTTAGCATGAAGGGCTGTTGATCTTTGTTGAAGGCCTTTTCTGCATCTATCGAGATAATCATGTGGTTTTTGTCTTTGGTTCTGTTTATGTGGTGGATTACATTTACAGATTTGCATATGTTGAATTAACCTTGCATCCCCCAGGATGAAGCCTACTGATTGTGATGGATAAGCTTTTGATGTGCTGTTGTATTCACTTTGGCAGTATTTTATTGAAGATCTTTGCAGCTATATTCATCATGGGTATTGGCCTGAATTTTACTTTTTTTGTTGAGTATCTGTCCTGTTTTGTTATCAGGATGATATTGGTCTCGTAAAATGATTTGGGAAGGATTCTCTCTTTTCGGATTGTTTGGAATAGTTTCAGGATTGGTACAAGCTCCTCTTTATGTCTGGTAGAATTCGGCTGTGAACCCGTCTGGTCCTGGACTTTTTTGTCGGTAGGCTATTAATTGCTGCCTCAACTTCAGCCCTTGTTATTGGTCTATTCAGGGTTTCAACTTCTTCCTGGTTTAGTCTTGGGAGGATGCATGTGTCCAGGAATTTATTGATTTCTTCTAGGTTTGCTGGTTTATGTGCATAGAGTTGTTTGTAGTAATCTCTGATGGTAGTTTGTATTTCTGTGGAATCAGTGGTGATATCACCTTGATCGTTTTTTATTGCATCTATTTGATTCTTCCCTCTTTTCTTTTTATTAACCTGGCTACTGCTCTATTTTGTTGATCTTTTCAAAAAACCAGCTCCTGGATTTATTGATTTTTTGAAGGGTTTTTTGTGTCTCTATCTCCTTTAGTTCTTCTCTGATCTTAGTTATTTCTTGTCTTCCTGCTAGATTTGAGTTTTTTTGATCCTGCTCCTCTAGCTCTTTCAATTTTGATGACAGGGTGTTGATTTTAGTCTTTCCTTGCTTCTCATGTGGGCATTTATTGCTGTGTATTTTCCTTCTAGGCACTGCTTTAAATGTGTCCCAGAGATTCTGATATGTTGTTTCTTAGTTCTCACTGTTTTGAAGAACATCTATATTTCTGCCTTCATTTCATTGTTTATCCAGTTGACATTCAGGAGCCAGTTGCTCAGTTTCCATGAAGTTGTGCGATTCTGAGTTAGTTTATTAATGCTGAGTTCTACTTTGATTGTACTGTGGTCTGAGAGACTGCTATGATTTCCATTCTTTTGCATTTGCTGAAGAGTGATTTACTTCCAATTATGTGGTCAATTTTAGAGTAGGTGCAAAATGGTGCTGAGAAGAATGTAAATTCTGTGGATTTGAGGTGGAGAGTTCTGTAGATGTCTATTAGGTCTGCTTGGTCCAGATCTGATTTCCAGTTCTGGATATCCTTGTTAATTTTCTGTCTCATTGATCTGTCTAATATTGACAGTGGATTGTTAAAGTCTCCCACTATTAATGTATGGGAATCTAAGTCTCTTTGTAGGTCATTAAGAACTTGCTTTATATATCTGAGTGCTCCTGTATTAGGTGAATATATGTTTAGGATAGTTAGCTCTCGTTGCATTGATCCTTTTACCATTATGTAATGCCCTTCTTTCTCTCTTTTGATCTTTGTTGGTTTAAAGTCCACTTTTTCAGACACTAGGATTGCAACTCCTGCTTTTTTTTGTTCTCCATTTCCTTGATCTTCTTCATCCCTTTATTTTGAGCCTATGTGTGTCCTTGCATGTGTGATCAAGTTATCATATTTTTAACACAAAGTAAAAATCCCATCTTTAAAATAGAACTTATTGTTGGATGTGTCACTTCTCCTAAGTAACCACAGAACTTGGCCTCTGACAAATTTTTTTAATAATGTGTTTTCCCTGATACTACATGCTGCCCCTTTGCCGACATGTAGAGAAAGTGTAAGCTGCTCGAGGAAGGCAGCTAATAATCTGTTTAAACTAACTACATGTTTTTCAATTATTGGTGAAGAAATTTTAGATTAAAATTGCTAAAGTTTTTTTTGTTTTAATAAAAAATAATGACGACTTACAACTGTCAAGATATGTTACTTATTCTCAAAAGAAAACTTTTTTGGCAAATATTTATTAAAAAGGAAGAGTCTCAAATGATATTTGGATTGCATAAAATCAATTGAATCAGTGTGACATGGAAGGAGATACTATGTCAAAATAAAAATAACCTTTAAAAGAGGATAATGGGGGAGCTGTCCATTTCACTTATTATTTCATTTTATTTTTCTTCTGTAATTTGACCTTATGCTAGTTTATCTTTGTATTTTAGATAGTAATAACTTTACTGGAAAAGTAAACTGATCTCTTATTTTGTAAAGTGTTTTTGATGTTGCCATTGTTTTTCCAAGTTAAACAATGAAGATGCTATTAAATGCTATCACCTTTATTTTTCGGAAAGCATTTTGTGAAGTTTAAATATTTTATTGGGCCTTAAGGCTATAACAACATGATTTATTATTACAAAATAATGTACTTATGTCAAAATTGTAGTCAGAAAAGGAAATATAAAAACATTTTTGTAGATTAGAGACAACTATCACAAAGCCAAACAGATATTTTAATAGATACCATTAATTCAAGTCAATATCTGTAATCTTACCTCTACACATAAAATATTTTTTGGCTGACCTGATACTATAAATGTTGGCTGTGCATTCCAAAGAATTTAAATACCGGATTTAGGGAGGGTATGTTACAGAACTGATTTGGCTTTTGGCAGTTTTTTCTTCTTACGTCACAAATAATAAAAGCAAGATTTTTTTAACGAAGTAAGAGTAGCTTTTTTATTTGTTTGGATAACAGACCCTAAGAGGATGAATGGCTCTTGGAATTTTTATTTTCATCTCTTTCAGCAAGGTGTCATCCTTCTTGGGAAGCCCATCATGTGTTTATCCTGACACTAAAACAGACTCATTGATTTTCCAGCCTTCTAGTTCATGAAATCTCAGATTTGAAAGGATACAACAAAAATTTAGCGAACAGTAAGTCTAATTCTAATATAATGGGGTCGAAAAATATGTTCAGCTTATAATTAAAGTAAAATTTTATTTTTTATTTTTTGAATTCAAATGTTTTCCTAGTTACCAGAGCATGATGATTAATGACATACATGAATAAATATATCTGTAAAAACAGACAGAGTCTTGCAATATTTCTTTTGGCTAGAAATTATATTTGAATTATATAATCTCAGAGCACTTGCATCAAAACATTAAAATTGCATCATTTAAAAAACTAAAATGTGTAAGAAATTAAATTTGAGTCCTTTAAGACATTGTAACAGTTGTGAGACATAAGACATAGGGCTTATTATGGTCTTGTATTAGTCTGTTTTTGCATTGCTATAAAGAAATACCTGAGACTGGGTAACTTATAAATAAAAGAGGTTTAATTGGCTCATGATTCCACAGACTATACAGGAAGCATGACAGCATCTGTTTCTGGTGAGGCCTCAGAGAAATTTTACTCATGGCAGAAGGCAAAGCTGGAGCAGATGTCTTACATGGCAGGAGAAGGATCAAGAGAGATGTGAGGGGAAGGTGCTACACACTTTTAAACAACCAGATCTTGTGAGAACTCTGTCATGAGAATAATACCAAAGGAATGGTGTAAACTATTCATTTATGATCCGTGCCCATAATCCAACCACCTCCCACTAGGCCATACCTCCAACATTGGTGATTACAGTGTGACGTAAGATTTGGATGGAGACACATATCCAGACCATATTGTTCTACCCCTGACCTCTCCCAAATCTCATGTCCTTCTCATATTTCAAAATACAATGATGCCTTCCCAACAGTCCCCCAAAGTCTTAACTCACTTTAGCATTAGCTCAAAAGCCCACAGTACAAACGTTCATCAGAGATGAGGCAAGTAACTTTTGCCTATGAGCTCGCAAAATCAGAAACAAGCTAATTACTTCCAAGATACACAGGGGACACCAGCATTGGGTAGATACTTCCATTCCAAAAGTGAGAAATCAGCCAAAAAAAAGGGCCTCCAGGGCCTGTTCAAGTCCTGCAGGGTAGTCATTAAATCTTAAGGCTTCCAAATAAACTTGTTTGGCTCCTTGTCCCACACCTAGGACCTTCTGGTGCAAGGAGTGGGCTCCTTTATTAGCCCATTCTCACACTCATATGAAGAAATACCTGAGACTGGGTAATTTATAAAGAAAAGAGGTTTAATTGACTCATAGTTCCACAAGTCTGAGGAGGTCTCAGGAAACTTACAAACTTAGTGGAAGGCATCTCTTTACAGGATGGCAGGAGAGAGAATGAATGCGAGTGATGAGGGAATCCCCTTATAAAACTATCAGATCTCATGAGAACTCACTTACTATCATGAGAACAGCATAGGGGAAAATGCCACCTGGTCCTGTCTTTGAAACATGGGAATTATTACGATTCAAGATGAGATTTTGGTAGGGACACAGCCAAACCATAGCATTCCACCACTGGCTTCTCCAAAATATCCTGTCCTTGCATTTCAAACACAGGCATGCCTTCCCAGTAATCCCCAAAAGTCTTAATTTATTTCAGCATTAACTCAAAAAATCCAAGTTCAAAGTTTAAACTGAGGCAAGGCAATTCCCTTCTGCCTATGAGCCTGTATAATCAAAAGCAATTTAGTTACTTCCTAGATACAATGGGAATACAGGCACTGAAAAAAATATACCCATTCCCAATGGGAGAAATTGGCCAAAACCAAGAGGTTACAGGACCCATGAAGGTCCAAAATCCAATGGGGCAGTTATTAAACTTTAAAGTTTTAAAATAATCTTCTTTGACTTTATATCTCACCTTCAGGTCATACTGATAAAAGGGGTGAGCACCCACAGCCTTGGGCAGCTCCCAAAGTCTTGGGCAGTTTTGCTCATGTGGCTTCCTAGGTTTCAGGCTCCATGGCTCATGGGCTAGAGTTGAGTTCCTGCAACTTTTCCAGGTGATGGATGAAAGCCGTCGATGTATTCTGGAATCTGGAAGACAATGAATCCCTTCTCACAGTTCCACTAGGCACTGCCCTAGTAGGAACCTTGGGTGGAGGCTCCAACTCTACATTTCCCCTCTGCACTGCACTAGAGAGGTTCTTTATGAGAGCTTTGCCCTGCAGCAGACTTCTGTCTGTACCTCCAGGCTTTTCCATACATCCTCTGACCGAAATTCAGGCAGAGGCTCCCAAGCCTCAGCTGTTGCACTCTGCACATCTGCAGTCTTAACAGCATCTGGAAGCCACCGAGGCTTATAGCTTGCATCCTTTGGAGCAGTGGTTCAAGCTGTGGCTGGAGCTGGAGCAGCTAAAATGCATGGAGCAGTGTCCTGAGGCCGTGAAAGGCAGCAGGGCCCTAGGCCTATCCTGTAGGGAACCAGCCGCCACATCACCCATGGGTACCCCAAGTTTGGTGGTGACAAACGATTGAGAAAAAGACAGATTAAGGGTGAAAGTGGGACCAGGGGCCATCACTTATTACTGGAGGCAGTGAAGGCCCCAAGCTCTGATCTTTCACACTATTTATTGATTACAATCACTTTGTTCTGTAGAGTATGGGTGGAGTGATGGTGGAATGAATCAGTGAACCAGAATTAACTAGTGTGTCATTCTAAAGACTGATAATAGTGGTGGTTTTGGAGTTTCACAAAACAAAAATATGTGGTTATCTTTAGCCTATTATCTATGTGCAGCTGGTGGAATGCAGGCCTCACAAGGAGCCTACAAGTCTGGCTACGTCATAGTGCTACAAAGGGGTTTTACATCCTTGAGCACACTGTTTATGGTAGCAGAGCCTAGATCACCCTGCACTGGAATATGAGGCATGGAGAAGTTTGCCTCCCCAGAGGCCTCCCGCAGTTTGCTGCTGTTTGTTGTTCCCTGTTTATATGTTACTCATAGCCAATTAATGTAGGCACTCTGTAAGTCCTTTCTCCTTTGCTGCTTCTCCCAACCCTGTCCCATGAAACTACTTTGTCCTTCTAGGCCTCAGAGCCTGTGTTGGGAGGGGCTTCTACAAAGGTCTCTGAAATGCCTTAGAGGGCTTCTCTCCATCATTTTGGATATTACCACTTGGCTCTTCTTTACTTATGCAAATTTCTGCAGCCTTCTTGAATTCTTCCCAAGAAAATGGATTTTTCTTTTCAACCAATTGGCCAGGCAGCAAATTTTTCAATTCGTCTGCTCTGCTTCCCTTTTAAATGTAAGTTCCAGTTTTACATCATTTCCATACACATGAATATAAGAATACACTGTTAGATGCAGCTAAAGAACCTCTGAATGCTTTGCTGCTTAGAAATTTCTTCTGCCAGATACCCTATATTGCCACTCTCAAGTTCAAATTCCACAGTACCCTATAGCAGGGGCACAATGATGCCAGTTTCTTTGCTGACGCATAATAAAAGTGACCCTTGCTCCGCTTCCCAGCAAGTTCCTCATTTCTATCTGAGACTTCCTCATCCTAGAGTTTATTGTTCATATCACTATCAGCGTTTTGGCTACATCAATTTAACAAGTCTGTAGGAAGTTCCAAACTTTCCCTCATCTTCCTGTCATCTTCTGAGCCCTCCGCACTCTTCCAACCTCTGCCCGTTACCCAGTTCCGAAGTCACTTCCACATTTTCAGATATCTTTATAGCAATGCCCTACTCCTTGGTAACAATTTTCTGTATTAGGCCATTCTTGCATTGTTGTAAATAAATACCTGAGACTGGGTAATTTATAAAGCAAAAAGGTTTAATTGGCTTATGATTGATTCTGCAGGCTACAGAGGAAACATAGTGGCTTCTGCTTCTGGAGAGACCTTAGCAAATTTCCATTCATGCAGAAGGCAAAAAGGGAGAGAGTCACTTCATGTGGCCACAGCAAGAGGAAGAGATAGTGAGGGAGGAGGTGCCACAACCAGGTCTCATGAGAACTCCATCATAAGAACAAAACAAAAGTGATGGTGCGAAACCATTTACGAAGACTCTACCCTCAAGATTCAGTCACTTCCCCACCAGACCCCACCTCCAACATTAGGAATTACAAATGGAAAAGAGATTTGGGCAGTAACTCAGATCTTAATCATATCAGGCCTCATATTTCAAATGTTTTAAAAACATTTAACCAAAGCTATTTTCCTATTTATATAATCACCAGATTGTTCTGAGTGATTATTATTCAAACAGATAATAATAGAGAGTAAAAATCTATTAACTAGGATTTTAGGTGTTTTGAGCAATAGTAACAAAGTTAATTTACTCCGAATTTTATCTAAAAGCTTTTATAATAATGAAATTGCTGGATACTTGGTCCCTATTGTTAATAAATTTGTCATGAGAATATTACTGCTAATAAATTGAAATTATATATATAAAATATATATTGCATACTCACTGTCAGTTTGTGAGCAATAAGATTTTTAACTAAAAATTACTTTTCATAAAGTAAACTAACAAAAATTCTTTTTATTTTATGAAGAGAAAAACTTTATACAAAATAATTTTTAAAAAATATAATTGTTATCTGGTTACTTTATTATTTTGAAATTAAAAATAAGCCAAATTTCTTATCACCCAGTTGCTTCTGTTTTTTATTTTTATTTTTTAAAATTCTGCTACAGATTTATCATTGAGACTAAATCTAGTACAATCATAGCATAGATGTCTTTATATATATATATATAGAGAGAGAGAGACAGACAGATTTACTCTTGTTGCTCAGGGTGGAGTGCAATGGTGTGATTGGCTCACCACAACCTCCGCTTTCCTGGTTCAAACGATTCTCCTGCCTCAGCCTCCTGAGTAGCTGGGATTACAGGCATGTGCCACCCCACCTGGCTAAATTTTATATTTTTAATAGAGACGAGGTTTCACCATGTTGGTCAGGCTGGTCTCAAACTCCCGACCTCAGGTGATCCACCTGCCTCTGCCTCCCAAAGTGCTGGGATTGCATGCGTGAGCCACTGCGCCCAGCCAGATGTCTAGTTGTATGAGTCATCTAAACATACTTAACTATAAAATAAAATGACAGAATGTTATGAGGACATACAAGAGGAAAGTTATAATTTTGACTGAGGAAAAGGATATGGGTGGGAAAGAATAATTTTGCAGAAGTCAGAATTAAGCTCAGACCATTAACATTGCTAGGAACAACCAGGTACATTATAGAGTGAAATGATTTTAGGTAGAAGGAGAGTACGTGCAAAATCCCTAAGATTAAATGCATTAGTTATATTTGTATATTATTTAGAATAATTAAATAAGTTAAAGAGAGAGTAATAGAAAAAGAGAGAGAAAGAGAACACTATAGAGAAAGAAATAAGAAAATAAATGGCTCAAATGATATTGGAGTAATGGGTAGCAGAAATATAACGCAGTTTTTTGTAGGCCAGATGTTGACTTCTATATTTTATCTTGAGTGTATTGAGCATTGCTCATCAGGGTGGTTACAAAGTCTTATTTGTAAGAAAGTCTTATTTGTACAAAGTCTTATCACTTAAAAACCAATTTATAACAGGACTATGATAAGGAAATCCAAAATGACTTAATGAGATGTAAAATAACAGGCTGGGCATGGTGGGGGCTGAGGAGGGCAGACCACAAGGTCAGGAGATTAAGACCATCCTGGCCAACCTGATGAAACCCCGTCTCTACTAAAATACAAAAAAATTAGCCAGATGTTGTGGTGCACGCCTGTAATCCAAGCTACTCGGGAGACTGAGGCAGGGGGAATCGCGAGGCCGAGATTGCTGTGAGCCGAGATCGCGCCACTGCACTCCAGCCTAGGGAGACAGAGACTCCATCACAATAATAATAATAATAATAAATACCAGCTATCTGCCTACATATTTGTTAGCATCACACATTTTTGACTTTAAAAAATAAAGAACTTGCATCACATTAGAATAAATTAAAAATATAGAAAATTGAGCATATAATTTGTATGCACATGTTATTTAAGGAAGAGTATGTCTTAAGAACATAAACTATAGGAATAAAAATGAGCAAATGGTATGCAATATACATATTAAGAGCAAATGGTATAAAAAGTATATATACTGAAAGCATCAGTTAAAAAATATTTAAACCATACACAATAAAAGCAGAAATAGGCTTGGCATGGTGGCTCACATCTGTAATCCCAGCACTTTGGGATGTCAGGGAGGGTGGATCACTTCAGGTCAGGAGTTTGAAACCAGCCTAGCCAGCATGGTCAAACCCCATCTCTACCAAAAAAAAAAAAAAAGCCAGCTATGGTTGTGGACACCTGTAATCGCAGCTACTTGGGAGGCTGAGACAGGAGAATCACCTGAACTCAGGAGGTTGTGGTGACTGAGATTGCACCACTGCACTCCACCCTGGGAGACAGAGCACAACTCCATCTCAAAATAAAAATAAAAAGCAGGGATAAAGCACTCCTTTCTCCATGTCTCCATGTGTTGAGACTGTTAGCAACTGAAAGCTTGGAGCTAATTTACCCTTTGAATATTGCTACTAACTGAAGATGATTTCTCAGTATCATGCCTTCTTCCCAGGCAGTATACAATTACTGATCAATTATGGTGAAGCACTATTGCTCAACATTGGCGTAAAATGTCTAGCCTCATTTTCCTAATTTGCTATAATTCTGCAGGGACATTCAAACTCCAGAGTTCCCTTTGGGTCAACTGAATCTTCTGTTGTGACTGCAACACAACCCAGCTTCTCCCTACCAATGTTGTGTTATCAACCTACAGGTACTGAATTCAAAAACACACCATAATAGCCCTCCTGCAGGCGATATGTTTTTCATATAACTGACCTGTGATATTTGTTACAAGAAATAATCTAAAAATAGTATTTCTGGGGCTTTGGGGATTTATGGGAAATGGGATTTGCAGCTGTATTATCCAATAGTCATTTAGGACCCTTTCACTGGTGGGTTGTTGAAGCTCATAAAGCTCCAGGCATGTGAAAGCAGTATAATCATTAAACTTTCATTAGTACTGACATAATATGAAATAATACTGGAAGGAAATGAACTGGTAAGTGCAAATTATAAGAGAGCTTAAGAAATATGGGAGAAACTGTAGTATAAGAATAATGATATCAGATGGCTGCTGCTGTTGGAAGCAGTTTTGTGGTTGGAGAAATAAAAACAGAATTTAAGTGTGATCAATCACCAATGAAAGCTAAGAAAGAAAACAAGAAAACCATTTTGCAGAATAAGCTGCTAGTAGAAAGTTGAAGGCCATACCAGAATTTTTATAGAAGAGTATCAGAACTCTAGAGAACATTGAGTTTTCTTAAAAACAAAACAAATTACTTTAATTTCTAGGACACAAGTGTAGAATGTGTAGGTTTGTTAAATAGGTATATGTGTGCCATGATGTTTTGCTGCACCTGTCAACCTGTCAACTAGATTTTAAGCCCCATATGCATTAGCTATTTGTCCTAATGCTCTCCCCTCCTCTCACTGGCCCACCCCCAACCAGCTGCCATGTGTGTTGTTCCCCTCCCTGTGTCCATGTGTTCTCATTGTTTAACTCCCACTTATAAGTGAAGACATGAGGTGCTTGGTTTTCTGTTCCTGTGTTAGTTTGCTGAGGATGATGGCTTCCAGCTTTTTCCATGTTCCTGCAAAGGACATGATTTTATTTCTTTTTATGGCTGCATAGTATTCCATGGTGTATGTGTACCACATTTTCTTTAGCCTATCATTGATGGGCATTTGGATTTGTTCCATGTCTTTGCTATTGTAAATAGGGCTGCAATAAACATGTGTGCATGTGTCTTTATAATAGAATGATTTATATTCCTTTGGATATATACCCAATAATGGGATTGCTGGGTCAAATGGTATTTCTGGTTCTAGATCCTTGAGGAATCACCACATTGTCTTCCACAATGGTTGAACTAATTTATATTTCCATCAAGAGGGTAAAAGCATTCCTATTCTCCACAGCCTCACCAGCATCCATTGTGTCTTGACTTTATAATAATTGTCATTCTGACTGGCATGAGATGCTATCTTATTGTGCTTTTAATTTGCATTTCTTTAATGATCAGTGATGTTGAGCTTTTTTCATATGTTTGTTGGCCACGTAAATGTCTTATTTTGAGAAGTGTCTTTTCATATCTTTTGCCCACATTTTGGCGGGGTGGTTTGTTTTTTTCCTTTTAAATTTAAGTTTCCTGTACATTCTGAATTCCTATACACCAACAACAGACAAACAGAGAGCCAAATCATGAGTGAACTCCCATTCAAAATTGCTACGAAGAGAATAAAATACCGAGCAATACAGCTAACAAAGGATGTGAAGAACATCTTCAAGGAATACTACAAAGCCCTGCTTAAGGAAATAAGAGAGGACAAAAACAAATGGAAAAGCATTCCATCCTCCTTGAGAGGAAGAAGCAATATCATGAAAATGACCATACCACCCAAAGTAATTTATGTATTCAATGCTATTCCCATCAAACTACCATTGACATTCCTCACACAGTTAGAAAAAAACTACTTTAAATTTCATATGGAACCAAAAAAGCCTGTATAGCCAAGACAATCCTAGGCAAAAAGAACAAAGCTAGAGGCATCATGCTACCTGACTCCAAAGTATACTACAAGGCTACAGTAACAAAACAGCATATTACTGGTACCAAGACAGACATATAGACCAACCAAGCAAAAGAGAAACCTCAGAAATACGCCACACATCTACAACCATCTAATATTCTACAGATCAGACAAAAACAAGCAATAGGGAAATGATTCCCTATTTAGTAAATGGTGTTAGGAAAACGGGCTAGCCACATGCAAAAAAGTGAAACTGGACCCCTTCTTTACACCTTATATAAAAATTGATTCAAGATGGACTAAAGTCTTAAATGTAAAACCTAAAACATACAAACCCCAGAAGAAAATCTAGACAATATCATTCAGGACATAGGCATGTGCAAAGACTTTATGACAAAAACACCAAAAGCAATTGCAACAAAAGCCAAAATTGACAAATGGGATCTAATTAAACTAAGTAGCTTCTGCACAGCAAAAGAAACTAACATCAGAACAGGCAACCTGCAGAATGGAAGAAGATTTTTATAATCTTCTCATTTGACAAAAGTCTAATATCCAGAATCTACAAAGGAACATAAATATTCAACCATAACAGTTCCTCTGTGTCAAAGTCATGAGACCCTGAAGTGTGTTATGATGACATCTGCTTTGTAGCAGCCCAGAGTCCTCTGAACATTCTGTTTGTAGAAATAGTTCCTTTCACATTGCTAGAGAAGAGTGTCCCCATACTCTCACCTGATAATGGTGATTAATACAAAGTCCTTTGCTTTATGAGGCAAAACATTCTAGAATCTGCTCCCAATTTTTCTCCTGTTAGCCAACCAATAATTAGAGTTAAGTCTTACATATCTTCACTGGAGATATTAGGACCTAATTACAGAATAAAGGGATTATACCGCAAAGAGCTGTAGAAAGTATTATTACCAGAAATAACACAATGTATGAGACTAGATTCTGAGGGTGTAAACCCAAAAGAACAAGAAAACAGGATTCAATAAAGGACAGTTTATTAATATTTCCATATTAATAAACTTTCCACATTAATAAACATAAGACATGGTCATTCCATAAGATTTAACACTTCAGTAACAACTCAAAAACATTGCTAACACATCCCTAGGTTGTCTCTTAGAAGCTTTGTGAAAAGTGAAAGTTTATGTTAAGTGGGTAAAATGACCAGATTAGCTGTGGCACATTGTAGAGTGAGAGAAAAATGTTCCAAGAGTGAGCATACTATGAAGTGTAACTATTACTGGAGACTCATTACAGAATAATAGTGTCACTAGAGAGTCTGACAAACACTCTATTTTACAAGACTATAAGAAATGTTCTAGGATCCTATTACTAAGCATATATTGCAAAGAAAAAAATTATTCTACTAAAAAGACACATGCACCCATATGTCCATCATAGTACTATTCACCATAGAAAAGACATGGAATCAACCTAGGTACCCATCAATGATTGAATAAAGAAAGTATGATACATATACACCATAAATGGCCCACTATGTAGTCACAAAAAAGAATAAAACCATGCTCTTTGCAGCAACATAGATACGGCTAGAGGCCATGAAGCCAATTAAGGCAGGAACAAAAAACTAAATATCACATGTCTTCACGTGTAGGTGAGAATTAAACATTGAGCACAGATGAACACGAAAATGAGAACAATAGATACTGGGGACTACTAGAAGAAAGAGGGACAGAGGTTGGCAAGGGTTGGGTAACTATTAGGTACCATGTAAGCTCAGTACCCGCATGACAGGAAAGATCATACCCCAAATTTCAGCAACACAAAATATACCCAGGTGACAAATTTTTTATATCTACCCCAAAATCTAAGAAAAGTTGAACTTATAAAAACTAAGCAATTAAAATGAGAATAATTAGTTTTAAAACGTGCAGGATCTCTTTGAACTCTCAGTAGTGGCTGTCATCTGAAAGCCAGAAGGGACAGTTGAAGATACTGTTATAAAACTATCAACTATTATACTATTATAAAACTAACAATCCAGACAAAAAGACCCCTAAATAATTGGATCTATTGGATATAGGTGTTAATTCTGTGTTTGTTTTTTTTGGTTTTATTTTGTCAGATGGACTTTTGCTGTTGTTGCCCAGGCTGGAGTCCAATGACAGGATCTCGGCTCACTGCAACCTCTGCCTCCTGGGTTCAAGCGATTCTCCTGCCTCAGCCTCCCAAGTAGATAGGATTATAGGTGCCTGCCACCATGCCTGGCTAATTTTTTTGTAGTTAGAGATGGGTGTTTCACCATGTTGACCAAGCTGGTCTCTAACTCCTGACCTCAAGTGATCAACCCACCTCAGCCTCCCAAATTGCTGGGATTATAAGTGTGAGCCATGCTGCCTGGCCCTAGGTGTTAATTCTTAACTCTCAGAGGTCAGTTGGTGAAAGTTATTGCAAATAATAGAAATATCAGAATGGTGACTAGAAGTCCTGAACTCAGAAACTATGGTTATAATAATAGTGTTCCTGATGGCAGGATAGATAACCATACAGCATTAATGCTGGTCAATTTACACAACCAAAAATAATTAAAGATGAATAAACAGAAGGTTAGTGGTAGCTTTGTGCAGTTTCTAGATCTAAGCTAGTAATTATACCCCAAAGGACACTGACTACCCGGGACCCATCAACTAACACAGAGACTAAGCTTCCGGAATTAAAAATATTTGGTATGTATAAACCTGCCCTTTCTCCAAGATAATTATTAACATTTATTTATGTAGCTTACACTAGGAAAAGGGAAATACACAGATATTTCAGGTTCCAAGAGAATGTTGACACTCAAATAAAAACCTGACACAGCATTGTAACCACACTGAGAGTCAGGGCATATGTGGACCAAGGAATAAATGAGTTTCTGTCAGTTTATAATGAATTCACCAGAATAAAGAACCACTCTATAGTTCTTTTCTCAGTTCATGAATATATAATTGGAATGCACTTGGCTTGCAGTTGGCAGAATCACCAGTGTCAGCTCCTGGAACTACCTTCCATCCTCCAGATAAGATAGTAAATTGCAAACAATATCACTTTTGGATATGATGAAAAAGATAAATTCCACTCTAAAAGATCTACCTATATAGGGTGCCAGTTCCATTATATCACCATTTAATTTATCAGTGTGTTTCTTAGAAAATATAAATGGATCATGCAGAATGATGTTAGAGTACCCAAAACTAAAGCAAGTAGTAGCAGAACCAAATTCTGATTATTTTTACATGTCTTATTTTTGTTAATGCAAGGTTACACTGCCTAAGTTCCATGGTATGTGTGATGGTTAATACTGTCAACTTGATTGAACTGAAGGTTGCAAAGTATTGTTCCTGGATGTGTCTGTGAGGGTATTGCCAAAGGAGATTAACATTTGAGTCAGTGGACTGGGAAAGGCAGACTTACCCTTAATCTGGGGTGGGCACAATCTAATCAGCTGCTCTAGCAGCCAGAATAAAAAGCAGGCAGAAAAACGTGAAAAGACCAGTCTGGTTTAGCCTCCCAGCCTACATCTTTGTCCTGTGCTGGATGCCCCTACCCTTGAATATCGGACTCCAAGTTTTTCAGCTTTGGGACTCCGCCTGGTTTCCTTGTTCTTCAGCTTGCAGACAGCCTATTGTTGGACCTTGTGATCCTGTGAGTTAATACTCCTTAATAAACTTCTCTTTACATATACATCTATCCTATTATTTCTGTTCCTCTAGAGAACTCTGAGTAACACAGTATGTGACCATTAATCTGACTAATTTTTCCCATACAAGAAAAAAATCTGCTGTTTATTCCAAATTTTATTTATTTTATGTAATACGCTACTTCCTTCAGCTATTTATTAGATATTTTTGGTAATAATTAGTAGTTTTTGTGAATTTAAGGAATGAAAAATTCTATTCCATCACGTATTATAACTCTTGGTACTTATAACAAGAAAGATACTATATTGGGATCTTCTGTTTACCTTACCAAAATTCATTTTTGATCCAATAATCATGCTTATATTTATTTGATGTCATTAAACAATGTAATCAATTGATTTGCTTGTAATTTTGCAAACTAATGATGTTTTCTGCCACTTTCCAACTGCATAAATTTTATTTATGTAATTTCAATTAGCTAGAATTTCCAATACAATATAGAGTTGCAATTATGATGATAAACATTCTTGATTTTTGTTCCCTTTAATGAAGTATTCTAATATTTCATCATTAGTTATATTCTTTCAAGAAGACATCATCTATCAAATTACAGCAAAATTATTTACATATTCTTACATTTTTAAGTGAGTTAAATTTTATCAAAATGTATTGTCTTTAGTAAACTATAAATATATTTTTCAACATTTAAGCAGATCATGGTTGATTTAAAAGTTGTCAAATTTTTATTATGTTAATACTTTTAATATTTATTAATTTAATCTACTGATAAATTTGGTTGCTATTATTATATTTAGAAGGTTTGTATCTGGTTTCATAAATAGAATTAGTAGATTGTTCTTCAATTTTAATATATGTTTACTTTTTCCTATCTTTAAAGAAATCCAGTATGAAGATCTCTTGTCTTTCCTCTGCTTTACAAAAATTATACAGTTTAGTAAACACCTGTTTTATAAAAATTTGGTGAAATGTGAACCTAAGTACTTTGGATCTGTTGATTTTTTAGGAAAAGACATTTAGACTATTCTCTCAATTTCTGTGATCTTTTATTTGTATATTGATCTGTTACTATTTAACTAAAAATCATCCCTTTTAAAGATATTTTTAATTCAATAATAAAATCTGACACATTCTTTCTTTCTATGGGGGCTGGGGGAACAGAGTCTTTCTCTGTGGCCCAGGCGGGAGCACACTGGGGCAATCACAGCTCACCACAGCCTCCACCTCTCAGGCTCCAGTGATCCTGCCTGCTCATACTTCTGAGTAGCTGGGACTACACTTGTGTGCCACCATGTCCGAATAATTTTTTAATTCTTCTATAGAGACGGGGGGTCTCATGATGTTGCCCAGGTTGGTCTAGAACTGCTTGGCTCAAGTGACCCTCCTCCCTTAGCCTCCCTAAGCACTGGGATTATAAATGTGTTGAACATTGGTATTACAGATGTGAGAAACTTCACCAGCCATTTATTTTTAAATTTGAGTTCGTTTGTTTGTGGTGGTTGTCCTTTAAGTAGATCTGTTGTTATAGTGTTTTCATGCTGCTTTAACAAAGTATCTTAGACTGGGCAATGCACAAAGAACAGAAATGTGTTTCTTACCGTTTTGATGCTGGGAAGGTCAAGATCAAGTTACCAGTGAATTCAGTGTCTGGTGATCGCTGCTGTCTCTGCTTCAAAAAATGGTGCCTTGTAACTTCATCCTCTGGAGAAAAGTCAGGTCACTTCAGCTTCTTTTGTAAGGGCCCTAATCGCATTCATGGAGACTGCTCTCATAACTTAAGCATCCCTTAAAGCCTCCATTTCTTGTGACTATCATATTGGTAATTAAGTTTCAACATATGAATTTGGGGAGAACACAATAAACCATCGCATATGCATAGACATAAAAAGGCATATATATAACAATGAATATTTCCATTTATTTTGTGTCTTCATGCCAGTATCTGTAACTGCTCTGTATGGGCTACAATTAGTCAATTCATTCATTGCACACAAAGGTCTTTGAAGTGAACAAAACTTCATACATTCCCTTTTTTTCTTATCTTGAATCATATCCGTCTATGATGTCCAAACTGTTAATCAGACAATATTATATATAAATCTAGATGAAAAATTAAATATTACCACATAATTATATCATTTAAGATAAAATAAAGGTAATAATATTAACTATTATATCAATATTTATAATGTAATTATTTGTTATAATTATTTTATTATAAAATGTATTTATTTCACTTTTTTTCTGAAAAAAATTGTTAATTTATTTTAAGATGTAAAAAATCTAAATATTACACTCATCAATGTCTTACCTTCATTTTAACTAGGAGATATTTATTTGAGATAGTTTTGGTCTGAGTTTTACGGTAAGAACGTTACTGGTAGTTGCAAAGGTTGGTTTCCATCTATTCTTAGACAAATGGTTCACACCTATCTCTATGTGTCTCTATGCATAGATGTGTATATATATATATGTGTGTGTGTGTGTGTGTGTGTGTGCATGTATGTATATAGGTATTCAGCACTTCAAAATTAAATTAAATATATATATTTAATTATATTTAAATAATTAAGTGTCATTTAATTGAAATTTAAATTGTAATTGTTTTTATGAATAATATAAAAATAAGTTAAATATATACACATTTAATTTAATTTTGGCAGTACTGAAATACACATACACACACAAAATCTTTATTTCTAAAATTGAATTAAACTAATTCCAAAGTGTGTATATACACATACATACACATATATACATATATATATACATATATATATTCCTTTTCTTAACCGAGAGGTGAGTATTAAAATCAACTATTATTAATTTTATGTTGTGTTTTTTCCTTCATATCTGACAGTTTCTGTTCACTAATTAAAAGAAAGAAAACATGGAAAATATAAAAGAAAGAGAATTATAATATCAAGTAACTCAAAACAACTGATAAACATAGAATATTCCACACCATTACTGCAAAATGCCTGTTATTTTCAATCATACAAGAAATTATTCATGAGAAAACATATTCCAGGCCATAAAACACATCTCAAAAATAATTAAAATCAAATAAAATATGTTCTCTGATGACAAAATATAGTATTAATTTAGAATTCACAGCAGAAAGAATTCTGGGAGACACCCCAAATTAAAAAAATAAATAAATAAACAGCACATAACCCATTCATCAAACAAAACAATAACACCTCATATCATAATTTGTGGGATGAAGTTAAATCAGTCCTTAGAAGTAATTTTATATGACACAAAAAAAGAATGGTCTCCAATCAGTAAACTAGGATTTACCTGAAGAATTAGGGAAAAAACAAAGAACAAAGTAAATCTAAAGCCATCCAAAAATTTTATAATTTTTCCAAAATCTCATTGGCAAACAAGCATAAGCAACTTCAATTAAAATTGTTAAGACAGAATCATTCAGTTATGTGGCTAATGGGGTTACTATTAGTTTTTCTATGGCTGCCTTATCAAATTCTACAACCTTATGACTTACAGTGATACAATTTTATTATCTTACACTTCTGTAACTTTTAAATCTGATATCGGTTTCAGTGGGATAGAGGAAAAATTGGTTAGCAGGGCGAAATTTCATTCTTGGAGATAGAGGGGAAAATATTTTACCTTATTTTTTCTACTTTCTAAATGCTGACCTCATTTTTTAGTTATTATACCCCTTTCCCCATCTTCAAGGCCAGCAATATTGCATCTTTATCTGACTGTTCTCGATTTCATATCACCCTCTGATTATCTGTTCTGCTTTCGAAAGGAACTTCTGGTTGCATGGGGCCCATCCAGGTAGTCAAAGATAATCTCCCTGCTTTAAAATCAGCAAATTAGCAAACTTAAAACATCTGCAATTTTCTTTTCCTGTTGTCCTGTTAGGCAACATATTTAGAGATGAACATATTTGAGAGAGCATTATTCTAATTATTACACTCGCCAGCAAACATTACTCCCTTCCACATGGAGGAGTACATTTTCCTACTATATTAATGTTGGATTTTGTCATGTGATTTACTTTGGCAAATAGAATGTGAACAACAGTAACCTATTGCCAAATCTAGATTTATCCTTGTCTCTAAGAGCATTTGAACTCTGTTAAAAGATCAATTATCTGTACCTTGAATCAGAGCAATCACAACCAATCCAGAGACCTAAAAGTGCAAATGCTTAGTTTCAGGTGAGGTGTCTTTTTTTTTTTTAATACAGTAAAGGCTTACTTAGTATTAATTGGAGCCCCAAAGCGTGATGCCCATTTTGCCATTGCCAACTGAGAACTATAGCAGAAGAACTATCTTGTACAACTCTGCAAGATACGGGTCATTCACAACATATTCTGTGTGAATGGGATTTCCAGAGTAGTACACTTGGTGGGCCTGTACTATCAGTACTTTTATATATTCTGGGAAAAGCTGAATAGACAATGAAACCTAAGAGAAGTGAGCATTTCACTTCATTTAATCTTCCAGATTGTAAATGCATCACTGCCAGCTCTTTAAGAACCACAATCTATGAGTACACCAATTGTAGAAATGTATTCTTATGAGTTTATGAGACATTTGGTTCCTTATAAGGCCTTTTTGCATCCTGCTTTTTTCCTTATCAAGTAATACATATGCACACAGAAAGAAAGAAAATGGTCTTAAAGTTCTTTAATCTATGAGTTCCTTGTGTCTTTGGTTTCCAGGTGCTGAATTAAGTGCATGTTTTGTTGGCGGTGATTATTTATTTGCTTATTTATATTCTGTTAGTTTTCTCTTTCTCCTGAATGTAACAAGACTCATTCACAACTCAACCAGCCTATGTTTGTTTATGTTCTACCCAAAATCCAGTTCATGCTTTCTGTATACATATTTTATCTCCAGTAGGATTCCAAGGGTTCTTTGCATCAGTGTCCCAGTGGATGTTTCAGCTTTTTATGAATCCTTTCTAGCAGTGCATAAGTTCAACTGTCAAGCTGAAAAATCAGCTTTAGCAGAAAACTCAAATTTAAGTTACTGTTGTCAGTAATTCCGAAGTCTGTGCCCATATTTACATTGAACATCAGTGGACTCTATGCCTCTGTTTCTTCTGTTACCAGCATTTGCATTTTCCAGGCTTCAAATTATTTATGTCTGCTTCTAAGTGCTCATTCCTGTTATTCCTCTATTCCTTTTAAGCAAGATGACTTAAATTGTCAAAAGTTTTGTCTAGTTTTTAACATAAGTTTGGTATCTTTTCAAACAGAGAGAACCAATATGTTTTCTGCAATTTGAGTGTCATTCCATTATCCCTTGATATTTCTTGAATTGTTAAAGGTTCTAATTTGTTCATAAACATTAATTTGGCATCATTTCCAACAGAAATAATAAATCAGTTTTCTACATATTATTATTTGATATTTTTTTTTGCCTTTGGCCATACCTTTACTGTTTTTTCTTAATATACTCATAATATATATATATATATATATATATGTGTGTGTGTGTGTGTGTGTGTGTGCGTGTGTGTCTGTGTGTGTGTGTGTTTATAGCAAATTTCTCTCTGTAAGACACCAATGCCAATGGTTCTGAACCTGCTGATTTGTTTATTGTTTAAACACAGTTGATGACTCTCATTTTCTTATTTATGGTTATTTATCCAAGATATATCTTCCCAATGTCTAATCAAGGTCTAGGAGGAAGATTGTGCAGTCACATTTATGTAGCTATTTCTCTGTATCTTCTTTTACAAAACAAATACATTCTTCTAACACAGACATTCACATACTCAAATGCTATTATTCTGAAGATTTCCTGAACATATGTACATTCCTGGCTCCAGAAACTGTGCCATTCTCTGAAATTCCAGGACATTTCCATCAAATTATTTCAAATCATATATAATAACCTACAATAGCTGCGTAAATAATATAAGAGAGAATCCTCAGTTGCTATTACAGTCAACTTCCCTCTCTACAAGTTTCAGAGCACATCTCTTAATTGATTTTCTTAATGCAGCTTCCCTCCAGGTAAGCAATTCTAGTCTGATCACTAAGGTCTCAATTTGGTTAAGCAATGTTGAGTCTCAGTGGTCCCTTTGACCTAGTAATAGCTGCAATATTCAGTGTTTTCTAGCCCCACTTTTAGCAACAATTAGAAATGTTTTTTATATTCTTTTAACTTTTATAAAGCTCTAGATACTGAATTGAGAACACATGGACACAGGGATGAAAACATCACTCACCAGGACTTGCTGGTGAGACAAGTTGGTGAGAATTAGAATTAATCTACATTAGGAGACATACCTAATGTAGATTATGGGGGGAATGGATGCAGCAAACCACCAAGGCATGTTTGTACCTATGTAACAATCCTGCACGATCTGCACATGTACCCCAGAACTTAAAGTATAATTAAGAAAAAAAAAAGAAACACCCTTTTTCCCTCCAGTGTTTTCTCCTGCTCAATCTGTGTGTGTGTGTGTGTGTGTATATATGTATTTCTCATTTCTTCAATTTTTCTCTTCTTATTCCATTAACCTCTGACTGCCTCTATTTGACTTGATTTTTGAGAGGATTCTGAGTCTCAAAGCAAATCTGCCACCTTTAGACAGATTTTTCTGGGACAAATCAAAGATTGCATATCCTTTCAAATGCCCAATAATTACTCATTTTTTAAATCTGCTTGTAATCTGGTCTAATAAAACTATAAGAAAATAATTGCACATGCTAACATATGTATGTTTAAAACTAGCATTTAATGTAGAGTATTCATCACACTAATTAAATTGTTAATGAAACAAAATGGATGTCAGTTTCAGTTTTATAAAGCTACATTTGATTAACTTCCATTGTTGACTTTCTATTGTTTTTTTGTCTCAAAGTTTTACCAAACACTATTTTTGGAGACAGACTCTTTTGATTCATATTCAAGATCTTTTAGTCGTTGTGTAGCAATGAACTTATTTTATAATTACTAGATTGTGAGATATAATAATTAAAGTATATTGGCAGCATATTGCATGTATAACAATACACTCAGAACTTCATTTATATTTTGCTACTGAAATATTATATTCTTTTAATAGTTTTCCATGTTAAAGTAAACACATTTTCATGATCAAGTGGTATGCATGAAGTTTAATAATAAATTATTTAGAAAAACTGCTCCCAGGCTTCATGCCCAGGAAAGTTACTCACTAGTGTTACATGGATACACCAGAGTGAATAATTTTTACACTGAATTTCAAAACTTTTATACCACAATCAATTTTATATTTTCAAATATATTTTTAAATTTTATATTTTCAAAAGCTAAATCAGAAGAAAATAAAGAGAACAAAGAAATAATAAAATTGCTAGAAGTAAATAAAAATATCTTCTGTCTAAAGTGTAAAGAAAACAGAGACACTATGAATAGGATTGAAAATATAGACAACATTACATATCTGTTATGTCGCAATGTAAATACCATTAATGGAAGAGGATGAAATGAAAAATAAATGCAACATTAGAAGAGACCAGTCTGAAGATGAAAAATTTTAGTGTATATGTGAAAAATAGTACTGGTTAAAAAAATAGAAAAGTGTAGCAGGAGCAAACAATTAGGGAGATAGACATTGTTTGGTAGAACTTTGAGAACAAAGTTAGAGGACTGAAAGTTCAGGATTAAGCTCTGATTCAATGGTCAGTTTGATATATTGAGATGCTGTTTTTAAAGCCTCTAGTTGCTCAGCTGCTGTTCTCTAATATTTTGATAGCAGAAAGCCGGAAACAAACTATTTTTTTTTCTATCAGAAGACATCTATGAAATACGAGCAATGGGTTAGCAATATCGAGAAATTCTTTAAGTAGTTGTTATCTACTAGGCAGGAAAGGCAGCTGATACATACTTGGTAAACCACATACAGCAGGTCTGAATTCACCAGTGCAGTCACTGAAGATAGGTTAGAGAAACAGACACTGTATTCTAGGACATGAAGTTATAGATAAGTCTGTATTCACAAATTACTAAACATTTGAGGTGCCAGAAACAAACAAACAAAGAAACATCATCCTCAGCAATGGAAAATTTTCACAGTCAAACAGATAAGAGGACAAACAGATGGATACCAGGTACATTATCGTATGCACAGTGGAGAATTAACCAAGATGCTTGTAAAGAAAACTCATCTTTCTAGAGAAACAAAATAGTTGAGAATTTTAAAATATAATAATTGAATTTAAAAGTTTGTAAAATGAACTTTAAATAGGGATGATTGTCACAAATGAATGAATATGTGGATGGGCACTGGTAGTGGATAATTCTTGCTTTTCTGAAAATGATTTCACACTTCCTTGTCACAATGCCCTGAAATTTCCCTACCAGTTTCAGTCTTTGTGGCTCAGATAGTTCCCAGCCAACAATAAGCCTGAATTTCTTGAACTAAGTGATTGACCATTTATGGATATGTGATCCCTAATTTTCCCAGTCAAAGTAAATGCAGAAAAGTCTGACAGTTTCTTCCCATCATTTTTACAGGTACATTTCCACTTCAAAAAAAGGCATGATGTGAAAATGGAGTGGAAGTCAGAATAAAAGAAATAATTTTATAATAAAATCAGTCAAGAGTCCATTTTCAGCAGTTTGGTATAAAAGCAAAATCTACCCTGAACTTTTCAATTAGGTGAACCAATAAAAGTTATTTTGTCTTAATATTTCTGCTTCTTGCAATTTAGTGAATCCTTACAGAATCCAAGATAGATTTCTCTTAAGCAGCTGTGCAAGAGAGGAGTGTAGCAGTCAAATTTCTCTAGCAAAAACAAACAAACAAATAAAACTCTGCATCCAGGTGTTGAACAGACCCTGTCAGAAGCTTGTCTACTATAAGAATCTTTGCTCCATTTCTTCTGTAGTGGTCTCAGTCTCAGGCGATCTTTCCTCTTATTGTGACTCCAAGAGTATATCAAAGAGATTTATTTCCAGAGGAAAGACATCTTTTTTCCCACAGTAATCTTGGAATAAAAGCTTCAGTGTTTTGGCTTGTGTGTATAAAAACTGTTATTTTATCAAGAGACTGTGCTGTTTTGGTCATTAAAGCCAGGAGCATATACCTGACAATTGTTATACAGTTGAAATATAACTCTAGTCAACCTCCAGTCAAGAAAGAGTGGCTTCTCAGAAAAAAACTAAGTGTCATTAATAAAATAAGTAAGAGTGGAGACTAGACAGAAGAAAAAAATATAGGTACTAGAGTTAATCTCTCTTTTTCACAGCATCCATGTACATCCTTCTTCTCCATAGATGCATTTTCAAAAATTGCATCACTAATATCATGCAGTGCACCATTTTCAACCAAAAATTCATTCACTCTATACAAAGAAAGAAATAGTGACTTATCTAGTTATTAAATCTCATTATAATTTCAGAGCATCTGCAAAATATAAATGTCTCAATAAGGGATTTAATATGATTCTTCTAGTACGTAAATATAAAGCTATAATAAGAATCCACTTACTTCAATACATGCAGCATAAATTAGAAGCATGAAAACAAGATAATCACAATTAAGGAAAGGTTAACACTCCTCTTGCAAATGAAAAAAGGGAAATTAGCAAGTTAGAAACAGGCATGAAGCCCTTAATTTTAAAATGGTATTTTATTGTAAAAATAAGAGGGATATCATACGTTAGCAGCATTCGCTATCATTGATTACTTCTCAAATCTTTTTAATTTATTCTCAGGATTCAATTTTTGGGGGATTTCCTCCTCCCCCACTAGTCACACATTCCTGATAAATTTTGTTCCGCATCAGCCATACCCACATCTTACCAGTGAAGTCCCTCAAAGCATAGTTCTTTTTCCACTTCTCTTCCCTCACTACATTTACTCCTTTGGTGCTTTGAGGATTTCCTGTTGAATCACTAAGTATGGTCTTTAAATATCATCTCTAAAAGAGTAACACTCAATTTTTTATCTCCAGCTGTGACCTGTCCCTTAAAACACCAAGCTCATATATACAACTGCTTTTTCAACATCTCCACTTGCATACTTAATATTTTTCCCAAACTTCATGTTCCCAAGTTGTTTTTTCTATTTTATTCCTCAAGGCTGTTCTTCCCACATTCTTTCCTATCTCAATAGTAAATAATTTCTTTCAGATACTAAAACCAATTATTTGGGATCCTCCCTTTCTTTTTTCTATCATAGCCAATACATCAACTTGACATATTGGCTCTACCTTCAAAATTTATTTCAAATATGAGTGCTTCTCACCAACCAACCACTACTACCCTGTATAACTTATTCTCCAACTTTGTCTACATGTATTTAATTCTCCATAATGCAGATAGAATGACCTTGATAGAATAATTTAGTTCACATTCCTGTTCTGATCAAAATCCACCAGTAACATTATACATCAGTGAGAATAAATGGTTACCCTAAGGCAGAAAACTTGATTGTCTCACTTCCAGCTTCATCTCTGAGCTCATCTTCTGACATAGTTATTAAGTCACACTCCACTTCTGCCTCATAGCCTACTTGCTACTTTTCAAAATGATTGCATAGTATTTTCCTTTCACACTGGCTTGAGCATTCTTCCCTCCACATATTCTCATTGACTCACTCCTACATTAGGTTCAAGTGTCTGCTAAACTCAGATGTCACCTTATCAGAGGAGCCTTTCCTGGCTTCCTTATAAAAAAGAGAAGTTCCTAACTATGGCAGTCCTAGCATTCTCAACTTCTATAACCCTGATTTCTTTTGCTTGATAGCAGTTGTTATCATCTGCAATATATCTATTTGTGCATAATAGTTATAACTCAATAAAAATACAAGCTCCTTTGAAGTGATCATTTTTAGCTCTGTGGGGGAGAGGCGTCCGCCATTACTGAGGCAGTCTTCCGCTACAGAGGTAGTTTGCCATTGCCGAGGCAGTTCTCACTACACCGGTATAAACAGGACTACAGGGAAGTTCATACGGCAGCTGGGTGGAGCCCACAGCAGCTCAGCAAAGCCTCTGTAGGCAGACAGTGACTAGGCTGCCTCATCGCTGGGCAAGGCAGCCCTGAGAAAAAGGCGGCAGCACAAGGGAAACTCATAAATAAAGCCCTAACTCCCCGGGACAGAGCACCTGGGGGAAAAAAGGGGTTTATGAGTTCTGCTGCAGCAGACTTAAACGTACCTGCCCAGCAACTCTGAATGAACAACAGAGCTCACAGCTCAGCACTTGAGCTCCTATAAAGGACACTCTGTCTCCTCAAGCAGCTCCCTGACCCCCGTATATCCAACGAGTCACCTCACAAAGGAGTGCTCAGACGGACATCTGGCGGGTATTCTTCTGGGACAAAGATAGCAGAAGAAGAGACTGGCAGCAACCCTTACTGTTCTGCAGCTGCTGCAGGTGATCCCCCAGGCAAGCAGGGCCAGGAGTGGACCTCAGCAGTCCTACAGCAGAGGGGCCAGAAATAAATAACTTCATCATCAACAAACGGGACGTCCACTGAGAGACCGCATCTGAAAATCACCAACCACAAAGACCACACATAGATAAATCCACAAAGATGGGAAGAAACCAGTGCAAAAAAGGAGGAAAACACCCAAAACCAGAATGCCTCTCCTCCTACAAGGGATCACAACTCCTCACCAGCAAGGGAACAAGGCTGGATGGACAATGAGTGTGATGAAATGACTGAATCAGGCTTCAGAAGGTGGGTAATAAGAAAAACTTCTGTGAGCTAAAGAACATGTTCTAACCCAATGCAAAGAAACTAAGAACACTGAAAAAAGATTTGACGAAATGCTAACGAGAATAACCAACTTAGAGAGGAATGTAAGTGAATTGATGGAGCTGAAAAACACAACACAAGAACTTTGTGAAGCATACACAAGTTTCAACAGCCGAATCGACCAAGCAGAAGAAAGGATATCAGAGTTCGAAGATCAACTCAATGAAATAAAACGAGAAGGAAAGAGTAGAGAAAAAAGGGTAAAAAGGAATGAACAAAGTCTCCAAGAAATATGGGACTATGTGAAAAGACCTAATCTACGTTTGATAGGTGTACCTGAATGTGACGGAGAGAATGAATCCAAGCTGGAAAATACTCTTCAGGATATTATCCAGGAGAACTTCCCCAACCTAGGAAGGCAGGCCAATATTCAAGTCCAGGAAATACAGAGAACACCACAAAGATATTCCTCAAGAAGAGCAACCCCAAGGCACATGATCATCAGAATCACCAGGGTTGAAATGAAGGAGAAAATGCTAAGGGCAGCCAGAGAGAAAGGTCGGGTTACCCAAAAAGGGAAGCCCATCAGACTCACAGCAGATCTCTCAGCAGAAACCCTACAAGCCAGAAGAGAGTGGGGGCCAATATTCAACATCCTTAAAGAAAAGAACTTTCAACCCAGAATTTCATATCCAGCCAAACTGAGCTTCATAAGTGAAGGAAAAATAAAATCCTTTGCGAACAAGCAAGTACTCAGAGATTTCATCACCACCAGGCCTGCTTTACAAGAGCTCCTGAAAGAAGCACTAAACACAGAAAGGAACAACCAGTACCAGCCACTCCAAAAACATTTCAAACGGTAAAGACCATCAACACAATGGAGAAACTGCATCAACTAACGGGCAAAACAGCCACCTAGCATCAAAATGGCAGGATCAAATTCACACATAAAAATATTAACCCTAAATGTAAATGGGCTAAATGCCCCAATTAAAAGACATAGACTGACAAACTGGATAAAAAGCCAAAACCCATCAGCGTACTGTATCCAGGAAACCCACCTCCCATGCAGAGATACACAAAGGCTCAAAATAAAGGGATGGAGGAAGATTTACCAAGCAAATGGAGAGCAAAAAAAAGCAGGAGTTGCAATTCTCATCTCTGATAAAATAGACTTTAAACCAACAAAGATCAAAAGAGACAAAGAAGGACATTACATAATGGTAATAGGATCAATGCAACAAGAACAGCTAACGATCCTAAATATATACGCATCCAATACAGGAGCACCCCAGATAGATAAGGCAAGTTCTTAATGACTTACAAAGAGATTTAGACTCCCACACAATAATAGTGGGAGACTTGAACACCCCGTTGTCAATGTTAGACAGATCAACAAGACAGAAAATTAACGAGGATATCCAGGACTTGAACTCAGACCTGGATCAAGCAAACCTAATAGACATTTACAGAACTCTCCACCCCAAATCCACAGAATATACATTCTTCTCAGCACCACATCACACCTACTCTAAAATTGACCACATAATTGGAAGTAAATCACTCCTCAGCAAATGCAAAAGAACAGAAATCATAACAAACAGTCTCTCAGACCACAGTGCAATCAAGTTAGAACTCAGAATTCAGAAACTAACTCAGAACCGCACAACTGCATGGAAACTGAACAACTGGCTCTTGAATGTTGACTGGATAAACAATGAAATGAAGACAGAAATAAAGATGTTTTTTGAAACCAACGAGAACGAAGACACAACATACCAGAATCTCTGGGAGACATTTAAAGCAGTCTCTAGAGGAAAGTATATAGCAATAAATGCCCACATGAGAAGCAAGGAGAGATCTAAAATTGACACCCTATCATCAAAATTGAAAGAGCTAGAGGAGCAAGATCAAAAAACTCAAAACCTAGCAGAAGACAAGAAATAACTAAGATCAGAGCAGAACTGAAGGAGATAGAGACACGAAAAACTCTTCAAAAAATCAATAAATCCAGGAGCTGGTTTTTTGAAAAGGTCAACAAAATAGACAGACCACTAGCCAGATTAATAAAAAAAGAAAAGAGAAAATAATGAAATAAATGCAATAAAAAACGATAAAGGGGATATCACCACAGATTCCACAGAAATTCAAACCATCATCAGAGATTATTACAAACAACTCTATGCACATAAACTAGTAAACCTGGAAGAAATGGATAAATTCCTGGACACATGCATCCTCCCAAGCGTAAACCAGGAAGAAGTCGAAACGCTGAATAGACCAATAACAAGGTCTGAAGTTGAGGCAGCAATTAAGAGCCTACCACCCAAAAAAAGCCCAGGTCCAGATGGGTTCACAGCCGAATTCTACCAGACATACAAAGAGGAGCTGGTACCATTCCTTCTGAAACTATTCCAAACAATCCAAAAAGAGGGAATCCTTCCTAAATCATTTTATGAGACCAACATCATCCTGATACCAAAACCTGGCAGAGACTCAGCAAGAAAAGAAAACTTCAGGCCAATATCCATGATGAACATAGATGCAAAAATCTTCAATAAAATACTGGCAAACCGATTGCAACAGCACATCAAAAAGCTTATCCAGCATGATCAAGTAGGCTTCATCCCGGGGATGCAAGGCTGGTTCAACATACGCAAATCTATAAACATAATCCACCACATAAACAGAACCAAAGACAAAAACCACATGATAATCTCAATTGATGCAGAGAAGGCCTTTGACAAAATTCAACAGCCCTTTATGCTAAAAACTCTCAATAAACTAGGTATTGATGGAACGTATCTCAAAATGATAAAAGCTATTTACGACAAACCAACAGCCAATATCATACTGAATGGGCAAAAACTAGAAGCATTCCCTTTGAAATCTGGCACTAGACAAGGATGTCCTCTCTCACCACTCCTATTCAATATAGTACTGGAAGTTCTAGCCAGAGCAATCAGGCAAGAAAAAGAAATAAAGGGTATTCAAATAGGAAAGGAGGAAGTCAAATTGTTTCTATTTGCAGACGATATGATTGTATATCTAGAAGACCCCATCGTTTCAGCCCAAAATCTCCTGAAACTGATAAGCAACTTCAGCAAAGTCTCAGGATATAAAATCAATGTGCAAAAATCACAAGCATTCCTATACACCAATAACAGACTTAAAGACAGCCAAATCAAGAACCAGCTGCCATTCACAATTGCTACAAAGAGAATTAAATACCTAGGAATACAACTAACAAGGAAGTAAAGGACCTCTTCAAGGAGAACTATAAACCACTGCTCAACGAAATAAGAGAGGACACAAACAGATGGAGAAACATTCCATGTTCATGGCTAGGAAGAATCAATATTGTCAAAATGGCCATACTGCCCAAAGTAATTTACAGATTCAATGCTATCCCTATCAAGCTACCAATGACCTTCTTCGCAGAACTGGAAAAAACCACCTTAAACTTCATATGGAACCAAAAGAGAGCCCGCATAGCCAAGTCAATTCTAAGCAAAAAGAACAAAGCTGGAGGCAGCACACTCCCGGACTTCAAACTATACTACAAAGCTACAGTAATCAAAACAGCATGGTACTGGTACCAAAACAGAGATATAGACCAATGGAACAGAACAGAGGCCTCCACGACGCAACACATCTACAACCATCCAATCTTTGACAAACCTGACAAAAACAAACAATGTGGAAGCAAGTCCCTGTTTAATAAATGGTGTTGGGAAAACTGGCTAGTCATGTGCAGAAAGCAGAAGCTGGACCCCTTCCTGACACCTTACACTAAAATTAACTCCAGATGGATTAAAGACTTAAACATAAGACCTAACACCATAAAAACCCTAGAAGAAAATCTAGGCAAAACCATTCAGGACATAGGCTTGGCAAGGACTTCATGACCAAAACACCAAAAGCAGTGGCAACAAAAGCCAAAATAGACAAATGGGACCTAATCAAACTCCACAGCTTCTGCACAGCAAAAGAAACAGTCATTAGAGTGAATCGGCAACCAACAGAATGGGAAAAAATTTTTGCAGTCTACCCAACTGACAAAGGGCTGATAACCAGAATCTACAAAGAACTGAAACAGATTTACAAGAAAAAAAACAAGCCCATTCAAAAGTGGGTGAAGGATATGAACAGACACTTTACAAAAGAAGACACTTTACATGAAGCCAACAAACATACGAAAAAATGCTCATCATCACTGGTCATTAGAGAAATGCAAATCAAAACTGCATTGAGATACCATCTCACGCCAGTTAGAATGGCGATCATTAAAAAATCTGGAGACAACAGATGCTGGAGAGGATGTGGAGAAATAGGAACACTTTTACACTGTTGGTGGGAGTGTAAATTAGTTCAACCATTGTGGAAGATGGTGTGGCGATTCCTCAAGGACCTAGAAATAGAAATTCCATTTGATCCAGCAATCCCATTACTGGGTATATATCCAAAAGACTATAAATCATTCTGCTATAAGGACACATGCACACAAATGTTCATTGCAGCGCAGTTTACAATAGCAAAGACCTGGAACAACCCAAATGCCCATCGATGATAGACTGGACAGGGAAAATGTGGCACATATATACCATGGAATATTATGCAGCCATCAAAAACGATGAGTTCATGTCCTTTGTAGCGACATGGATGAACCTGGAAACCATCATTCTCAGCAAACTGACACAAGAACAGAAAATCAAACACCGCATGTTCTCACTCATAGGCGAGTGTTGAACAATGAGAACACATGGACACAGGGAGGGGAGTATCACACACTGGGGTCTGTCGGGGGAAAAAGGGGAGGGATAGTGGGGGGTGGGGGAGTTGGGGAGGGATAGCATGGGGAGAAATGCCAGATATAGGTGATGGGGAGGAAGGCAGCAAATCACACTGCCATGTGTGTACCTATGCAACAATCTTGCATGTTCTTCACATGTACCCCCAAACCTAAAATGAAATAAAAAAATAAAAAATATGTGTATCATTAAAATTATCTAAACTATCACTCTAAAATGTTAGAGAATATGTTTTATAATTTTAAACAAATCTTTTTAAACAAAACATGGACACCAAGAGCACAAAAATAAAGATGTATATGATTTACTCTTCTTGATTAAATATTTCTAAATAGCAGAAATGTCCTAAGCAAATTTACAGGCAAGTAATTGACCCATGATGCTATATGCAATATATGTCACAAAGAAGTAATATATGTATCATCAAAATTATCTAAACTATCACTCTACAATGTAAAAGAATATGTTTTATAATTTTAAACAAATCTTTTTAAACAAAACATGGACACAAAGAGCACAAAAATAAAGATGTATATGATTTATTCTTCTTGATTAAATATTTCTAAATAGCAGAAATATCCTAAGTAAATTTACAGGCAAGTAACTGACCCATGATGCTATATGCAATATATGTCACAAAGAAATAATATTTACATAAGACTCCAAGAAATTGTTATGAAAAAGTCTAATAATTCAATATAAATATTTGCAGCATATGTGAAAAGCAGTGACAGAGTGGAATTTTGAGTTATCCATGAAGATACCAAAAATATTCTTACTCTCACCAGTAATAATGAAAATACAAAAGTAAATTGCAATTTAATAGCATTCTTTAATCATCCTCCTGAGAAATATCAAGAAGTAGAATAATTTCCAGAGTTTGTAAGGATATGGAAAATAGACACTTTTTGTCATAATGTAAACTTGTAAAGGCATTTCCTTAGGACAGGTTGGAAGTATTTCATATAATTTAAAATATTCTTATGATTTAAATCCATGCTCTGGTATTTTAGGTATCATTTAAAGTAAAATGTAGGGTATTAAAAAAAACACAAATAACAAGTATTTTATCACAATTTTAGTTTGTAACCCCATGGAGGGGAATTGGCTTTAATTGTCCTTGATGCTTAAATCTTTCCTGTCAACTTAGTGAGCCACAGGTGCTTGGATTGAACACAATTTCTGAGTGTGTCTGTGAGCATTTAAATGGTGAATTCAGAAAGCAGATGGTCTTCCCCAATGTAATTGGGCATTGTTCAATCCACTGAGGGCCTGAATGGAACAATAACAAACAAACAAAACAGAGAAAGGAGAAATTTTCACCCTTACTTTTGGAGCTGGGACTCCTTACCTCATCTTCTGCCCTCAGACCTGGATTTACAACATCAGCTCCCAAGTTTCTCTGGTCTTTAAATTCAGATTGAATTACACCATTGACTCTCTCTCTGGAGAGCCATGACTAATACAATATCCTTCAATGTGGGATTAGTTACTTTATGTTTGACACTAACTATAAAATATTATCCTGCTTATGAAAAGGCAAGTAACTCCAGGATTTCGCTGTGTAGAAATATTGCTGATGTAGGTTTATGTGGGAAAAATATTTCAGAATAATACATGCAGAATAGTGCTATTCATGTAAAAAGCACATAAACTAACAAATAAAGCAAAGTGTATATGTGAACATTTGACATATGCATATTTTGATACACAAATGCATGAATGTACAGGAAAAAGTCCAGGAGAATACAATCATATTAGTAGGTAACCTCTAAGAAGGCTGTTAGAGGAAAGGAGAAAGAAAAGGTGAAAATGTCACATTTTGTGCTCTATGGTAAATGGAAAATTTGCAACTTGATTGCCAGATCTACTCAGGAAGTTTGAGTTTTGTGGAAGAAAATGAATGAAGGCAAATAAATATACATTAACATTCTAAATTTTTGAGGTGATATAAATTATGATTAATAAAATAAATAATTAGAAATGAAGCATATTTATATTCCATTCACAAGAGTCTGGACATGAAACAGTAAAGAAATATTACATAACCAGAGATAAACTAAATGCAAAAAATATTTATGTATTTAAAAATTTCAAAGACAAAAATGTTAGAGAGAGATATTTCACACTGACAAATGTTTTAAAAATCCATTGAGAATGAAATTGATAGTAATGACATTTAATACACCTAGTAATATTGCTTCAAAAATATTAAATATATTTTAAAAATTGTGAAAAAAATGAACAAATGCAAAATGCTATTAGGATGCTTTAACATATTATCTTCAGTGGTTATAGAATGTTTATAGAAGACAAGCTTGTTGACTTAAGTGATGTACACACATCCTATTAAATAATAATAGGCAATTTTCAAAAGCAAATGTGACATTTTCTACCATTATCTTCTCCTAGGCCAAAGAGTGTAAGTCAACAAATTTTTCAAAGTTGGCATTACCTAAGCCACACTCATTGACTCAGTGCAATTTGATTGTCATAGACCCAGTGGCACATCAAGAGAAAGTTGATTTCTTCGCCCTCTTCTGTATCTCAGGCACTTTAAAAGAAACAATCATTAGAGTGAACCAGCAACCAAAAGAATGGGAAAAAATTTTTGCAGTCTACCCATCTAACAAAGGGTTGACATCCAGAATCTACAAAGAACTGAAACAGACTTACAAGAAAAAAACAAACAAACCCATCCAAAAGTGGTGAAGGACATGAACAGACACTTTTCAAAAGAAGACATATATGACGCGAACAGACATATGCAAAAATGCTCATCAATACTGGTCATTAGAGAAATGCAAATTAAAACCACACTGAGATACCATCTCACACCAGTTTGAATGGCGATCATTAAAAAATCTGGAGACAACAGATGCTGGAGAGAATGTGGAGAAATAGATCACTTTGACACTGTTGGTGGAAGTGTAAATTAGTTCAACCATTGTGGAAGACAGTGTGGCGATTCCTCAAGGACCTAGAAATAGAAATTCCATTTGACCCAGCAATCCTGTTACTGGGTATATACCCAAAGGATTATAAATTGTTCTGTTATAAAGACACATGCACATGCATGTTTATTGTGGCACTGTTTAAAACAGCAAAGACCTGGAACCAACCCAAATGCCCAGCAATGACAGACTGAACAAAGAAAATGTGGCACATATACACCATGGAATACCATGCAGCCATACAAAACTGACAAGTCTGTGTCCTTTGCAGGGAACATAGATGAACCTGAAAACCATCATTCTCAGCAAACTGACACAAGAACAGAAAATCAAACACTGCATGCTCTCACTCAGAGGCAGGTGTTGAACAAAGAGAACACTTGGACACAAAGAGGGGAGCATCACATATTGGGGTCCGTTGAGAGGGACCACAGGAGAGATAGTTGGAAGTAGGGTGGGGGAGGGGGAGAAACGTCAGGTAGAGGTGATGGGGGAGATGGTGGCAAAAACCACCTTGCCATGAATATACCTATGCAACAATCTTGCATGATCTGCACATGTACCCCAGAATCTAAAGTACAATAAATTATAAAAAAAAGGTATCTGTATCCCTGTAACAAGCAAGCTAATAGAAAACAATATCTCATTGATACTCATTCTAGGTCAAGTCAGGGCATTGGGGAAAGTTAGAAGATGCAATAGAGATAACTACACACAAAACAAAAAGTTTTAGATGTTTAAATATTTTTGTATTTTCCTCAGCATATAATTGTGTATTCTGGGAATTACTGTTTAAAAATGAAGAAATTTAAAATTCGAAGCTATTTCACATTAAGATTTTCTTTAGGGATTGGTAGGACAAAATATGTAGTTGAAAGAAATCTGCTGAGAAACAAAAGTTTAGCTTCGATGACTTACAAATAAACAACTCTTCTATTGCTCAACATTGTGAAAATAATGGGCTGTATAGTGTTTGCTTCTTTTTCAATCTGCCATCAGTAAAAGAGAATTCATACAATAGAGAAAAAGATAAAATACTTGTTGCAGCAGAGCAAAAGTATAATTATATCTTGTAAAAAAGTGAGGAAACAAAAAGGATCATTCCATCAATAAAGAAAAGACTTATCTAATCCATTAATTATTTGATAGATTAGAAAAATAAAATAAAATAAGATATTGTAATATTATGCTATAAAATCAGTCAACATTTTATTTAATATTAATAAAAGAGTAATAACAAGTTACAACAGGTGTTTAGAAGTGAAATACTCTGTCATCATAGAGACAGAGGATCTATTTTTTTTAACTACAAAAAATATTTTCTGTTTATGTGAAATTAATTTTAAATAAATTTATATTCTTTAAACATTGAATAAATGATAATGTGAGACATAAAAATTCTGAAAATCTTCTCCAAAAATTATGTTTAAATGTTATTTAGAGATGCAATTGTCATTATCCTAGAAATTATTTTTCATCTGTTATAGTGTCATAATAAATTGTCTAAACTTTCAGAAACACTCTCTTAAGTACTGTAACACTCTAGAATATACTAAAAATATTTTTACTGAGGTAATTCACTTACCTGAAACTACTATTATTCTAACTTAAAAACAATCACTCCCAAAATAAAGTAAGATTACAGGAAGAACTAATAATAAAAAGATCAGCAACTTATTTCTGCCAATTATAAAGCATAAAAAATAAGTGACGTGTGGTAACATTAAAGTATTTTTTAAAAAATTATATTTAAAAACACCAACTTTGACAATTTGAAAACATATTGTATCAAGAGTGCATATAATTATCTGAATTATAATTCAACATGAAATAAATTAAGTATACTAATATTAATGGTTAAAATGTATTAAAAAATCAAAGAAAGGTAACAGTTGAGGAGGCTTAATACATTGACAGTTGTATGTGTGTGTTTTATGTGTGTGTGTGTGTATACTTTTTATGCAGACCTTTTTAGAACAGTTTTAGGCTCACAGCAAAATTGAGAAAAAAGTACAGACATATACTGTATACCTCCTGCCCCAATACATGCTTAATATTATCCATTACCAACATGCCACACCAGAATGGTACATTTGTTACAAATGATGAACCAACATTGATACATCAACAACCAAAGCCCATAGTTCCTAACAGAGTTCACTCCGTGTGCTGTGCATTTTATGGATTTCAATGATGACATGTTTCCACAATTATAGTATCATACAGAGTAGTTTTACTGCTCTAAAAATCCTCTGTGCTATGCCATTGTCATATTTTTACAAATTAAATTCAACAATAATCAGTGATAGTTTAAAATGCAGCCATACTTATCTTCTTGGAGATATATATATCCAACTATATATATAGTTAGGTATAGTCATTATTAAATAAGAAAAGATTCACACAAATGAGTACAGATTCAACACAAAAGTCTGACAAATGAAAAAGCCAAGGAATGTGAAAATTGATTATAAATAAAAAAGCAGACAGAATTCTAGATTTTTATAGTGTGTGTTAGTTCAAATTTCTTTTCAGCCTCAACACCTGTATGATTTGGAGTTTTGTTTGTTTCTAACTTTAGTCATTTAGTTGATGACACAGTGGTTTTAATTTGCATTTCCCTGATAGTTAATAAAATTGAGCAAATTTTCTAATGCTTTAGTCATTTTAACCTCTTCTTTTCTGTGCCTGTGAAATATTTGCACATTTTTGTCTGTTGGTTCATTTGAATTATTATTATTTACTTTGCCAGGGTAGAAATATTATAGATTAATGGATGGATTGACTGATTGATAAGTAGTCTCGCCTTATCTACAATTTCACTTTCCATGGTTTGAGTTACCTGTAATCAACCGCAGACCAAAATATTAGATAAAAATTACAGAAATAATCAATTAATAAATTGTAAACTGCACTCTCATTCTGCATATTATGATGAAATCTCATACTGTTCCCATTTGCCTACTTCTCCATTAATCACTTAGCTTTCCTGGTGGTTTGGTTGACTGTCAGAGTATCACAGTGCATGTATTCAAGTAAAACTTATTTTACTTTCATTATAATATATTATTACAATTGTCTTATTCTTTAATGAGTTATTGTTATTAATCTCTCATTGTGCCTAACTTATAAGTCAAACTTTATCATAAGTATGTATGTATAGAAAAAATAGTACATGTGACGTTCAGTACTAGTCAGTTTCAGGCATCCACTGGGTATCTTCAAACATATGCCCATTGAAAAATAGTATTATTGTATAACTTTTTTCTCTATTATATATTTCAAACATCTTTTCTCACTATAAATATTTTTTCCACTCTTTAAGATTTATCTTTCCTGATTCCTAGAAATTGTCATTTTTAATATAGTCCAGATTATATTTTTTCTTTCATGGTTAGTGCATTTATGTTGTTGAATAAAACTTTGCCTATCCCATATAACTTCTCAAATAAAAAGCTTAATTGTTTCTTCTTTCCTTCTTAGATCTACAATCCATCTGAAATTAATTCTTTTCATATAGTGTGAGTTGGAGTTCAAAATTCAGTTTTTAATATGGATATCCAATTAAATTAGCACCATTTATTGAAAACCATTTATTTCCCTATTGCACAACAGATTCCTCTTTGTCAAAAATCACATAATCATATTTGTATAAATATGTTTCTGGAATTTCTATTGTATTCATTGGACTCTCTTCCAATGGCTTACTAATTTTACTAGTATATGTTCAACTATTTAGTAGTATATGTTCACCTAATATTTTATGGGAACAGTTATTAGGATGCAGCTTGATAAATGTTCTCAAAATGAACACAGATTAGTAACTAGCAATATGTAAAAGAAATATGACCCAACTCTCAGAAACTCCCTTCTGCATTTTTCATTTAGGTTGCCTGCCCAAAATTTCACAGTATCCTGACATCTAGGGGCACTTGAATAAACTCATATAGTATGTACTTCTCTATCTCTGTTTCTTTTATTCAACATTTTTGGTGTGTGAGATTTGTTATGCTGTAGTATAAAGTGGTATTCAGTTCGTTTTCACTGCTGTATTTTATTGCACCATATGTTTATACTGGAATGTTTGTATTCATTCTACTTTAGAGGAAAATTAGAGTTTTTTCTCTCTAGTCTGGGCTGTAATGAATAGATGTGTTATTTTTCTTTATTTCCAGAATAAACTAACAAATTCAGTTAATTAAAAAAACATAGATTAGTCATCTCACAGTTCTATAAGTCAGAAATTCAGTTTGGCTTACTTGGTTTATTTGTACCAAGTCTCATAAGACTGAATTCAAGATGTCAGCCACCTGGGTAATATCTGGTGGTCCTGGGGGGAGGAAGCTGCCTCCAGTAAATTCAGTTTGTTGGCAGAATTGAGTTCCTTGCTTGTAGGGCTGAGTTCCTGTTTCCTTGCAGGCTTTCAGCCTGGAGCGTCTCTCAGCTCCTTGAGATTACCCACATTTTTGTCAGGTTGTCCTAGTTTCAAACCTGCAGGAGCACATAACGTTCTTGCTATGCTTTTAATTGCTCTTTCACTTATGGCACTTTTTTTTCCCTTCAGTTAAAGAAAGTTCTCTGCTTCTAAGGATTTATGTGATTCAATTAGCCCACCCAGATAATCCAAGATGATCTCTTTACTTTAAGGTATTTAACCTTAATGATACCTGCAAAGCCTTTTTTGTCCTGTATCACAAGATAATTACAGCTTTTTAGAATAAAGAATGGGTATCTTGTAGGGCCAGAGTAGGGAAGCACTATCCTGTTGTCACAATACTCATAGCCTTCTTGTAGATGGCTTTGTGAATACATATAGGCACTTTACTTAGCATATACATTGGTATACATGTTTTAGCCATAGAGTATCAAATTGAGTAGGTACTGCCAAATGGTTTCTAAAAGTTTGTACAATCTCCCATTGTATAACATTTCTGGTTATTCTATTTCCTTATTAACAATAAGTGTTTTCTATTTTTTTCCATTTTAGCCATTCTAGTAGCGTGCAGTACTTCATATTGTGGTTTTAATGTGGATTGGAATTATAATTAAAAGGTTGATGAGCTTCTCATAGTTTTCTTACCTATTTGGATTTCTTTTTGGTAAATTATCTGTTCAAGTCTCTTGCTAAATTTTCAATTTTGTTGTCTTCCTTTTATTTCATTGATTTCGAAGAGTTATTAATATCCTCTATATTCATACTTTGGGGAGGGAAATACATGATGGAAATAAATTTTCAGTCAATAACCTACTTTTTGACTCTTTTTGATATCTTTGAATAAACAACTTTTTAAATTTTTTACATGGTATATCATATCCTCTTATTGTATTATGGTTTATTATATCTTTGCTCATGAATCTTCTGATAATGTTAGTGTTCATGAAATTATTTTCTATATTGTGTTGTAATGACTTTATTATTTTATTTTTTCACAGAAACCCATACTGAATATGGAATTTATACATGTATGACATATCATATGAATCCATATTTATTTTCTCCTATATAATAACCAATTGACCCAGCATAATCTATTTTGAAGAGCATCCTCACCCAGATATACTGCAGTGTCAAATTTAATTGTCAAGCACTGAGTATGTAAGGGGCTGCCTCTAAACACGTTTTCTTGCTCCATTGTTCAGTTTGCCTGTTACAGCGCCCATTGCACACAGTCAAGGTTCCTACAGCTCTTTGACAAATTTTGACATCAATTGTATAAGCCCTCTTTAAGTTTGCCTTACTTATGGTCTACTGCCTATCTATTGATAATTCATTTTTCTAACTCTTTTTACTTAAATGAACATGTGTTTAAGTCAATTTTTCTTTCTCTAAACATTACTTTATCTATCTCTTGCAAATGGAATATGTCAAGTGAAAAATTTAAGGGCACAGTGGCTCACGCCTGTAATATCAGCACTTTGGGAGGCCAAGGTGGGCAGATCATGAGGTCAGGAGTTCAAGACCAGCCTGGCCAACATAGTGAAACCCCATCTCTACTAAAAGTACAAAAAATTAGCCAAATGTGGTGGCAGGCCCCTGTAATCCTAGCTACTTGGGAGCCTGAGGCAAGAGAATCACTTGAATCCAGGAAGGAGAGATTGCAGTGAGCCGAGATCATGCCGTTGCACTCCAGCCAGGGCAACAGTGACAGATTCTGTCTAAAAATAAATAAAAAAAAAATAAAAAGCAAAGCTGTTTTAGTCTCGGAGAACTAGAAAATGCACAGAAAATTGTAAGAAAACTACAAAAGGTTACCATTAATAAATGAATTTAGTAATATCACATAATAAATATATTAAAATTTATACATGGTAACAGACAACTGGAATATTTTTTTTTAAAGATTGACATCAGCAATAGTATCCACAGTCACAATATATTTAGGACTAAATTTGTGAAAGAAATGTTTATTGCAAAATAAATTTCTCTGCTGAGAGCAATTAAAGAACACCTAAATAAATGGAGAGATACAGCAAATTTGTAATTTGAAAGACTATGTATTGTTAAAGTAACAATTCTGCCCACACTGATCTATACATTCAATGCAAGCCCAACAAAATTTCAAACAAAATTGGCAACTGATTCTAAAATGTATATGCATTAAAATACAGAACACCTAGACTAACCAAAACCTTTTTTTGGCAGGGAGTGGGAATGGGGGAAAGAATAAAAGATTTAAAACATTGAGTCTCTTGACATTAAAATTTTCTAAAAGCTACAGTGTTCATAAGAGTGAAATTTGTGAAGGATCAAGCTTTTCTATTAAATGATTTTTACAGAGTGGCTGGTGCCATCAATGAGAAAGAAAATTTTTACAAGTAGTACTGTAAAAAATGACTATGTATGAAAAAAATACATCAATACCTGTTTCATACTATATACAAAAATTATTCATAATAGAGCAAAACAACAAAATACTTAAAATTATAAAGACTACAAGAACATATAGCAGAATATTTCATTGATATTTCTTACAGAGGTCACAGAAAAATACTAACCCTAAAGAAAAGTGTGCTAAGTTGGACTTCATTAAATCTAAAATATTCTTGTCATCAAAAAAGACTGTTAAGAAAATGAATATGCAAAACTCAGATACAATGAACATATTTGAAACTCACATATTGGACAATGGACATCTTCCTTCTACCTCTTTTGGTAGATCTTCCCTGCTCAAATTCCCTTTAAATTTAAAATCTGCCAAGTAAAACTTAGATCTTAAAACTTTCTGGATCTCCTCTATATTTCACCAACTAAAGCAAACTGTTATTTATTCGAATGGGTTAAAGACTCCAGTTTTTCAGAGCTGAATAAACATTTGAAATTTAAAACATTTGAAAAACTTTGAAATTTCAGTCTTTTCTCCCCTTCTGCTTTAAAGTCCCTCAGAAAAAGAAAATTTAAAAACTATTTTACCATTGACAAAAATCAGATTTCTAACCTTAAATAAACAGAAGTGACCTGTAAGTCTTGGTTTTCAATAACATCTTTCCCATCACATATATATTATAAATGTGTCTAGTAAACATATAAAATTGGAGTGATATAATTTACATTAAAAATAACCTGACAGGATTTTTATCTGTCAAACTAACAAAATGAAAATTATGTGAATGCTCTTTAAATAAGTGAGTGATGATATCGCCTCAATTATTGCTCTGTGAATAAAAATGTTTGCCAAGTTTCAATGTAGTGATATAAACATATGTAACATAAAATATACCTTTTTAATAGTTTGTTCCTATAAGATCACTATGCAAACAATTAATTCTGAAAAATAGAAACTATTTCAAATATTTATGCAAAAAATGTTTTATAATTACTGAAAAAAATAGATGGAAACCCAATAACTCAGTAATAAAATTAAAATAAAATGTCTTGTGTTTACTGAGCTTTATCTACATGGCAGGCACTCACTAAGCACTATAACAGAATTAACTTATTGAATATTTATATATATTATATAAGGAAGTTACTTTTATCACACCCATTTTACATCTGATAAGTTTTTATTGCACTAATATTTACATTTCTTTCGAAATATTATTGTGCTAATTTGTTTTTGTTTGTCCTTCAAGTCCATTTTCGTATCTATGTTTGCCCTGATCCAAATGGAAGGCTGACCTAAATGATCTGTCTCAATGGGCTCCCTTGATCTTTGACTTCTTATTACTTCTGCCATTGTGAGCCCCAGCAAGAGATTGGAGGCAGGGTGGGGGAGTTAGGTCAGGATCTTCTTTCGAGGCTCCCTTCTTCTGGAGTTGCCAAGGGCTGACATCTCCAAACTAGGTCACCACTCTTGTCAAGTTGCTTCCTCCATGCATTGCATGCTATCTCTAGTTCTAGAAATGGTTTCCTACTCTTGCAATTTCCTGCTCTTGCTGTGTCCAAGGTTATTTTATGGTTGCAATATATGTTGCCCAGGCCATGAGTTGCAACATGCCTATTTAAAGTTCATTTTTTGGAGAGAGGGGGCAGATTAGAGATATTTATTCGTTCTACAAATATTTGCAGAGTGTCTACTACTTGCCCAGAATTAGTAAAGACCTGAAGGCATTCAGTAGTAAACTAAGTGGAGAAAGTATTTTTTCTTAGGGAGATTAAATTGTAGTTAGGGGCAACATATAGAAAATAAATAAAATGAATATATGATATAACAAATAATGAAAGGATCTATAAGAAAAAGCAATGTATTGGGATAGGGACAGGGTCATGTTTTGTGGGAGTGAATCAAGGAACTCCTTCTTGGCAGAAAGTGTTAAGAATATAAAAAACAATGAGAGCCTTTGTTGGTACTTGTTTAGTATGTTTGAAGAATAGCAAGGAGGTCAGTATGACTAAGTGGATCACAGAAGAATTTCTTCATAGTGCTTTAGTAATGCATGTTATTTGTAATTAGTACATATTTCTTGCATAAAATTAAAACTAAATTGTACATGTAAATTGTGGACGTTAGCAGTGTGATCCCTGGTCCATTTTTGCCGCTATGTATCTTGCTGGTATGATCTAAGACCATTATTGGAGATTTTTTATGGCTTATGTTTGCCTTCTTTTTGGAAATTGGATCACATAATTTCCTCATACTTTTAAATGAATATGCAATATCGAAAGTTATTGTATAACTTCTTCTTACTCATATAAGAAACAGTCTCTAGACCTTATTCGAACAGTAGATAATTTCTTTGTCTATCTTTGTACTTCTTAGCATTGTTAGAACTTTCTACTCTATTTTTGAATCCAAATTAAAAAGTAGCTCAATATTAATTATATTTTATTCACAATATAAACTAACATGGTAGCTTAAAAATCAAATGAAAGTGATAGTAAATATAAAAACTGCAATTTATAACATGAAACCAACATATTTTATGCAAGTCTGGGTTCTGAATGACAGGCACCCTATTTTATATTTGTATTTTATGTCATGCACTTTGGTCAATGCACACCAGAAAATAAAATATTTTAAAGAGGATATTCCAAAATCATTAAATTGTTTTGTTTTGCCAGATTACAAAATGTATTACTTATGTTATGATGTTTTATGTTTGCAACACTTCTTTGTGAAAATAAAATAATAATAATAAAATATTATGTCATAGTAATTTAAGAAAAGAACTTAAAATGTTATTAAAATAGTATTTCATAAAAATAAATCTGGGTTAAATTTTGCATTTTTACTTATTTACAGAGAATATATTCTCACGCTATGTTTTAAGTTTCTCTTTTCATTTACTTTGGTATTATATTTAATGTGCGATTAATGTTTACAAATTTTCACTTGAAACTCACTTCCGATGAAACTTTGGTTGAAATTTACAGAACTCTTTATTTCACCATAAATTTTAAGAAGATTCTTAAATGTAGCATTTAGATACAGTAAGCTTTTATCCAATTTTCTAACCTAAGTAAATCTTTTAAAACTCAGTCAAGCCAAATAGAGCTATTTGCTCTCTCACAAACTAATTTAAGCTAGCATTTTCAGCTCTGTTTGCCATAGAGATTTGATAGCCAAAGACATATTTTATAGCAGGTTTCAAACTAGAACAGCATGACTGCTCTTGCTGAGACTGATGAAAAGTCATTTTCGTTTAATACTGTTGATTGATAAAAATAAGTATTTCTATAGTCGATGATTAAATATATCAACTGCAGTAACAGCGTGGTTTTGATATATAGTTTCATTCCTTCTTAAGGCTATGAAGTCATATATTTTTAGTATCTTTTTTTCAGGAGCTAAACCAGTTCATAAAGTCTAATTCTTTTTTAAAAATGTTGCTATGCTGCAAATGCTTTGGGAATTCCAGGGCATTTTATTTCTAGTGTATAAGCTAATAAAATAACTTATTTTGGATGGCAGTGTTATTCATTAGATAATTTATGCTTCAAAGAATATACCATATATCAAAAACTATGAACTTTAAAATGACATTACAGCAAACAAAAATGTAAGGCAAAAGCATTATTAGTGTTTGAAATTAAATGAGCAAATGTGACTGAAGTGAACTTTGAAAGTTATAGGGATTCTCTAAGCCACTCAGCTTTAGTATTTAAACTGACCTCATTATTGATACCTTGTAAGTAAAATTAGAATAGATAATTTTAATGTTCTTGTTACATAAAACGAATCATTTAAGAATATGTGATATGCTATTTGTTGAACATTTAAGAAATGTATTGTCCATGTTAAACAAATGTACATAAATACATAAAATATATTTTAAATTTTGTCAAATGCAAATTCAAGTGTTTTAATGATACCTAATATTATTGTTGATAATAATTCTTAATGAGAATGTTTTATCATAGTCATTAGTAAAAATAATACTAATTGATTGTCAGAAAATAGAGTTTTGTTTATGAAGCCATTAATCTCCCTGTATATAATTCAACATATCATTACTATTACTTTTGAAATATTTCAACAGGTATTGGGGATTGCTATACAAATGATAAATAGATACTAGAGAAATGTAATGTGACCAAACACCATTTTAATGGAACTCATATTTATTGGGAAAGGATAAATATGGAGTGAAGTAATTATCTAATTACAATTATATAAAGTGTTATTTAAGTGAGATAATATATAGTAGTTTATAGTAAAATTACTTTATAATTAAAGGATATCTTTTCTTATAACAAAACCTTAAATTTGAAGTAGAAATTAGCTAGGTGAAGATAGCATAAGGAAGAAAAAGAGAAATGTTGTTAAGGACCTCCCCCTAAAATACACACACACACACACCAGGCATTATTGGTACACTTAATCTGTTTCAGAACCTTGGTTTATGAATAATACCCTTAACCTAGCTGTCTCTATATGTCAGTGAAGGTGAGTGAATTATAAAGTTTATTTACCATAATAAATGTGATAGTGAATAGCTATGGACAAGATTCATATTGCATAAAGAAAAGCAAATACTTGCAAAACTGTTTCACTTAAAAAAAATAATTGGTTTACTCAATTAATGTAACAAATATGTGTTGAGTACTGACTAGGTGCCAGATACCCAAACTTATCTGTCTTAAGCTTGTGAATAAACCACAAACAGGCTATATTAAATGGTGATACATATAATTTTAAAATAAATAAAGCACGGTGTGGAGGATGCGCAGGCATAAAGAGAGGAGATGTGTGCAATTTAGATAAGTGATCGGTCACTGAGAGTATGACCATTGAGAACAGACTTAAAGAATATAAGGAAATAGGTCTTCATATAACTAGGGAAGGGGCACGCCAGGCAAAGGGAAAATGCATTGTGAAAACTTAAGGTGGACATAGCCTGATGGTTCATGGACTGGCAGAGAGGTCAGTGTGCCAAGAGGAAAGTGAGTAAAGGGAGAGTGTTAATGAAGTCAGGGAGGTTATAAGAGGCTACAGAGTTCAAGGAATTGTAAGACATTGTAAGAATTGTGATTTTAGGCTGAATTAAATGACAGCCATTTAAGAATTTTAAGCAGAAAAAAGCCTCGCCTAAAATACGTTTTAAAAATATTTCTGCAGCTGGAGTTTAGAGTTTAGACTTTGAAAGGGCAAAAGTAGAGTTAGGAAAACCTGTTGATAGATTAATGCAAGTGGGAGAGTATGACCGTTTGAACCAGGACTATAGCACCTGAGATGATGAGAAGTGGTCAGATTCTGAAACTGCTTTGATGGTAGAGATAGGAAGATTTCTTGCTGAAATAGATGTAGTTGTGAAAGAAAAAAAAAAAAAGATTAGTTTTTGCCTTAGTAATTGAAAGAAACGTGTTGCTATAAATGACAGGAAGACTGTAGGACTGAGCATCATAATACTCATGCCTGGAAGAAGAGGAGAGACCAGGAGGAGCCAGAAAAAGAACATAAGGTGTAATGATTCATGAGACAAGATGAAAACCAAGAGCACTTCAATTATTGTTAATAACCAGATCTAGAGCACACACATAGGAATGGTTTGCTGAGATTCTGGGAAGAGAGCATTTCAAGGACATGAGGAACAAAGACGTTGAAGGGATCATCAATGTATTATTAATTAAAATCTTTAAACATTAAAATAGGATTACTATTGTACAGAATAATAAGTAACCAAGAATTAAATTCACAGAGAAATTCAGGGGGATATACAAAAGGATTGCTGAAGTAATATTGAGCGCTTCTGGATCATATAATTTGACAGCATGTTTCAAAACTGAAAGATTTGAAGAATGAAAGAGGGAGAATGTTTTTTTTGTTGTTGTTTGTTTTTAATTGCATTTTAGGTTTTGGGGTACATGTGAAGAACATTCAAGATTGTTGCATAAGTTAGCAGTAAAGAACAAGAAAGTTCTATCAACCTCCAGTCACAGAGGCGTGAGGACTCTGGGAGAAAAAGAAATAGTAACCACATGAGAGGTCTGCTGGGAATCCAGTGTCTTCAAACACAGGTTTTGGTTAGAATGAGAACGTGAAGAGACAATCCAGTGAAACTGAGGAGGCAAGCAATTTTCTTGCTGATGGACTGTGAGTTCAAGAGGGTAGAGTGAGGGTTAGAAGGAGTGGATACTTAACTATACTTATACTAACAAGTTATCTTTAGTATAAATTTATCTAAAATTTAGATATTTAACTGGGTATCTGTTCTATGTGGAAAACTTATGTATATGTCACAGAAATGTCTGCACATGCACACAAAGATAAATGTACAGCAATGTTTCTGACAGCATTAATAATAACCAGTAACTGGAAATGGCCCAGTATCTATCAACAATAGAATGGAAAAGGTAGGAGATGGTATTTTGTGGCTGTGCAGAGCTTCATGAGATGTAGAATACAGTAATAAGGGATGACCTGAGAGTTTGGGGCTTTCTTGAAGGAAGTAACAAAAACATAGAAAAGGTAAAATGATAATAGCTGTAACAGATTCAAGATAGTGGGTGTAAAACTCGAGGTCTCAGTGGAGCCACGGAGGTTGGAGAAGCTGTAATTTAGCTCCATAATGAGAACCCCTCTGGCTTTTGTTGACATAAATACACCCTAGAGGAGTTGTGTTTTATACCCTGAGTGTGAGTTCACCTTGACACACGTCAAGGGAGAATAAGCCTATGTAAACCTGGTTTATGGGCTTTGCTTTTTAAATTTTTGATGGATTGAGACATCTGAAGATAAGGGTTTTACTCTAAGTCTCATGCTTCTTTTTTATCCCTGAAGAAGGAGATAGAAGGCTTAAGAAAACATTGTCTTAAGCTCTAGGGCAATGGTTAACTCTTGACCCTTGTTGGACAAAAGGTGAGTTTACTGTTAACATGCAGTTTTATCCTTTACCACTCCTAACAAGATTGAGGACATCTGGGGATTTCTTTACCAATTCTTTCTTCACAGTGGTAATAGAATGATTTTTAAGACTCCCTCCCATTACGCAACAGTAGAATATATTTAGGGCCTAAATCTTTGGCTCTGTCCCCTTCTTTGAATAACATATATATAACATAGTCTCCAAGATTGATCACACACTAAGTTACAGAAGGAAACTACACATGGGTACCACCTGCAAACCTGTAGAACTATTTTATTCAGTCGTCCTTTTAGTCTAAATGAATTTCTTTTTAGATTTTTAGTTTATTCTTTCTTTAGGGGTTAAGGATTACCCAAGTTATCTTGTATTCAAATTCAATTAAGAGGGGACATGAGTCAGAGTGTCCCATGCCTAGCTCAAGAGTTAATTATTGGTGATCACTATGAGTTGGATAAATTTTAATCAACTAAGATTACTAATCTTAAATCCCCAAATCAAGATAATCTATCTTTCTGACATTATAATAAACACTTTTTAATAAACTGACACTTTAAACCTTTTTTCTTTAAATAATTTCTTCTGTGTAGTCTTAAAACATTGTATGATCAAATCATTTGTTGTTTGAGTGTAATTTCCTTACTTTTTGTTGCTATAGTCATATTGAAGATATAATAATTTACTCAAATCCTGAAATTATTTATCTTTATTAAATTAAGTTAAAATATTTAATTTTTAGTATATATTTCTTCATTTTTTCAATGGTATATTCAATATTCATCATCTTCTGTTACAAAGTTTCTTCAGAAAATAGGTATGGAGGGAAAATCTATTCTCTTGAACCTTACAATATAATGAGACGAAGCTGATAAAGCAGAGCAGGGGTTAGAAAATACAGATTTTGAAATTACTTAGGATCCATAAATCGTTTCTTCTTTACTGTTTCCCCTTTCAAAATAAGAATGTCTATGCTATGCTTGTCCCACCACTTTATTTTGGAAGTATATTACTTGTTTGGTTTCACAGGATCACAGATGGAAAGAAATTCTGCCTCAGGATGATTGTACCTTGAGTCTCATCCGTATCTATTTGAGATGATATTTAGATGCAACTTCGGATTTTAGACTTTAGACTTGTTGCGGGAATGAGTTAACACTTTGCGGGCTGTTGAGATGGAATGAATGTATTTTTTCATATGAGCAAGGAATGAGTTTTGGGGGCTGGGGTGTGGAATGCATTGGACGGTATACGTGTGTTCCCCAAAATTCACATGTTGAACTCTTAACCCCCAATAGTATGGTATTTGGAAGTAGGATGTTTGGAAGGTTATTGGGTTTACATGAAGTGATGATGTTATTGGGTTTACATGAGGTGATGAGCCCTCTTGATGGAATTAGTTCCCTCATGAAAAGAGAAAGAAACTAGACCTTGCTTTCTTTGTCAGGTGAGGATACAAGCAGAAGACCACCTTTTGCAGACCACAGAGAGATCCCTAATTAGAAAGTGGATCTGTGTAAGGCTTAATCTTGGATTTCCTAGTCTCACCAACAATAAGAAACACATGTTGTTTAAGTTGCCCAGTCTTTGGTATTTGGTTATGGCAGCCTGGACTAAGATAAGAGAGAAAAGCAAATGCAATATTTGCTTGATGTAGATATTTTTTGTATAAATGAGGAACAGAGCAAGAAGGTACTTAGAGCAAAGCAACAAAAGAAATAAAGTCAAAGAAGTAAGACATTTCATATCAGAGACAAACAATATGGTGCAATTTGCAACTTGAATGGTTTTGAGCAGTAGACATGATTTATAACACCACAGAAGAATTCTGTTGAGCTATACTGAATGAACTACAGAGGAAAGAGGAAAAACAAAGATAAAAATAGAGTCTAAAGATGACATTAGCTTGAACCAGAATGATAGGAATGGGGGATGATGGGAAGTGGTAAAAGCCAAAGAATTTTCTGATGGATCAAATAGTCTAAGAGAAAGATAAAGGTCAAGAAAAGTTCCAGTATTCCATACAAAAGGAGGAGCTTGGCAATGACTGATATGAAAGAGAATCTCAGCAGACCAAGTTTGATGAGAAAAGACTTGGAGCTCACTTTTGGACATTTTGAAACTTGGGTTGCTTTTTGGGCATCCAAGTGAAGGTGTTAAATATAGAGGTAGATTTATAATCTGATATTCATGGGAAAAATCCAAGCTGAAGACAAACAGCCTATTTTTTTTCTAATTTGGGAATTGTAAGACTGAAATTATTCCTTAAAGCTGATAATAATTATTCTTATTAAAGGAGAGATTATAGAGATGTGAAGTCCAAGAAGATGCTTTGTTTGAAGAAGAAAACGTTTCTCAAGTTAAAATAAGAAGTGTTCTAACTTGAGAATTATTTTAAGGGAATTTCTTTAGAATAATTCCACACATTTTGTGGTGTAAAGAGACACATGTATACTTTTTCTACTGTAAATAATAATGTCTATATAGCTAAAGTACTGTCATAGTGTTGCATGTTACAGGATTTCTTCTTAGGTAAAACTGACCTGTGAACAAATTGCTCTTCATGTCTTTTTAATACAATCTTCTTAGATAGAGTTCAACACTTATCAGCTATAAAGAGAATGTTGTGATACAGTATTTGCATTAGCGCTACAAAGTATTTATAGTGTTCTGCTTAATTTTACTAAAAGGTTAATTATAAACCATTTATATTCTATATTTGGGAGCCACTGACAATATACACCTTTCCGTAAATAATTAAAAAATAATTAACTTTGTTAAAATTGGAGTTTTTTTATGCTTTCATGGTAGTATCCAGAAAAGAAAAAGTTAGTTCTCTGTATTTCATTTAAACAACAGATTTTTTTTGTTATTAGTTTAAATTCAATTTAAATAGAGTAATTTGTACATACAAGAACAAAATCAGCTCTGTCAATTAATATTACATTGTTAAACTAACACATTATTAATGAAGCCATAAAACAGGCATCCATGCAAATGAGGTACTGAGAACATTGTTCCTCCTTACTATTTTCATTAATACAAAAATGATATTTCAAAACATTTTTGTAACTTATTTTAATGGTATTATACAGCACAAGGCACATTTTCAAAGTTTCCTTCGAAAAATTATTTTACTGCATAATTTACTCTTAGACTGTAGTGGTTTTACTTCTTTGAATGCTTAAAGTGCTAACTTTATATCCATAAACATATTTAACTTATATAAGGCATTCTTGTTAATACCTTCAATTAAACATCTCATACAGAATAATATACAAAACTCAAACAGTAAAATAAAATTTAAGTGTAAAATTTGTATATTCAGTTTTACTGCACTAAAAATATTGTCATTAATATAAATAAATTTTACTGAAAGTTGAGTATATTTTTATATTAAAAATGCAAGTTTGTTTTGAGAGCTCTAGATTTTGAAATTTGACATAATTTTTACTATAAACCCTAGGTAAATAAAGATAATATTGTATTATATAAATGTATTGATTTTTAATTCCATTATTTTAAAGGCTAAAAAATTTCAGCCAAGGCTTTAAAGGCACATGTATTTCATAAAATAAAGTATGATATATTTCTAATTTAGTAAAACCATGTAAAATTATGGTAAGGACAACTGAAGACTAACTTATGAGGAATTTGTGGCTCAAAGCCAATCAATAGCATTGCAAGTACATCACTTTTCCCCAATGCTCTCCTCATTCATGGGTTCAGAAGTTGAATCCCTTCCCTTACAGGGAATTTGGAGCTTGCTGAGATGTATTACTTATTAGTGGAGATAGAGAATCCTTGAATCTAATACAAATTATAGCAAAATCATTTTTTAGCAGTAGTTCATAAGAAGTTAAAGGTGGAAAACAGGAAAAAGAAGATTTGTCTTTCCTCATCTGAGACACTAGTAAAATTAGAAGAGTAGTTTAACAATAAACAGAATTAAATATCAAACATTAAAGAAGAGTATGTTTGATAGCGAATGACATTTAATAAATTTGTAGGAGATAGCTTGGAAAGGGGTGAATTCCAACATAAAAGTAAAAAAAAGGAAGGAATTTGCAGACTAGACTGATGAAAAAGTCTAGACTGCAACTAGAAACTAGACTTTTCTAGTTGCAGAATGCAAGATACTATGCTGAGTGTAAGGACCATTTGCCCCATGAAAAACAGAGGAGGCCCTGTTGTTCTTAAACAGGTGGAGGAGGTTAAATAAAAGGAGATAATTATTTTTTAAGTCTTAGCACTTCTTTTTCATTTCTGTGCAGAAAGTGCACTGTTTTATCTGAGACTAGAAAGGAATCTGTAACTGTTTTTTAAAAAAGAATCAACATCAAATTCTTAGGGAAAACTAGTCTACCAGCATAGGTTTTGAAGTAAGAGTAAACATCTTTGGATTTTGTCTGTTCTCAACTCAGTCTCCCAAAAACTAACCTTGCTAATATCTAAGCATGTAATATTTAATATTTTTGAAATTTCACTGATTTATTTTGTGAGTTAAGTGTATAACTTATTTTTTTTTCAAAGATCACCTAAATTTGCAATGGCTATCTAAATGAATAATCAGTTTAATTCTCAGTGTTTGGTGATACTTTTCTTAGTTTATATTAAAAATATATACAGAACAAGGACCACATTCTAGAATATTTAGAATTTAGGATAAAATGGGGCTTTGAAGCAGTGTTTTATAATCAATTTTTCTTTATTACCTCCTAGAAGATTTTTACATAATTTTTCCTAACCCCACCCCTATGAAATGTTAATGTCACAATATGTGATATGTCTATATTGCCCAGTAGGTTTAAGCTAGGGAAGGCCACAGACTATTATAATATCTATGCCTTTTTCAGACCAAGAACGAATGTTCATCATATAGCACGTAGTAGCACTCTCATTTGTAATGCATGTTTTAAACCAAGTTAGTGTGGAACACATTGGAACCTCAACTGCATAAATGAATAAGGTAGAAGATTTGCTAGAAACAATTTCCAAATGTATTTGAATAAAAATTATCTTTTTGATAAATTTCAAGGGAATAATATTCAAAGATAGAAATGTTTGCAAGCAACATTGCAAGCTGCTGACTTCTGAGGACCAATGCAATCCTCAAGTTCCCTGATAATTTATTCTTTGTATGCACACTTCAGTTTTATAGTTTAGCATTGAATCATTGATCTAAAACTATACTTGATCAATTTTTTTCCAATATTTTTCCCACTTGTACGGAGACAGTAGTTGAACATTGTATAAGATTGAATACGTGATCACTGTTGCCTCCATGAGTTTAGAAAAGTTTTTTATTTATTTATTTTCATTTTTATTGATGTAGGAGGTGCAAGTGTGATTTTCTTCCGTGAATAGATTGTGTAATAATGAAGTCTGAGCTTTTAATGTAACCAATTACCAAATGGTATACATTGCAACTATTAAGTAATTACTCATTCCTCATCCTCCTCCCTCCTCCCAGACTTCCAGGCTTCAATGTCTCTTATAGCACTTTCTATGTGCATGTGTCAACATTATTTCGCTACCACTTTAAGTGAGAACATACACTATATGACCTTCTGTTTCTGAGTGATTTCACCCAAGATAATGACCTCCAGTTTCATCCATGTTACTTGAAAGACTTGATTTCATTCTTTTTATGGCTGAATTGTATCCCATCATATATGTATATTTATACATCAAATTTGTTTTTATCTAATCATCTGTTAACGGACACTTAGGTAGATTTCATTTCTTTGCTATTGTAAATTGTGCTGGTATAAACTTGCCAGTACTAGTGTCTTTTTAAGATAATGATTTCTTTCCTTTGGGTAGATACCTAGTGGTAGGATAGCTGGATTGAATGTTAGTTCTGTTTTTAGTTCTTTGAGAAAATCTCCATACTTTTTTTCCGTAAAGGTTGTATTGATTTACATTCCCACCAACAGTGTGTAAGTGTTCCCCTTTTCTTCACATCTTTGCCAACATCTGTGAATTTTTTTCACTTTTTAATAACAACCATTCTGATTTGTGTGAAAGGAAAATATCCTGGAGCCTCAAAAATCACAATGCTAAAGGGAAAGTCAAGCTGGGAACTGCTCAGGGCAAACCTGCCTCGCATTCTATTCAGTTCCCCTCTGCTCACTCACTGAGAAAAATGCATATGTGATTGCCTTCTCTGAAGAGGCTAATCAGAAACTCAAAAGAATGTAATTATTTTTCTCTTATCTGCCTAAGACCTAGAAGCCTTCTCCCCGCTTTGAGGTGCCCTGCCTTTCCAGACCAAACCAATGTTCAACTTATGTATTTTGATTGCTGTCTCATGTCTCCCTAAAAATGTGTAAAACCAAACTGTGTTCTGACCACCTTGGGCACAAGTCCTCAGGACCTCCTGAGGCTGTGTCATGGTATGCATCCTCAACCTTGGCAAAATAAACTTTCTAAATTAACTGAGACCGGTTTCATATATTTAGGCTTCACACTTGTATAAGATGGTATCTCATTGTGGTTTTGATTTGCATTTAACTTATGATGAATGATGTTGAGAATTTTTTTCATATGCTTGCTGGTCATTTGTATATGTTTTGAAAAAAAAATGTTTATGTATGTCCTTTGGCCAAGTTTAATGATTTTATTTGGTTTGTTGTTGTTGTTTGACAGATAACAAATATTAATCCTTTGTCAGGTGCACAGTTTCCAAATATTTTTTCCCATTCTTCAGATTTTCTGTTCACGCTATTTACTATTTATTTTCTGTGAAGTAAATTTTCAGTTGAATTAAGTCCCATTTGTCTATTTGTTTTTGTTGCCTTTGCTTTTTAAGTCTAAGTCATGAATTTTTTGCCTAGATTAGTATTCAGAAGATTTTTTTCCTAGGCCATTTTCTAGAATTTTTTTAAAGTTTCAGGTCTTACATTTAAGTTTATAGGCCATCTTGAGTAGACTTTTTTACACAGTGAGAGATAGTATCCAGTTTTATTCTTCTGCATATGATTGTCTAATTTATCTAGCATCATTGATTGTCAACTTTGTCAGAGATCAGTTAGCTGTAGGTTGGTGGCTTTAGTTGTGGGTTCTCTTTTATAGCAGTACCATGCTGTTTTAGTTAGTATAACCCTGTAGTATAATTTGAAGTCAGGAAATGTGATGCCTTTAGCTTTGGTATTTTTGCTTAGGATTGCTTTGGCTACTAGGATCTTTTTTACTTCCACATGAATGTTGGGATTTCTTTTCTGATTTTTTGAAAAATGACATAGGAATTTTGATAGATATTGTTTTGAATATGTTGGTTGCTTTGAGTAACATGATTATTAAAATAATATTCCTCCAATTCATAAGCATCGAATGTTTTTCTATTTGTTTGTGTCATCCACAAGTTTTTTCATCAGTGTTTTTTAGTTTTCTTTGTAGAGATATTTTTCCTGCTTGCTTAAATGTATTTCCAAAAAAATTTCTGTAGCTATTGTAAATGGGATTGCCTTCTTGATTTCATTCTCAGCTGGATCATTATTGGTGTATAGAAATACTCTTGTATGTTGATTTTGTGTACTGAAACTTTATTAATTTATTATCAAATCTAGGAAACTTTAAATGGAATCTTTATGATTGTCTAGGTATAAGATTATATTATCACAAAACAGAAATAATTTGACTTACTTATTTCCATTTTAGATGTCTTTTATTTCTTTCTTTTTGCCACATTGCTCTGGCTAAGACTTCTAGTACTATGTTACATAGAAGTGATAAGAGTGGGCATTCTTGTCTTATTCCAGTTCTTAAGGGATGTTCTTTCAACTTTTCCCAGTTCAGTATGATGTTGGTTATGGGTTTGTCATATATGGCTTTTATCGTTTTGAAGTATGTTTCTTTAATATCTAGTTGGTTGAGTGTTCAGAAAAGGTATATTGAATAAAAAATTGTCAAGTAATATAAATTTGGAGATATGGAATGTTATTCTAAATCTAAGTACCAATAATTAAAATGGAAATTTTTTTTCTCTTTATTTTTAGGAAAAGAGAAAGAAGGAAGAAAAAAAAGAATGAAATAAAGAGAAAAGAAGAAGAAAAAAAGGGAGAGAGAACGGGAATCTTGCTCTATTGCCCAGGCTAGAATGCAGTCTACAAATGGATATTAGAAGCTCTTTTATACTAATAATTGTGTTATACAATGGAGACAGGAAGGAATAAGGGAGGAAAATAACAAACAAACAGCCAACCAATATTTCATTTAAAACTATGAAATGCTATGCAATTGCTAGGGAGTGATTTACTCCCAACCATGTGGTCACTTTTAGAATAAATGTGATGTGTTACTGAAAAAAAAATGTATGTTTTGTGGATTTGGAGTAGAGAGTTCTGTAAATGTTTATTAAGTTTACTTGTTTGAGGTTTAAGTTCAAGTCCCGGGTATCCTTCTTAACCTTCTGTCTCATTAATTTGTCCAATATTGACAATGTAATGTTAAAGTCTCCCACTATTATTATGTGGGAATCCAAGTCTCTTTGTAAGTCACCAAGAAGTTGCCCTATGTATCTGGGTGCTCCTATATTGGGTGTGCATAGACTTAGGGTCGTTAGCTCTTCCCATTACATTGATCCCTCTACCATTATACAATGTCCTTCTTATCTCTTTCGGTTTCTATTACTTTAAAGTCTATTTTATCAGAGATGAGAATTGCAACTACTGCTTTTTTTTTTTTTTTTTTTTTTGCTCTCCATTTGGTTGGCAAATCTTCCTCCATCCCTTTGTTTCGAGTCTCTGTATATCCTTGCATGTAAGATGGATCTGGATGCAGCTTACTGATAGGTTTTTTGAAGTGGCTGATACTGGCTGTTCCTTTCTCTATATAGTGCCTCTTTCAGAAACTCTTGTAAAGCAGGCCTGGTGGTAATGAAATCTCTGAGTACTTGCTTGTTCGTAAAAAAATTTATTTTTCCTTCACTTATGAAACTTAGTTTGGCTGGATATGAAATTCTGGGTTGAAAGTTCTTTTCTTTAAGGATGTTGAATATTGGCCCCCACTCTCTTCTGGCCTGTAGGGTTTCTGCTGAGAGATCAGCTGTGAGTCTGATAGGCTTCCCCTTGTGGATAACCTGACCTTCCTCTCTGGCCGCCGGTAGTATTTTCTTCTTCGTTTCAACCCTGATGAATCTAATGATTATGTGCCATGGGGTTGCTCTTTTTGAGGAATATCTTTGTGGTGTTCTCTGTATTACCTGGAGTTGGGTATTCTCTTGCCTTGCTAGGTTAGGAAAGTTTTCCTGGATAATATCCTGAAAAATATTTTCCAGCTTGGATTCATTCTCTTCGTCACATTCAGGTACACCTATCAAACGTAGATTAGGTCTTTTCACATAGTCCCATATTTCTTGGAGACTTTGCTCATTCCTTTTTACCCTTTTTCCTCTAATCTTGTCTTCTTGTTTTATTTCGTTAAGTTGGTCTTCGACCTCTGAAATCCTTTCTTCTGCTTGATCAATTCGACTGTTAAAACTTGTGCATACTTTGTGAAGTTCTCGTATTGTGTTTTTCAGCTCCATTAATTCACTTATATTCCTCTTTAAATTGTCCATTCTCATGAACATTTCATGAAACCTTTTTTCAAGGTTCTTAGTTTCCTTGCATTGGGCTAGAACATGTTCTTTTAGCTCACAGAAGTTTCTCATTATCCATCTTCTGAAGCCTGATTCTGTTGATTCCTCACATTCATTTTCTATCAGGCCTTGTTCAATTGGTGATGAGGCACTGCAATCCTCTGTAGGAGGAGAGGTATTCTGATTTTGGGTGTTTTCAGCCTTTTTGCACTGGTTTCTTCCCATCTTTGTGGATTTATCCACCTGTCGTCTGTGTAATTGCTGACTTTCAGATTAGGTCTCTGAGTGGACATCCAGCTTGTTGGTGATAAAGTTTTTTCTATTTCTTAATTTTCCTTTGGCAGACGCCCCTCCCCCACAGAGCTGGACCTTCCCGCATTCAGCTGTACTTGCTGTGAAACTCTCAATCCTCAGCAGTTCCAGCTGCTGTTTTTATTTTTTTGTTTTGTGGAGGGGGGTATCAGCCTTCCCCTGCAGCGACCCACTACGCCGGCTGAAATAGCAGCATTAAGATTCGTGGCGCTTTTCTGCCCGGGAATCTCCCGGTCTGGTTCCCCACTTCAGTCCGCTTTTCAATCAGCTGAATGGGAGACTCTGCTTTCCTGGAGCTCCAAACGCCCAAGCAAAGGGCACTCAGTCCCGTATACTCCGGACTGAGAACCGCTGCGCCAGGGCGCCTGCAAAACGGCCGCGCCCTCCAAAAGAGTCGCGCTGGTGACTTGTGGGGCTCCTCCGCCAAGAATCTCTTGGTCCATGGGCAATAAAAATTCGTCTGAAAATGTAGTGTCCACTCACTCTCTGTGCTTTCAGTGGGAGCTACAATCCTGAGCTGCTGCTAATCGGCCATCTTGGATCTCTCTAAAATGGAAATCTAATAAGATGCTTTTACTAATCAAAAATGACTCTCTGTATTTTCAAAACCACATTAGTTTCTTATCTAGGAAAACCTTTCATAAATGAGATATAACTATACAGTAGTATCATTGCCTTTATATTGCAAAATGTACTTTATAAATCATTTTGTTTATAAAAAATCTCCTTCAATCTTTCTTCCATTAAAAAATTAATGAAATGAAAAACCTCGTATAATTCCAAAGCTGCAGTAGTATACAGTAGTCCCCCTCTTAACTCTCAGTTTTGCTTTCTCTGGTTTCAGTTATTGGAGGTCAACTACATTCCAGAAATAAGTGAGTTTAGTATAGAAAAATATTTTGAGAGAGTGAGATCATATTCACATAACTTTTATTACATTATATTGTTATACTTTTATTTTATTAAATATTTTCGTTACTCTCTTGTCTTGCCTAATTTATAAATTAAACTTTGTCATAGGTATGTATTTATAGGAAAAACAATGTATATAGGGTTTGGTATTTGCTGAGGTTCCAGACATCCACCAGAGGGTATTGGAACATAAATCAATAAAGGATAAGGGGGGACTACTGTATGCCATATGTATATGAAATTTTTGATTAAGTGTGGTAGTCTACACTTTGGATGATCACATTTTTCTCTTAAAATTTACATTTACTCAAGATGATTTCTTAGGATTAGGTTTCCTGGAAGCAACAAAATAATAATGACTTACGCACGACATTTAATTCTAACTCATATAAAACAAACACAGATATGGTAAATTTAGAATTTGTAGAGTATCTTCACAAAGTTATAAGGAACTCAACCTACTTCCATTCTACTGCCATTCCTTCTTTAGCATCTTATCTAATGATCTGAATCTTTTGAGAGATCTCCAACTTCTGTATACTCATTGTAACCAGTAGGAGTATGAAAAGGAAGAAAAATATGTTATTTAACCTCCCTTGAGAATGCTTTTCACATGTAGAATGCACAATTTTTGTATTGTTGTATGGCCACATCTACATGCAAGATCCTGGTAAATAAAATTTGTTTTTAGTACTATCAAGCTAAAAATAAACAATGGAAGATGGATATTCTTACTAAGATATGAATGATGTGTAATAAAGAAGTAGAAGTCACTGCTAGATCATGATATCTGATACTGTCTGTAATTATTATACAGTAACATTTCTATGGAATAAGTTTGAATTTAATTTTTCCTATTTCTTAAGAGTTAAGTGTTTGTGTGTGTGTGTGTGTGTGTTTTACTGAATTCTTTTGAAAATATATTAGTTTGTAAATCAGAAAAAATACAATAATTGTTTAAGTTTTCCATGGGACATTGTCCACATTATTGTATTTTCTACGTATGCTTAGAAATAAGAACATAATACTATATTCATTAGGGAAACTTCACTATAATCCATAGAAACTCATATATTCATATTCCAGATGATTTACACAGTTTAATAAAACACTGTATATTTGCATTCTGTTTAATTTTATCAACCTCATAAAGTTGACATATTCAATCTCATGTGCCTTCAAGGAGATATTGACTACACAATGTCTCATTGTTTCATAGGAGACCTACCATGTTCACAAACCTGTTAAATCTATGTTAAATAAAGACACCAATAAATTGTAAAACATAATGAATGAAATCTCCCTCTCTTCGTATATATATACACATACATATATAAATAGAAATTCTATATATATATTCTATATCTCTATATATTCTATGTCTCTATGTATTCTATATATATAAAAAGAGAGAGTATATATATATAAAGATATATTCCAATCATTATGTTTTATAATTTCTTGATGTATTTATATATATATATTTTATATATATTAAAAATACATATGTATGTGTATATGCCTTTAATTCCTGTGTAATAGTTCAACAGAAAGACTAAGAATAATGAATAATATCTAGTAAAAAGCCAAGTAAATTCCAAATTTTAAATAGAAATTTCCTCAATTAGAACATACCATAAATTTTAATGTATATACGATTTATTTTTATTTTATAACAAAAAATGATATAATATACAGGCATACCTCAAGATATAGTGGTCTCAGTTCTAAATCATCGCAATAGAGTGAGCCACATCAGTTTTTTTTTTTTTTTTTTTGGTTTCCCAGTGCGTATGAAAGTCATGCTTCAGCAGAGCATGGTCATAGACACCTGTTTTCCCAGCTTCTTTTACAGCTGGGGCAAGAGGATCACTTGAGCCAGGGGAAGAGTCCAGTCTAGGCAACATAGAAGGACCCTAACTCTTAAAAAAAAAAAAAAATAGGCTATAATGTAGTTTAGTAAGTGTACATTAGTATTATGTTTGAAAATACACATATCTTAATTTAAAAATACATTATGCTAAAAAATGATAATGGCTATCTGTGCTTTCAGGTAGTTGCAATCTTTTTGTTGATTGAAGGTCTTCCCTCCATGTTGATGGATGGTGATTGATGAGGGTGGTGTTTGCTGAAGGATGGGGTGTCTGTGGCAATTTCTTAAAATAAGGCAGCAATGAAATGTACTGCATCAATTGCCTCTTCCTTTTATGAAGTATTTCTTTGCAGCGGGCAATGATGTGATAGAATTTTCCACAGAAAAGTTCTTTCAAAATTGAAGTTAGTCCTCTCAAACCCTACTGCTGCTTTCTTAACTAAGTTAACACAATATTCTAAATCCTTTGTTGTCATTTCAACAATGTTCACAGAATCTTTGCCAGGAGTAGTTTCCATCTCAAGAAATCACTTTCTGTATTAATCCATAAGAAGCAACTCCTTATCCTCTAAAGTTTTGTCGTCAGAGTACAACGATTCAGCCCTATCTTCATACTCCACTTCTAATTTTATTTATCTTATGGTTTCCACCATATCTGAAGCTACTTGAAATCGTGAATTTCTCAAAGTCATCCACTGCAGTTAAAATCAGCTTCTTCCAAACTCATGTTAATGTTGGAATTTTGCCTCTTTCCCATGAATCACGAATGTTCTTAATGACATCTAGAATGAGGGATTCTCTCCAGAAGGTTTTCCATTTAATTTTTTCAGATTCACTAGAGGAATCACTATCTGTGGCAGCTATACCCTTACAAAATGTGTTTCTTTAATAATATAACTTGAAAGTTGAACTTACTTTTTGATCGATGGGCTGCATAATAAATGTTTTGTTAACAGGTATGAAAATATCATTAATCTCCTTGTACATTTCCACCAAGCTCTTGAGTTACTAGATGCAAAATCAATAAACAGTTACATTTTGAGAGGAGTCTTTCAAAATATTAAGTCTCAAAAATTGGCTTAAGATATTTGGTAAGCCATGCTTTAAACCAATGTACTGTTGTCCATTTACAAAGAACAGAAAGAGTAGATTTACCATAATTCTTAAAGGATCTACAATTTAAAAAAAAATTATTTAAGGTCCAAGAGTATGTGTGTACCTTTGCTATACAGGTAAGTTGTGTGTCACAGGAGTTTGGTGTACAGATTATTTCATCACCTAGGTAATAAGCATAGCACCTGATAGGCAGTTTCGTACTTGACAGGCAGCTTTTCAATCCTGAGCTGTCTCCCAGCTTCCACCTTCAAATAGGCCCCCATGTTTCTTGTTCCCTTTGTTTGTGTGTGTCCAAGTGTACTTGAGGCTTAACTCCCACTTATAAGTGAGAACATGTGGTATTTGGTTTTCTGTTCTGTGCTAGTTTGCATAGGATAATGGCCTCCAACCCCATCCATGTTCCTGCAAAGAATATGGTCTTATTCATGTCTGTGTGTCTGTGTTTGTGTGTGTGTGTGTTTCTGAATAGTGTCCACCGTGTATGGTACAGTTTGGCTGCATTCCCACCCAAATCTCAACTTGAATTGTAGTTTCCATAATTTCCATTTGTCTCTCTCTCTCTCTCTCTTTTTTTGCTTTCTTTTTCTTTTTTATTGCATTTTAGGTTTTGGGGTACATGTGAAGAACATGCAAGATTGTTGCATAGGTACACACATGGCAGTGTGATGTGCTGCCTTCCTCCCCATCACCTATATCAGGGACCTAATCAGACTCCACAGCTTCTGCATTTGTCTCTTATTACAAAGACCTCCCCCGACTTTGAGACTTACTACATTTGCTTTGAGTTGTCCCGCCTTTTTAGACAAAACCAATGCTCATCTTGCACGTGTTGATTGATGTCTCATGCTTCCCTAGAATGCATAAAACCAAACTGTGCTCTGAGTACCTTCGGTGTATGTCATCAGGACCTCCTGAGGTTGTGTCATGGACATATGTTCTCAAACTTGACATTTTCTAAATTAACTGAGACCTGTCTCAGAATTTTGAGGTTCACACATTAATATCTCACTTTTGCAAGAGCTAAAATGAGTATCTGTTGAAGACTCAACAAACGGAAATGTAGATTTACTATTTCTGTGTTAAATTAAAAAGATACTTTATTTTGTTAAAACAGATACCTAGTTGTCCTAGTGTTACTTACAACCTTTTAGTTAGCCTAAGCTTTCCCTGAGGAGTTGCTAACATCCCAGAGACAATGTTTTCCTCCTCGAGAGCCAGGATGTGCATTGTTAACAAGCATCACAGACAACCCTTTTCAAGTTGTTCTCACAAAATGTTTGAGAAAACCTATTCTATACCAATTACTTTTTCATAGAAGCATTTTCTCTGGTCCATTTAATTTACATTATACTTCTATTCTAATTCCTTAAGAGAAAGTACAAAGATAACTTTTAAACACCATAAATTGAAATCAGCTTAGTATCCATGAATTATTTATTCCAAATTCATTACTTGAATTTGAAAAAGTTTGAGGAAAAATATATTAGAATATAATGGATTTTATATTCATAAAATGTTTCACTGTTCTACTAGAAAAAAAGACATGCTAAGAATGATTTATGCCAAAGAAAGGTAAAAAAAAAATAACAAAGCTATATTTAGAATTTTAATAATGTAGTCAAACAGACACAAACTTCTTCTGTAAGCTAACACAAAGAAAGTTTATTTCTATAGTTTTGTCTATTTACTCTCTTCCATCCACAAAATAATTCACATGTTGGATTTTAAAAGCACTTAATAACACTTGATTTTTCAATGTGTTTAATTAGCTGTAGACACAATGCAATTAAGATGTAATAAAGAGGCACATTAAACACATCTAAGGTTTTGATTGAAATACTTTAGCAAAGCTTAACCTGCAGGCCCTATATTTTACTTTCAAAGTGAAAGTTGGAATTTAGTTATGTGGGTATGCATGCATATGTGTGTGTGAGTATTTGTGTGGTGCTAGTGATGATAGTGGTGGTAGTTCTAATAGCATAGGAAGTTTAGAACCAATAGTATAAGATATTTAAATCTATACAGCATATGTTATAGAAATACAAAATATAATTATCTTTTTCTTAGTGTTATTACTTTATCAGATGTTAGTATTCATGGAATCTCAATTAATTTTATTATATATTATTTTAAGTATAAATATTTTAAGAACACATAGTAGCTACCATTTATTAAATGTTTTATATGTATCCAACCTTCATGGATTTCTAGGATACAGAATACATTACTCTTAGCTTTCCATTACATATGAGAACATTGAGGCAGAAGCAGGGTTAGTCATTTTTCTTAATTCAGTCAGTCTCGTACCCAGGTCTATAAGGCTCCTGAAACTCAACTTGTAACCACAGATATAAGGTTATATACTAATAATTAAACATTTAGAATGAAAGCAATATTAATGTGATCCTATATTCTTATGAGAAAAAATTTATCTGAAAATTAGGAAGGAAGCAAAGATATGTACAGAACATCTTTACAATATCCCATGGGGCAAAGACTTCCCAGGAATTCTTTAGGAGAAAGTAGTTAGTCCTTTCTTTGTTAACTATTGATGAAAAGTCCCAGAAGTTATTTGTAAATTAATTTGTAAAGAAATTTTATAATTTTTGGCCTTAGCTAATACAAATAGTTTCTAAAGCCCAGTAAAAGAAACAACCCCAGAAATATATGACCTATTGAACATTGACATTTTTATATCTAACTTAATAATCTTATGCTAAAAATTCATTGTAAATTTTTCCATAAACATCTTAGTTCTCAGGTGCTCTTTGATCCAGTCATAATATTGTAGTGGTTCTAATATTAATTCATAAATCAAATAAAATTATTGACAATTATTTTGTATTTTTAAATAAAATCTCCTTGGAATTACACTTTTACATTTTCCTAATTATATATAGTATGATGTATATGCTGATAACAGTTCATTTATTTACTTAATAAATATTAATTGAGCACTTACTAGATATCAAACTCTGCAGGATCAGAGGTGAACAACACAGAGGTGATGTCCCCTGTTCTCATGGAATTTACAGCCAAGTGAGTTGACTAGCATTACAGTACTATCATCATTAATTAAGTTTGAGAAATTCTATGAAGAAATATAGAAGGATATAGAACATTTTATTGGACCGCACTGACCCAAGAAATTAAAGACAAATGATATCTATTTTCTGTATAATGTAACTACCATTTTCTGAGTAACATAACTTCTATGCCTCTTATATATATTGTCTCTGGCTTTCAAAATGTTCCTACAAAGTGTATAGTCATTCTTAAACCTAATGCAAAATTGAAACTTAGAAAATTAAATATATATACTCAAGTTAAAAATTCTAACTAAATAGTTGAAATTTATTCTAATTTGATATGGAAAATATATTACTTGTTTCCTATAGACTAGAACTGATCAATTATATACACAAACACAGACACAGACACACACACACACACATACCATTCAGGGTTTTAGTAAAACAACAAAGAATTACATTCTATCTATCTATCTATCTATCTATCTATCTATCTATCTATCTATCTATTTATTTATCTATCTAGTGTATCCAATGTTCAGGAGCATATTCTAAGTCAATAACATGAAAATATTACATTAAATTTACCATAAAATGCGTAACATGAAAACTGGCATACCAATTTATTATAAAATTAAATGTAAAATTTATTGCTGAATAAAATAAAGTATACAAAATCTACTTTAGACATGACATCATTTAAAATAGTTTTGAAAATATTAAACATGCAATCCTTTACATAGAAAACTACAAATCACTACTGAAGAAAAGCTATATAGGTGAAACATATTCCATTATTTTCATGATTGGAGGTTAGTATTGCAAAGATGCCAATTATATTCAAATTGATTGTTGTCTCAAATCTAACTTGTTCATGTATCTGTATAAATTATTATATCTCTAGTCTAATTCTAAAACTACTGAACTTAGACAATGTTAATCAGCCATAACAGAGAATCCAAAACCAAGCTCCTAGAATTTTATGTAAAATTAAAAATTAAGAACAATGGCATTCATTATTTATATGTGTCTATGTGGATATACACATGGATATTTAGATAGTTATGAATATAAGTATCAATACAGATCCAGATATTCCAAACAAGGTACAAATTCATGTATATAAAAACCTCAGGATTATCCAAGACTCTCATATTTTTACAACTCCAGGCACATATTTACTTAAGTTCATGGTATCTTCTGAAATTGTTCTAGAGTTTTATCCCATCTGAAATACACTCCAGCACTTTCTAGGTTTTCTGTCTCACCTATGGGTAATGAAAAAGGCTAAGACATACTTGTGCAGGTTACAACCCAGGGAAACTGGGCCACTAACAGACATAGATTTAATCATAAAATTATAGAATGCTGCCTCTATAATAACATTGGATTATAGTTGAAATAGCTGCAAGACACATTCCACCTCTCATAAGAGTCTATAAGGGAGCTCAAAGTCAAGAGTGAAGTCATAAATAAGGATTCTGAAGGATGTTGAAGTCTCCAATACCTGTAACCAAAATAAACATTAAAAACAGAACAAATCCTATCCAGATTAACATGAATCTTCATAACAAAGGTCTATTTACCCTGATTCCATTTGCCCATTCAACATGCCTGGTTTTCAGAAAAAAACATTTTATTAAATGCCAAAAGGCAAGAAACTACCCTCTGATCGACAAAGAAATAACCGTAACTAACTTCATATATGACACAGACGTTATAATTAACATACAAGATAGGTAAAATAACTGACTCTCGTCAAAAGCTTAAATGAAAAAGGCAAATATGCCAGAATAGATAGATAACACAAGCAGAAAGATGGAATCTCTAAGACAGAATCAAAAGCAAATTCTGGAAATTACAAACACTGGAGTAGGACTTAAGAATGTCTTTGATGAACTTGCCAGTTGACAGGATATGGCCAAGAAAAGACATGCCAATAAAAACTTCCTCAACTGAAATGAAAAGCAAAAAGAATGAAAAGATAGAATACAATATAGAAGACAGAACAATTATGTATGTGTAACTTGTGCCTAATTAGAATACCAGAAGTAGAAAAGAAAAGAAGCAAAAAGTCTACTGGAATAATAATGTTAATTAATAACAATTAATTATAGACAACAAACTACAGATCCGGGAAGCTCAGAGAACAACAAGCAGAGTTAATGTCAAACCCTCTACACCTAGGTGTATTTTATTCTAACTGCAGAAAACCAGAAAAGAACATATCTTGAAAGAAGTCAGATATAATTAAAACAGCTTACCAATAGAGGAACAAAAAATTGTCATTGTTCTACAAAACATTGTTGAATGTGAAGCACTGTCGAAAGTCCTGTTTACCTAAACATTCCATGGACAAGTGTGGGATTTCTTAAATTTAAATCTTATTCTGAGCCCCAAATAACTAGTGTAAAGGAATTCAAAAATAAGCCTTCATTAAATTATTTTCTCTTCAGGTACATAGACTAAAGATATGGCCTCTGATTTTTTCTATAGCTAACTATTAGGATTGCTACTTTTGGTACTCCCAACTGACAATTGTCTGCATAAACAATTAAAGATGAACAACTCTACTCTTCTGTATCAGCATTCAGCAAGAGTAATTTTATTTTCTCTAGATTCTCATTAGTGAGCATTTCAATGTCTTCCTCCTCTTCCAACATGCAAGCAAGCCTGTGTGTGAGTGCGCACACACACACACATACACACACACACGCACACACACACACATAGTTTGCTAACCTACCACAGGTGCTGCAACTGAACAGGCCTCTGCCAATCAAGAAACCCATCCCCTCTCTCAAATCTTATCTGTCTTCATGTTGGGGAACTTCTTCATTAAACTCAAAGCATCAGTACTTCTCAATACATCTTCTTTTCTGTACCTTTGATGAATTCTTGTCAATGAGCCAATGGCTTTTACTATCTGAAGGCTTGGTTGAGGATAATCTTCGGGGTGCCATTAACATCTTTGAGATTCTGAAACATGAAATCCATTAGTATAACCTTAAGACAAATGAGGCCCACACAACCCAAAAAAGCTTGTCCATTCTACTTACGTATTTTTCTGAGATTCTCCACAAGCCACTAGAACAAAGAAATTAATACAATACAGCGTCCCATTACGTTCATATTCCCCTAGCTAGCAGAAGAATATGCTCAAAGTATATCAGAGCTAGTAAGATTGAAAGTGTTATTGACTCCAGTCCCCTTATTTCATAGATGAAGAAACAAACCTCAAAATAGTTAAAGGACTTCTCAAGGCCACACAGGTTAGTTCGAGAAATCTCCTCTTGGTGAATGCTTTTTATATATATATATACATTCATTTATGTTTGTAGTATATTGTTACATAAACTATTCAAAACAGTTTTTAGTATTTTATACATAAGTAACTAAGAGAAGTCAAGTCGGGGTAAAGTCTAATAATAAGGTGTTTCAGTATTTAAATCACTTGTTATTTAAAAAACTATGCTATTGTGGTATGTCAAAATGCATTTTTAGGTGGTATGTCAAAATTCATTTTCAGAGTACATTGAGTTCATGAAAACTAGATTTCAAAATAATTTACCAAATTTTGTATTCTCTCTTGCTTGTTTGTTTTACTTGCTTTAAAGTGGAATAGAACATAGTCTACATTTAAGTCCTGTTCAATTAGTATCAACCACATTAACATTTCAGCAACTTTCAAACTACCCCTGGCAACTCTGGCAAAACATGGTTATTATTAGGTCAGAAACATATTTATAGTTGAGAGTTTTATACATACGTGTGTATGTGTGTGTATGTGTCTGTACAACTTCTTCCTTCTGAACGAAGAAAAGAGAGACTGTAAATAATTTTGAAATGTCATCTCAGAGAAATTAGATACAGCTTGATGAACAGATTAATAAATACTTCAATATTTAATGGATTTCTGAAAAAATAGGTCATCATGATTACATACAATTTTCTTATCCCACTCTTAGAAACCGTCTTTCTATTTTTCTCAGTTCAATGTGTGGTAAATACAATAGCACCATATTAAACTTTGCAATAAATAAAATACTAATGAAACAAAATAATCTGAGTATGAAGTAGTTTGTAAAACCTAAAGTTTGGATACAATGCAATGGGTTCAACTAACAATTAATAGTATTGAGTCCTGTATTTAGTTGCTCAGAAAAAAATAATAGTTAGTGTTCCTGCCAATATCCAGTTAATAAAATTAATACATTAATAAAGCTTGTTTAATATCACTATTATTTCCTATTGGTTTCCTTTCTTTCTTTTTTCTATTTACAGTTATTACATACTGAAACATACTGGTGTTTGAATACTGTCTTTGTATGGTTCAAGTCAGTTTCAAATCTTCCTTCTTTGTATTGACTTCAGTGCAAGTAAATTACCTTAAAGTAGAAATTTCTTTTCTTAATCATAAAACCATCTAATTTAACTTATTTAACCATTAGAACCTTTTATAATTCAAAATACTTTATGCAATAATTTATGCCAGAAGGTGGCACCAAAAGACTCAACTTTAAAATTTCTTTATTAATAAGTGCATATGATTATTCTATTTCAAAAGGCAGAAAAATAGCATTGCAAGTGTTGATTAAAATGATAAAGACAATACGTACATTTTGAGGTTGCATGAAATACTGACAAGGAAGACGTATTTTTGACTTCAGATATGGCATGCAGTAATAATTTTAACAGTTTATTCTCATTTTACAAATTTATATGCATTTCTGAGCTTCTTAAAAATGGTTACTTACAGATTATCAAGTGATGTTTCACAAAACAAGAGAAAATAGCATCTTCTCTCCCAGTAAAGTGTCTCTCGGATATGTGGTTTAACTTTCCATCATGAAACTTGGGACATTTTAGTTAGTTTTCTCACTTTAAAGATAGATCCAATGTCAGATTAGGGGCAAAAAATTCCAAGCTCCATTAGTATTATTAATAATATATCATTCCTTTTCATTTATCTTGAGCAGTAAGTAAATTCAATAATGGGAGCTCAAGCTCTGGTATCAAAATGCGTGATTTTGAGTTCTTGTTCTGCCATCTTAGTAGCTTGTAACATTGGGCAATTTAAATAAATCTCTTGCCACCTCTTACTCTCTGTCTCTCTTTCTCCCTTTAAATTTAATTTGTTAAGCTTAGTTTGTGACAGAGTTGTAAAGTTGTATTGGAATTTAGTAAGATATACACATAAAGTGCTTAAACTGTTCCTGGAAATTAGTAAATATTCAAATATATTTTTGCATTAATAATAATATTCTTTAAAAGTTTTCTCTTTTAATAGTCATCTCTGAAGATCCCTTAGTCCTAAATTTCCAGATGATAAAACCCCTTGGAGTTTGGCTTAGTTGGGAATCAAAAAAGGAAACATGTATCTGATGAATTAGTACAAAAAAATCCCAATTTTTAACTTTTCTATAAAATTGCCAGAAATATCAAGTTGTAAATATTTTTGCCTATTGCTATGAATAATTTTTTGAAACTAGGTATATCTGAGCACTTCTTTATAAAATAGAAAAGGAGAAGAATACATGGAATAAATACAATTTAAGCAATGAAAGTGCATATATTTAAAAAACAAAACTATTCTGCTAAATCAGGCAACAAAAAAGATCAACTTTAGTGAAAGAAGTCATACTAAATAATGAATTATCATACAACATGAGTAACGTTACTACATTTTATACACACATACATATATATGGCATATATATTTTGGGCTGGTAGCAGATGTGTGGTTGCTATGAAACCATAGCACATTCCTCCTTGGAGCACAAATACAAAAAGTTGAAACTGAAGAACCAGGTGAATATGCTATAAGAGATACAAAATTTATTTGATTTTCTTTATATATATTTATTTATTTATTGTTATACTTTAAGTTCTGGGGTACATGTGCAGATCTTGCAGGATTGTTACATAGGCACACACATGCCATGGTGGTTTGCTGCCTCCTTCCCTCCGTCACCTACATTAGGTATTTCTCCCAATGTTATCCCTCCCAATCTTCACATCCCCTGCTATCCCTCCCCTAGCCCTCCAACCCCCCAATAGACCCCAGTGTGTGATGTTCCCCTCCCTGTGTCCGTAACTTCTCATTGTTCAGCACCTACCTATGAGTGAGAACATGTGGTATTTGCTTTTCTGTTCTTGTGTCAGTTTTCTGAGAATTATGGTTTCCAGATTCATCCATGTCTCTGAAAAGGACATGAACTCATTCTTTTTTATGGCTGTGTAGTAATCCATGGTGTATATGTGTCACATTTTCTTTAACCAGTCTATCATTGATGGGCATTTGGGATGGTTCCAGGTCTTTGCTATTGTGAACAGTGCCACAGTGAACATATGTGTGCATGTGTCTTTATAATAGAAGGATTTATAATCCTCTGAGTATATACCTAGTAATAGGATTGTTGGGTCAAATGGTATTTCTATTTCGAGATCCTTGAGGAATCACCACACTGTCTTCCACAATGGTTGAACTAATTTACACTCCCACCAACAGTGTAAAAGTGTTCCTATTTCTCCACATCCTCTCCAGCATCTGTTGTCTCTGGATTTTTTAATGATCGCCATTCTAACTGGCATGAGATGGTATCTCAATGTGGATTTGATTTACATTTCTCTAATCACCAGTGATGGTGAGCATTTTTTCATATGTTTGAGGCTGCATAAATGTCTTCTTTTGAAACAAAATCTATTTCGTTTTCTAAGTAAAATTGTAGCTATTCTAAATAATAGAAATGATGTGTATCCAATTAGTTACTTAGCCACTGCTTGCAAAACAAAGGCCTACAGAAATAGCCTTAAAAATGAAAAGAGTCTAATTTTCTAATTGGTTTATCTCAGAAAGACAGAATTATTTTATTTTGCTGCAATAAAAATGGATGTTAATAATAAAGAAGTAGATAAATGACAGGAACTACGTACATTCTCACTACAAAGAAAAGAATTATTTCTATAGCAAAAACATGATTTCTAACATAGGAAAGTATCACCTCCTCAATCTTTCTCTCTGTTCTAGAAAATTCTAAATTCAACACATCTTTTTTACTATAGCATAGAAAACCAAAAGTTGTAGTTGATTATTATATTACTTATAAACCCAGTTTATAGTGTCTTCATTTTTATCTGTAAGACATTAGAATCTGAATTAGTGTTAGTCTAATGTCAAGACGCATTTAGATTCATTTTTGATAAATATTTAAATTGGTTTTGGAAGCTTCTTGAAGCAGTCACATGATTCTTCCACATTATAAATTACAAGAGGTTTGCACATGTGTACATGTAAATGTTTAGAATATACTTTCATATATGCCTCACACATATTTTAATATTCATTCAAGTTTCTTCAAAATCTGACCTCTGTCCTTTAACATTACTTGTTGACCATCAAGTAAAACATTTCAGAAAATTTATATCTTAACATATGGGTGCTTCCTAGATTCAAAGACATGTAAAAATTTTAAAGCATTGAATTATCAACCTTCACAACTGTTATATTAAGTATAAATGTTTAATCTCATTTAACAGATAAAAACACCTGAAATTGAGAGAATGTAAACAATCTAAAGTCATAAAGATGAAAATAAGAAATAGAGAAAGAATTTATGAGCAGAACTGCCCTATATCAAAAAATAGATTCATAAATCGCAGTACTAGAATACCTTGATATGGTACATATTGCTCTATCATACTCTATTCAAATATAAATTCCTGATTATGAGTCTGATTCATAAAAGAGATATTAGAATACTAGTTCTCAATATTGTTCTACATTTAATAAGGGGTTCAGGTAGTCAGAGATACTGCCTATATATGCCATAGACAAAACTAAAGGGAGGAACAAAAAAGTGCTCTAGGTTATTTAGTTGAATAATCTGATATAATACTCAATTGTATTAATTATATGTCAGACTCAAAAAGTTGCTTAACAATATAGATGCTTTATTTTCTTTTCCATTCACTATGTATTAAAATAACTGTCATGTTCAGGTTAAATGAGATGTTAATTACTATTAAAAAGATATTTTATTTCTGTATCAATTGCCATAAATACTGCAGTTTTAATGATTAAAGTTTTACCTATTTTTTGTATTTTACCAAATTTGTTAATATATAATTTATATAGGCTACACCAAATGTTTATAAAGTGTTCAATTGTAATTACAGAACATTTCCATCTTCTTAAAAACATCCTCATATCCTTCTGCAATCTATCCTTCCTGTACTATTGTATGACAATCACAAGAAAAATAAGATGATTTTAAATAGGAATAAAATATTTGCACAGTTCTTCTACACATAAAATATTTACACACCTCACACATATACTTCACATACACATAAATGGTCAAAAAGCACTTGGAAATATAATTACTATTATTAATCATCAGAAAAATACAAATTGAAAGACAACAAACTCCATAATTGTGAAAATCAAAAATAACTATAATAATGTTGTGGAACAAATGAAAGACTTTATGCATTTTAAAATTTGTAAATAATTAGGTATATTCCATTCGTTTCTCTATTTATTGTTGAATCTGTGAATTATTTGTTACATTTCTGCTCATATTTATGGTACAAATAAGTCAACACTTTGTCATGTATGTATATTGTAATTCAGAGAAAAACAACATAAAGTCAATTATTATGTTCTACTGTTTGGTTTTGGCTTTTTATTTCAGAAAGACCATATGAACTTACAAGATACAACTGCAAAGGTATATGAATGTGTATATATATGTGCATAAGTAAATAGATGGAGAAGCAAGTAAATAGATTAGATAGGTATAATAAAAGATATCTTACTCAAAGGGTAAGGACATCAAGGCTAAAATATCTTCTCAATTTTTGACTACTTTTAATTTTTATGCCCCTTGATTATGTTTCTTTATATATTATCACACTCTTCAAATTCATTTTATACATATTTTTAAAATCCTCTTTCTGTCACCTATACAGACTTTTCTGTGCAGCAAGTCTAAGAAATACACCAAGATGCTGCTCTTTTCTTATCTCTTTTCATTATTTTCCAGGAAACTTATAGGTATTTTAGTTAATCCAAGGTTTTAAGCATCACATCTACATATACAACTTCTACCTTACTTATAAGCAAGGACACGCAATTCAATTGGATTGAACCAAATTCTAAACTCTAATGCTGGCCGGGCGCGGTGGCTCATGTCTGTAATCCCAGCACTTTGGGAGGCCGAAGCGGGTAGATCACCTGAGGTCAGGAGTTAAGAGACCAGCCTGGCCAACATGGCGAAACCCTGTCTCTCCTAAAATCCCAAAAAATACCCAGGTATGGAGGCAAGCACCTGTCATTCCAGCTACTCAAGAGGCTGAGGCAGGAGAATCACTTGAACCTAGGAGGCGTAGGTTGCAGTGAGTGGAGATCATGCCATTGCACTCCATCCTGGGCAACAAGAGTGAAACTCCATCTCAAAAAACAAACAAACTAACTAACTAAATAAATAAATAAAATTCTAATGAAAAATCTTCTTTCTTGTATGCTAAACAAAATCCTGATCTGTCCACTAGTATATCTTGAAAAAATAGTACTTAAATTTATTTGTTTTCACTTGTAAAGTATCAATATTTAAATTATTGTTGTTATTGTGATAGCTATCATGATTACGAACTTTAATGCAAAAAAAAAATGTGTTATCTAGGTGGATCTTTAATAATCTCCTGAACCGAGAGTACTTTTTAATTTTCACTAACAAAAAATCGGAAAGAAGTTCTAATTGCCTGAAATGTTGGGTATAAAATATCAAATTTTATTTTCAAGATTTGATTTTCTAATGTTAATGTCTGAATCTTTCCTTTTATTACTAATTTCTTCCATTTAAAAATACAATGCTTTGGTTGTAATTTATACTTATTAATCTTTTCCCAAGATAGAAATGATCTCTACCTTTCGTTTCACCATTGCAGAATGAAAAAAAGAAAAATATACTATGTCCCAATCTACTTGTTAAAATCTACCAATTAATCAAAGGCCGCAGTGGAAGTAGTCCTTTGTTCTATTATGAATTCTAATGATATTTTTCTTTTCTCAAACCCTATATTTTAGGGAATAATACAAATTTTATCTAATTCTATTAAATATTTATAGCAAGAATATTCTAGTTTTAGTAACAAAATATATGCAGTTTTCTATGTGAATCACATCTGCCAATTTAAAGCAGCTTTATTGAAATACATTTCAAATACCATAAAATTGACTTATTTAAATTCTACAATTCATTGGCTTTTAGCATGTTTATAAATATGACTGTCTTGTCAGTTTAAGCAGTTATATTACCTAAATTAAACCACCAAGTATTCTTTACTAATCAATCCCATATTTTCACCCTCATTCACTACAATTCACAACCACTAATTTATTTTCTGTCTCTATAAATTTCTCTATTCTAATCTTTAATATGAAAGAAATCATGTAGTATATTAGTCTTTTGTGTTACTTCTTTCACTTTAGCATGTTTTCAATATTCATTCATGTTGTATCATGTATCTGTATTTCATTGTTTATTGCTTAATAATGCTTAATTGTGTGAATAAATAAACATGTATCTATGTCATATTTTGTTTATTTACTTGGCCATTGATTGATATTTGAGTTATTGTAAGCAGTACCATTAAAAATATTGAGGTGTAAGTTTCTTTGAACAATAAGACTTTTTTTTAACATTCTATAAAGACCAACACTAGACTATTGGACTTATATAATAGTCCACACAGAGAGTGCTTGGCTTCACTGTTCAATATTTTAATTCTGATTCACTGTTTTTGTTCTTGACAAGACATTTTATACCTTCGTTAACATTTCTAAATTTATGTTGATATTGATGTTTATCTACTTAGATGGTTATAAACAATGAATGATGTATGTCTCTATTTTTAAATCTTACATCCAATGGTGAGGGGTTTATTTTTGAGTTTTCAATGTTACGGCTGTTGCAACATTGACTAAGTTACTCTAGTTTTATAATTACATCAAATAATAATTTGAGGACCCCAAATTCATTTTCTTCTAAATTTTTCTTGATTAAACTTGACTCTTCACCTTTCCATAATATAATCACTTCCATTTGCCAAAATATGCTGAGATTTTGACCTGTACTTAATTGAATGAATAAACAATTTGAATACTATTGGCATTATTACAATATACACATACTTTACCATATAGCTTTTCTTCAATAGCAATTTGTAGTTTTCCCCGTAAAGGACGTGCATATATATTTTTGAGACTATATAAAATACAGCAGGTAAATTCTTAAATCAATAGCTTTATTTTTATTCTTGGAGTTGTCATGAATCTGTACATTGTTGTTGGCAATTTTAAATATTGTAAATCAAGAATTTCTGACCAATGCACATAATAAGAAGGTTTGGCCAATATACTCTTCCTAAAAATATCTAGAAGAATATTTATACATTTTCAGAATTACCTGTGACCACATATTAATTTATAGTAACTTGCTGCTTACTGTAAAATTATTTTTCAAATGTTTTTCCATCAAAAACCTTTAGGCATCAGTAGAAAGTTTTGTTTTGTTTTGTTTTGTTTTTTCCTCATGTTCCATATCATCCTGAGGGATGAAAATTGATGAAGCAATGAATATACTCTAAGTGGGGTACTAAAGGCATATCGAGTTTAGGAAGATACTCAGCATCTGAATAGTGATTCAAAGTGAATTGTTACTGCATGTTCTGTATTTAACCATTTATTCTGAGCACCCTGTTTTACGCTTTCTTATTGACTTACTTTATTATTAAAGTTCTATAGTCAACTTTTTATAAGCATAATATTTTCAAATGAATTTATACAGTCTTTCTCAGGAATTATTTTGAAGCCTGGGAAATAAATGTACTTTATAAATTCTTACTGAAAAAAAATCCTCTATCTAGCTTTCTAAGTATAATAAGATCTTTATTGTGTCGTTCTATGATATTTGTTATTAGATTGTGGACTTATGTGTTATCAGTACTCAGTTTCACTGTCCAATATATTATTTCTGATCCACTGCTCTAGAGCTTGATAAGGAATGGATTCTGAACATTTTATGTGCTTTTCGATCTACTAATTTTCTAAGAATTCTGATGGAATTGGGAGCTAAAAGCATAGCTTTATAAATTTCTCATCGTATTATTCCCAATTTTAGGCTTCTACAGACTACTGAGTTTACTAAAACTCATTTATGTGTTCCTTATCTTGGAATATTCTTAGTACTGTTTCTGGCACACAGTGCAATCATTATTTCTAGCACTGATGATGGTAATGATGATAACCCTTATCATTATTATTCCCCTCTATAGGTCTATGAGTTGTATAACAAGGATAAGATAATGAAGACTTAGAGAATATAACTTGTTTAAGGTCACACAGTTAATAAGCCACAAACAAGGGTTCGAAACGAGGCTTTGTGACTCTATAGCATGTGATCATTAGTACAAATACTCCCATAATATATATTTTATTATGTGAGGCTGAAAAATGAATACATGAAATTAATTATTTCTATCTCTGACTTTCAACTAAGGGAGGTCTAGAGTGATGAACAATTAATTGAAAACATTCGCTTTGACTAAGTGTGTGTATTCAGCATTTCTAAGGTTTGTGACAGATGCAAAAGAAGAAAATACACACACGCATACACACAGGTACACGTAGACATACATATATGCAGAAACACATGCATACATATAAATATTGACTAAGAAAGAGATTAGGTGGTAAGAAAATAAGTCATATAAAAATAAAATAACGTGATTTTTAAATATTACCTACGTCAGAGAAGAAAAATGAGTGAGTTTTACTAAGTTGAAAATGCTTTTTGGTATAGAAAAACATTAGTTGTCAATCAAAAACAGAAACTCTGAAAAGAATGAATAAAATCCTGGGATTACTCTTGGTGAAAATGTATCTAACTGAAGCTTTTTTTAGGTGTCTGAGGAATACAAAAAAATAGCATTGCTTAAATATAGTAAAATCATACTATACTAGATTATGAAGGCCAGAAGAGATGACTGGGTTTAATAAATTAAATGATAGGGTGAAATTATATACACAAGAGAAAGAACAGAAGAAATTCTTGATTTATAAATGTTATTTTTGTCAGTAGACTTCAGGCTGAAATGACAGCAGGCAATACTATAGCTAATAATCATGAATTCACTCAATAAATATCAAAAATCAATTACAAGAGAAGAAATGTTTTAGTGGCGAAGGGTAGTGACTTTCAGTAGGAAAGTTAAAGGTTACATCAGATGAGATAATGTGCACACTTAGATCAGCAGGTGGTTAAGATAAACCACTCAGTGAATGGTTAATATGCACATAAGAATCAAAACTCACAGCAATGAGGTTGGTCAGTTGTAGAGTGATAAATCTGCCTGGTGCTATTTCTTCCTAACCACACCGCTCCTTTCACTGTGTAGAATGAGAATAAGCAAATCATTCTATCTTCGAAACTAAAGAAGAATTTCAAAAAGTGGATGATTCACAGTATATAATTCTGTGCAATTTAAAGAGTTTAGATATGGCATACAGTTACTGGTTTTATTGGAAATAATATGACTACAGTGAATCTTAGAAAACTTAAGGTTGTTAAAATTTGTAAAGATGAAGAGTTGATTCAGAGAACATAATCACAGGAGATTAGAAGGAAACAAGAAGAAAAATGATTGATTTTATAGCAGCCAGGAAGAAAGTCAACATTTTGTCTTTTGCATAGTGTGTGTGCACCTGTGAGAACAATGCAATGAACATTGTTATTTCCTGTCCTGCTTGCATTGCTCTGGGTACATCATGGCTTTATACTTGCTATTCTCTCTGTCTACAATAGGCCTCTTCTTTCTGGTCTTCCTTCCAGTTCTTTTTCTAACACTCCAACCTTTGAAAAGCAGAAATTTTACATTCTTATGGACTAAGATGGTGGAAACTAATTTCTTAGGTAGGTTGCTTGGATTGATTCACTTTCTGTAAACACAGTCACTCTTACTTCAATCTCTTATTCCCAGGCCCATCTATTCTATCTATCTGGGATCACAGAACTATACTATATCCATTCATTTAAGGGATATACTTGGTCGTGAAGGTGAGTGCTCCAGTCTCACTGGATACAATCTCTAAACTAGCGCTTCTGCTTCATTTTCAAGAGACTATCCCAAAGTTCTTTCAGGAAACAAACTACTGGACGCTATAGCATGTACTTAAACCAGTTCAATCCAGGACAGAGTACTCACTGCAACATTACATTTGTCGTAAAGTAGATCACTACGACTTGCATGTTATCAGGAGTTCACCTCTGTAAATGAGATTTCTGAAAGCCTCTGATTGTGATACTGGGTGAAACACTGTGAGCAGGAAAGTCTAATTTATAACTGGAACACATGCTAAACACAATTAGGATGAAATGTTATTTCCAGGGTGGAAAAACACAGTTATCTACTTTCTACTAAGCCATTGCTTGGTCTTCTTAAAGAAGCATGGTGAGGCATTGGTTTGTGTTGCCTGTAGGACAAATGCTCAGTATGAATGGTAGTCAATCTTCTTGGCATGAAGGGGCCATTGTCATCATTTTTAATGATACCTGTAGGAAATATTTGAATAAAACTATTTTTAAAAACAAGCTGGAGGAGAACATATAGATTATAAATAAACATGAACACTAAAACATGAAAAGGTACTCATATACATATGTATATGTATGTATAAAAATATGAGCATATACATACATATATACACAAATGGGTATTAAAACTATAAATAAATTCAAGAAAACTATAGTAACCAAATGTGGTGCACAGTGTAGAAACACAAACAAATTGAATGGATTTACAATATATTAATAACATTATATTACATCACACACGTAGTGAAGGTCTGGGGTGCTTCATGTGTCCTTATTTATAATTGTTTATGTCTAAAATAGTTAACTACATTTTGATGGAATAATGTTTAATAAGCTATTGCAACTTAGACAACATTTTTTGCTTTGACCAGGTGTTTGTTTACAGTAATTTTGTTTTTATTTTATTTTTAAGATTAAGTCTATCAGTAACACTAATGAATTAAATTTAAATAGAATTTAGCTAACCTTTTACTTTCATGTACAAAACTTCAGTGTAACAACAGAAGTAATATACACCAGATTTTCAGATCAAAAGAAGCCAGGAACATCAGTAAATTATTTTGATAAAAGCATTAATATCCAAAGTGATCTTTACAGGCTGCAGAAGTAGGCTGTAGCAAAAGAAAAATTGTGGGATTTAGAGAGAAACAATCTACACAAAGAAATCATTATTATTTAATTAATTGTTCCCTGTGGAAAAGAAAACTAAGGAGTTTAGCAACAAACTGTGTGTTGGTATTTATATTTCTATCTATCTATCTATCTACCTATCTATCTATCTACCTATCTAGTTATCTTTTTAGGTAAAATAAGTGTCTTATGTTTAACATGAACTATTAGCATGATGAATGTATCACGAACTGCTATGATAAATGTAGGTTCCTTTTACAAGAATACAGATAAAGAACAGGGAACCAATAGTACCATGACTCTAGTCAGGCCCATTTGACTGGTCAGGTCACATCTCAAATATTGTATATAATTTTCTGGGTCATATAGTAAGAAAAATGTCAAAATTTTGTAGCACTCAAATTATGATATTTTGATAATATTTGTCCAATTTTAGAAATTTTATCTGTAGGCTGGGCACGGTGGCTCACACCTGTAATCCCAGCACTTTGGGAGGCCGAGGTGGGCAGATCATCTGAGGTTGGGAGTTCGAGATCAGCCTGACCAACATGGAGAAATCTTGTCTCTACTAAAAACACACAAAATTATCCGGTCACGGTGGCACTTGTCTGTAATTCCAGCTACTTGGGAAGCTGAGGCAGGAGAATTGCTTGAACCTGGAAGGCAAAGGTTGCAGTGAGCCGAGATGGTGCCATTGCACTCCATCCTGGGCAACAAGAGGGAGACTCCATCCCCCCCCAAAAAAAAAACAATAAAATAAATGTTATCTTTAATGACATGATAATATTTGGAATGTAGCATTCTTTCGAATGCAATTTGTCTTTAAATAAATAGAAAATATTTTTCTAACATATTAAAATAAAACAGTTTAATAAAACATAAGGTTATCACTTAGATTAAACAATTATTAGGATTTTGTTGTTTTATTTATTCTTCAATATTTATATGAAGAACTTGAAATCAAGTTATTCATTATATAATTTTATTTATATATACCTTTAAATTCATTTCTGTAAAATATGCTTATGTCTTTACAAACAGCATTTTTATTATAATTACCAAAATAACAGTAATAGAAATGATGTTTGAAAATACATTTAATGGTAGTAATTTAAAGACAAAAATGACATGTTAACTCATAAAATATCAGACACTAAGTTGGCTGGAGGGAGAAATATGACCAAGACCAGTGGTCCTACTGCAACTTTCATCAGTTATTCGTGCCTGTGAGTGAAACAGGTTTCTTTATTTTGAATGTGTATAAACTAATATTGGCCAAATCATTTAATTAGAAAGTTTAAAGTATTAAGAATGAATTGAACCTGGTCATATTTTCAAACCCAGATATGTTTGAATACTGCATTTGAACTGAATATTTCATGTCTATTTATTTTAATGTGAGAAATATGTAACAAATGTATCAATAGAATAATTTTACTTATTTTTAAAATATCTAAAATTACATTTTAGATAAGATAATCTAAAAACAGACCAAAACAGAAGATATAACAAAAGGATATAGATAGAGAAATAGTTTGTTCTCAGATGCATGCATATTTCTCACTTAATTCCCATTTCTATTTTTCTGTGTGCACAGCATATATATACCAGTGTTTGTTTCATAAATAGGTATCTTTGAACAAAAAACTCTAGCTATAAAATTTTTCCCTAAGAAATTAACATAATAGGGGGATCTGACAAGCTGGCTGAAAAGCAATAGCTCCAGTCTGCAGCTCCCAGCAAGACCAATGCAGAAGGCAGTTGATTTCTGCACTTCCAACAGAGATACCCAGTTCATCTCATTGGGACTGGTTAGACAGTGGGTGCAGTGCATGGAGAGCGAGCAGAAGCAGGTGGGGCATTGCCTCACTTGGAATTGTAAGGGGCCAGGGACCTCCCTGTTCTAGCCAAGGGAAGTCATGAGAGACTATGCTATCCAGACTGGATACTACCCTTTTCCCCACAGCTTTTACAATCTGCTGACAAAGATATTTCTTCATATGCCTACACCACCAGGGACCTGGGTTTCAAGTACAAAGCTGGGAGTCTGTTTGGACAGAAACTAAGCTAGCAGCAGGAGATTTTATTCGTACCCCAATGGTGCCTGGAACCCCAGTGAGAAAGAACAATTCACTCCCCCTGGAAATGGAACTGAAGCCAGGGAGCCAAGTGGTCTCCTTCAGTTTGTCCCACTCCCCACAGAGCCCAACAAGCTAAGAAACACTGGCTTGAAATTCTTGCTGCCAGAGCAGCAGTCTAGTTGACCTGGGACCATGGTGGAGGGACTGGCATCCAGGATTAATGAGGCTTGAGTAGATGGTTTTCCCCTCACAGTGTTAAGGAATCTGTTGGTATGTTCAAACTGGGTGGAGCTCACTGCAGCATGGCAAAGTGGCTGTGACCAGACTGCCTCTCTAGATTCCTCCTCACTGGGCAGAGCATCTCTGAAAGAAATGCGGCAGCTCCAGCCAAGGACTTATAGATAAAACTCGCATCTACCTGGGACAGAGCACCTGAGGGAAGGGGTGACTGTGGTGCAGCATTAGCAGACTTAAATGTTCCTGCCTGCTGGCTCTGAAGACAGCAGTGGATCTCCCAGCACAGTGCTCGAGCTTTGCTAAGGGACAGACAGCCTCGTCAAGTGGGTCCTTGACCCCCCATGCCTCCTGAGTGGGAGACATGTCCCAATAATAGTCTACAGACACCTCATAAAGGAGAGCTCTGGGTGTCATTAGTCAGGTGCCCCTTTGGCAGGAAGCTTCCAGAGAAAGGAGCAGGCAACAATCTTTGCTGTTCTGAAGGCTCCACCGGTGAAACCCAGGAAAACAGAGTCTGGAGTGAACCTCCAGAAAACTCCAGCAGACCCATAGAAGAGTGGTCTGTTAGAAGGAAACCTACAAACAAAAAGCAATAACATCAACATCAATGAACAGGACACCACAAAAAACCCATCCAAAAGTCATCAACATTAAATATCAAAGGTAGATAAGTCCACAAAGATGAGGAAAAACCAGCATGTAAAATTTTAAAAACCAGAATGCCTCTTCTCTTCCAAATGATTACAACTCCTCTCCAGCAAGGGCACAAAGCTGGATGAATAATTAGTTTGATAAACTGACAAAAGTAGGCTTCAGAAGGTGGGTAATAACAAACTCCTGTGAGCTCTAACCTAATGCAAGGAAGCTAAGACCCTTGATAAAAGGTTACAGGAACTGCTGACTAGGATAACCATTTTAGAGAAGAACACAAATGACCTGATGAAGCTGAAAAACACAGCACAAGAACTAGTGAAGCATACACGAGTGTTAATAGCAGAATCAATCAAGTAGAAGAAAGGATATCAGAGATTGAAGATCAACTTGGGAAATAAAGCATGAAGACAAGATTAGAGAAAAAAGAATAAAAAAGAATGAATAAAGCCTACAAGAAATATGAAACTATATGAAAAGACCAAATCTACAATTGATTGGTATACATGAGAGTGACAAAGAGAATGAAACCCAGTTGGAAAACACATTTCAGGATATTATCCAGGATAACTTACCCAACCTAGAAACACAGGTCAACATTCAAATTCAGGAAATACAAAGAACACCACAAAGATACTTCTGGAGAAAAGCAACCCTAAGATAGACAATTGTCACATTTTCCAAGGTTGAAAATAAGGAAAAAATGTTAAGGGCATCCAGAGAGAAAGGTCAGGTTACCTACAAAGTGAAGCCCATCAGACTAACAGCAGATCTCTCTGTAGAAACCCTACAAGACAGAGAGACCGGGGGCCAATGTTCAACATTTTTAAAGAAATGAATTTTCAACCCAGCATTTCATATCCAGTCAAACAAAGCTTCATAAGCAAAGGAGAAGTAAAATCCTGTACAGAAAAGCAAATGTTTAGGAAATTTGTCACCACCCGGCCTGCCTTAAGGAGCTCCTGAAGGAAGCACTAAATATGGAAAGAAAAAAACAGTACCAGCCACTGCAAAACATACCAAATATAAAGACCAATGACACTATGAAGAAACTACATCAACTATTGTGCAAAATAACCAGCTAGCATCATGATGATACGATCAGATTGACACATGATAACATTAACCTTAAATGTAAATGGGCTAAATGCCCCAATTAAAGGACACACACTGGAAAATTGGATAAAAAGTAAAGACCCATCAGTGTGCTGTATTCAGGAGACCCGTCACATGTGCAAAGACAGACATAGGCTCAAAATAAAGGGAAAGAGGAATATTTACCAAGTCAATGAAAAACAAAACAAAACAAAACACAACAACAACAAAAAAGCAGGAGTTGCAATCCTAGCCTCTGATACAACAGACTTTAAACCAACAAAGATCGAAAGAGACAAAGAAGGGCATTATATAATGGTAAAGGGATCAGTGCAACAAGAAGAGCTAACTATCCTAAATATATATGCACCCAATCCAGGAGCACCCAGATTTATAAAGCAAGTTCTTAGAGGCCTACAGAGACTTGGACTCCCACACAATAACAGTGGGAGAATTTAACACCTTACTGTCAATATTAGACAGATCAACAAGACAGAAAATTAACAAGGATATTCAGAACTTGAACTAAGCTCTGGACCAAGTGGACCTAATAGACATTTGCAGAACTCTCCACCCCAAATCAACAAAAGATACATTCTTCTTAGCACCACATAGCAATTATTCAAAAATCGACCACATAATTGGAAGTAAAACTCTCCTCAGCAAATGCAAAAGAATGGAAATCATAATAAACAGTCTCTGAGACCAGAGTGCAATCAAATTAGAACTCAGGATTAAGGAACTCACTAAAAACCACACAACTACATGGAAACTAAACAACCTACTCCTGAATGACTACTGTGTAAATAACAAAATTAAGGCAGAAATAAATAAATTGTTTGAAACCAATGAAAATGAAGATATGATGGACCAGAATCTTTGGAACACAGCTAAAGCATTATTTAGAGGGAAAATTATAGCACTTAATGCTGACATCAGAAAGTGGGAAATATCTAAAATCCATATCCTAACATCACAATTAAAAGAACTAGATAGCAAGAGAAAACAAATTCAAAGCTAGCAGAAGACAAAATATAACTGAGATCAGAGCAGAACTAAAGGAGATAGAGACACGAAAAAGCCTTCAAAATTTAATAATGCAGGAGGTGGTTTTTTGAAAAAAGTAACAAAATAGATCACTAGCCAGATTAATAAAGAAGGAAAGAAAAGAGAATCAAATAGAAACGTTGAAAATAGTAAAGAGGATATAACCACTGATCCCACAGAAATACAAACTACCATTAGAGAATACTATAAACACCTCTACACAAATAAACTAGAAAATCTAGAAAAAAATAGATAAATTCCTGGACACATACACCCTCCTAAGACTAAACCAGGAAAAAGTCAAATCCCTGAATAGATCAATAACAAGTTCTTAAGTTGAGGCACTAATTAACAGCCCACCAACTAAAAAAGTCCAGGACCTGATGGATTCACAGCTGAATTCTACCAGAGGTACAAAGAGGATCTGCTACCATTTCTTCTAAAATTATTTCAAATGATAGAAGAAGAAGGACTCTTCCCTAATGCATTTTATGAGGCACACATCATCCTGATACCAAAACCTGGCAGAGGCACAACAAAAAAAGAAAATTTCAGGCCAATATCTCTGATGAACGTTGTTGTGAAAATCCTCAATAAAATACTGTGAAACTGAATACAGCAGCACATCAAAAAGCTTATCCACCACAATCAATTCAGCTTCATCCTTAGGATGCAAAGCTGGTTCAACATATGCAAATCAATAAACATAATCCATCACATAAACAGAACCAATGATAAAAACCACATGATTATCTCAATAGATGCAGTAAAGGTCTTTGATAAAATTCAACACCGCTTCATGCTAAAAACACTCAATAAACTAGGTATTGATGAAACACATCTCAAAATAATAAGCACTATTTATGACAAACCCATAACCAATATCATACTGAATGGGCAAAAGCTGGAAGCATTCCCTTTGAACACTGGCACAAGACAAGGATGCAGTGTCTCACAACTCCTTTTCAATATAGTATTGGAAATTCTGGCCAGGGCAATCAGGCAAGAGAAATAAATAAAGAATATTCAAAGAGGAAGAGAGGAAGTCCAATAGTCTCTGTTTGCAGATTACATGATTGCATATTTAGAAAACCCCATCATCTCAGCCCCAAAATTCCTTAAGCTAATAAGCAACTGCAGCAAAGTTGGAATACAACTTACAAAGGATGTGAAGAACCTCTTCAAGGAGAAATACAAACCACTTCTCAAACAACTAAGAGATGACACTAACAAATGAAAAAAATATTCCATGCTCATGGAAGAATCAATATTGTGAAAAGAGTCATATGGTTCAAAGTAATTTATAGATTTAATGCTATTCCCATCAAGCTACCATTTATTTTCTTCAGATAATTAGAAAAAAAACTACATTAAATTTCATATGGAACCAAAAAAGAGTTTGTACAGCCAAGAAAACCCTAAGCAAAAAGAACAAAGCTTGTGGCAATATGCTACCTGACTTAAAACTATACTACAAGGTTATAGTAACAAAAACAGCATGGTACTGGTATCAAAATATATATAGACCAAGGAAAAAGAACAGAGGCCTCAGAAATAACACCACTTATCTACAATGATCTGATCTTTGACAAACCTGACAAAAACAAGCAATGGGAAAAGGATTCCCTATTTAATAAATGGTGCTGGGAAAACTGGCTAACCATATTCAGAAAGCTGAAACTGGGTCCCTTCCTTATACCTTATCCAAAAATTAGTTCAAGATAGATTAAAGACTTAAACATAAGATCTGAAATTATAAAAACCCTAGAAGAAAACCTAGGCAATACCCTTCAGGATATAGGCATAGGCAAGGACTTTATGACTAAATCACCAAAAACAATTGCAATAAAAGCCAAAATTGACAAATGGGATCTAATTAAATTAAAGAACTTCCACACAGCAAAATAAACTATGGTCAGAGTGAACAGGCAACCTACAGAATGAGAGAAAATTTTTGCCATCTGTCCATCCAACAAAAATCTAATATTCAAAATCTAAAAGGGACTTAAATTTACAAGAAAAAAACAACCCCATCAAAAAGTGGGCAAAGGATGTGAACAGACACTTCTCAAAACAAGATATTTATGTGGCCAACAAACATATGGAAAAAAGCTCATCATCACTGGTCATTAGAGAAATGCAAATCAAAACCAGAATGAGATACCATCTCATACCAGTTAGAATGGCAGTCATTAAAAAGTCAGGAAACAACAGACGCAGGACAGGATGTGAAGAAATAGGAATGCTTTTGCACTGTTGATGGGAGTGTAAATTAGTTCAACCATGTGGAAGATAATGTGGTGATTCTTCAAGGATCTAGAACCAGAAATACCATTTGACCCATCAATCCCATTCCTGGGCATATACCCAAAGGATTGTAAATTATTCTACTATAAAGACACATGCACAAATATGTTTATTGCAGCACTATTTGAAATAGTAAAGAATTGGAACCAACTCAAATTCCCATCAATGATAGACTGGATAAAGAAAATGTGGCATATATATACCATGAGATACTATGTAGCCATAAAAAAGGAATAAAATCATGTTCTTTGCAGGGACATGGATGAAGCTGGAAGCCATCATTCTCAGCAAACTAACACAGGAACAGAAAACTAAATGCCACATGTTTCTCATTCATAAGTGGAAGCTGAACAATGAGAACATGTGGACACAGAGAGGGGAACATCAAACATGGGGTCTGTCAGGGGGTGGGGGACAAGGGGAGGGATAGAATTAGGAAAAAGACCCAATACTTGGAGGGCTCAAAACCTAAGTGTTGAATTGATGGGTGCAGCAATCCACTATGGCACACTTATACCTATGTAAAAAACCTGTTTATTTTTCACATGTGTCCCAGAACTTAAAATATAATAAAAATAAAACAAAAAAGAAATTAACATGAAAGAACAATGTAAATCCAACTTTTAGAGAAAAAAAAATCTCACAATACATAATGAATACTAATATGTTTATTTTTTTAAACTGAGAAAACTTACCCAAATAGTCCTTTAAAACTTTAAAAATTGTATTAGCCTTAAGGCGATTATATGTCTGCATGTTAAACTTTCTACTTATTAATACATATTTTGATTTCAAGTTCAAATCAGTAAATATCAAGGCTTTAACTCTCACAGCCTTTACTTCCCATGACTCGAGCAGTCACATCTTGTTGTGTATGTTAACCATGTGAAACCGTTATAAGGCCTATGGGTAAGGACAAAAATAAGAGACAATTGTTGGTACTTCACAAATGGTGAGATACCAACCATAACAGTAAAGCACCAACTACAAATCCCTAAGCATACCAAGGAAGAAGAAAAGGGGAAAGTGAAACAATCTTTCAGCTAAGTAAACATTCTTTATCAGAGATCTGGCCAATGACTTTGTAAGATATGTTTGACCACTTACATTTGCAAAGGGAAGCAAATGTAAATGTTTATTCTAAATAGCTAAATATATTCCTATGTCTGCTCATATACGGATACAAAAAGAAATCAGAGACTGAATTTTCAATAAATAATTAACAATTTTTGCCATATTTGCACAGAAAGTTTCAAATGCCCATAAATAAAATTTAATTGAAAACCTCGGGAAGTAACACTCCAATTCATTAATACATTTTAAATTTTCTATTTAAACTCACTCATGCTAATTTTTGTAATTTGTATTGAAAGGAAAATGTTGAGATTTTAATAATATATAATTTGTATTCTATATATGTGATAAGAAATGTGCATTTCAATTCAAATCAAAGTAATAGGCCTTTGAATAATGAGTATGACCAATTTGAAATGACCTTTTATAAAACGATTTTATGTAATCAATAGTAATTTTACAAAAATAATTGCATTTATGCTTCCTTACAAGGAAATGTTATATTTAGCTTTTATATTTGGACTTATGTTGTTGCAAAGAAAGTAATATAAAAAATGGTTTTTTATATAAAAGAGAGTGTAATTATATAATTGTTATAATGGTATTTATTTTCTTATTTGTAATATAAAAAATGTTTTATTCATCTAAAATGGAGTGTAATTATATAATCATAATGGTATTTATTTTCTTATTTTTATGTCATGTCTAAAATTGGTGAACTAGATCAAAGATATATAATTAAATCACATATATTTGACATAGTTGTGCTAATTTAGATATGTTTTTTTCACAAAACTTATAAATAAAAACTTTCATTATTATAGTACCTTTATTTTCTATCCTTTCTGATTTTATTAAAACTTTCTCATTGTAAATACTTTCTGTTTAAAACAGTACAAAATTTAAGTCAGTACTTTCAACATGTTTAATGTCTCTAGCAGACACAAAGATGGCACAGGCAACCATGGCTAACCACCTTACTCTCTGGGTCATCCCTGGGCCCCAGCCAAGACACAGCCATGTTTTCTTTGAAACAACAGAGTGACATTGCTAGAAAACAAGCGACCTGAATGTTTGGGAGAGCAGGAACTGATACAAAATGAAATAAGTGATGGAAGAAGACTAGGAGTAGAGTTAAAGGAGAAAAGAGAAAAAAAGAAAAATATAAAAGTTTCAAGTCAAATATACTGATTTCATCTCCATCTAAATTCTAATTTATGTATGAAATTAAGTTTTTATGATATCCTTAAGATAAATGGACTTGGTAATGAGCCACAATTTAACTTTCATTGTTAGAAAATAAAATCCAACAAAGAAAACAATGTCAGAATCTTTTTTATAAATTTTAACAGTAATATCACAGCCATTGCAAAAGTAAGTCAAGTATCTTGTGAGGCCACAGCTGAAAATGGAGAATTAACCTTGCAGCCTGAAATGCAGCCACAGGTAGTTTGCTTAATATATAATGAGGCAAAGGAAGAAAAGAAGCAACTAAATGAATAGGAGGCTGAATATTCATTCATTTGGCTCAGTCCCTCTCTAAGGTGTGTCTTTAAAGTCAACATTAATTCTAAATAGCATGTACTGAGCAGCTGCTTGAAGGCATTGACTGGTTTCTGCACACGCTGAGTTAATGTCAAAATATCTGTTTTGCTGTCCCTTTGCTATAGCAACAAAGTATTCTGCTATCTCGATGACTGGTTAGTCAGATCGCCAAATCTACAGATCAACCTTTTTTTTCTCTCTCACTTTTTCTCACTTCTCAGTCATGGTTATTACCATTTGATTTTAACTTTAGCAGATAGTTTCAAATGTATTCTTATTACTGCTTTTTCAGTAAAGATATAATGTGTAAAAAGTCTGCTGCTTAAAAATAAGTCACTTACAGAAAACTAAATTGAAAAGTTCATGGAGAACCTATTATTATAAAAGCCCAGAAATTTATCCTGCTGTAGTCCCATCTCTCTTTGCTCTCCATTTTGAATGCAATTTTTCATCTTGGTTTTTGATTATGCATTCAATTGTAATTCTGCCTGAACACAGATCCATTTATTGCGCATTTCAGATTACTCAGCTGAAGAATATAGAAAGAACATACAAATGAAAATTTTCAATACAATGTAAAGAGCAAATGTACAAAAATCTAAAAGGACAAAAATATTTCTTAAGAAAATCACAGATTTAAGGAGTGTTTTACTTGTAAATTTAACCAGAGAACAAAAATTTAAACTGATTCTGTGCTATTTGCTATTTTATGTGATAGATATATAAATGTAGCTAACCAGATTTAGCTATTCAACTGCAGATTCAGATATTCAGTGATATTCCATGAGAAGAGTATGATGACTTTTTATTATATAGCCTTTAACATACTCTACTTTATAAAGCCGTCATTTTTTGCTTTCTTTTTCTTAGATTCCTAGGTTTATTCTTGGATGGAGGAAGAATAATTGCATTGGTATTTACAATTATTCAAACATAATTGTGTTAAAGTTAGGTTTATTCTGTCATTCAGTGTATCTGGCTTTAGGAAAATGATGTTAAAAAAAAAAAAAAAGAAAGTGAAAAGAGCTTGCATTCATTCTTCTGTTTCATATGAAACAATGGTTTCTCTATTAACATAGCTAGTAGCTACTGTTCCCAGTAGTTAGGAGAAGCCCAAAGGGAAGACCACAAGCAGCAGATCCCCTAGACTGGGTCCCTTCAAACTGGGTCCTCCTAGTTCAAGAATCGGATTACAGGTATGGCTTCAATTACAGTCATGGTTTCAATTACATACCACAATGTGAAAGTTTAAAAGTTTTTTTGTTTTTTCAGATTCTCAAGCTAAGCAGAGTTATCAGATGCGTCAACCAATTCTTTATCCTCAGTCTCCTGTAGCAACAGCAACGAAACACACCAAAGAGGGCTTCTTCTATTTAAGAATCATCTGAGTTGGGGCATCCTAATTTTGAGGAGTAACTGTCTACTAAATATTTTAAACAACTCTGGCAGCAAAATGGCAATTGAGCAGTTTGTCACCAAGCTGATGTTAAGCAGCACTCCATAGAGGGACTTCATATCTATCCTGGTCAGCCTTGGCCAGATCTATGCCACAATCTACCTGACCTGTTTGCTATTTTGTGTGATGTGTTTATATATGTATGCATATATCTGACCAGATTTAGATATTCAATTGCAGATTTAGATACTCAGTGATATTCCATTAGAAGATTATAACTTTTTATTATATAACCTTTAACCTACTCTACTTTATAAAGCTGTCAGTTTTTGCTTCCTTTTTCTTTTTCTTAGGTTTATTCTTCGCTGGAGGAAGAATAATTTCACTGGTATTTATGATTATTAAAATATAATCATGTTAACTGTGAAGATTATGCAAACTATGAAGATTAAATAATGTATAAAATGTGAAATGCCTACTATAGACCTTGGCATAAAAATTAACCTTTTGCACATTCCTTCATTGATATAACAAATATTTAAGTGCCTGTCTCCAATAGTCACTTTTGTAGATACTAGAACACCAAGGTTAACCCAAAATATACTAAGTCTAGTTCTCATAGTGCTTGTATTAGAGTTCTTCCAAAAGATAGAACCAATGGGACATAGATGTTTATTAGATATATAGGTAGATCATAATGGTTTCCCAATTACTCCCAAAGCACTTACATATGGGGATTTTAGAAGCAGCAGCTCTCTCTCAAAGAAAGTGATACAAGCAAAATAACCTAAGACATTTTAGGTAATGCTTGTGCTCAGTTAGTTGTTCAGATCACTGCATTGATATGCCATCTGTGATTTTAAGTGAAATTGCTACTCTATGAGAACCATATGGAAAAAACTACCCAGAGAAAAGGAAAGAAACTATTACTTCTGAGAATTTTGAAGTAAGTCATAACTTATTTTGGGGGCACAAAGAGATCATTTTAACTATATAAAACTATATTAATTTATATCATTTCTTAATGAGAAGATATGTATAAGTTGATCATAACCGAATTATTAGGTAAATAAATGTATCACTTATATGTTTATTATATACAGAAATTACTCTGAAGACAGTACAAGGCTTCTATTTAAATGTTCTTTCTTCAACAAAGCACAGTTTAGAGCAATTATTAATTTAATAAGTCATTTAAGAAATCAAAGTATTTACATGCCTGGATGCAGACTCCAGCCTTCAATCAGTATTCTCACCAACACATATACTATGGCAGTTGTTCTCAACATTGACTGAACATTAGAATCACCCCGGGAAACTCTCAAAGTTTCTGATACCAATTAAATCTCTCTCTTTGGGGGAATTACCCATGGGCAGTATTTGTAAAGATTCCCAGATGATTATAATATTACACCAGGGTAGAGAAGCACTGTACTATAAAATATCCTAACTGTATCATAACCAAGGTTTCTCTGTCTCTACTTCTATTTGACATAGGCAAAATCATCTGCCAAGTACATCATCAGAGAATCCGAAAATGAGTAGGTAGGGCAAAATGTATGAAATTTTTGTGCTCATGCTACTCAAATTCACTGCTCCTGTGATGATATCACAGATGACTCCTCCAACTTTCAATGACTTTTTCACTGGCCTGAATGTTAAAGAACTTTATTTTCAACAAATATTCAATATATTTTTATGAAACTAAATTATATACCAAGTACTGTATATTTTTCATACTCTAATTTTTTCTGTACCCTAATTTATGCCCTTTAAATTAAATATCTTACATTTACAATAAGATTGCAATTATTTTTAAGGCATGGACTGGCATTACTCATCTCTATAAGGCAGCAGAGTCTTGGGAATATAAAGCTAGACGTAGTTGAGTCTGTATTCCAGTTTTGCTACTGTGTAGTCTCAAGTAAGTTAATCTCTATGAAACACAGTTTCTTGGCAATGAAATATAGGGAATAAATGACTTCTTTGGAAAACTGTGAAGATCAAATAATATATAAAATGTGAAGTGCCTACTATAGACCTTGGCATAAAAATTAAGCTTTTGCACATTCCTTCGTTGATATAGCAAATATTTAAGTGCCTAGTCTTCGACAGTCACTTTTGTAGATACTAAGAACACCAAGGCGAATCCAGAACATACTGTCTCAGTTCTCATAGTGCTTGCATTAGGGTTCTCAAAAAGACAGAACCAGTAGGATATAGATGTTGACTAGATAGATAGATAGATAGATAGATAGATAGATAGATAGAAAATGTATTAGGAAAACTGACTCATGCAGTTAAATGGAGGCTGAGGCATCTCAGGAGAGACCATCTGCAAACTGGAGACCCAGAGATGATTGTAGCAAGTTCAGTCTAAGACCAAAAGCTTCAGAATCGAGTAAAGCCAACGATGCAGCTCTCAGCTGGAAGTCATAGACCTGGAAACCCTGGCTTCTCAGGGGTAAGTCCTGAGTCCACTAATGCAAGTCCAAGAGTTCAAAGCCTAGAGAATCTGGTACTGTGATACCCTGGAGATCCTGCTATTCTGATGCCAGAAGGCAAGAGAAGAAGGGTATCCCAGCTCCTGCTAAGAGATAAAGAGAGAGAGAAAATTTGTCTTTTCACTGTCTTTTTTTTATCAAGGCTCTCAGCCTTTTGGATCATGCCTGTCCTTACCAAGGGCAAATCTTCACTCATTCAACTGATTCAAATGCCAATCACTTCCCTAAACATCCTCACAGATATACCTAGAAATAATGCTTTGCCAACTATCTAGGTAACCTTTAATCCAGTTAACTCCTAAAATTAACCATTACAGTACTTAAATTCTCACGAGGGATACTGATAATAATTTTAAAAATCAGCTACATACATGTTAAAAAGAAATTAGCCAGGAGCGGTGGCTCATGCCTGTAATCCCAGCACTTTGGGAGGCTGAGGCGAGCAGATCATCTGAGGTCGGGAGTTCAAGATCAGCCTGACCAACATGGAGAAACCCCATCTTTACTTAAAAAAAAAATACAAAACTTAGCCAGGTGCGGTGGCACATGCCTGTAATCCCAGCTACTCAGGAGGCTGAGGCAGGAGAATGCCCTGAACCTGGGAGGCAGAGGTTGCCGTGAGCTGAGATCACGCTATTGCACTCCAGCGTGGGCAACAAGAGCAAAACTCCGTCTTGGGAAAAAAAAAAAGAACTTAAGGCAGGGTAAAATTGTAATAAAAGAGAATATTATATTTATATTGGGTAGGTTTGTTAGTGATGGACTTTAAAAAATTATTTAAACAAGTAAAGTGAAGCAGATGCAGGGTTGAAGCTTGTATCTTGGAAAAGACTATGTAAGGATGAGAGAAAAGATAGTATAAAGCTCTGCAATTTGAATAAAATTTACATTTTTTAGAAACAAGGAGTTGATCATGTCTTAGATGCATTGAATTAGAATGGTAAAAAATAAAAATCGGAAAGATAGCTGGAGCAGATTACGTGAAATTATAATAAATATGTGTGGTAAGCAGAACAGTGGTTCCCGGTGGACCAAATTTTAATACACACTATTTGGAAATATCCTACATTATATGGCATGGGAATTTAAAATTTCAGATGAAACTGAGGTAGCTAATTAGGTGACCTTAGAATAAAAAGATTATCCTTGATTATCTGAATAGTGCTAATGCAGTCACAAGCGTCTTTAAATGTGAAAAGGAGAGGCAGAATACTCAGTGTCATGGTAACGTGGCATGAAAAACTGACTATTGCTTTATTTGAAGGTGAAAAAAGGTTATGAAGCAAATAATGTGAAAAGTTAGAAGAGTCAAAGAAACAGATTCTTTCCTAGATCTTCCTCAAGAAACAGCACCACTGACATCTTGATTTTAGCCAGTGAAACACATTTAAGACTTCTGATCTCCAGAATTTAGATAATAAATTTGTGTTGTTTTAAGTCACTAAGTGTATGGTAATTGGCATTAGCAGGATTCAGAAACTAATACAATATGCTAAAGATGCCTTCAGTGAGTTCAGAAAGAGAATGATCTTAACTGATTTATGTTTTAAGAAAGGCATTTAGCTGCTATGTGGAAACTGCATTATAGAAAACAAAGATGGAAGCAAAAAAAACAGCTTAAGTAGGTATTTCAGTAGCTTAGTAGCAAGTAGTGAGAGATGACAATGCCTTGAAATAGAATGGAATAGGTTAAAATAAGGAGTACGATTCAGGATATATCTTAATGACAAAGAGACAGAATTTGCTGATGGTTTCAGTGCAAGGTGTGCTAGCAATGAGGAGTCTAAAATCTATTCAGAATGCTTGCTTTGATCAGTAGGATAAACTATGGAGCTATTTACTGAGATGAATGGTGACCTTAGTGTGGTACACATAACACCTAATACCTTAACAAGATAGCAAGCACTCAATAAATATCTGGTGAAAACAATAAGTGTACTGATAAAGAAGATGAAGACAATGGTAATGTCAACAATAATGATGCAAAATAATGAGGCTGATGATTGAAAAGGTAGAGGAAATGTACAACATTAATGAGCCTCTATTAAGTATCACAGATAATTGTATTAAGTACCACTGTTTGATTTTATCTTCTAAAAATTTGTGTTACATTTCTAGTGAGTTTTAGTCCATTTCCTATTGCCATGACAGAATGCTGCAGACTGGGGGTAATTTACACAATATAGAAATGTATTCAAATCACGGTTCTGGTGATTAGAAGTTCAAGAACAGGACACCGGCATCTGACAAGGCCTTCGTGTGAGATCTTATCCCAAAGCAGGAAAGTGTAAGAACAAACAACTAAGCTGGACAGGGAGAGAAACGTGGGCCAAACTCATCCTCTTATCAAGAAACCCACTTCCAAAATAACTAACCCACTCCTGGGATAACGGTAATAATCCGTTGCCCTGACAAACTAATCATCTGGTAAAGATCCTGCCTCTCAACGTGGTTAACAATGACAACTAAATTTTAACTTTAGTTTTGGAGGGGATATAAAAATAATGGCATGAGTCATTTGCAATGAGACAAAAACAGATTGTATCATTGAATACCTTTGTAGATTTCATTGATGATTAACATTTTCTCTCAACTTATCATTTTTTAAATATAATTTTCATGCACATTTAATTGAAAATTTCTGCTATCTTACATAAAGGAATTATGTCTCCATAATATGTAGAAATACCCTAAGAAGGCCAGTACATATAAACTTTGTTAATAATTATTAAGCACAAGATCAATTAGGGTAGAAACTTTACTTAGCTAACTGCTGTGTTTCTTCCGCCAAAAAAAAGCAAAATGCCTATAAAGTTCTCAATAAAACGTTATTGATAAAATGAATAAATGTCTTGTTTAATCTGCTTCTTCAGCGTTGCCTAAATGATGCCAATATGAGAGTGATTCAGCTCACCAATATGTTGAATAAATTGCATTTCATTTGCATTTCATATGAGTAATACCAGACATATTTATGAGAAAAACGTAGATCAAATTCTAGGCTTAAAGTTCAGAATTTATGAAGAAGGAAATTGCTTGGGTGTGGAATATTACATTCATTTTAGGCATACCTTGCAAAAATAATAAAATATGACTTAGCTTCAATATTGAGTTGATAAATACACTTGTAATTTTGTTTTTAATCTCAAAATAAGGAAATATCTTGTGAAACAAACATTTCATTACTTTTGCTTGAGGAACTACAGAGAAAAAATATCAGATATTTAAGTATGCAGAATACAGTTAATATTCTGTTAGTGAAACTTCAAATGTGTAATTGTTCATTCATTTTTAGTGTTTTTAATTTTCACATTCATAACATAAGGTACAGCCCAAGTCAAAATCACCAAACATTTTAAAAATAAACATGATACTTGGAATATTTTTTAAAAATTTCTATTAATAACATCATGTTGAAAATAAGATTGGGAAGAATTATGTTAATACTGATTTTAATTCTGAATTATAGTTGAATTTAAAAGGCTAATTTTAATTACTTTTATTTAAGGTTATTTAAGGTCACTTATTATTGTCAATATTTATTTATTATACATCTATTAGTGAAATTTAAAAATGTAAAACCAATATGAAATTGTGCGTGGTTGAAGTAAATTGAAATTGTAACAATGATTGATTTGTATATCAAGTAAAAAAAGCAAAACCTTTCCATCTTTTAAGTAAGTTGTGTATATCTATTACTGAATAGTTTTTTGCTGTGAAGCTCTATTTAGAATTTCTCAAGTTACTAAAATACTAATACTAAATTCAAAACATAAATAGCATATTAATTTGAAAATTTTATTGAAGGCACATGTAGAAAGCTAAACTTCTTTTGAAATTGAGAGGATAAATTATCACACGTGGTTGAATCTGCTCTTCATGTACACATATAAGGATATGACAGATTACCAAGAGCACAGCAGAAATGGTACAGTATAAGGTGATAATAATACAGAAGCTAAAGAATGCCCATTTTTTACTGATAATACAGGACTAAAGGTTGTCCATTACTACATTTTGACATCATACTTTTTCTAATGACACACTCATCAAATGTGGGATATAAATAAAGGTATCATATGAACAGTGTAATAATGTTCTGAAGCAATCTTTAGAAACTTACTACTATATTTAATGTATTTTTCTGTCTAGAATGCCATAACAAAATACCACAGACTATATAGTTTAAATAATATACATTTATTTTTCCATACAGCTGGAGACTAGAATGTTCATGATCAAAATTCTAGCAGAATTCATTTTGTGGTAAAAGCTGTCTTCCTGGTTTACAGATGACCACCTTCCCACTGTGTCCTCCCATAGCCTTTCCTTAGTGTGTGAATGTGGAGAGAGAAATAACGTGAGCTCTCTGATATCTCTTTTTAAGGACACTAATCCATTTGGATCAAGACCACACTTTATAACCTCACTTAACCTTTATTACCTCCTTATGGAGCCTCTCTCCAAATATAGTCACATTATTTATTAGAGCTTGAATATATAAATTTGGGGGAGACATAATTGAGGAAATAAGATTTTTCACATCACCTCCCCATCAAAATTTGATCTATTTACACTCAAAATACCTTTGCCCCACTCCAACGTGCCCCAAAACTTTAGTTCATTCAAACATCAAATTTAAAGTTTAAGTTCTTATATACATAAGTAAATCAGATATAGGTGAGATACAAGGTAGAATTCATCCTGAGGTAAAGTTTTCCTCTAGCTGTGAGCCTGCAAAACTAGACAAGTTATGTGCTTCCAAAATGCAATGGTGTGACACTCATAGGATAGATTTTTCCATTCCAGTGAAAAAAGTAGGAATTAGGAATAACGAAAAGCATAATGGGTCCCAGCAAGTCTACAACCCAGTAAAACATATTTCATTTGATCTTAAGATTCACACACACACACACACACACACACGGATCCTGTTTGGTTTGATGCTCTGTCTTCCAGTTCCATTGTGGTCAAGATGCTACTCTCAGTGAGCACGGGGTGGTGGGGGAGGGGGGTCTTTTACATTGGCAAAGAAGACTCATTAGAACAATAAAACTCAATGTTCTCATAAGGTTTTTTCCACAAATTCACATGCGACATTAAGGATCTCATTCCTACACAAGCCATCCCTTAATTTTAAAAGTAAACACCCTACAAGGTTTGAAGTTCAGTTTGCATTTTAATTCAGCCAGTCACACCATGAGATTATGGGTTTAATTTTCAGCAACCTCAGTCCTAAGGATCCAGGAAATAAATGTCTTCTTCAAGGCACATATAGAAGCTCTCATAACACTAATGAGATATTTGAACTGGGAATTCAAAAGCATGAACTCACCCTTATTTTCCCCGATTTGTTCAATTACATGATGAACAACCAGCGAGTCTCATTATAGACATAACTTGAATATATTGCAGGCTTAGTTCCAGACCACTGCAATAAAGCAAGTATCACAGCAGAGTAACTTACATCATGCTTTTGGTGTCTCAGTGCATGTAAAAGTTATATTTACACTATTCTATCACTTAATAAGCATAGATAGAATTATGTCTAAAAAACACAGTACATGACTTAATTAAAAATACTTTCTTTCTAAAAAATGCTAATCATCATCTGATCTTCACCAAGTTGTAATCTTTTGGCTGGCAGAAGTTTTTGGCTTGATAATGATGGCGGCCAACAGATCAAGTTGATGACTGTTAAAGGCTGAGCTGGCTGTGGCAACTTTTAAAAATAAGACAACAATGAAGTTTGCTACATTGATTTACTCTTCCTTTCACAAATTTATTCTCTACAGCATGTGATATTGTTTAATAGCATTTTACCAGCAATAGACCTTCCAAGATTGGAGTCATTCCTCTCAAATCCTGCCACTGTTTTCTCCAAGTTTATGTAATATTTACAATTCTTTGTTTTTATTTAAGCAATGTTCACATCTTCACCAGGAATAGACTGCAGATTAAGTAACTACTTTTTTACCCACCTCTAAGAAGCAACTCCTTATCCTTTAAAGTTCTGTCATGATACTGCAGCAATTCAATCCCATCTTCAGACTTCACTTCTAATTTTAATTCTCTTGTGGTGCCATTTCCACTACATCTGCAGTTATTTATTCCACTGAAGCCCTAAACCTCTCACTCAACCATGAGGATTAGAATATAATTCTTCCAAACTCCTATGAATGTTGATATTGTGAACTCCTCTTATGAATTATGAATTTCCTTAGTGGCATCTAGAATGGTAAATACTTTCCAGAAGGTTTTCAATTTACTTTGCTCAGGTACATCAGAGAAATTACTATCTATGGCAGGTTATAGACTTATGAAATATGGGATACATCTCTTAAAGAATAAAACTTGAAAGTCAAATTTACATCTTGATCTATGGGCTGCAGCTGTATAATGAATGTTGTGCTAGCACACATAAAAACAACATTAATCTTCTTATACATGTCCATCAGAGTTCTTGGGGGACCAAGTACATATCCATTGAGTGCTAATATTCTAAAAATATAAAAAATATTTTTTTTCCCTGAGCACAAGGTCTCAAAAGTGAGCTTAAAATATTCAGTAAACCATGCTGTAAACAGATGTACTGTCAACCAGTCTTGTTCTATTTACAGAGCACAAGCAGAGTAAATTTAGCATAATTCTTAAGGGTCCTGGGATATTTAAAATTTTGAATGATCATTGGCTTAAATTAAATCTACCAGCTGCATTAGCCCCTAACAAGAGAGTTAGCATGTCCTTTGAAGCTTTGAAAGCTTTGAAGCCAGGCATTGAGTCCTCCTCTTCAACTATGAAGATCTAGACGGCGTCTTCTTCCAATAAAGAGTTGTTAGGTCTACATTGAAAACATGCTGTTTAGTGTAGTTAACCTCAACAGTTATCTTAGCTAGATCTTCTAGCTTCTGCATCAGCACTTGATACTGTACCTCACACTTGGGTTTTAGAGCCTGCTCCTTTCTTTAACCTCAGGAACCATTCTCTGCTACCTTCCAACATTTCTTCCGCAGCATCTTCACTTCTCTCAGCATTCTCAGAACTGAAGATACTGGTTTTTGCTCTGGATTAGGCTTTAATTTAAGAGAATGTTGTGGCTGGTTTGATTTTTTATCTATACCAATCATGCTTTCTAGAGGTGGAAAGTCTGCTTCACTTTCTTATAACTCTTGTGTTAACTGGAGTAACACTTTAAATTTCCTTCAGTAACTTTTCATTTGCATTCAAAATTTACTAACTGTTTGGTGCAAGAGAATTACTTTTTGCCCTATTTCAGCTTTTGACATGCCTTCCTCATTGAGATTAATTATTTCTAGCTTTTGATTTAAAATGAGAGACGATAAACTCTTCCTTTCATTGGAACACATAGAGATGATTGCAGAGTTATTTCCTGGCCATTCAAATTTCAATATTGTTGTGTCTCAGAGAATAAGGAGACCCAAAGAGAGGTAAAGAGATGAGTGCACAGCCAGTCAGTGGAGCAGCCAGAACACGGACAACATTTATCAATTAAGTTTCCCATCTTATTTGGGTGCAGTTTGTGGCACCTCAATACAAATGAATTCATGACTTCTAAAATCACTGACTGGCAATCACCATAACAGATTTGATAATAATGAATCGCTTGAACCTGGGAGATGAGATTGCATGCAAGCTTACTTTATAAGGTTTGCATTACTCTAATAGCAAAAATATTGCCAAAAAAAAAAAAAAAGAAACAAAACTAAAGACCAGCAGATTGCAGTGACCCAAGATCATGCCACTGCATTCCAGCCTGGAGACAGAGTAAAACTCTGTCAAATAAATAAATAAGAAAAATATATTTAAGGGATGCTTAAAAGCATGTTCAAGTTTATGCAGCTTCTACTTGAAGTTTTCATCTAAAGTGGTCTGTCTGACTGAAGCAATTTGTGATCTAAATTACTATCTTGTAATGTCTTTAAGGGAGATCCTGTAAAATAAGAAGAGAGAAGAAAAAATATTTTGTGAGAATTTTAACCAAGAAATTATTATTTCTCAGGACAATGAAAGTTCTGAAGAGTTTTATTATAATTAAGACATTTAGGTGATTTCAAAATTTATTCCAGTATTACAAATACAAGGTGACTAGTGTTTAGTTATATTAACATTAAACAATTTTTATGTAAGAAATGATTTTAAAAACTCAAAACCTTGTAGGATTCATTAAAAATCTTTTAATGTTACTATTATAATTTCGTTTTCCTTGCTGTATTACTAAGTATCTGTTGTGTTATAAATAGGCATATTGTGATCCTACCTTGATTTCTGGACCATAATATTAAAAAGTTCATTTTTAAAAATATAAATTAATGTTTTATTTTAATAAGTTTTGGGGGAACAGGTGGTATTTGGTTACATGAATAACTTCTTTAGTGGTGACTTCTGAAATTTTGTTGCACCTGTCACCCAAGCAGTGTACACTGTACCCAATGTGCAGTCTTTATCCCACACCCACCTCCCACTATTTCCTCTGAGTCCCCAAAGTCCATTGTACCATTATTATGACTTTGTGTCCTCATAGCTAAGTTCCCACCTAGGAGTGAGAACATATGACATTTGGTTTTCCCTTCCTGAGTTATTTCTGTGACAATATCAGTTTTCAATTCCATCCATGTTGCTGTAAATGCCATTATTTCATTACTTTTTATGGCTGAGTAGTATTCCATGGCATATGTATATCACATTTTCTTTATATACTCATTGATTGATGGGCATTTGGGCTGGTCAGTCTACTCGGACTAATTCCAATATTTTTTAAATTGCAAAATGTGCTGCTATAAGCATTGTGTGCAAGTATCTTTTTCATTTATTGACTTCTTTCCTCTGTGTAGATAACTAGTAGCAAGATCGCTGAATGGAAAGGTAGATCTACTTTTAGATCTTTAAGGAATCTCCATACTATTTCCATAGTGATTATACTGGCTTGCATTCCCACCAACTATGTAAAAGTGTTCACTTTTACCACATCCACACCAACATCTATTATTTTTTGATTTTTTGATCATGGCCATTCTTGCAGAAGTGAGGTGGTATCATACTGTGGTTTTGATTTTCATTTTCCTGGTAATTAGTGATGTTGAACATTTCTCCATATGCTTGTTGGCCATTTGTATATCTTCTTTTGAGAACCACCTCTTCATGTCCTTAGCCCACTTCTTGATGGGATTGTTTGTTTTATTCTTGCTGCTTTGTTTGGGTTCTTTGTAGATTCTGGATATTAGTCCTGTGCTGGATGTACAGATTGTAAAGAATTTCTCCCACTGTGAGGGTTGTCTGTTAACTCTGCTGATTATTTCTTTGTTATGCAGAAGCTTTAATTAAGTCTCATTATCTACTTATCTTTGTTTTTGTTGCATTTGCTTTGGGTTCTTTGTCATGAAGTCTTTGCCTAAGCCAATGTCTAGTGTTTTTCTGATGTTATCTTCTAGAATATTTATGGTTCCAGGTCTTAGATTTAAGTTTTTGATTCATCTTGAGTTGGTATTTTATGAAGTGAAAGATAAGGATACAGTTTCATTCTTCTATATGTGGCTTCCCAGTTATCTTGGCACTATTTGTTGAATAGGGTGTCCCTTCCCCACTATATGTTTTTCCCTTTTGCTTTGTTGAAGATTAGTTGGCTTAAGTATTTGACTGTATTTCTGGGTTATCTATTTTGTTCCATTGATCTGTGTACCTATTTTTAATAGGTACCATGATGTTATAGTGACTGTGGTCTTATGGTATAATTTGAAGTCCTGTAATGTGATGTCTCTAGATTTGTTCTTTTCACTTAGTATTGTTTTGGCTATTTGGGCTCCTTTTTAGTTCCATATAAATTTTAGAATTTTTTTTTTTTTTTTTTAGTTCTGTGAATAATGATAGTGGTATTTTAATGAGTAGAATCAGTATTGTAAATGACTATACTGCCAAAAGCAATCTACAAATTCAATTCAAAAACTTTATTTACTTGGTCCTTACAAGAATCTGATTATTAAAACACCTGTGCACTAAAAGAACGAATGAGGTCTTGAATTGTGTCAGATATGGAGAGTTTATGAACTTAGCTATGATTATTAATGAAGATACCTAATGCATATCTTCTTTTTCTTTGACTTTTAAAAACTTAAATTTTGAAATAATTTTAGATTTACAGACCAGTGACAAAGGTAACACAGAGTATTTTATACCCTTTATCCAGCTTGTCCTAATGTTTTTATTTTAAGAAACTAAGAAGTTAGGATTTCTCGAATACCATCAACTAAAACATAGAGTTTATTTGTATTACAACAGTTTTTCCATTATTGTCTTTTTTTTTTTTTTTTCCTTTGAGACAGAGTTTCCCTCTTGTTGCCCAGCTCAGTCTGGAGTGCAATGGCACAATCTTGGCTCATTGCAACCTCAGCCTCGCAGGTTCAAGGGATTTTCCTGCCTTAGCCTCCTGAGTAGCTGGGAGGCTACTGTGACACCTGCCACAATGCCCAACTAATTTTTTGTAGTTTTAGTAGAGATCGGGTTTCACCATGTTGGCCAAGCTGGTCTCTAACTCCTGAACTCAGGTGATTAATCTGCCTCAGCCTCCCAAATTGCTGGGATTACAGGTGTGAGCCACCACACCTGGCCCATTATTGTCCTGTTTATGTTCTAGGATGCTGCTAAAATTTGAGTGTGTCTCCTAAAAAGTAGATGTTGGAAATTGATCCCCAATGCAACAGTTTTGGGAGGTAGAGCCTAATGGGAGATGTTTAAATCATAAGGAATCCACCCTCATGAATTGATTAACTCCAGTTATAACACGGCTTGAGGCCGCAAGTTCAATCTCCTCTTCTCTTGCTCCCTCTCACCCTCTTGCACTATGATCTTGGGCTTCCCAGCCTCCAGAGGTGTGAGAAATAAATTTCAATTAGCTATAAATTACCGTGTGTGTAGTATCCTATTATAGCAGCAAAAAATGGGCTAACACAGAGGCAATCGAAGATACTATGTTGTATTTGACCATTATAATTTCTTTGTCTCCCTATAACAGTTTCTCAACATTTCTTTTCTTTTCTCCTCCTCTTCCTCCTCCTCTCCTCCTCCTCCTCTGAGAGAATGAGAGACAGAGAGACAGAGAGAGACAGAGAGAGAGAGAGAGAAGCTCTCACTTGGTCACTCAGGCTAGAGTGCCAAGGCACAATCATGGTTTACTGCAGCCTTGACCTCCCTGGGTTCAGGTGATCCCCATCACCCTCAGCTTGCCCAGTAGCTGGGACTACAGGAGCATACTACCAAATCCCTGGCTATTAAAAAAAAAAAAAAATGTGTAAAGAGAAATCTTCATTATCTTTCCCAGACTGGTCTCAAACTCCTGGGCTCAAACAATAACCCACCTAAGCCTTCCAAAGTGCTGGAATTACAGATGTGACACCATCCCTGGTTAATCTTTCATTTGTTTTTTATGATAGTCACACTTTTATAGAGTGCTAGATTGTAAGTATTTTGTAAACTTTCCCTCAAATTTGGTTTGAAATAGTCTAAAAAGATGTATTCTTTTTATGGTATCATAGCTGAGGGTATATGATATCAACATGAATTATTACTGATTATGTTAATCTTGACATCTTATTTAAGGTTATGTCCTCCAGGATTTTGTACTCTAAAATGATTATTTCTGTGGATAAACTTGATTTAGTCATAATATATTATCCTTTCAATATGTTGTTGGACTCAAATTGCTAGTATTTTATTGAGCACTTTTATATGTGTGATGCTGGTCTCTAGTTTTGTTTCTTTTTTTTTTTTTTTGGCAATATTTTTGCTATTAGAGTAATGCAAACCTTATAAAATAAGCTTGCATGTAATCTTTCTTTTTCTATATCCTGAAATGGAATGTGTACATTGATGCTATATTGTTTTTATATGTTTACTAAAATTTGCTGCCATAGCCAACTGCACCTTAAATTTGGAAAGCTTTTAAGCATCAATTTATTTAAGATAAAGGATCATGCAGAATGTCTGTATTTTTTTCTTAGATAACAGTTTATGTTGCTCAAAGAATTCGTCTGTTAAGGTTAACCTTAAGCTAAATTGTTGAATTTATGGTCATATAGTTGTTTGAGGTATTTCTTTGTTATGCTTTTATAATTTCTGAGATAAGTAGTATTGTTTCTTATTTCATACCTGATATTAGTAATTTGGTTTTGCTTTTTCATGGTCAGCTTGGCAGAATTTTATTAATCAGCTATTGGTTTCACTGGTTTTCACCATTTTTGTCTTTTCAATTGTATTGTTTTCTTCTCTAACATGTAGTGTTTCCTTCCCCTTCAGGTTTTTTTGTTTGTATAATTTTGTTCTAGAGTCTTCTGATAGAACTTTGAGATAGTGGCTTTAGAAATTTTCTAATATACATATTCATTACACACTTCCCTTCAGCACTACTATTACTTCAACCAACATACTTTAATATGTTGTATTTCTCTTTTTATGTAATTAAAATTAATTGTTGGTGTCTTTTGAAACATTTTGGCTCAAGGGATGTATAGAAATATGTTGCTAAATTATAAATATTTGGGGAAGTTTTCTGATATCTTTTTGTAATTAATTTCTAATTTAATATTTTAATATTTCAACAAAATACTTCGTAAAATTTCTATTTATCATTTTCTAAGACATGGTTGAATGTTCATAAATATTATACTATGGACACTGTTTTTAATATCTAATACATCAAAGTAGAGAAAAGATTTCAGGCCATCTATGCCATTCCTGATTTTCTGACTACTCATTCTCTTAATTAATGAAAGAGGAGAGTTGAAGTTTTCAGATATAGTTGTGGAATTATCTGTTTCTCCTTTTATATCCACAATTATTTGCCTGACATATTTTTTGTTAGGTGAAGATGCATTTAGGATTACTTCTTCCTAGAGGACTGACTGCTTTTTTACTGCGGAATGTGTCTATTTATTCCTAGTACCATTCTTTGTTCTTTACTTGGCCTAGGGTAAATATATCTCTTTTAGCTTTCTTTTGCTTAATGTTTTCATGGAACATATTTTTAAACCTTTTAATTTTTATCTATGTATTTTTACATTCAAAAAAAATTTCTTGTAGAAAAAACATAGTTGTTGTTTCTTATAAGTTCAATATGTTCTTGGTATGTTTAAACCATTAAATTTGAATTAAATATCAATATTATTGGATTAAATATATCATCCAGCTAGTTGTTTTTCATTTTGCTCTATTTTTTCTTTCTTTTTCTCTCTGTTTTTCTGCCCTCCATCAGTTTATTTGAATATATTTATGATTTTGTTGATCTCATCTATTAATTTATTACGTGTATCTCTTTTTCTTAACATTTTGTATTTACCCCACAGTTTTCAACGTATTGTAAAGACAATTTGAATATTTTATTACTTAATATCATAATGCTTCTTGAGTAATATTAAAAAATGTTATAATGCATATTTTCAATTAATATCTCCCTTTTTTTCTGTCATTGTATTCATGTATTTCACTCTTATATAAGTTATAAACACAAACTACATTGTTACACTTATTGCCTTAAGCAATCATTTATATGTTGGAGGAATTTAAAATTATAAAAATATATTTGTTAATCTTCATTTATCCCATATGTCATATTCTTTAATAGTTTGTGCAGGTCAACATTTCCTTTTTGTTTTTTCGAGACGGAGTCTCACTCCGTTACCTAGGCTGGAGTGCAATGGCACGATCTTGGCTCACTGCAACCTCCGCCTCCCAGGCTCAAGCAATTCTTTTGCCTCAGCTTCCCGAGTAGCTAGGATTACAGGCACGTGCCACTGTGCTCAGCTAATTTTTGTATTTTTAGTAGAGATGGGGTTTCAACATCTTGGCCAGGCTGGTCTCGAACTCCTGACCTCCTGATCCACCTGCCTCAGCCTCCCAAAGTGGCAGGTCAATATTTCTAATGGTTGTGTTCTTTTTCCCTGAATACTTTTTAAAAATACTTCCTATAAATCAGGTCTTCAAAAACTCTAGTTTGAGGAATAATAGCATTAAGCATAGTAGTCTCATTTGACAGTCTTTTTACTTTTCTTTCAGCACTTTAAATGTGTCTTGGTTGTAGAGTTTGTCTTGATTGTAGACCAAAACCAAATACTTGTCTTGGTTGTAGAGTTTCTAGGAGCCTACTGCAGCTATTATCTTGATTACTTTTTAGGTAATATGTGTTCATTCTCCAGCTGGTTTCAATTTTTTTCTGTCATAAATTTTCTTCAACAAGTTAAATGAATGCTTTGGTTTGCGTTTTGGGGATTTTTTTGGTATTGTTTTCTACTTGATATTCTCTGAACTTTCTGATGCTGTAAATTTGTGCTTGCCACTAAAAACTTTTCATTTATTATTTCTTAAAAAAATTAATTGCTTTATTTCCTTTCTGGGAAGAGATTTTTCTTATACATACATTAAAACTCTTGCTAAGGTCACACAGTTGTTGCATGTTTTGTAACTTTCTTAACCCCATCCCTTCTTTCTTTTTTTCTCTTTGTATTTTAATCTGAGTAATTTCTAGTGATATATTTTCAAACGTACCTTTTCCTTGTGTGTAGAGTCCACTGTTAAGCTTATTCAATATCTTCTTCACCTCCATTACTGTATTTTTGATTTCCAATATTTCTGCTTGATGCTTTCCACTGTTTTCAATCTGTTTCCTGAAATTAGATATCTGGTATTGTGTATTATGTACCTTGCTTAATGTAAAGTTTACATATTAATTCTACTTAATTTAAATTTCCTGCCTGACAGTTGCAATATCTATGAAATATCTGAGCCTGGGTTTGATTATCCCTTTGTCCTTTCTGACTGGGATTTTCTTGTTTTTTGTATGCCTTGTAACTTGGACTGAAAGCTAGAAATGTTGCATAAGATTAAAAACTGAGATACCTATTGCTTTCTGCACAGAGAAGATATGTCATTCCTTCTAGTGGGCTTTTAGTGTGAGCTTTCATTGAGTTTTGAATGTTGCTTTCTGATTGTCTTTAGTTCTTCAAATTTAACTCTAAGCCTTCTCTTTGTGGTTCACACCAAGCCACTGTTACTTGAAACTTCCCCAAATGTATTTTGATTGCATGTTTATTTAATGTTTGTATGTTTTCAGGTGTGAGCTAGGGGGGTCATTCTTTGATGGTCTGATAAACTTCAGTCTGAAGTAGGCCCTGAGAACATTGTTCTTATGGTTTGGCCTTCACAAGTGTCCCAGCCATTCTCTAAAAGTAATCCTGGGCCTAGCTGGTAGATCTATCCTTTTCCCAAGGATAGAGGTATTTCTCTCTTTCTTTCATTTGTTGTGCCTCTTCTTCCACCTTCAGTGGGTTTTTATAGTTTCCCCAGTACCTTCAATTTACAGTCTAGTTGCTATTCACCCTGCAATGTGAGGCTACTGTTTCACTGAGTAGATAACTTTGCTGTGGGGGCTGCTCTCCTGCTCCCCAGCTCCAGTGAATAGCTTACCAGTGCCCTCATTATGATTTTCTTTTCTTGGTCTTCTTTCTACAAGTAAAAGCTTCCATTTCATTTGGGAGAGAATCTGGGCTTATTTTGGCAGTGCCTATCATTCCTTGACCCAGCACCATTGAGAAAATTGGCTTTTGTTTGTTTGTTTTACTTTTAACATTCTCATCCATATTTCCTGTGATCTGCTTTGTGTTCCTGAAGAAAAACAGATTTTTCTTCAGTTAGGAGAATGTTTACTCCCAGATTTAAAGTTACTTTTGTCTGGTGACCTCAGGTCTCTGATGACTTCATGCAATGTTTGCATTTCTTTCTCCTTGTTGTGTGAAACAATACACTTTCTAGCTCTCAACCGTAAGTTAATGTCCTATGTCCTTTCTGAGGCTTTCGATTTTGTTTTGTTCAATTAATACTAACCAATTTCTTTAAAGATTTGGAATGTCTTCTTCATATTAAGAAAAATAACTTGACAGAATATTCACCAATGTCATAGAAATTATTGGTTAAGAATGTAGAGCTATCCATACACAAAGAGGTTATAAGCTCATATTCCATAATCAGAAAAACTTGATTATGAAGCTTGCTTTGCTACTGCCAAGTTGTTTGACATGTAAAGAATGAGAGAACAATACCATTTGACCCAGCAATCCCGTTATTGGGTATATACTCAAAGGATTATAAATTGCTCTATTATAAAGACACATGCACACATATGTTTATTGCGGCACTATTCACAATAGCAAAGACTTGGAATCAACCCAAATGCCCATCGATGATAGACTGGAACAAGAAAATGTGGTTCATATACACCATGGAATACTATGCAGCCACAAAATAGGATGATTTCATGTCCTTTGCAGGGATATGGATGAAACTGGAAACCATCATTCTCAGCAAACTCACTCAAGAATAGAAAAACAAATACCACATGTTCTCACTCATGAGTGGGTGTTGAACAATGTAAATACACGGACACAGGGGAGGGGAACATCACACACTAGGGCCTGAGGGGTGGCAGGACTAGGGGAGGAATAGCAGGGGGTGGGGGTTTTGGGGAGGGATAGCATTAGAAAAAATACCTAATGTAGATAATGGGGCGATGGATGCAGCAAACCACCACCATGGCCTGTGTATACCTATGTAACAAACCTGCACGATCTGCACATGTACACTAGAACTTGAAGCATAATAAAAAAAAAGAATGAGAGAACATAGGGCATATTGATGTAAATGCTAAGAAAGCTAATGTCTGTGAAGTACCGAGCGCAGGGTCTATGGTGTGGTGGATATTTAATAAACATTAGAAATGATTATAAGTACCAGCACAAATACAATACATATCATCTACCAAGGTTTTAAACAAAAGCATCCCCCAAAATTCTAAATATTGAGTTATAAGACTTCTTATACATTCTATACAAACATTTATACTTACATTTCATATCAATGCCCACTGAATGAACATTGTGTAAAACTTTTGCAGCAATCTAGCTGGCTATGACAGTAACTGTTTAATAAAGACATGTATTGTACCCTCACCTATACACACACTTACATTGTTCACGTAGTAAATTACCACATGAAGCACAATGAAATTACTGAAAATGCATAATGTGTTTTACTGCTGATGCAGATATTAAATTAGGAGCTCAGAGAAGGGGCATATACAGTTTACAGGGGATTTTTATTATTAGTGGGTTCTCACTCTATAAAGGTTTTCTGTAATCCCCAAATCAATACTCACAGTGCTTTCATAGTGATTTGCAGACATGCATGGAGTAGCAAAGTTTAAGTGAGCCTAGAGCATGCTAGCAGTAAAGTGAAATAAGGCAATTTGTCTCAGATCTCATACAGAGATGATCAGAAGATAGAAATGGTAGGGGGCAGTGCAGTGTAGTGCAAGAAGCTCCAGCCCTGAGGACAACTGGACAGGGTTTGAATCTCAGCTCTGACACCTAGAGTGGGGTAGCTTCAGGCAAGCCACTTAATACTTTTGATTCTAATTTTCTCCTTTATAAAGAATACAGAATCTACTGGGGTGAGTTATTTTCTAGAAATTAAAATTATACTCTATAGGCAATATGTATGGGTATATCTGTATGTATAGGCACAGACATAGACATATGTAGATAAATGTATAGATATATAATTTCCTCTAGGGACAAGAGTGCAGTAATCAGTAATTCAGTGTTCACAGCAACCTCATAGAACATGACTACTGCAAATAATGAGAACTGACTGTATATCTTCATGAAAAAAAAATGTATGGCTTAAATATGCATATGGTGAATTGACTCATTTCTCCTGGGTAAGACTTCACAGTCTAAAAAGGACTACGTATTTGGATATACAAGCAGATATGAGCATTGAGAGCTAAAGCAGAAGAACACTGTGATAATTTCAGGTTAGAGGAAGCCTTCGCTGAGAATTTGAGTCATTTGGATTTGGTATGCTAGGCAATGCAGAAGCAGCAAGAGGTTTTAACCAAGAGACACAAATGCTAAAAGCAATGTTAGGAGAGTATTAATCTGTCTGATAAATGCAGAGAGAGATTGGAGAATCTGCTGTGGTAGAAAAATAGAAAAGATGAATCTGAAAGTCAGTTAACAGAGAAATGTTGATAAACAAGCTGACTAATTGGAGATAAAGCAGTGATAGAAGTCAAACTGATGCTAAAATTGTGACCCGGGGTAAACTGAAAGAAAAGTAATGATGTTGATAGAATTGTGAATTTAGAAAGCAGAGCAGGCAGAGAAGACAGATGTACAATAAGACATCTGAACAGCTGGTGTTTTTCATTTTAAATGAAAGTAAAAGAAATACTTTCAGGATGCACCAACACACAGCTGAATTCTAAGGCACGGAAGCAGAAAGCAGAGAAACAAGAGTGGCAAACAGACCGAAATGATGCACAACCCAACAAAGATGAACTGTTCTTTTAGAGCAATGACTTAGTTAGCAGAGGTTGCTAACTCTGCCAAATTACCACCACAAAAACCGAAATGTTCACAAATTGTTTTAACAGCTAAGACATTTCTGAGTTCCATATGGATATAATGGGAAAGATTTTTTTTCTCCTGATAAAGTCACAGAATGACAAGTGTTGATTCATTGTAATGAGGCATCTGGATGTCAAGCAGACTATTTCTTCTTGCCTCTTTGAGGAGGTTTCTCATTCTTCCCGGAAAATGACATTAAGTGGATCTGATTAGACCAGAGAGGCTCTTCTCCTTTCATCTAAGAAGAATAACAACTACAGACAGCATCCACTGCTCATGTTCATGAGAAATTCCTCCTCCAGTTATGTTAAATCCCTCCCTTGTCAGTGGATAAGGGTTTCCCTTCAGGCTGCCACTCCACACAGACTGTCCAAACCCCCTACACATAAAATAAATAAAGTACATTAAGTGTATATGTTTAATATAGATGTGCAATAATGCAACTCATGGTCATTTTTTCATTATTTAGCTAACATTTATTAATTACCTAATATATGCTAGCACAATGGTGAAATTTAGATTTAAATTAGATCTATTTCTTGTTTACATTGTGCTTACATTCTGGTGAATAGCTGGTTATGTTTTCCCCCCAGCTTTATTGATATATAACTTAAAGTAAGATGTTCACCAATTTAATTGCACATTTTGATGAATTTTAAACTTGTACAGTAATGTAACCACCCACCATCACAAGCAAAATATAGAACCTTCCCCATCAATTTTTAGAAATACAATCATATGCTTTTAAAGTTGAGCCTTGCTCTTGACTTCCGAATCTGACAACTACAATCTGCTTTCTATCACTGAATTTTTCTTTTTCTAGATTTTCATATGTATTAAATGATACCATATGTAATATTTTGTGTTCCACTTAACATAATATTTTGACTATGTTAACATTTGATAGTATGTTTTAATATATTAAAATATTAATATATTGATTATATTATAAAATTATCAAGTATATTAAATAATATAATATTAAAATATGAGTTTCACTTAGGGTAAGATGCTGTAAATTGCTAAGCACTAGTAGTGCTTTAGCAACGCACTGCAAAGTAGGATATTAATAAGCACAAAACATATAATCAAATTATCAAATTAATCACTTTTCTCTGGAGATATTTTTTCTTCTTAAAGTTTATCCTTGTTTACTATATGTTGTAGTTATTTGTTTGCTCAGTGACTTATCTAAACTATTTTTGTAAAGACAAAAATCTTTTCATGTGTGATGTCTAAAATTTGTTCCTTAAGTTTGTGGTCACGTAGTATTTTGTGTTTTGACTACAATTTTCTTTTTGAATACCTGTAGAAGAAAAAACAAGAGAAAAAAATCAACTCTTCTTATCTTTGCAGATTAGCTAGCTTTTAGGCACTTCATTATTTATCCAGGAAGTTTACAACCCTGCCTCTGCTTTCACTGTCTGCTTGCCAAAAGCCTACAAAGCAGAGTTACAAGCTTAGGTTTTATCATATATTTTTTGTTATACCTTGGGCATTTATGTACCTTTTTACAATATCCAGCTTTCACAGTATTTTTCAATGCTCTAATTCTGTCAAGAATTTTCTCCCAGGGTTTCTGTGTGTCTATTGTTTGTCTCAACTGCAATCTTTTGTTTCTAGTAGCAGTGGTTTGGCCATTTTACCTTCAATATTTATGCAGTATGCCAGTTTTCCACCAGGAGAAATTTTCAAGTTTAGGCAAAAGAAAGGCAAGTACCTCGCGTCAGCTTTTGAATTGGCCTTTAGACAGGTCAAAACAGACAAACACAGTTGTTGAGAAGAAGATCTGGTTTGTTCATCCCAGAACCACAAATTAGGGTTCCAAACAGGGAATGTATGCTGTTATCTTTATTTTTATTATTTTTTTTAATTTTTATTGCATTTTAGGTTTGGGAGTACATGTGAAGAACATGCAAGATTGTTGCATAGGTACACACATGGCAGTGTGATTTGCTGCCTTCCTCCCCATCACCTATATCTGGCATTTCTCCCCATGCTATCCCTCCCCAACTCCCCCACCCCCCACTGTCCCTCCCCTTTCCCCCCCCCGACAGACCCCAGTGTGTGATGCTCCCCTCCCTGTGTCCATGTGTTTGCATTGCTTTAAGAACGTTGTCAAACCAGGGAAGGAGGTAAGGCAAGGGCAAGTAAAAATGTTGCAAATTCACCTATCATTTTCCTTCTATCTTGATATTGTGTTTGATTGGTTGCCATAAAGCTTTGAATATTTTCTAGAATTTTATCTAGGTGGATTTTGACATTTTTTTTTTCCTCGTAATTTTGCTGTTTCAGTGGAGTAAAAATCCCTTGGGGATACCTATTCCATCATTTTTGCTGACATTCCTGAGACTTTCTAAAACTGTTTCAAATAATCTTTTCTACAATCCATTAGAATGATGTTGTATTTTTCTACTTTATTTCATTAAAATGAGAAATTGCAATGATTCCTTTCTAGGTGTTAATACAGCTTTATATTGCTGGAATAATTGAGCCAGATCAGGCTGTTTTTTTATACATATATATTATTGTTATATATTTTAATATATTATTTCTTACAATTTTCTAAAATTTTATTAATAAATTTTATGTCTATGTTTTTAGGGAAAGAACTAAAATTAAGCTCCAATATTATCTGCTGTTTTAATATTTGGTAAAATTGTGATAGCCTTAAATGGCCTAACTAAAAATTTCCCATCCTACTGTGCTCCTGAAGATAAGTTGCTGTAGCCAAATAACATGTTCTATCAAATGAACCAGGTACAGTTCTTGATTGTCCCTAACTGGTGGGTTTCAGTTTCCTGCCTGAATGTGACTATATTCTAATAATGCAATCCCATTGTATATTAGGAACCAGGGATACCTTCTATTACTATAATGTCTGCCTCACACAGTCCTTAGTTGTTTACTGTTTCTGAGTGCAACATTTTTGCGTCCCTGCATGGCATGCAATGTCCTCCTCCTGTGGTCGGTATGTATGACCAACAAACCGTTGATAATGTTACTTGTTCAAGTATTGCATGTTGTGTATTTGGCCATTCCCATAAATCTAGGATAGGTATCATTCCTTCACCAATGGGGTAAAAAGAGACAATTAAAACATTATTCCAAAAGAAAATTTGTGAATTGATTTTAATACTTTTGCTTGTCAGTATCATAGTGACAATGGGCTCATAATATGAGTTGGGAAGCATCAGTCAATTCAATTTAGAAAGCAACAATGAATTTGATCATTTTGTTCACTTTTTAAAATTAAATAGCATAAAGTTGTAAATAATCTTTATATTATCTTTTAATACTTGTATAATCTATAGTGATGCTCACATTTTCATTTCTAGTATTGTAATTTATTTCTTATTTTTCGTTGTTTTTGATCAGTTTAAAAGTATCAATGTTATTAATCTTTTTGAAGAACTAACATTTTGTTTCATTGGGCTTGTTTTATTGTTTGTACATTTTCTATTTAATTGTTTTCTGAACTTATATTTATGATTCTTTTCTTCTGCCTACTTAGGATTGAATTTGTTCTTATATTACAATTTTGAAATGTGGAAATTCAGATTATTCATAGTAGATATTCTCTAACATAAACTTAAAAGCTATAAATTTCCCTGTAAGAAATATTTTCAGTTAATCCCATAAATTTTGATGTGATATGCTTTAAATAAAATTTGCTTTAAAATATTTTAAAACTTTTCAATCTTTTGCACACTGAATTTTTTACTAGCCTGTGATTTAATTTTTAAATAATTATGTTTCTTCATTTATTTTTATTTTAATACAATTTAATTGTGACCAAAGTAAAATTTTTTTCATTTTGATCTTTAGAATTTATTTATGTCTTAAAGAGATTTTTATCTACTTGAGATTACATCTTTTCAATTTAATTTCATTGTGACCAAAGTAAAATTCTTTTCATTTTGATCTTTAGAATTTATTTATGTCTTAAAGAAATTTCGATCTACTTGAGAGTGAATCTTATTTGCATTTGAAAAAAAATATTGATTGTGGTACTATTGGAGGTAATGTTTTTATTAGATCAATAGCATTTTCAGACCTGGTTTCAGATTTTTAGCTAGCTTTTCTATCAATTTTGAAAGAAAACTATATTTTTCTAAATAAAATTTTGAAATTGTCTATTTCATTTTTTTATTATTCTGTCAGTTTTCCTCTGTATATATATGCGTGTGTGCCTCTGTGTGTATATACCTAGTGAGACTCACTATATATACAGTAAGACTCAGCTATTAGGGATATAAGTTGTGATGGTTAAAGACTTCCAATAAATTGAA